>OU744338.1:123726239-124926239 GCA_916610165.2 Gymnosoma rotundatum
AACTTTTTTTAATAATACTGAAAATAATTCAAAACAATACTTCTAACACATTCATCACATGTTTCTATTTCTCTTACACTAAGCCCCATTATTAACCGTAGATTGCTCTTAAAAATAAATTAGGAATTCTGCCCTTTGAACACTTTTCTCCCATATGCAAATTTCAACACAAAGTATATCATTTTTTTTTTTAATTTATTTTAATCAAGAGAATAATCCGTTTATCTTTAATTGGACTAGAATGATAGCAGTCGTAACAGTGGCCTCGTTTGGTAGCTGCCTTTTGCGGATTTCTAATTATCGTTGATAATGGCTCAGGAATCTCATCAGCAACTATATCTTCATTATTTCTTATAATTGATTGAGGAAGCGATAATGAGGAACTATTTCTCGGTACATGGGTTCGCTTGTTCATATAAGCACGGGCTTATGTAATACCTAGCTCATGCAATAAACTTTAGCGTTTGGTGTGCTTTTGCTTAGGCCGCCAGTTCAAGCAATTGCTCGTTATACCGTCAATTACCATAACTTCTCTCAAACAAATATCAATAATTCTCAACTTATTGATTGTAAATTTTATAAAATTTAAAGAAAATGTTTAGTTATATTTAGTGTTGCCAATAACCCTATTTAAAAAAAAATGACTTATGCCACTTTCAAAATAAACGGCTCATTTGTTACTCTCGTTTTTTTACGAAATGAATTATTTTAGGAGAAAAAAGTATTCTATATGTGAATGAAGGTTCTAAAGGACCTTTTCACAAAATTTTATTCAAGTCCATCCAACAGTTTCTACGCGATGCAAACACAGACAGAAACAAATTCTAAAACAAGGTTCTTTGTATTCAATATCGATTACTTTCTTCACCAACATTACAATTTTCAGCAGTTTTATTATATGTATAGAAATACAGAAATTTCCAAAAAACACTCGAATATTCTTAAACTGACTTAACTTTTTTCGCTTGTTTTAAAATTAATTAACTTTTCCATTTTCTTTGTAACAAATAAAGATTTAATTTTCACCTGAAACCTTTAAATCTTTTCCCTTTCTTTTCACCTTTTAATTTAATAAGCCCTTAACTAATCTTCAATATCATATAAAATATTAACAGTTTTCGTATGAAAATCACCTCCACCTTAAAGAGATTTATTTAACTGGTCATAATTTTTAAAGTCAACCAAACACAAACGTTATTCTCAACACCAGCTGGTTCATGATTAATATGCAAAATTATGAAAAAAAAATTTATCGTCTGAAAAAACAAGTGGAAAACTTGAAAAATGGCTACAAATTAATGCAACTTAAAAGAGACGTTATACTCACAGAATACTAAATATAAAAAAACACCTTTACAAAAAAAAAAAACCCCCTCCAGACACTCAATTATTCACACTAAAGTATAAGCAAAGAAAAAACACAATTCCCTTTCAATAAATCTCGCTATAATTGTAAAAATATGAATTTTATTAAAATTGAACGAGAAAGGAAAAATAAAAAAAGTGAGAAAACAATTTCACTTCTTAATTCCTGCTTAATGTAAAAAAAAAGAAAAGGTAAGAAAAATAGAAAAAGGACTTACCGTTATTATGATTAAGGAAAATATTTTCCACTTCTGTTGTATTGTTTGATGAAACACCTGCTACAAGTCCTGCTGCTACGCCAGCCGCTGAAGCCTGTTGATCTGTTGTTAAATTTGGTGTTGAATAATCGTATTGATTGCTGTTGCTGCTACCGGCAATTGATTTATAAACATGTTGTGGCAATAGCTGTTGTTGCTGCTGCTGTTGTTGATGTAGCTGTTGATGGCGTAGGTGTTGTTGTTGTTGCTGCTGCTGCTGTTGTTGTTGTAGGGATGATGATGTATAGGGATTATTGTAAATATTACGTGTATCATTATTGGCAGCAGAATTAACTGAATTTAAGCCATTTACCGGAAAATGACGAGATTTCCCTTAAAAGTAAAAAGAAAATAAAAACATTAAGAAAAATTACTTTCAATTTATAAAATTATAAAATATTAGTATGAAAGTAGAAGCTGTTAAGAAATTTTTAGATTTTTTATTTGATGTAATTGCAAAGAAAAATATGCATCGTTTCCTTCTCAAACACCTGTTAAGTCTTTTCAGGGTTATAAGGTTTGTACTACAAAATAAAATTTTTGAATATTAATGTTTAAAAAGGTTATTTGAAAGCTTTTAATTTGAACAATTGAAATGCTCTAATAATGTCCTGAACTTATTTTTTAGTGAGAGTTCCAAAAATGAATATAAATAATATATAGAAAATTAATTTATGAAGTTTATGGCGCTCATAATAGTGAAGGCCCAAGATTATTGTGTATACCTGCAAACCGCTGGGTGAAATGAAGGACACTAGCAGCATTCACGAAGCTCATAGTGACACCCCACGTTGCAATTTTTAGAAAAATTCTCTGAGCTCAAAACTACATCAACTTGCATTCAACTATTAGCGGAGCACCTGTTATAATGCAGCAGAACATTAGATGTATGCGACCTTCCCTTGATTTAGTTTTAAGCCACAGCCATCCCCTTCCTCTTTAAAGAATCTCACTAATAACTAGAACAGGGACAGTGGGGCATGTAAATCATTGATTAGATCTAAAAAGTCCATCTCTTATAAGAACGGACCCTGTATGTCCAGGCGACCGGTGCAGTAACCTTCTAGAGACGCATTAGCTTGAAGCAGGCAGGGTTTTCAAGACAAAGATGCTTAAGGGGGAAAGTTTAAAAGAAATTCAATTAGGCCTATCATCTTAAGGCTATTTTTCCTAGCCTGATATATTGTAAAAATCAACACAAACAATTTAATTTTGTTAAAGACACGGAAATATTTTTTAATTTATTTAATTTTTATAAAAAACTTCGTGCTATTTTTAAATTATCCCCATTAAATTAATTACCGATATTGATTATTGAGGGTCAAAGCAGGTTTCGATGGCCATTTCGTTACCGCTAACTTAACTCTTCAGGAAATTTCTGGAAAACATTTTAAATAAACTAAAGATTTTGAACCAAACAATAAAGCAAAGAATAAAATCAAAGTTTAAGCAAAAACAACAATTTAATTTTGATAAAAAAAATTTTTTTAATCGTAATGTCAATTCATAGAATTAAGATTTGGAATTAAATTTGTACAAATGTCCAGAGTGGCTGTTATTGACGTAGCAAATGCCGCACATACCATATTGAACAGTTTTCGAACACTGCTGGCCGTATGTCACAAATACCTCTAACAACGTTGGCTCCTAAGGCGTCAATTGTTACAGGCTTATCAGCATAAACCAGTGAAATCACGTGACCCCACAGGAAATAATCTAAAGATGTCAAATTACACGAACTTAGAAGTCAATTGATAGGTTCGTTTTATGATTTCAAATCATTGCCAAATTTCAATTTCAATAAGCTGATGGTTGCATTCCTGTTGAAACCACATTTCGCCTAGATCATTGCCATCCATATTTGCAAATAAAACTTCAGTGATCCATTGACTGCAAAGCGATGCCACCAGCGTGTAAACTGCGGAGCCTAAAAACTTACAAACAAAAGTCGGATCAGTTCCGAATCGGCGAAAGAACGACGAATATAATTGTCTAATGGCTTCTATTCATGAACTCGCTGTATTTTATACGGGTGTTAGCCAGAATATTTTTGCAAAATATCACACATTGTGGACTAACCAGTCTTTAATGCTAGCGATCGATGGCAAGTCAATAAATTTCGTTCGTCTGAATCTTGCCTCTTTATGTTTGTTGCCGTCCGCGGAACTCAGTAAAAAATGGAGTATTGGGAGCTATATCCCAATAGCAGAAAGTAATACAATAAATCTAAAAGTTAAAGGGTCCCCACTGGTGACGTTAACAGACCTATATGGCCCTATCTTTTTAGACGTTATGGACAAATGCTTGAATATTGAAGATTATGTCGATATTAATTAATCATTATGAATAAAGGGTGCGCCAATAGTTCATTTAATTATATGTATATAGCCATACTTTTCAACAGTCGTAGACAGGCGCTTAAAATTTGCAACGAACCTGTGTTGTTAACTCCGCTGTAAAACAAGTATAACATTTGGGTTAAGAAATAAAAGGGTATCCCTATAATTTTTTTTTTAAAGAGAAGTAGCACTTCAGGCATCAATACCTACTTAGTTCGCAACCGTGCTACATTCTTTAGGAAAGGGATAGATGAGAGAGAAGAAAGGTGGTGAAAGGAGCCATTTTATTAATTATTTTACTTCGCCGGCGAATATGCTATAGAGAAGTACCGACGAAGGAGGCTGCATGTTTTTAATTCTAGATCTGAATATGTATATATACCATTAAACAGAAAAAAAACATTTTTATTTTTTGACTACCGCAAGGATTGAACCCAGGGCCGCTGGTTTGTAGTCTACGTGTTTACCACTTAGACTACAGCAGCCTCAGTAATTTAATGTGTGCAGCCAAACTTTCGAACCATTATAGACAGACAGATGAAACTTACAAGCAACCTTTATTGCCAAGCCCGCTATATTAACAAGTTTATAATATGAATTTAGAAATTAAAGGGTACTCCGAAAATTGTCGTATACTGACCTATATGGGCCCATCTTTTGAACCGTTAAAGACAAACGCTTGAAAATTGGTCATAATATCCATAGCTATGTCCGCAATAGCAACAAGTATTAATATTCAAAATGATAGGTTAAAGGGTGCGCCAATAGTTCATTTAAGTTGAACATTTGTAGACAGACGCTTGAAATTTACCAAGAACCTGTATTGTTAACTGCGCTACAACAAGAATAAAACTTGGATTTGGAAATAAACGGGTAACACAGCAGTTGATGTAATTTGATGTATGTGGACAAACTATTGAACCGTTATATACAGACGGTTGAAATTTATACGGAACCTGATTGCTAAGGCTGCTACAAAGCTTGAATTTGGAAATTAAAGTGTACCCCTATAGTTGCGGTTATTTGTTGAACAGTTGTCGATAGAAGGTTGAAACGAGGAGCTGTAGGTCAAAATCTGCAATAAAAAGTAAACTGTTTGGAGATGGAATATAAGGGAGTCCCAATAGCTAATGTTACTTGATGTATGTGGCCATACTTTTGAACCATTGTAGACAGAAAAATGAAATCTGTTTTGAAGTCGGCTTTTTTTGGCAAGAATTTTTAAGTTTGTTTCTTGTTCCTTCCACGACAATAATACGTAATACACTACTCGTATGGTACGCTTCGTGTTTTCTCCTAAATAAATTCTAAATAATTTTTAATTCAGTTTTTAGTGAATTCTGTTGCAACTTTGCTATATTTTACCCCTGCCAAAAAAAAAAAAATAATAAATAAAATAGAAAAACGAAAAATATATTTTCAGTAATACAATGGATAGGCAGTTAACTTTATCAACCTTAATATAATTAATATATGTTGGTCATATTCAAAATTTATATAAAATGTATAATTATTTATATTTATAGTATATAACCCTAAAATTCCTTTAGTCAATATATTATATATTAAAAGAATATATAGAATGATGACAATGGTTAGAAAAAAAATTATCAAAAGCTCTACTGATGCCTTAATCTTCTCTCTCTATTTCTTCTTCTCTCCCTTCTAACAGCAGGTAACACAAAGGAACCAGTCAATAGACCCAAGGGAGCTATGGTAACACGGCTGCCTATCTGACCTAACCTAACCTACTGATAGCATGTAAGATAAATGCAAGTAAAACAAGTTCTACTGTACTGGTACTGCTTAGTTTCAGTTACGTTCTGGCTTAGTTTTTATTACCATCTATTAAAGTGTTCACATTTTGTTCTTCGAAATCATATTTCTTTTCTTTCAGTAATCAGTTAATGCGTCAACATTTGTGTAAAAAAATTAAGCATATTTTAGTTCTCACTCTTAGTCCTTCGTTTATGCCACAAAATTTTTTAAAATTTAAAAATATGGAAATTTTTTGCTTTATAACTTTGTGTGCCTTCTGTTAATTTTCACACATGAATTAAAAAAATCTTTTATTCTTTTTTAACCCAACTTTTGCCTGCTTTGTTGTCTTACCACTTCAAAAAATAAATAATAATATTAAGAATTTTCCCTTTTACAAAAATATCACATTGAGCTGTAAAAAAACAAAGCATACACACACTTTTACTTATGTGATTGTAAGGCGGAGAAAGCCGGAAATGTTGATGCGGAAGCTGTTTTAATGAAGCTGTACACAAATGTATACGCACAGTTTTACCCGTTTAAAACCGGTAACCCCTTCGTTTAACGAATACCACAGCAAACAAACCAATTTTTCAACATATAAAAAAAAATGCTGGTTATTTGCTTATTATGTCGGTACTGAAATCAGCATGTCATGCTGATTATAAACAATTTTTGATCTCCTTTCTTTTAACTTTAAAATGTCTCTCTGTCTGTCTATCTGACTGTGTCCGTAAATTTATTGTTTTATTTTTTGTCGTTCCATTTGTAGGTTTGTGTTCATGTGTTTGTTTTAATATTTATTATTTATTATTCTTGTCTTTCCTTATTATTTATGCATGTTTTGGTGTAAATCATTAACACTTGTTAAGGGAAAATTTAAATATGATGTTGTTTAAAACGAGGGCCATTTTAATATTCTTCGGCATATTCATTTCGTTATTAGGTAAGCGCGGTTACTAATCAAAAAATTTTCCGACTAACTGAAAGGAATGTACAATATAAACATCCATAAACAGCATATTTGGTGAATGAGTCCTCTTTTGTTTTGGGTCATAAACACAGCCACCTTTATATTTCCAGAAAAGGGTCTCACTAATAACAAAAAAGGCACTGTGGGCTTCTTTCAGCTGCAGGCTAATGCCGCTTCCTACTTTAGAAGTATTTTTGCAAAGGAGATGAGGTATCTCTAAGACAAGCAAGCTCAAGTGGAGAAAGCTCAGATATACTTAAATTTCCTATGAGGGAATTCCCAACCAATGTATTGTTACATTTTTAATTACTCTAGTGGAATTTACACATCATTCAGCTCGGCTGATAAAACTTAAAACTTTAAAAAAAAACATAAAAAATTTCATTTTAATCCAAAAAAAAAAATATTTATTCAAAAAGTAAAAGTAAACATTTAAGAAAAAAAGAGGATTTCTTCAGGGGTAAACCTTTTGCTCAGTATCTTAAAAGCTTGCAAAGAATTAAAATAAAATTTTTTTTAATTATATTTATTTGCTAGATACGTCGCTTTTGCAACAAGTGCTCTCCGTGGGACATTTAAATACAGGGTATCTGCCTTGAAGGTATTCTACTTTCTTTGTTTCCATTATAATCCTGGCTCTATGAGAGGTGGTACATATTAATTTAGCCTTAGGCATGCACTTGTTGCGTTAAAAGTATTGAATCATATCACGATATCGCTTCCCATTAACAGATATCGTTACGCCGTTTTGGTTTTTAAAGACTGATCCCTCATCCATCCTCTTCATTTATTATGATTTTTTTATGAAAATCGAGGTTGTTATGGGCGAGCTATAATATCCTAAATATGGCGGTGTAAATTGTCTAATGGAACAAGCTCTTATGTCAACTAAGTCTGAAATGAAAACAAATGCAAATCCTTGTGCAAAATTGTTGCCAAAGTTGTTCTTTGAAGACCAAGCTCCTGAGCGCGGCGTCGAATTTAGTTTGATGGATTGTTTTGAACCCTTTCTTGAGCAGCAGTAATGTTTTCAGCTGATCTTGCCCTAAGTTGCTTCTGCCTATCACCTACAGATCCTCTTTCTTTATTCACTACACGATAAATAGTTAGTTTTGTTGGCACGTTATTTCTCCCAAAAATTTTACGTAACTTTCTATCTTCACTTTAATCGATGATTGATTTTAACGATAAAACACGTTGCTGCTTGCAACTAGATTCATCTATCAATTCCTTTTTTCATTATTACTCTAGGGTCCAACATGAGTATCAATCATCTTTATTGAATGATCACTTGTTGTCATCAGTCAAACAATGTCATGGCAACATCTTAACACACAATGTCCATTGCACTCATGTCGCTTCGTTTCTAATTTTATATTCACATAAATCTGATTCAATAATGCCTCATGTACATAAATTTCAAACAAAGCAATATTACTTTGTGCATTATATTTCAATACTAACAAACTAACAACTGAAATTTTGGAAAGTCTGGCTCTGCTACTTCTCTTCCCCGATATTTGTTTAACTTGATATTTTGCTAAAACTTTTAACTCTATTCGTGTTATTCAAATTTTGTAGTCTTATGAAGTGAAAAAAAATTAAGGGTGCAGTTGCTTTATTAACAACAATTTTCTTTGCACTTATTAAAGGTTTTTTTTGTTGCAGATTGAAATTTTATTAAATTTTTAATTAATTTAATTATTTATTTAATTAAAATTTTTTTTATATTTTTTTAACTAAAAATATTAATAATTGAATAAATAATTAATTAAAAAAAATTTCTACCTATTTTTCAACAAAATGTATAATTAAACCAAACAAAAATTTAATTAAACTTCAATCTCTAAACAATTAAACATTTAATAGGTTTTAGAATTTAGTAGAACTGAAAATAAAAATGCTTTAACATTTTTTTAACATTCTCCCAAGCTTTAAAGCCATTTATGGTTTCAAAATTTTAAATTGCTTTTAACCAATTGTTTGGCAAAATTTATTGACAGTTTTAAAAATCCATTTAAAAAACAAAACATAAAAAATGTTTATGCATAAAAATTTTCTCCACATCATTGATTTGTTTACGAGCTAAACAAATCCAGGCAATTTGATTTTTTTTCTTTTTGGTTGTTGATATTGTTATTTCTCGATGTCTTTATAAGCTGGGTTATGGTTGTTTAACTCTTTAAATTCGTCCTTTATGGGGTAGTAAAAACACAAAGAAAACAAACAAAAAAAAAAGTCATGTACGAAAAATAATGTCATAAATAGTCGTATGCCTATTAAGGATAAATGGAAAATCAAAACTTAACAGGAGAAAAAGAAATTTAAAAAACGATTTTGTCTTTATTTGTTGTTCTTATTGGCGGCCTCAATAAAAAACACATTTTACAATAACAAAAAGTTTTGTAAAATTTTTATTTTAAACCGGCAGACAAAACGGAAACAGAAAATCAAAGCAATTGTTTAGTGAAGCGTTAGACATTTAAAGCTTCAACACAAAAAAAAGCTTTTAAGGCTAACTTGACTAAATGAACAAAAAGGCGTAATTTAAATGTCATAAAAAACAAGTTACAAGATCCTGATAAATATATAAATGTTAACTTAAAAATGTATTGACACATGAATGCCGCGTAAAAAGGGGCCAACACAAAATTTATTTTAAAATTTTAACAACCGAAAATTTTTTGGAAGCCAAAGAAGGGGACAAAACAATTGTTTACACCTTCTCTAAAGATTTTTTTATGGCAAGGGAGGACATCTGATCCTTGTTTCTGTAATTTGAGTAAGAAATTTCTCATTTGAAAATTTTTAGTCATCTACTCTAGTTTTCCCCTTGTAAAAAAAGATGACTATAATATTGTCATGTAAAAAATGTTTACTTAAATTATAGAAACAAGGTGCTGGTCAAATAATTACGTAAAACGTCAACTAATTTAAAATATTGATGCTCTACAAGCCCAAGAAAAATGTTTCAATGAAATTTAAGAATTTTTTAACTTAAATTGCAATTCTTATTTTATTTGAATTTTTTACGGTTTTATTTAAATACAGGGTAATTTTTGATTATTTTCTCTACTGAACTAGAGTTTTAAGAACATTCTATACGGTCTCAAATAAGTACTTCCTTATAGGTTTATTTTAAATTGTCATATTATCGCACAAGAACTCACAACCGCCGAAGCGCTGGAAAATGAAAGAGTTATATAACACACAATCATTTCTACTTTGAACCGATACATTCTAAAGTACTTGTTATTTTGTTACCCCCTCGACGTAAGAGTTCTTTATAAGTCCTGTTATATTCCTAGTCACCAATTCTTGTTTAGAAAGCACACGCCTGACACTATTGGTCGTACTTACCATAGTTTGCTATTGCCTCAATAAGAATTCTCTCTTATTTGCCAAGTGAGAACCATGTTCAACTGCAACTTAGCTGCCACACATTGTTATGTTACCTTCTTCTCTAAAACTACGACGAGATTTTAGCTGAGGATTATCATATTCTTAAAAATGGTTTCAGAGACTTTGTTTCAAGAAAAGTAGATTTTTTAATTTTAATTTACCATCCCTGATGCAACAAAAATTAAAATATCGGCATGTTCTCGATATAGATATAATAAGCTAACGATTCTCTTTCAACTACACACATAGAGAAAAACATAATTCTTGCATAGTCACAATAACCATATTATCTGCAACAATATACAACAAACAAATTATTATTTTCTTAATAAATTTCAAACTTAAATAACACATAAGCCTACGTCAGATATTTTAAGAAATTCTTTTGATGCAATAATATCAGAAACTCATGGTAAAACAGCTAATGCTGTAGGATAAATAATTAAGATCGAAAGAGACGAATAAAAAACATATTTTGGTAGCACTAGGATGATGTCGTAATGCAATAATCTTTCTTTTTTAACCGAATTCAAAATAAGAAGGAGGTTATCAATTCGGCTGAATGTTGCTTTTTTATATTTGTGGCTCCAGAACTGAGTCAGTTTTAATCCGATTTTGAAAATTTTTGGTAATGCTTACAGATTGGTCCTGTTCAGTTCATAATCTTAAAAATTAAAGGGTGTCCCCATAATTGATGTAAATTTACTTATATAGGCTTCTCTTTTGAACCGTTACAAATGCTTGCAAATTGGACAGAATGTCAATTGCTATGGCCGTTATAGTAAAAAGTTTTAATATTAAAAATTTTAAATTAAAGGGTGCGCTAATAGTTAATTTAATATGATGTATATTGCAATACTTTTTAACAGTTATAGACAGACGCTTGAAATTGACAACGAACCTGTATCGCTAAGTCCGCTATAACAACAAGTATAAAATTTGGATTTGGAAGTTAAAGGGTGCTCCAATAGTTAATGTAATTTTGTGTATGTGACCAAATTTTTGAACCGTTATAGACAGAACGCTGATACTTAAAAGAGACCTGTATTGCTAAATCCGCTATATCAACGAGTTTAGAATTTGAATTTAGAAATTAAAGGGTGTCCCATAATTGATGAAGATTTACTTATATGAGTCTATGTTTTGAACCGCTATCTACAAACGCTTGCGAATTGGACAGAATGTCGATTGCTATGGCCGTTATAGTAAAAAGTTTTAATATTAAGAATTTTAAATTAAAGGGTGCGCCAATAGTTCATTTAATATAATGTATATTTTAACAGTTGTAGACAGACGATTGAAATTTACAAAGAACCTGTATTACTAACTGCTCTACAACAAGAATAAAATTTTGATTTGGAAATAAACGGGTGTCCCAATAGTTGATATAATATGGTCGATGTGCCCGGACTTTTGAACTGTTATAGACAAACAGCTGGAATTTACAAGGGACATGTTTTGCTAAGTCCGCTATAACAAGAAGCTTATAATTTGAATTTAGAAATTAAAGGGTGTTCCCAAAAGTAATGTAATCTGTTCAATATTGCCGTAGTTTTTAAAACGTTGTATACAAACACCTTATTTTAAGACAGAATGTCCACTATTTTATATACTTATATAAATGTTATATTATAAATAAATATTTAATATAATCTGATGTATATGGGCAAACTGTTGGACCGTTACAGACGGACGGTTGAAATCTAAACAGAACCTGATTGCTAAATCTACTGCAACAGCAAGTATATAATTTGGAAATTATAGTTGCAGTAGTTTGATATATATTGCCAAACTATTAAACACTTGAAAAAGTATAAAGTTTGGATATAAGTGTGTGTGTGTTATCTAATTTATAGGGCCATACACTTGAACTGTTATAAGCAGACAGATGAAGTTTGGAAGTCGGTTTTTTTTACAAGAGTTATAGACAAACGAGTAGGAGCACGAGTAAATTTTTTATTTTTTACATTGTGTTTCTATCTGGTTATTCTACTTCATCCTTCGGTTTCGTTTTTGCATAACATGCGTTATTACAAATACAGCCATCCAAGCTACATTACTGCATTGCTTCGGCGAGACATGAACTATTTTGTTTGGTTTCCTAAGCCGTCCATAGACCACTCCAGTACGCTTTACATCCAAATCAGTCATCCCCTTTATTCCAATAGCCACAACATACATCTGTCGAACACTGTTTTTAAGCTGTTACTTCCCTGCGCTAACAGTAAGAGTTCTGTCCCTTTTATTATAAAAATTGCCTTGACAATTATCTCCCACTCTAATATAAAATTAGACGTCTTCACTAAATTATCTGCCATGGCTTCTTCACACAATATTATTTTCTTTTCCTTTCCGGGAGTTTTGTACTGCTAATTCTTAATTTTTAATTGCCTTATAAATTTATTTTCTTGCATTGGTACGCATGCCCGATGGAGGAATCGAATTCATGGTCTTCTGTTTTACAGCACGCACCTCTACCAACGCAGCCATTGAGTTTGCTCAACATACATATTATAGCTAATTGTGGTATTATTCTATACACACACCATTAGTCGAAGTTATTTATTCACCACGCTCATACGGTAACAAAAACAGGGGTTGCCAGATCTTATTTTCGTAACAATATTATAGGTTAGAGAATTTAAAAAACTTTAAAAGGGTAATATATAGTTTCCAAAATAATTCAGGGTGAATCTGTGCATCTTGGGCGTTACTGAACTTAAGTCTTATTGTCGCTGTCCCTAATAAATCTAAACGAGACAGTTTCTTATTAACAGAAAGCCTATAGATAAAAATAAATGGATATTTGATAGCATAAGGAAAACTGAAATATCGTCTGATAATGACAAACAGCTAGCAATCAATATTTCATTTCTTCCTACTGATCTTGAATGAAGAATATTATTTTAATAAAATAAAACTAGTATTCACCGATTGGTTCCGCAAAGCATTATTGCATTGGGTAATGGTATACTATGCTGTATGATTCTTCAACGGTTAGAGTGAATAAACTTAAGCGGGTGATGCAAGCGGGTGCATATAGTTAAGCTCCAAAGGTTTCCTTGAACTTTTTAGGCATGAAAAAAGCCTTTAATTAAATTTTACAATTATTTAAAAAAATGATACAAATTTTTCTGCTTAAAAACTATAAATACGATTCCTAAAGAAGGTCTTTCTTTTAAATTTTCCAGGTTCCTTCAAATTATTTAAGGCAAAAGACACTGCATGTATTCTCTGTCTAATGAATTTCATAGCGAAAAAGGCCATAAACTTCAACAATCAAAGTTTAACCTTAAAGACATTAAAAACATGTGTGATTTCTTTTATTATTACGCCTCCTCTGAAACCCTTCCAAAAAGGGTTAAATCAACAAATAAAATAAATTTAAGAATATTTTTGGTTGCACAAAAAAAAGAAAATAAATATCAAATTGTTGGCAATAAAATTTACGTAAACAGCTAAATTTAGTTTTGTTTTTTTTCTGTTTCTTTTATTCATCCTCCATTGGGGATGCGATTTCAACCATGTCAATCTATGCTTTTGGGCTTATACATTTAGCTTTTCATATTATTGTTGTTGTTGTTGGCTAAACTGTGAAAATTTGCCAAATTTGTTTAAAAGTGTAATAAATAAAATATAAGGATTTCCTAAATGGCCCTAAGTGTAAAATTTATATGTTTTATTAGGGCCATCAAAAAATAAAAAAGAAAGAGAAAAATTTTAAAACTAATAAAGGTGTGCGTAAATTTCAATTTGCTATAAATGTAAAAATATTTGGAAAATAGATTATTTTTAAATTAAAAATGTACTTTTTACATTACATTGTAAAAGTTACTTTTACTTTTAAAGCCACGTTCTTATTGGTATTTTTTATAAAACGCTCTTGTAATTGAATTTGCTTATTTAAATGTTCTTTCTTTATTGATTACATTGTAAAAGGTACTTTTTAAATTTTTCTTAAAAGGTACTTTTTGAAAATTACATTGTAAAAGGTCCTTTTACTTATGTAGACACGCTTTTATTCTTACTTTTTTAAACCCCCTTTTAATTGAATTTACTTTTCAAAGGTACATTGTAAAAGGTACTTTTTTTAAATTTTCTTAAAAAGTATATTTTTGAAAATTAATAGCAGATGTCATTTTTACGTTAAATTATATATAGTACTAAATTGTTTAGTTTAGTTTTTAATTCTCTCTGACCCTAATATTTGTTCTTTTGATTGGTGTTACTTCACTAAACTAGATTTACATATGTGGTGAATGGTATACAAGATAAACAACCTTGTTTAAAACAAGTAAGAGTGCTATATTTGGCTATGCCGAATGTTATATATCCTTTACCATCTATGTAAATGTTCTTTAGTGAAGTAACTCCAATAAAAAAATATTCAGATGATAGCGAATTAAAAATAAATAAAAATTTAGTACTGCATACATACAATTTTACATAAAAATGACATCGAAATATAAAGTTTTATATTTTTTTTTTCAAGTTTTAGTATTTCCTTAAAGTCTCTTCAAAAGCTTTACAATAATATCCATATTGATGTTTTAAAAATTTTAAAATTTCAGAGCCCTGTAACTCCGAAAATATGGGCGATCACCAATTTTTTCACTTGACGCTTTTTCTTATTTTTTAATTCTCTATTGTCCCATATACTTATATTTTTGATTGGAGTTACTTTTTGTTCCAAATGCCATAAAAAGAATTAGAGGTAGGCGTGGTGTTGTGCCTGTTGGACCGATCATGCTGATTTTCAATAGCACCTCTTTTGACACTATATCTGATCGATTGACCCTTTTGCGGAGACAAACTTGATTTCAATACTAACAAGGACGGACATACAGACAGACGCACACCGCTCATTCGTCTTTGCTATACATAAGATATCTTAAAAAAGTTTTTTTGGGGCCACGTTTTTCTTGGTACTTTTCATAAAACAATCTTTTTATTGAATTTGCTTTTTCAAAGGTACTTTCTTTAAAGTAACTTTCTGAATTTTTTTTTTGATATATTTTCTTTGAAGGCATTTTTCCAACGGGTTCTTGCTTAAGGTTAAATTTTTTTAATGTTCTTCATGTGATAACTTTTTCAAAAGTTGTTATAATTTTCAGTAATAACCGTCGTCTCTGGCTATGTACTTCGAACGTTTGGCGAGCGCTTTCGTTGTGATAACATCATTTTCAAGCCAAGTGTTTATTAAGAAAATTATTTTTAAAGGTAATTTCTGTAATGGAAATTTCAACTTTTTTTATAGACGTTATTATGTAGGTTTGTTTTAAGGTACTTTTTTAATTTTTAAATCAGCATAATTGTTTAAGCGTCCTTTAAAAAAAAAAAGAATCAACGTTTCTCTTTATGTAAATTTGTTTTTAGGTACCTTTTCAATTTGTAGGCATTCCTTACTAAATGTACTTTTTTGAAAAGTACTTTTTTGCATAACATTTTTGAAAAAAGTGGTTGCCTGTAATATATTTCTAAATTAAATCTGCTGAAGACTTTCTTTTTTAAAAGGTTAGTACCCCTTTTAGTAAAGTACTTTTTTCAAAAAGTACTTTTTACAGCTTTTTAAAAGGTTATTCCTAAAAGCAAATATTTTATAGTTTTTTAATACCATTTTTCCGGAAGTACTTTTTAAAAAGTAACTTTTTTGAAAAATTATTTTTATTTATTAAATTTTATACTTTGAATTTGTGTAAAAATGTTTGCCTAATAAAAAAAATATATATTTCATTCTTTTAGATTTTTAATGTTATTTTACTATGGTAAGCATATTTATCTGTAATATCCTTCAATTTATTACTCTGTCCTAATTTATAAATTTTTAATTTCCTTTCAATGATAAGAAAACTAATTTATTTATCAAAAAAAAAAATTTTTTCTTCTTCACTTCAATACTCATAGAAATTATCAGTCTTATAGTTTTAACTATTGATGCAAAAGCAAAAACTCATTCATTTAGAATTATGCCTTAAAAAACGATTTTACCTGCCTGTGAAAAAAAATCAATTTATTAGAAAATTTTATCTTGATAGAGATATTGACATAAATATTCTGCCAAAAATACTGATTGAACGAGTTTTTAATATGTCCTGTTGCAAAAAGAGTGTTAATGAAAATTGCCAATTGGTAGAATTGCTTCTAGCTATTTATTAAGAGCTCATGTGTTTTAATCAAATCATATGTGTTAATAGAATTGGTGTATTTATACGTACACAGTATCACAAAATTTACCCACAAAAAATTTAAACAGAAAATACAGTTTATTATATAAGGATCGTCAAAGGAATGAGTGATTTATTAAACAGCACATGAAGCATATGGCCGCAATTCCTAATTTTGTTTTAATTTAATCACATTTAATCACAGCTTTGAATTAACTTTATCAATGTTTAGATAATTGTGGACTTATCGAGGTAGAGGAAACTCGGTTAAAAAAAATAGAAATAAATCTGTAGTTTCTGAACGACTAACCAAATTTATTCAGTTGGCAGAAAAATGAAAAAAAAATATTAAAATTAAGATTAACGAACGCTAAGCTTAAAAAATTTCCAAAAATTGGATTTTTTTGTTTTTTTTTTTTAACTGTAATAACGATAAAACGAGCTACGGTTAGCAAGGATAATTGGAGCATTAAAATCCGGTTTAAGTCCTTCCATTTCGTTTAATCTATGAAAAAAAATCCTAATGCTACCGGCCTAGATTAGTTTATTAATAGTTTCAATGTGTGAAAATAACTCTTAAAGCAATATAAATAGTTTTAATTTTGGTCAAAAATTAAAAAAATATATATAGATGGCAAAAAAAAAATTAAAAAAATTTAACTTTTTCTTTTCTAATTTATTTTTTTTTTTAATTTTTAAATTCACTTTCGTATAAATTTTAAATTAGAAAAAAATTTTAATATTTTCAATCCAAGAAAAAATTATTTTGAGGAAAATCGGAAGTATTTAAGCTCCTCTAAAAGCCAAAACGTAGACAAGGGTAAGAAAAAAAATGATGTTTAACTTTAATGGCCGATTATTTCCTACAATTTAAAAGATAATACGCAGTTTTTAGGACTTTTAAAGCGCTTTGCTTAAAATAAGATCAAAAATAATATTTTGGTGGCGGTTTTTATTATTTATACACCTCTGGCGTGCTAGGTTAGGTTACATAGGCCTTAGGTCCTAGATGGTCCCCTTGTAAAGCCTGAAAAGGGTTGTATAAAGGCTGTTTAGGTCTCTACATTATCACTAGATCATTCTCTAACCACCCCGAAAAGAGAATAAACCAATTTATCCTAGCAATTCAACAGATCAATAGATCTGCGAGGTTTTAAAGTCTCGAGCCACTATTTCAAAGATAGAGCTAGAGTGCTGCCTTAAGGCATGGCGCCGCCATCTCCATAAGTAGTATTAGGTCCACATTTAAACTTGAAATCTATTGTAGTTCATCTATTACCAAGTGAAATTATATTACAATCAATCATAGAATTTCAAAGACTACAGCTTTTTTTTCCTTTTTTCAACTTTCTCCACTGTGTAGTGTTCAATTGCAGTTTTTAATGGAAATGACTTTTGCAGTGATTAAACTGGTTTACGGACTGTAATCACATTTCCATTACTTCAAAATTATTCAATTTAGGTGGAAAACGAAACGTTTTCTTTGTCCACAATTCAATGTAAGTACTATAAACTGTAAATAAAAATATTGCAACATGGAAGCAAACCTTAAGTAAAAAATTTGCTTCATGTTTAGAACGATTTGAAATAACAATCAGAATCAACGTTCTTCATAAAATCTATCCCTTTTAATAACCCTTTATCATACATTAAAATGATTGTCAGTACTTTACTGAACTGATAGCTATAAAATTAAATCTTTTGTAAGTTTTGTGACACACTTTATAGTTTATAGGTGAGACTGTATAATGGAAATTTCCTTTTGATTGGAAATGCCATCCTCGTAATTTGTTTAATTATATAAGGAATACTCGCAGAAATACTTTAGGCGTTTTTAAAATTCACAATAATAAGAGTAAAATGGTAATTTCAAGAGCTGATAACTAATAAAACACTACAAGAAATAACTTGTTAAAACATAATGGTAAAGAAAATAGAAAGAAAGTTTCTTAGATAAACTGAAATATTGAGCTGTAGATAACTTTAGCTAAAACTAATGGCTTGAATACGTTCAACTATATAAAATTTATTTTTCTGTCACTCCAAGATATTTACATCGTAGCAGTTGAGCATAAGCGTTGCTATAGAAGATTTTTGGAGGCGGCTGAAGATCCACAGAAAAGGATTAAGGAGTAGTTTTTCTAAATTTTTAATGGTGGCTACTGGGCTCTTCTCAAATAAGCCTGTTTATGTCACACTAGCAAGCGATACATATTGTGATGTAGTCACTCAAAGAAAATTTTTGCACATATTAACTGTACTTTGATATCAATTTTAAAATTTATTAAATTTTTAATTGATTATATTATTTATTCAATTGGATTTTTTCTTCTTTTTTAATTTAATATAATTATTTAATTAATATTGTTTAAAGAAAATTTTGTATTTATTGTTAAATTAAATACATAATTGAATCAATTAAAAATTTAATTGAATCAATTGAAAATTTAATTGTACCAATTAAAAATATAATTGAATCCATTAAATATTTAATTAAATCGATTAAATATTTAATTGAATCAATTAAAAATTTAATTAAATCAATAAAAATTTAATCTAATCAATTAAACATTTAATTAAATCGATTAAATATTTAATTGAATCGATTAAAAATTAAATTGAATCAATCAAAAACTTAATCGAATATTAGTCATAAAAAAGCAAAATCTTTTAATTGGTACACAAACTTTTTTCTGTGTACCGTCAATGCCATAAAAACACATAAAAATGCTTAGTAGACAAAAGCTTGAAAATACCCAGCAACTGTGTAACCTAGAAACTAAACACAAGTCAAATAAACGAAAAAGTAATCTAGAAGTCTATAAAGCAACAGGTTTCTATATAGCAACAGTAGTTAAAAAATGAGCTTTGGCACGGATAATTTAAAAGTCCACATGTAGGCAGTATTTAAGATCTTTTATCCTGTATAAGTTCCGCTCAGTTTAATGCCTTCAGTTCGCACCTTAAAAATATAATGGATAACTAAATCTTAATATAAAAAAAATATTGCTCGTGTAATGATATTTCAATTAATATTTTCTTTAAGTGTTAAAAAGACACACAAAAAAAAAAGAAACATGATTTGCCAATTAGTTTCGAGGTTCCTATTAAATTCAAAGTAGGGGAAGGTATAAGCAAATGTTTAGTTTAGTTTTCTATTACTTTCATCATGCTGCTGTCTATCAACAGAAAATATTGATTTGAAAATAGACTTTTTTTCACAGATGTGAAAAATGTTGAAGGAAAGTGATAATGTCGATGTCAGTATAATAAAACTAAAAACATTTTCACTTTACACATATGTAAGTGTATAATACACTAATGTATGGGTGTATGTATTTATATTAAAATATATGTAAATGTAACACTACTAAACGATTTATGATGTAATAATATTGGGTCAGTAATATTAAATAATCTGCTGCTTTTAAATACATTAAGATGTCCTTAGATATGTGTCAGGTTTATTTATATTATGACAGGATAAAAATATGAATTACCTGTACATATATTAAACATTCATGCTTATATATATGCACGTACATGTGTATAAAATGATTTACTGACACAAAATTGAAAAAAAAACTTATAAATAATAAGATAAATAACGGAAGTTAAATTAAAAGGAGAGGAAGTTATTACACCTACCAGGTGAATATTGTATTATCAATGAAAATAGAATATTAATATTGACTTAAACACTCTGATTTTATTAGATATTCACATCCCAGCAAACACAAAGCTAAACTTTATAATAGAATTGTGCTTCGTTTACACAAAATTTTGTCATTATTTTTTAAAGTTCTTCAAAAACTATGTAAAATTTATCATAAATCGTTGTAGGCTGAAGTATTTAAATAAGTATATTTATCTGTAATTTTCTGATGATATTTATTTAAACTAAGCTGCCAAGATTTTATATACGGCTTTTCTAATTAATTCTGTATTATTTGATATTCTTATGCATTTAAGTTTTATCAAAAATATATATTCTTTTTATTAAGACCAGCTTTCAGGGGATGACACCTACTTGAGCAAACATTGTGCCAGAATTTTGAAATTAGGTTATGGGAAGGTTGATAGATGGAGTAGTGCTTGTGAACATTTGGTTTGAATCTTTTCACAATTAAGACGACTGGAAAGACCTTCGCAGGAATTTTATTCCACATACGAACTGTTCGGCTTACAAACAAATTTTCTCTGTAATGCGTAGTGCGAATTATTGGCCACAAAGGGATGCGCTTTTGATAAATGACGTGTCTCTCGTACAAAATTACGCCCTACAGGAACAAGAACCCAGATTTCATAAGAGCAAACTCAGTTGTAGTAACGATAAAACAGTGAAACACACCCCACATTGCGTCTATGATTTAGCGTATCAATAGAGCTGAATCCCTACTGGCACCGATGAGCTTGTTCGCTCCTGCTCGCGGTCGAGTAACTCCAAAATAGTCTTTGAAGCACTGGCATACCATGAGAGTTATATTTCATTTTCGGTATGATAAAGGTGAATAGGTAACGAATAATTCAGTTGGAGTAAAATATTTCTTACACCGTTTCAGAAAACTTAGACACTTGAATATTTCTTTTGCGATAAAAATATGATTTTTCCAGCAACCATCACATTGAGTCTAAATGTTAAGAACTTTAAGAGCTTTAATTTCTTAATTTCTAAAACACCCATTCTTATAAATGAGGTAACACATTTAGCCGTACGCCTGTACGAAAGCACAAGGTAAAATAGATTTTTTATAAAATTTGGAATTTGAAAATATATCGAAATTCTATCAAAAATTTGATTTTACAGTTAAATAATTTAAAAAAATAAAATAAATTATACAAAATTCAACCGAAAAAATTAGATCTTACCACATTCACCAATATAATTTTATTATTTTTCCGCATCAGGATTTGAACCGCGGATCTTATAATTAAATTAAAATTGACTTATTTTTTTGCTTTGGTTCAGTTTTTTATTTAATTTCTACATATATTTAGATAGAAATATTATTTACAAATGTATTTGGATGTTTTCCAAATAAAACAAGAAAAATTAGACGTTATGCAGCATTTTCTGGACCGCTACATCCTTCATCAGCAGTCTTCGCATCTATCTATCTGAGATTGTATACATTGTAAACATCATCTATTTAACCAACTAATCTTAATACTAATTTGGTAAGACCAAGTCCACACACAACTTAAAGCATTTCTTTGTCGTTTTCTCTTGTCTTGTACTTTTGCTTCGTACTAACCTTCGGTATAGCCACGAAATGCAATTTTTATTTTTTAATAATTCATACTTGTTTGGTCACATCATTATAGATGCTTTATAGTATCATATTGACTGTTATGCTAGCGTGTAATTTTTCTTGTTTTCTTTGGAAAAAATATTTCATACATTTAAAAATAATATTAATTTCTGAAAATATTAAGAAATTAAATTAAAAAATGAACCAAAGCCAAAAATAAGTAAATTTTAATTCAAGTTTAATTAAATTTTAAAAAATTACAAAAACCTAAAATTTTAAATCCAGTAAAAATTGAAAAAATTTTTAGAGATAAAGATGTGACATAAAAGAATTCCCAATTGATCCAACATTCCAGATTAATTCAAAATTGCAGCAAAGTAACTATAAAATTTGTCATTGAGGTCTTTCTTTCGCCCGTTTTAAGACCAGTTCATAACCTTAAAAATTAAAGGGTGTGGGTATACAGCAAACATGTTTTTCACGTGTATTATGAAACGGAAAGGCCACTATTTTAAAATTAAAACAAAACTACATAGCCTTTCTTTTGAATCGTTGTAGACAAACGCTTGCAAATTTGACATAAAGTCGCTTGCTATGACCTTTATTATAACAAATATAGAAATTCAAATTATAGATTAAAAGGTGGCCCAATAGTTTACTTAATTTAATGTTTACGGCCATACTTTTGAACAGTTGTAAACAGACGCTTGAAATTTTTAAAGAACCTGTATTTTGCTATTTAGATATTAAAGGGAGTTCCCATAATTTATGTAATTTTACACATACAAACACTTGGAAATTAGACCGAATCTCCAGACCAGAAATTAAAGGATGCAGTAATAGCTGATGTAATTTAATATGGCCAATCTTTTGAACAGACGAACGCACCGAATTTAAAAAAATTTTGTTTTACTATTTCAGTAATAAAAGAATCATGATTTAAAATTTTTCTGTTTTTAAGCAGGTATTTTCAAGAATTCCTATTATGGTTTTATTATTTAAAAAATTATTTTTAAGTAAAATTAATTTAAAGAAAATTTATAATACAATTTATATCATTTTGAAATCGAATTTAATAGTTTGCTGGGTATTATTTTGTATATACTATGATTAAATATTATCAAGCTGTAAAATTACAATAAAGGAAAGTTTAGTTCATGTCTCGATGTGTTTGCAATGTAGACATACAAAACTTGAATGTACGTAGCGCCTTTTGAATGTATAAAAATATCATTGTTAATGCCTTAAAAATTCTAAAAGGAAATCGACTAAATTGATAATTTCTACATACTTTTCTAAAGATCTGTATATTGTTCTATATATTTTGAGTTTCTTTGTCTTACGGATCTTGTTCGATTGTTTACTTAAACGTTTAAAAGAAATTTATTTATTAAGAGTTGGAAAGGTTGCTAAAGAAAAAATACAATCATTATAAAGAAAATAAAAAAATATAAATTAAAATTAATAAAAACGATGCCTTTTTGCTGTTAATATTTCAGACTACATATTGCTTTTCGGAAATAATCTCCTTTACCAGTTGAAAACAAGATCCTTTAATTTTTATTATTATCCCTTTTTAACATAAACAAAACGAGTGCTTTCATCAGTCGCCTTCACCTTTAAAAATTTACTTTTTTATATTTATTATTTTATGTTTATTATACGGCTATGCGATGTTGTTATAATAATATATAAAAATTGAATAAAAAATCAATCTCAATTCTAGTATAATTTGATTTCAAAGTGATTTTTTTTTTATTATTTTCTTCTGGCTGCTGCTAACGGAATATTCTTCACTTCTTTATTTTATTTTATTTTTTTATTTTATTCTGGCTCGATAAAGACGCATAAAAATGAATATAAAAATATAATCGTATGTTGCTGTCAGTCGTAAGAGTAGACTGACTATTTAAATGAAGATATATTTTATTTATTTACTTTTCATACGTTCATTAACAATATTGATAAAAATTTAATATGTAAAAAATAGGAATAAAAGTCAGGAGAGAAAATATTTACATGCATACATGGAAAAAATATATGTCTGTATGTGTAAGTTTTTACGTAAGTATTAATAAAATAATGGAATTGGAAATATTTTTGAGCTTAAACCAAAAAAAAATTATTTATTTTAAAGAAATGGTCGGAAAAAGCTTAAGAAAACTGTTATCGTAATACCCTGTTCAGACATGTGAGTCAATTTAGTTTTAATTGCGCATTTTAATTTGCTGTTCACACATGCTTAATTAAGCTTATTCAATTAGCACAAGGCATATTTATTTTACTAGGTAGTATCGTCCGCCCAGCTAATTTCTCTTAAAAAAAACATCGCTTTTTGTTGTTGCTTTGATGCTGGAAGTATCAAAAGCCATTTTCGTAAGACCCGTCATTTTCTTTTTATTTATTTGCGGCTTGTTATTTTTATGATTTTTTTCTTCTCACTGAACATAGTTCCCAGAGTAAACATAGCGTTCGTGGCAGGTCATGGGTATTAATTATCATCGCGCCAGGATAAGGATCGAAAAAGATGTAATCTGTAGACTGTACCCGCAAGCTTTTGAGAAGGTAGCGACATAGTGTGTGATTATGTGGTATTTGTTGGCATAAGATTTAAGACCAGATGCAGATGATTATTAAATGTAGATGCCTTGGGGGTTCTAACCCTTGAAAATGCTAGAAATTACTAGAGATACCGTGATAAGAAAAATAGCCGATAACTACAGGTCTACAGTCTGCACGCAGAGAAAAAACATGGTTGAGGTAACCATAATCTAAAAGCAACATATTATGGTTGTATTATATGGTTGTTAACAAAACTTTGTATTGTTATATTTAATAACAATATAGCTGGTCCAGCAACCATACTGTTGTCGAGAAAAATAATAAAATGTTAAAATATAAAAATAATTATGTTGAAATATAAACATTAAATGGTTAATTAAAATATCATTATTCATAAAATATGAAAATGGATTTGAAATTTATTTTTGGACAAATTTATATGGAAAATTGGTTAAAACTAAAAAAATTTATATTTATATGCTAACATACTTTTTTATTTTTTTTTTATATTTGTATGTTATTTTTAATTATTTATTATATATATAAATTTATATTTTTTTTTTTCATTTTCTCTATCAATAAAAACAATTTTAACTTGAAGCTAAAAAAATTACTAAACTGATAGAAAAGCATTTTATTAAGATCTGGAGCAAAATATTTTTCGTCGCAAACATTATTTTGTTTGCTTTTAATCATACTCCGATTAATATAAATATATTATGGTTAATAATATTATATTATTTTTAATAAGTTACATAACTTTTTTAAATTGTATGTTGTATTTTTTATGAACAGTAAACATATAATGGTTAAATGATAACAAAATAAAATCGTAACTAAACTATTGTTGAAAACAACTATAATTTGTTCTTCACAACTACACAATGTTACAAAGAACATAATATGGTTATTGCGACCATATCACAACCATGTTTATTCTCTGCGTGTGCAATCACCCAAATCAAGAGTAAAAGCTGATGTTAGAATGTGACTCAAGGAAAGTAAGATGTCCGTAAAATTCGAAGCGATCATTGAGGAAAGAAAAGGTTTAAAAAGGTCTCTTTATGAAAGCAGACTGCTCCCATATCCCCCCTACATTAATAATCATCCTCGAGCTTTATAAAATAGAGAAAAAAGTGTCTGCAACTTGAAGGACGAACTTAGTCTACAGAAATTGCTACCAATTAAGAGTGAATGTATAATTTACGAGTTTTTTAAAATTATAAGATTAAGACCAGAAATTATCAGATAATATGGCACTTAATGGGTTTGGACTTGATAGTGAAAATAATTCGTTATTTTTGTTTGACCTTAGTACTCATCAGTGGGCAATGAAAAGCATTTCAGAATAAACCCGACTTCGAAACTAATTTCATCTATAAAGGTTCAAATGTATGGCCACACACATCACACTGCATTAACTGTAGGAACCCCCTTATGTTTCATCTCCAAAGTTTATACTTGTTAAAGCATCCTCTGCACTACAGCTCCTTGTTTATTTCAACCATCTGTCCACAACTCTTCATCAGTTTAGCAATGAAGATCAAATTACAGTAACTGTAGAGGCACCCTTTAATATACAGCATACTTGCTATTGCAGTGGACTTAGCAATCAGGCTCTTTGTAACTTCCAACCGTCTGTCTGTAATTTCCAATTTGAAATTTTTATACTTCTTATTTTATTTTTAAGTTTTTTTATGTAACGGCTTTATAGGTCGAATTACGTTACTTTTGGGAACACCCTATAATTTCTAAATTTAAATTGTATACTTGTTGTTTGCAACTTTAAGCTGCTTGTGAAGAAAGGTTCAAAAATTTGGCCACACATTAAATTACATCAACCATTGGGACACCATTTAATATCCAAATCCAAATTTTATACTTGTTGTTATAGCGGACTTAGCAATACAGTTTCGTTGTAAATTTGAAGCGTCTCTCTACAACTGATTGAAACTGATGAAATTAAATGAACTAATGGGGCACCCTTTAATTTAAAATTTTTAATATTATAACTTGTTACCATAACAGTCATATCAATCGATATTCTGACCAAATTGCACGCATTTGGCTATAACTGTTCAAAAGATACGCCCATTTAGGTCAAGTTACGTCACCTTTGGGCACACTCTTTAATTTATAGTAATACAATAATATATTACTTTTTGCAATGGGAGCTATTCGCTGTTTGATATTTTTTTTTATTTTAAAGTATTGCACTTTACGGTTCATAATGCACGCAAAAACCTGTTTATTGTATGGGACCACCCTTTAATTTTTAGGATTTTAAACTGTAAGTATTACCTTTAAGATAAAACAGAAATTTTCAAAATCGATCCAGTTAGAGAGGCACAAACATGATAAAGCAATATTCAGCAATATCGATAACATCCTTATTTTTTTAAGCCGGTTAATAACATCAGGAAATAGCGATGATCCTGTCTAAAATAATAAATCAGCCAAGTACGAACTACACTCCCAGAAGTAGGGTTCCATACAATTGATAGAATATCCTTTTATCAAGTTTTAACTTTTTGTCTCATTTGTGGCTAAAAATTTAATATATCTGCCTTTTGCGGATGAATGGAGAAGAAAACATAAAAGAGGTCTTTCTAAATTCATTTCTTGAGAAGTTTTAATAAGGACACACTCTGTGTAAATTTTAAATTCTCTAACTATTACTATTAAAATGTATGCAAACGTGGAAATTTTTTACAATTAATAAATAGAGGGAGTTTAGCTAAGACATGAACCGCATTCATCTAACAATATATGCGGTAAGAGTTTTATTGATTTCTTCTAACTTAAGCCGTCTGCTTTTCGATTAAGAAAGTTATTAACAAAATCTCTTTGTAATTTAAATCTAAAATGAACACACGTTTCTATTATCAATTTAGCAAAAGCTTAAAAGACTAATTTCTGTCATATGTTCAAGAGCCTCTATTAGACAGACAAAAGTCTTACTGACACCACAAAACAAATCCCAATTGATTGAATGCGCACAAAATACAAGACACACAAAAAAAGCCAACAGAAGTACAACAAAAACCCTTTTTAACGCCTCAATGCATTTGCATCCCATTGAGAATGTGTTCAATATGACAATAATACAGTGGTTTCAGGATTTCTGTTGTGATTTAAGTAAAAACCAAATCAAACACAAAAGCAAAAAAAAATAAACCCTTATCAGTGATAAATTATCAAGATATTAATTTGAACAAAAGAAGAAGAAAAAGAACAATTGATATAAAAAGTAAACGTTTTTAATTTATAACACATGGAAAACATGTGCTCACCCAGAATTTACGAGTACAAACCAACAGAACAATATTATGAACAAAAACCGCGAACAGTTCAAAGTATAAAACTGTTTTGTTTCTCTGGCTTAACAACCCCTGCATTAAAGGACTCAAAGAAACAAGAAAAAGAGGACACAATATTTTTTTTTTTTCAACGTATTATTCCCAAGAGATCGGTTGTTGCTTTTCCGTTTTATTTCTTTAGGATTTTTTTTTAACAATCAATGATAAATTGGCAAAACAACAAATGTTTGAAAATATTTTTTAAATGCAAACACATGTTTTTTTAAAGGATATTTTTTAAGGATATTTTTATTTAAAAATTTTTTACAAATGATAAACTAATTTTTACACACAAATACGTTTATGAGAGAAATGTTATGATTGAAAATTAATATTCTGACAAATTGTATTTTACCCTTTTTAAAAGTTTTTTGTTTTGTTTAGGGGTCTGGAAAATTTTGCGTTTTTAATTTTTTATGCATTTTATTACAGCTGAAAAGGGTATTTAATGGTCTAGGCATGTGACCAAGATTAATGTCTGCGCCTGGCGCGAATTCCTTACCAGACGGTGGTCCAACCACTATTCTCTACAACTTTAAGGCCATGACTTACAGGACCACGAATCTACCCTTTGCTATAGGGTCGGAACCTATGCAAAACTCCTCTGTTAAGAGTGCAACAGCACACTTTTATCTACTCCACACTAAACCTGTAGACTTTTTATTACCACAGCCACCAAATGCACCCCGAAGTGTCATCACCAATAATCGGCTACAGAGAGGGGCGGCTCTCTATATGGGCTACCGGTTCCCGTTTTACCAGTTTATTTATTTACTATTATTCATTCATTTAATATTATCATTTAAGGACACTAGTTCATCCTTTGTCAGTACCCCACTGTTTAACCAGATTTGGCGACTGCATAAAGGGGTACCGGTTCCCCCTTCACCGCCGAAAACTCTCGTCTGTGCCTATGTTAGGTCAGCATCGACTCTTGGTGCCCCTGTGGGTGATTTAGTGGTTCAATAAGAATAATTCTGTATTGGATGCCCCCGAAGTAGAATATCACTACTATTTTAGATGCCTTTTTTGAAACCCCGTACAACTTGGCATAACTCACATAGTGTTCCATTCAGATGGAACGGTGAACAAACACCTGGTTTTTGTGCCGGATAGAACTTCAAATTTAAATAAAAAAAAATTTTTAGGCAAATTGATTTTTTGTAATGAAGCACACTCCTGACGTCCAATTTCCGTTCACTTCTTCCAGTATTGCTGGACATGAACAATGTTCTCAGAGGTGTCAAATCGTATAACCTAAATCAAGTCAATCGATAGCCCAATTTCTTGATTTGATGTAAATAATTTGGTAATTGCAGTCACCGTGTGGCACGAAGAGCGCCATCCTCTTATAACCACATCTCTCCCTGATCATTTTCAAACATAAAATCAGTGATCACAGTGCAGTAACAATATCTATTTTTTTAAGAAAGAAGTAGAAATAGTGCCATCAGCGTCTAAACTCCACTAAACGGTGTACTTTCTGGATTTACCAGAGTCTCTGGGGTCTCTTGTTAATTGATTTCCCTCCATATGCAGCATGTTTGTTTATTAACAAACCAAAAATGAGTCACTTAATTTTTCGATTAAAAATTTTCAACTGCTCTAACGCCCAACCGGCAAAAGAACGATGCATTTTATAGTTTCATGGCTTTATTTCTGCACAAGCTGCATCTTATATGGATCTAGACCAAGATCCTTTTGCAAAATTTGGCACGTAGTGAATAGACAAATCCAAAGTGACCGGCTACAAATCGATAAATTTAAATTTTCTTTCACACTTTCGTTTACAGATGTGATATTGTCACCAGTATGAACATTCCTTCAAAGTGTTGGCATTGTTGCATCATTACGTACATGTTAAGAAATTTATTCGCAGTTGAACAGATGACTTGCTTAAATGGACGATTATGTGCGCCATAAAAAAACAAGAATTGAAGAAAAGAAAAAAATTGCGTGAATTTATAAATGATTTTCATAGGAAATCTAGATGATATAGTAGCGTTCTTCAAGCATCAATCTATTAATAATAATTTGCCACAGCAGACTATTTATAAATTTTAAAATGTGAGTTAAGATAACAGTTTGTTTAACAGTTTCTATACAAATTTTAACTGATTTAGAACAAATCTTGTCACATTGATGTCACAAGATTTTGGATTTCTCCCTTCACTTTAGCGATATCCGTCTGTTCGTACGTATTCGCGTCGAAATCAACTTTGTACGACTGTACACCATATTTTTTTTTTTAATATCATTGTGGGTATCATTTAAAATCTTTTGAAGATTTCTTTAAGAAAGTACCAAAATTTTTTAAAAAATTCTTAATCCAATACGAGCCGATGACATTTTTCTGTAAAATTTTTAAGTACTATACTTTTTTCTTATTTTTTAATTCTCTGTCCTAATATTTTTTTTTTTATTGGAGTCACTTCACTAAACTAGCTTTACGTTTATGGTGCAGGGTATATAAAATTCAGCATAGTCGAATATAGCACTTACACTTGTCTTTTTTTTTAATTAATAAGGAATGCAATTTTATTTTTTAAGACAGCTTAAAAATATACAATCGCATTCAACGGTTCTGTTTAGATAAAAAAAATCCCAATTAAGACAAGTAAGAGCACTATATTCGTCTGTGCAGCATCTTATAAACCCTTTAGAAGAGAAATTTTATTAATATTTTCTTAAAATATGTATTTTTTCGGAATATTTCTTGAATAAAATGAAAATGTTTTTGAAGCACTTGTGTTGCACATTTTTCAATGCTCACTTGGGCGTTTTTGAAGAAATTTAAATTTTTAGTGAAATTTCAATTTTTTAATTGCAAGCTCATTTTTTTATATGTTTATGATATTTTTTTATACTTTTATTTTATATTTTTATTTATTATTTTTAATATTGTTAATGATATTTTGATGGTATAGTAAAATATCGATTTTTTGTAATCCAGAGATTATTTTTTACGAATTTTCCCTTTTTAATAAAATTTTAGGACTTTAATTACAAATACAAATTTTTGGAAAAACTTATAATTTTTTTCTTTAATTTTATTGATTCATTATTTAGTTTTGTTTTACTTTTTTTAAGTTTAGTATAATATCGAACGCTTAGTGTAATTTGACTTTTTATAGTTTTCTTTAATTCTTCTGTTTTTAACAGGACGCAATCCTTTGCAAGTAGTATTCTGCCTTAAATATTTTTCGAACAGAATAAAAAATTAAGTGGCTGTGTTACTTATAAAGCTATAAAGTGTTTACCAAACAGCAGAGGCAGTGGGACACTGTTCTAAAATTATAAAAATATCCATACGGGTTTTTGAGAGTTAGGATTTCTCTTTCACTTCTTCACCATATGGACTGTAATCTATTATTTCCTTAAGTTGCAGTCTTGTGACTTCATATATTTCACACATTTATTGTGAATACTTATGGTGAAAAGAATGTTCACTTATTATCCCATTGATATTGCTAACTTTTAGTGATTCCACAGGAAACTTTCATTAAATTTTATTTTAAAATATTAATTTAAAGTAAAAGAATTTATTTTAAACAACGGGATTTTTTAAATAATTATATTAATTAATTAATTTTTTAATTTTAAAAAATTCTTTTTTTACGCTATTCTCCCGATTTATTATTTAAATCACCGATATTGATTATTGAGGGTCAAAGCACGTCTCGATGGCCATTTCGTTATCGCTTACTTAACTCTTCAGGAGACTTCTGACAAATATTTTAAACAAACTAAAGATTTTTGTCCAAACAATAAAGCAAAGACAAAAATCAAAGTTAAAGCAAAAACAACAATAACCATAACCAATTGTAATTCTATTTTTCTTTCTCCGCTGTATAAGGCAGAGTTTTTTTGTGCTCTTTTATACAGTTGAAAGAGGATGAAAAATAAAATATCACAAAACACTACGATAATTTATTTTATGCACAGGCACTTTGCAAATTTTAAACATTTTAAACAACGGGATTTTTTAAATAATTATATTAATTAATTTTAAAATTTTAAAAAAATTCTTTTTTTCATGCTATTCTCCCGGTTTATTATTTAAATTACCGATATTGATTATTGAGGGTCAATTTAAAAAAAGTTATATTAAAATTATTTCAATGGCAGTTCTGTATGGTTGACGATATCTTGTTGTTTATTGTCCAACCACAGCTCGAAAAGAATTTAGAAAGCTTCTTCTGAAGAGAGTACTAATTATTCATATTATGACACAGTAGTCCCTTTATATAGATTTTCCATTTGTGCATGCAAATAGTGCAACAGTATACTTTCTTTAAACTAATTTAGACTACATATAGTCGTTGGATATAATGACCACTTGGCTGCAATTAAATTTTTACAGTGCATACCAACTACTTTGGACCTAATGACTATTACTGATGGGCTTTTCAAATTAAAAGCACGTGCTATAAAGTTTCAAAGAGGAGGAAGTTTCAGAGAAGAAACACCTCGATTAGATTAAAAATATGAATTGACGTTTGACTAATCTTATTTCCATTCTTGCACCCATTCCACATTAACGTAAAGCAAACACAGTTTTATTTGTTCAGCAAAAGGATCCTCCTTCCGACGTAATTTCTCAACTGATTGTACTCTGTGATTATTTTCTGTGACCAAAATTAAAAAATGACTGTAGTATGAGAAATAAATTGTGTTTTGAAGACACTGAAAAAAACTTTTTAACAAAACCGATTTTTATAAAAAATATATGCAAGAAAATAAAAAAAAACCTTTTTATTAAGCTCAAAAATTAAAATATATGTGAAAGTTTTGTTTTCGTTAATGTGTATATTCTTTATCGAACTTATTTTAGACATTTTAAGAAATGATTTTTTGCCAATAATTGTCATTATTGAACAAAAATAAATTTTTAAAAAATCAATAATATTTTTTGGTCAGTTGTTACATTTTTGGATTTTCGTTTTTGTCGAAAATCATTTTAAATAATTTTTTTTTGTTTTTTGTACAGCACTCAAAAGGTCAAGAGTTTAAATATTTTTACTTTCAAACATACAAGATTTGTTATGATTTTAATAATTAATTGCCTTAAGAAAAGAAAAGGTTATAAAAAACTATTGCCAAATACTTTTACCAATATATTTCAAGATTAATACCAACCAAAGTTTTTATCGATAGCTTTAAAATTTTTTATAAGAAAAATTAAAAATAAAAATTTTAAATATATTTGAGTATTTTTTGCTTCATTATCTGCCAAAGATTTTCTTTAAATTTTTTTTTTTAATTTTTTTTTTCTTTATTTCTCGCCTGTTGATTACCACTGTACCCTTTACCAGCTCACAACTGTATTGCCATTCTATAGAAATCCATTTTTAGAATTTTAGCTTTAAGTTGTATGTAGTTTTAGAAATTAATTCAAATAAATACAAAAAACAGCCAACTTAAAATCTTTTTTCGTTTTTTTTTTCATTATAAACGCTGGCTGATCTTTAACAAATTTCAAGGGTGACACAACTGTCATTGCCACTGTGTTGAAGTTTTATTAGTATTATAACCCTCTCTCGGTGTGTCTCTGTGTCGTGTGTGTGAGTGTCTCTGGTTAGGTATGGGTGCTTTATCTTGGTGTTTATGCAACTTTATATAAAAGTGTTGTTGTCATGTCATGGTTTTCTTTTGATTTAATGCGACTTCTACATGGCTCTGCTTTTTAGAAATATTTTTGCAAATATGGCTGGCTGGTGGTTATTTTCTTTCTTCTTCATCTCAATCATGCTTTTGGTTCATGTGACAAGTAGTTATACTTAAATATAGTTGTTGTTGTCGCTGTTATCGTTGCCTTTTGTTAGTGGAAAACGTGAATACTTATTTAGATTTTTGAAAATGCTTTTAGTTTTGTGAATTTCAAATCACACCAACATCTGTTTAAGTATCATGCTAATGCGATTTAGTACGAGAAAAAAAAACTGCATATAAAATAAATTCACTGTAAAGTCATGTAAATAAGAAAAGGGAGTCTGTTGAGGTATTAAAGAAATCTTGTTGATTTTGTGGCTGTTATTAGAAGGATTTTTGGTAGTTAATGCTTAAAGTTTAGTTTCTTCAATGAAGAAAAATTAATGCAAAATATTTAATTCACAACTTGGTTCTTGTCTTTTTGCTTAAAAAACGGGTAGAAGACCTCAATTTTGTAAAAATATTTGTAGAATTAAACTACAAAGCTAATTAGAACCGAAATCTCGTTATCTAAACAAAACCAAGTATCGATACAAAGCGTATCTTAAATAAAGTTTTATAGAGTTTTATAAAAAATTTAAAAAGTGAAAACAACCAACCAACCATTGTGCCAGATTTTGTACGTTATAACCATTTAATTATTAAATATTGCCAAAAATTTATTTGTCATTACTCAAGTGTGGTTAAAATCAACTATAATTTTTTCACCGCAACTATATATTGTTACAGAGATCATAATATGGTTCCTGTGATCATATCACAAATAAGACTGTTTTTTTGGTACATCAAATAATAATAATGTAATGTATTTTATACCAGAAATAATTTTAATGTTCTCTAAACAATACGTCTTGATGGCGCAACTGTAATACGTTACCTTCAGCCAAACACGGAACAGCTACGGATGTGTTTGCCTATGGCTACTAGGATCAGTGTGTTCGGAAATCAAGGGTTCTATTAATTCATAGTTGATTGCAAAAAAATTGTTGTCCCACGAGACAAACAAGAGAAACAAAAAAGATTTTCCCAAACATGAAAATTTCCCAAAGTTATTTAAATACCAGGAACTTTATTATTCTCTTGGTCCGCTAATTTGCAGAAAATTGTATGAAGTATTTAACGATTTTTAGGATTGGTCTTTGGTTATAAAAGTGTAGGAATTATTTTAGAAAATATTGCATTAAGAAAGATCGATTTTGAAATAAAAGTAAATAAATTTGTGCCACCTACAGAGAAGTCTGTGCGCGTTTTATGTGCTTGATTAAAATTTTAATTGTTTCAATTATTTATTTAATTCAAAATTCATTGTTTTTATTTTAAATTAATTATTTATTTGATTCAATTTATTAATTAATTGCATATTTTTTTCTGTATTTCTTAGTTAATTATAATTGAGCCAATTAAAAATGTAATTCAATTTCTAACTGAAAACAACTACAATTTTTAATGGAAGCAAAGATATTATTCTGTGTATTGATGCAATTATATTTTTACGTTGTACATATTTGGGAAACAAACTTGAATATGAACTTGTAGGTAAAATGATTTTACCGCATGGAGCCGGCTGAATTTGAGCGTAACATTGCGTAATATTGAAATAGAGGACGTTTTATTATAATTACTAAGGCTTCAAGAAACCTCACAGAAAAAACTCTAGCAACATCAAGACGAGGTTTCTTGGTGTTCATTACAATTAAGCCTTGCAATAGATAACTATAAGCTCAACTCCATATGAAGGGTTGCACATACCTCCACGTCGTTTAAATGTGTAAGAATTTGTTTTTATAGTCTTGTTAAAAGAAGTATTGACCAACAATATCAACTATTGCGCATACATTATCAATTAACGATACATGTGTTAATTCGCGAAATCTACTAAATTTCTTTAATCCTAAAATGATTCTTCTTTATAAGATATTTTAGCCTTAGCGAGCATTAATTTTTTAAACGTTTTATGATGTCCAAATGCCACTTTTACAAGCATTTTTACAATATAATTAAGCACTTTAATACAAATAAAAAATAGATTTGACAAACCCAACAAAAAGACGCGCTAAATGCAGATAATCTTCTTTCTTACCGACTTCATAAAAGAAGAAGTTTATCAGTTACTATGCACGTTTTTATACCCTTCATCACAAAAAGTGGAAAAAGGGTATATTTAAGTTTGTCGTTCCGTGTGTTATTTCTAAAATATCTATTTCCGACCCCATAAAGTCGATATAGTTTGACTTCATATGCATAGCGAAGTCGATTGAGCGATCTCCGTCTCTCCATACGTGTAAGTGTTGATTTCAAAAAAAGAATAAATATGTCGATTGATCAGATATAGTGTCGAAAAAGGTGCTATTGGAAATCGGCATGATCGGTCCATGTCCTTCAAGGTTCCAGGGAAAATACCACACCTACCTCTAATTTTTTCATGTCATTTGAAACAATAAAGTAACTGCAATAAAAAAATTTATATATGGAGCGATAGAGAATAAAAAAATAAGAAAAACAAAACACCAAGCGAAAAAATGGCGCTAGCCCGTATTTTCTGAGTTACGGGGCTCTGAAATTTACAAATTTTTTTAAATATTAATATGGGTATCATTTTAAAGCTTTTAAAGAGGTCTTTAAGAAAATACTACAAATTTTTTAAAGATGCTTAACCCATTAAGAGCCGATGTCATTTTTATGTAAAATTATATGTATGCAGTACTAAAATTTTTTATTTTTTAATTCTTTGGCGTGACAAAGTTTGCTTTTTTGATTGGACTACTTCTTTAAACTAGATTTACATAGATAGTGAAAAGTATATAAGACTTGGCATAGCCGAATATAGCACTCTTACCTGTTTATTTTATGTTTGTATCTGCAAAACTCTGTCATTTTTTAACCAATTTTGAAAATTTTTGTAATTGTGAAATCGAGCTTACAGATTGGTTGCACTTAAAAAAGTATTTTATAATTTCAAAAATTAATGGTTGTCCCCAAACAAGAAACATTATTTTTATACGTCTATTGAATCGTAACGGACAAACATATACAATTTAAACATATTTGATATCACTTTAGCATCCTATAATAGAAAGTAATAAAAAAGTAAATTTTTAATTTAAAGGGTGTCCCCATTTGAGAGTTAATGTAACTTATATAGCCCAAGCTTTACAAACGTTTTAGTCAAACACTTGATAATAATACAAAATGTGTGCTTTTAAAACTGGTGGTACCACAAGTATATATATATCTAAGATTAGAAATGACAGGGTGTTCCCATAGATAATTGTATGGCTTTTCGTAACGTTTTATAAAATTCTTGAAAAAAAAAACAGAATGTGTACTTTAAGTATAAGTATTTAATATTAGGAATTAAAGGGTGTCCCCCTATAAAGGGACATGGGGATGGGATGAAGCGTTGTACTCAAGCACTTGGAAATAAGTCAGATTGTGTCTAATGGAACAAAAAGTATAAATATTTACTATTATAAATTAAAGAATGTCCCCATAGATAAAGTATTTGGATTTTCGAAACGTTATTATAAAATTATTGAATATAACACAGAATGTGTACTTTTAATTTAGCTCTAACAAGAACTAATAATATTTACTATTAGACCTTAAAGGGTGTCCCCGTAGATGGTGATTATCCCCCTATAAGTTGAAGCGTTGTAGTTAAACACTTGAAAATAAGTTAGAATGTGTCTCCTAGAACAATATGTATAAATATTTAACATTAGACATTAAAGGGTGTCCTCTTAGATAGTGTATACGGCCCTATCTTTTGCAAAGTTTTAGTCAAACACTTGAAAATAATTAAGATTTTGTATGCTTGAGCAACAAGTATAAATATTTAACATTAGAAATTAAAGGGTGTCCCCATATATAATATAAATGGCTTTTTGAAACGTTTTTGGAATATTCGTTAGAAAGCACAGAATGTGTACTTTTAAGTCCGCTGTAACAACAAGTACAAATATTTTACATTAGTAATTAAAGGGTGTCCCCTTAGATGGTGTAAATAGCCGTATCTTTTGAAACGTTATATTCAAACACTTGAAAACAAGATAGAATGTTTCTGCTGGAACAAAAAGTATAAATATTTATTAATATTTAAAGGGTGTCCCCATAGATGGTGTTTATGGCTCTATCTTTTGAAAAGTTGTGGCCAAACGCTTGAAAATAACACGTAATCTGTGCTTCTATGTCCGCTAGAGTAACAAGTACAAATAATAAAAATTATAAACTAAAGGGTGTTCCAATATTTTCTCTAAAATGAGGTATATGGGGGTTATTGTTGAATCATTACGGCTAGAATGTTACAGTTTACATACCTTAATAACAAGTATAGAATTAAAAATTAAACAGGGTTCCCATAAGTAATATTATATAATTTTTTTTAGCAATTATTACTCTAGAGTCGAAGCATACTGACATTTTACTTAAAACGTCTAGTTTGTAGTAATAAATGGTCCTTCGAACGATAACAGATAAAGTTCAAGTTGAAGCGCAAATAATATAAAATTCATTATAGAAAAAATTTAATTCAAAATCCCTTATAAATCTTTAAAGAAAATAAACGACTTTTATATCCTGTTTATATAAATTATTATACAAGATTTATTGTTATATTTTATACATTCAGGTATAAACATTTCCAATGATAACCTTGTGTTCTTTTGAATATAAATCATTATATACTTAAATATGCTGTTTACAATTTACATATTATCATATCCGAACAATAAACATATTTTGCTTAAGTAAACGTTTAATCCACTAACTTGTAGACACCACGATAAAAATAAAACAAAATGAATGTACAAATGCTAATAGGAAAAAATTATAATATTAAATAACCATAAACTTAGAGACTTAAATAACAACACCCTGTTTACATTATTCGGTGGTATAAAATGCTTGATTTTTTTCTCCTCTAGGTTTAAATATTAATACAATAATAAAAATGTGAAAATCTAGGTGTATTTATATATTAAAAAAAAAGTTAACAGCATAAAGTAATATTAGCACAAAACATTTTAACATTTTCATTTCCGTTTCCGTTTTTATTTATATTTTTTTTCAATGTCTAACTTATGGCGTTATCAAATAATGAATATCAAACGAAATGCCGCTTATCATTTATTTACCAAAAACAAATAACAGGTAAAATACCAATACACACACACAAACGTACGCACAGTTACGCATACATTTATACTTTATCACACAAATAAAACCAAAAACAATTTAGAAAAAAAAATAAATAAATAAAAGTAAATAAATGTAAATGAAAAAATTATTATTATACTTAAGAAAGAGAAGGTGGGGCTGGGAATATTTAAAGATGGGTAGAATGTATAATGGTTTACCGCAAAGCAAAATTTTTATTTTCTTAAGAGGATATCTTTTATGCCTTGAGGTCTAGGCTGGATGGCATAAAACTTAAATATTTTTTATCAGATTTGTAAAATATGCACATTTTTATTTTTTTTTTTTTTTTTGTTAACCGCTTAAATTATAATGCAAATAAGAGATGGTCATAACATTTTAAATATTTAAGAGTAAAATAAAAATTTTAGCATAATTTTACTTAATTATGAGACAAATTTTCTCTAATTACAAGGGGAGTATAAGTTCAATAAAATTTAGTTTTAGCCCTGTCTTTAGTATCGTTCTAATATTATTTTCTTAATTTATTTTCAGTAAGTTTGCAGTTTTGGTTTCAAACTACAGAATTTAAAATTGATCTTAAGTTCAATAGTGAAAACTTTGGTAAGTTTTGAATTCACTAATTTGCTTGAAGTTCAAGTAAGATTTCAAGTCAGGTTTTTAATACTTCAGTTCAGTTTTCTTACTGGAACTGATGATCTGTAATAGAATAATTTTTAAAATGACGTCTTCAGAAATTGGTTGGTCCTAACCAGTTTAATCTAAGATCTATTCTTTTTTAAGACCAACTTTTGTGAGATACTTGCTGTCAACGAAGAACGATGGTGAGTGGAGGTGGAATTCCAGAAATTGACAATACAAAAATAATAATAATAATAAAAATTTTTTAAAGATTAATTAATTTAATATTTTTGTGATTTCATATTAATTATTAATTTACAAGTGGCCGTATGTTATACAAAAATAAATTATCGTAATGTTTTTGTGATATTTTATTTTTTTTCTAATTTTATTTTTCATCATCTTTTATTTGTATAAAAAAGGCCAAAAAAAGTCAGCCGTATACAGTGGATAAAGAAAAATAAAATCAATGTTGTTTATTGTTATTTTTGCTTAGATTTTGTTTTTTTGTCTTTACTTTACTGTTTGTCTTTACTTTATTGTTTAGTTTATTTAAGACGAGCTATATAAGCGGTAGCGAATTAGCCATCGAGACGTGCTTTCACCCTCAATAATCAATATCGGTGATTTGAATAATTTGTTCGAGATTATCAATGCGATAATTTTTTATAGATTATTTAATTTAATATTCCCGTAATTTATTATTAATAATAATAACTGAAAGGAGGTGATTTAATTTTTAAATCTAGAAAGTTAAACTTCTATACAAAATTATACAAAAAGATTGCCAGACTTTACGATATTTAGTCGTTTTATTTTTAGTTTTATTTTTTTATTTTTTGAAACAGGGAATTTATTTGAAATCAATAAACAGATTTATAAGTGGTTTCTGTGTAAAAAATTTGGTCTTTTTACTCTACTGATTGATTAAAATTCTCATTCAGTATATTTTTTTTTCTAGACTCAAGTTTCTAAAGTTCTCAACACAAATTGGATGAAAACCATTTCTAAGCTTATTCAAGCATTACCAAAAATGTTGTAAAAATGCTCATTTTGCAATGAAGTATTTATTGTGAGATTATTACGAAATTTTTTGTTGTTAGAAAATAAATATTTTTAAGGAATCAAGGCCATGTCAGATAAAACATTTGCTTTGCATTGCGTTGCAAATTTGCTTTGACATCTAAGATAAAATGCACGAACTTATATGAAATATGTCACATAAAGAACTTTTAACGCAAAGCAAAGCGCGAAGTTGGGCAACACTCATCTTTTAGCGCGCTTTGACAATCATTTACTATACATTTGTAAATTATTTTGGCAAAATCGAACGTAAAAGAGGTAATTATGTGAAAATATTATTTTCTTTTTATTAAATATTGTTCCTTTATTATTATTTTTTTTTAAATTATGGAAGAATAACTTATAGAAACAATGAAAACTACTATCCACTTTTTACGTAAACAAACAATAATTAAGCGCTGTTAAAGTTTTTATTGTGACATACGTCTTTTTTTAAGTTTGAAACGACACGCAAAGCGACAAATTTTTATCTGACACGGCCTTCAGGCACGACTTACAACAATAATTCTGTTCTGCCAATAAAATCTTCTTTCAACAAAAGGCATATGCGAATAGAATCTAACAATGACTCGGCATTTCATAAAAATTTGAGTGTAAAGCGAATGCTATATTCGGCTGTACCCAAGTCGGGGATTTTATTTTAAAAATGAGCATGAAAATTTCAGTTTGGGGATTGAGAATTTCTTTGGGGATTTATTTTGCATTTTTAGGATTTAAAGAGGGATTTAAGAATTTTTTTTTAAATTCTGTTTAGTTATTGTAATTTTAGTATTATTAAATAAGTTTTACCTTTTTGCTACGTACAAGATTCCATTGTTAAAAATTATGACATGTAAGTTTCTCTGCAAAATTAAAAAATAAATTTGCAATGCACTCAATAAAAACAAAATAAGAAATAGAATGCAATACGAGGTGCTTGGACCCTTATTAAGCACAAATGCACATTTTAAAAATAATACTACTTGTTGTGACATTTTTGTTCCATTTGCAGTAATGCTTCAAAAGTTCAACTACAAAAATTTGTACCAAAAAAAAAATTGCTTTAGACAACGAGATGAAACATTTTGATTCAGAACTTTTCGATTTTGTTAGTCAACTTTACTAGTTAAATTGAATTAAATAACAATAATAGTATTATTCGTATTGGGGATTTTTGGGAATAGTTGAATTGGTTTTTGGGGAATTGTGGCGATAAAATTTATCTTATTGGGGTGACCACTCAAAAAAAATATGGCAACCCTATTCACTGCAGAACCAAATACTAATTTTTTAAAAACATTTTAATTTTTGATAGTTTTAGTTATTGTCTGCAAATTTTCAGTTTTTAATAAAATATCAAATTTTTTATTGCTTAAACAATTTTTGAAAAATTAGATTTTTGGTGAAATTAAATATTTTGGTAAAAATAAATATTTTGGTGTACTTCATTCGTTAGTGAAATTACAATTTTTCGATAATCTAGAGTTTTTTATGCTGTTACGCTTACTTTTGCTAGTTCCGCAAGAAATTGTTGATAGCAACATTTTGCTGTATATAAACATGAAGCCAGGAAAATTGTATAACCTTTCACAAACTGAATAGCTTAAGCAACATTAGTTTTTATTTATTTCGCACTAATTTTTTTATATGAGATATAATGAAACGCCATGCTTAATTTTAGAATGGTTTATCCAAATTCTGTATCTTTTAAGTAACAAATTTCTTTATTTTGTGCTAAAATTTTGCTTTCTTGCCACAAATTTCTGAAAATTCACAAACATTTCTTAAAGTATTTTTTTTTATTTTTCATCAATATACTTTTTTTTTAACCGTAATTTAAATTTTATACAGCAATTTTTAAAATGTTATTTAAATCATAAAAACTTGAACAAAAATTTCAATTTGAGTGTCGAAAAGTTTTCTTCCAACACTGTGGTGAATGTTACGCTTTTTATAGTAAAGCCAATGATTTTAAGTCAAGCATTAAATAAAAGAAAAAGAAAGAGGTAGTGACCACAAGCAGGAGCGTTTCGAAAGAGAATTAACTGAAGTTTTTTAACGACACCATGTTGAATTTAGCATAAGACAGCCGAGCCAAGCCAATCTTATATTATGCATACATACAGACGACAGTGTTTGTCTGGAACGCTACAGATGAGCTGTAAGAAAAATCTGAAAACAAAATACCAAATTCAAATTATTCAAATTGAAATTTCATTATAAATGCCAGCCACCAAACGCCAGCAACTACTTGTAGTAGTCGATGTTAAAGAAAAGGAAAGAGCAAATGAATTTGCTTTGCTATTCTCCCTAGTTGTCCCTGAAAATTTCCAGACTTAAAAAACACAGGGAGCGATTATGTTAAAGGTATTTGAAGGTGTGAATTAAGTTTTTAGGATTTCAAAAACAGCAATGTATCGGTATGTTTGGTTTGATTTCTGCTTTTAGCTTTTATTGACTTTACATTTATTTATTTTTTCTCTACATTTTCTTGCTTCTTTTCGTTTTTATATTTTTTTATTAGAAAATTTTACTTTTCCATTTGACTGACATTTGCTATGGTTTTTGAATCATTTGGTTTTTCTTTTGGACTTTAACTAGCTAAAATATTGCTGGATGTTGGCAAATATAATTAGAATTGGTAAAATATTCAAATTAACTTTTATTGTCTTCGCTGTGGATTTTTCGACAGTGTTCGTTTTTAATATTCTGTTTTGTTTTTTATTATTATTGCTTTTAAATGTTAAATGAATTTAAATAGAGGAAGAATTTTTCCTTTAAAAAATTAAAGAATTTGAAATTGAAAATATTTATTGAAATTGTGTTAAAAGTTAAGTCTGGGTATTCTGAAATAGTAAAGTGAAGCAACATTTTTAAAAAGTTGTTTGTGATTTTTTAGGTAGTCATTTAAGCAGCACTTTGTTTCTGTTACTTAAGTGAGAAATTTCTCACATGATTATATTATGGTCATTTTGTTTTGCAAAGGGTGACTTTGTGTTTATCATGTATTTTTTAATGTAATATAATAAAAAAGTTCATAAATAATTCTAGCTCACCCTGTCTAAAATTAGATGTCCAGAATATTTTCATGTGAGAAGTTTCTCACTTAAGTTACAGAAACTAGATATTGTGTGACCTATTTAAAAACAATGCCTTAACAATAAAATTATCTTTTTAAATCAATTATGCTTTTTGTTTGAAATATTGACTCTCTTATCTCCGCGGACTAAAATAATTTGCTTTGCTTGATCATTATTTACATTGCTGTTGTTCACAGAGTTCGTTTTTATACAAATGAACTACCGTGACTGCTGTCCCCAAGTTTTTGAATAGTTTGTGAGACTGGACACGCAAAGAAGAAACCTGGTTGAGGTAACCATAATCTAAGAGCAACATATTATGTTTGGATTATATGGTTGCTAACAAAACATAGTATTGTTACGTTTGCAATCATATTATTGTTTAACAAAACAATAGCATTCAAAAGTATAAACATAATTTTGTTCAAATATAAACATTTAATGGTTAAATTAAAATATCATAATATAGCTGAAAATGTCATGTTATATAATTGAAATATAATATAGTCTCATAAATGCATAATTTTCCTGATATAAAAGACTTAGTTATATTATTTTATTAATCGCTTAGATCATAGGCTACAAGAATCAGCTATATATAAAAATATAGTTTATAAGCCCAAATAAATGATTTCACAATTTAGCTTCAAACACGAAAATAAAGATTTAAATGCTTACAATACATACATATTTATTTCAGTCTTTGGTTCCCCTTTTATTTAATTTCATTGTTTGCGTATTATTTTTAATATTTATTTTTTTAATTTTTTTCACTTTCTCAAACAATAAAAAACATTTTCAAATTTTAGCTACCAGAAAAACTGTCAAAAAAAAGAATAAAAAATATTATTTTTAAAAAGTTATAAAACCTTGGTTGTGGTTTAAATTTTTTTTAAGTTAAAACCAACCATGTTGCATTTTTTGTGCACAGTAACCATATAATCATTAATAGTTAACAAAAAATTCTTATCGTGACTAAAGTTTTGGTGAAAACAACTATAATTGGTTCACACGCAACTATACATTGTTACAAAGAACATAATAATGTTATTGTGACTTATTGTTATTTAAAAAATCAATTTAACTCGGCCTCTATGTGAACAACAAAAAATTACAGCATCTTGTTATCGCAAAAACGCACCTTTATTATCGCAAATTTAGCCGCAGAGCATGACAATTTTTCGTGGATTTCAGGTGAATTTTTTATTTAAAAAAAAATTGCTGGAAACCTTATTTCAGTCAAAGTTAAGCGCTGCAAAAATGTCTTGGCGATGCCAGATATTAACAGACCTGGAATAGTGCTGTAATCCTATTAGAATTTTGCTTATGGATTACCGCCAAAGATCGATATTTTATAAAATTAATTGAGAAATGATCTACATCCCCATAACGAACACCTTCCAGCTCTTAACTAATTATAACTTAAAACCCTCAAAGTCCTGGGGATGCAAAATTATAGGCTGTAGCTACAGACACATAAAAACCAAATCAATCCGATGTACTTTCTAAATCAATACTTTCTAAATCAGTCATCAATCAACGTAGGTTATAGACCCCTCCATGATTTTTATGGCCGTCATAATCGTATGCCTAAGCAAGCCATCCATCAAAGTGTGGATAAATTTCATAACATAGACTATCGAAATGATGTAGCAATACAAGCACAGGAATTGAAATTCTCTTCGTCCACTATATGGAAAATGTTACGGAATAATTTTTGCCTGCCCCTGTTTAAGACTACGCTGGTGCAGGATTTAAAGCCATGGGACCAACATTATTTTGCCGGTTGGACTCTAGAGCAGTTGAAAACTTAACCGTTAAGTTATAACCAACGATGAGGCTCACATTTAGCTTAAAGGATGTGTTACTAAATAAAATAGTCGAATATGGAATCAACAAAAAATGCTCGGTTTATTCGCTGGTGGCATAACATTGATTTAAATGAGATGTGATTTCAACAGGATACAGCTATGTGCCATACGTCGATCGCACCATCGACTTTTCGAAATCAAATTTTGCCGGTAAACTGATTTTAAAAAATGGACCTGTAAATTGACCTTCATGGTCCTACGATTTAACAACTCTCGATTATTTTCTGTGGAGACACTTGAATTCACTGGATTATGCTGAAAAATAATTAAAAATTGACGTTTTGTAAGCGCCAATATCGATCATGGCATTTGTAGCATATGGCCAGAAAAATGGTCGCAGAAGTGGCGTAAAATTGGACGTCCAAAATGCTCTTCGTTAAAAACAGAAGCTGGCGCCATATGCTCGGTATCATTTTAAATTTTAATAACATCGATATACTGATCTTTCAAATAAAATAATTATGTTGATTAGAATTGAGTTTAAGCTGTTATGTTTTACAATTTATAGTTGTATCGGGCTTTAACACCACTAGAATTGGTGGTGATGAATTTTACACAAATTTTCGATAAATTAATTAATTTTATATTCCTACTTAATAATTAATTACTTCAAATATTCATAAAAAAAGTTATTTAACTCAAAACACATAAGGAATGCATTCCCAAGCACTTATTTCTTATTTCTTATTTTACACTTAACATCACTTTCGTTAATCATTTTTAAAACTAGCTACGAAGATAAATAAAACAGAGGTGCTAAAAACCACATCATAAAAAATGCTAATAAAAATAATGATACATTTTCTTTATACAAAATCATTAAAATGTTAAAAGAAAGCAGAGTCATTAACTCCTGTGGGCAGTGTCAGTGGCAACAATGTTCTAGTTTTGTTTTATTTCTTTTTTTTTTACTGACAGTTTTCTTTAACGGCCTGGGTGAATGTTTTTGAAAATAATTTTTGGCGATAAAAAAAAAACAATTATTATTGTAGTTGTTGTTTTTCGTTGTTGTGAAAAATGGTAAATCATAAAAATATCCTTAGGCAACAACTGTCATCACGGTATTAGCTAAACAGACCATCTTGCTGAAAACTAGGGAGTAAAACAAACGATTTGCCTTATGTTGAAACTAGAAAAAAAAACATTGTAAATCAAAATGCCTGCTGTGTTTTTTGGTCTCTTGAAAACAATAAAAACAAGATTGCTGGTGTTGGTCAAACACTGCAGAGGCTCTAACATATCCACGCTTAGCATTACGAGTGATTAAAGGCGAAAAGTTTGACAACCACAATTTAGAAAGCGACTTTGACAAAAGGCAACATTTATACAAGGGTGTTTAACAGCAAACAGAATACATATTGCCAACGGGGTGTTGACAAAAATTATTACAATTCTAACGCAATAATTATGACATACAACCCAAAATATTATACAAAACTTTGCAATGCAAAAAAACATAAAGGAAACAAATCAAGTTTTAAATGACTAAATACGTAATGCGATATTAAATGAAACAGAAGAAGGAAACATTACCTATCAGTGTGATGAAAAAGTTGCGAACGAAAGGTAATTGTCTGCAGATTCATGTTTACACCCATTCACACAATATTTGGCAACAAAATGTTAAATTTGTTTTTAACTCTCATTTAAAAAATTCGATTTTTATGCAGAAACATTGACTATAAATCCAACATAGCTTCACTTTAGTTTCCACTTAATTCTACTTAGGTCGATTTTAGTTCTAGCTTTAGACATATTATTTCTTGATACCTTAGGTTCATATCCCAACCGCTATCAATTATTAATATATGTATATTTATCTGAAAAAAATTCTTTCCATATTTTTTATGACCTCTTTTTTCTCTATTATTACCGTGTTGAATTAAATCGAAGAAAACTTATTTAGAAAATGGCCCCTTCAATTTCGAATGCCTACTTACCACCACAGTAGCTGTAGTAATATTCCCACATTCATACAATATGTAACACAACACGATGTTTAATTTATTCTAGTAGCAATTTTTAAAACTCGAATTTTAGTCATAATAATCGACAAGAATAAGTTCTGCAAAATTTTTGTATAATTCTCATATGGTTCTTATCTTGTGTGGATTATCTTGAATAGTAAGCTGTTTAGCAAAATGAATATTCAGGCTATTTAAGTCGAAGGCCATTACGGTTATGTACTTATGCAGGATGTTGTTGACTATTTTACTCTAAACCCCTCATTTACGAGGGGATTTCTCTTTGACTTAACGAAAGACAACTCTCTGCCGTTTTGAGAACGCTGTATTTACACGGATTGCTCCAAGAGAGAGTCGAGTGTTGAAGGTGAAGTCTGCATTGGGAAACTTGAGATAACTTTCTGACTCTCAAAAGACTGTAGTGTTTTACAGGCGGAAATATCTGCTATCAGAAGGGCGGCTTGCTATTTAATGTACCATATCATATCCAACAGAGATATCTTCTTGTGTACCGACAGCAAAGCCGCGATTATGTTCCTTAAAGGTGTGATTTTCACATTTAAATCCAGGGCATTTCTAAATGAAATGGCGAAGGTTTCAGCAGTCACCCTTAAATGGGTAAGGGGACATGGTTCCAACTTGGGTAACCATGTTACTATTGAACTGATAAAAAAGTGGACAATGCTTGAATAGGGTGCCATTGAAACACTTCTATGACAAACCTCTCATTGCTTGCGGGCAGTGTATTTAAACTGCTTTATATGATCTGGCTGAGGTCAGGTGGTCTAATGAGTCGCTATGTTCGATCGCTAGAACAATCTGACCCTCTTTAGATCGGGGCAGGGGGGATATGCTACTACAGGTACCGAAGAGTCGATTGCCCGACTTGGTGGCTGCGGTTACTAAACATATTCTATTTTAGATCCATGCTACGACAAAGGGTCTCCCTTTCAATTATTTCAGCAGAAGTTGTCAGGACGAGGAGGAGAAGGGGGAGACTGTGGAACACCGCCCCTGTCTGTGCCCCGCTCTAGAGTATATACGACTGAGATACCTTGGTCAGCGGTACTAAGGGAGCCTATTTAGTATGAGGGCTGCTATATATATTTCTGGCCTGGCAACATTAAGTGCTGCCAAGTGCAATCTGACATTTCCATTGGAAAGTTTGTCATTTTTAAGCATAATCGTACTCAAAGCATTTTGACGTACGAACATTATTTGTGTTGTTTACAGTGACTTGAAAAAATTAATATAGAAAAAAATGGAATTAACTCGTGAACATTTTCGTGCCATCATTTTTCATTAATTTCGACTTGGATTATTACGACAAGATACTGCATGAACACCTGGTCGTAAAAAAGGTTTGTTCTCGTTGGATCCCGCACAATTTGAAAGTCGCTCAAAAAAAAAAAAGGATCGTGTCGATTGGTGCAAAGAAATGTTGCAAAAATACGATTGCGGTGCTTCAAAAGACGTTTATAAGATCGTCACAGGTGACAAATCATGGATCTATGCGTATGAGCCTGAAACGAAACAACAATCGACCGTGTGGGTCTTCAAAGACGAGCAAAATCCAACGAAAGTTGTTCGTGGAAGAAGCACTTCGAAGCAAATGGTCGCCTGATTCTTCGGCAAAACTGGTCATGTGGCAACTGTTCTGCTTGAGCGACGTTGGACGGTCACTTCTAAGTGGTGCACTACAATTTGTTTGCCTGAAGTCATCGGAGAAATTCGAAAAACCAACAAGAGAAGACGAATCATTGTTCACCATGACAATGCGAGCTCTCACCCATCGGCACAAACCAAAGCGTTTTTGACCGGCCAAAACGTCGAATTAATGGGTCATCCGCCGTACAGCCCTGACTTGGCACCTAATCACTTCTTCTTGTTTGCGCACATCAAGAAAAAATGCGTGGTCAACGATTTTCGTCGCCAGAAGAAGCTGTTGAAGTGTTCAAAAACCATGTTTTAGAGGTGTCTCAATCGGAGTGGAAAGAGTGCTTCGACAACTGGTTTGAGCGCATGCAAAAGTGTATAAATCATGCTGGAGAATACTTTGAAAAACAATTGAACCATTTTTGATTATAAATATTCGCATTTTCACTATTAGGCCAGAAATATATAGAGCAGCACTCGTATATCAGCACTGGGTCCAGGTAGGATCAATTCCTTTTTGAGGTGCAATGACCTCGTCAATGGGATGAGCGCATTCTTTGACCAACTGGCCTTATCCGGCAGCGCCATCTCTACTTGTTTACGCCTACACTTATTTCTCTTTCTGTGCTTTTTCTTTTTTCTTTATTTCTTATCTTCATTTGTTTTGCCTGTCTGACCTATGTTACTTCTGTTATTCCTACTCGTACCTCAGTTGTGGTTTCATTCTCTGTATGTTAAAGTGCAGTTTCAGTTCAATATGGTTTAGTTCTAATTTAGTTCTAGTCAAATTTAAGGCCAATTGTAGTTAAATTTTAGATAATTTGTAATTTAATATTTTCCAGTTTATCTCCAGCTTTAGTAGGGCTTAAGTTCCGTTTAATAACAATTTTATTTTAATTATATTAAAGAACATCTATTCTTTCAGTTCAAGGAACACATTGTGTCACTTGACTGCGATCGAAATTTAAATGCAGTTTTCTCCCATATCGAGTGCCTCAATTGGCCTCCGGGCCTGATTCCGTTTATAACTTATACTTTGACTGCCAAGATTTACAATTTTTGTGATAAAATTTTTTCTTTGCTTTAGGTTTATATTTTTACTTGATGTATTAAAACCCTCTATGTTATGAACGCCTTTTGATGTTTTTTACGCAATTCTAGCACAATTGTATCATATTAATTTTTTACCGTGATATTTTATTTTATTTTATATACAGATTGTGTTAAATTGGGGTGACTGACAATAATATGTGCGTGTAACAGAAATGTTTTTTAAGGAGTGTCGTTAACGATCTCAAGGGATGTTGCATGAGCTACAAATGATTTAGTTTTAATGAACCCTGTGTGCAGGCAAAGTTGCACCTCGTTAAAAAAAAGTGAGTTTTTTTTTAAATTTCTCGTTTTATTTATTATAACAATTTTTCGACATTTTAGCTATTGTTTCGTTGTTTAATTTAACCCCTGTTTTGTATTTAGAGAAATAAAAGATCTTGTTACAATTATTATTTTTTATGTTCTCACATTTCATTTAACATTTGTAATTGAGGGACTGACTGACTGACTGACTGGCTTACCAAATATTTTTTCAATTTCTTGATTAGCCGGATTGTTGAAAGTGAAATAAAAGCTTAAGAACAGCAGGAGGTTGTGCCATGCGTGTTTTTTTTTCTTGGCTGTTTGCGTTACAGCTTGATAATAAGCAGAATATGTCAAATGTCATTTTGCATAAAATTCAGAGGGATATTTTTAATAAAAGTAAAATCAAAATTTTTCTCGTTTATTATTTTTCTGAACTGAATGTTTATTGTCAATGTGACAACTGCCAGGCATCATTACATTAATATGAGCGTATAGAAATAATAAAAATATATTTTTTTTATTTCTTATTATGTGAGTTTTTGTATCATTTATAAAAATTGAAGAGTTGTTTGATATTTGCCACTACTTTGTGTATCTGTTTATGATTAATGATTGTAATAATAATGTATTTAGGTTAAGAATATGTTGATTTTTTGTGTCAAAGGAGAATTCATTGTTGGTCAACATTTTTTCCTAATTGGTTTATTTCTTGTTGAAACATATCAAGTAGTAGTTAATGAAAATGTATAAAATAAATTCTTCAAGTGCGAGTTGGTCGCATAAATGAAAGGTTCTGTACCATGTATGGGCCACCCTTTAATTTCATTTTTTAAGTTTGTAATACATCTTTGAGTAAATTTAAAATAAGTCCCTGTCAACATAATGTTTTGTATATAAAAATAAAAGGTCATTTACGTGACAATAACGTTACTCTCGCAACACCCTTTATATAGTTTTATTTTTTTTTGCACTTATCCTTCTAGCAGACATAGCAGTCCTTACTCTGTGCAGATTTCAAGCGTTTCAAATATCTGTCAAAATCGCGGCCTCTATGGAGATACCCTATAATTCCTTATACTTCTCCTTATGGCAGATATAGCTCTATTACACTCTGTGCTAACTTCAAGCATCTATACTCGTATATAATGGTTTAGAAGATAAGGCCATATTCGTCAAAATCGCAGCTTCTATGGAAACACCCATTAGTTTTTAAATTTGTTCTTCATACTTATTTTTTTAGCAAACAGAATTGTACGATACATACTCGATCCCCCTCGAGGGTACTTCGAGTTTGGCTAAAAGAACATACGCTTTGACACAGGTATCTTCGGGGTATAGGGGGAACCAATCCGCCGGTGTGCAGGCACTGAATCTGGATAGACAGTGAAGTAACTGTCGAAGGATACACCAGTGTCCTTAAATGATAATAACATATAAATAATAATAGCAATAAACAAACTGGCATCACGGGAAGCGGTAGCCCCTACAGAGAGCCGCCCCTCTCTGTAGCCAGTTATTGGTGAGGTCCCAAGGGGTACACGTGGTGACTGTGGTTAAATAAAAGTCTATATCTGCGGGTGTGGCGCAGAAGAGATTGAAGTGTGCTGTTGCACTTTCAACAGAGGAGTTTATGGGTATGATTCGAGGCTTTAGCAAAGCGTAGATTCATGGTCCTGCAAGTCATGGTCTTAAAATTACACAGAATAGTGGTTGGACCACCATCTGATAAAGGCTTCGCGCCAGGTACAGACGTTAATTTAATTCACATATCCTGTACGTGCTCTAAGCAAAATCTAAATGTCCGCATAAGTACTACGGTTAAACAAATAAGGCCATACTTGTTATGTCCACATCACTATTGGAACACCCTTTCTATTAATTTTTAATTTTTTGTCATTGTTGTTATAATAGACATGAAAATACTTTAGCTTAAAATAAGGCCATAAAAGTAAAAGTCACATCACTATTGGGGCACCCCAATTTTATTTATTGTACTGGTTGCTATAGAGCACCTAGCTTTTTTGGCGTGCCTGCCTTTTACAGTTCAAAACATAACAATATTTGTATGAATATCGCGTCACTTTCGGAACACCCTTTAATTTTTAGTATTTATTATTAAAGCCGCTTAAGCAGTGCATATTGCTTGAAAACTTCAAGAGTCTATTTATTACGTTTTCAGATATAGCAGGCTGTGTCCTCTTGTGGTTTCCGAACCCTAAAAATCCACCTTGAGAAAAATATATGAACGTTCAACATAAAAAACATGTTTTTCAAAGTACATAGTAAAGCAATGAGTTATCATTTCAAGCCCCCACAACCATGGATTTATTAAAATAAGAACTTAGCAATAATTTGTTTTTGAGATACTAACCTGTCGCGGGCATGAGATTTGATATCTCGCGATTATTACCACGTGAGGTGGCTTATGCTAATAAAGCAGAAATAATTGATACCTTGGAGACCAACATTATCCATGTAATACGTGATATACGGCCAGCAACGCTCGAAAAAGTGACCCAAAATTTGACAATCCGAACACGCTTCCTCAAGAACATTGTCAAGTGATGTCCGCCTGTCCGTCTGCTTCTCCGTATTAGGGTTAAAATCAAATTTGCTAAGGCACCAGATCAGCTAGAGAAAATTTAAAGAGATTAACCTATAAGACATAAAGTCGAAAGGGACGCCATTAAAAATCAGCAAGTTCGGACCATGCCCTTCGAGGCAGCGATCAAAGCACCACGCCTGCCTCTATTTTCGCCATATCATTTAGAACAATAAAGTAACTCCAGTCAAAAAAAAACAAATATGAGGGTGATATAAGGGGGATTAAAAAATAAAAAGAAACATCACGTGAAAAAGTTGGTGCCCGCCCATATTTTCCGAGTTACGGCCCTCTGAAATTTTTAAATTTTTTAAAATATCAATATGGGTATCGTTTTAAAGCTTTTGAATAAATCTTTAAGGAAATACTAAATTTTTTTAATAACGCTTAACCCATTAACAGCCCATGACATTTTTATACAAAATTAGTTGTTCTTAAATTTTTTTTTGTAATTCTTTGTCACCCCAATTTTTGTTTTTTTGGTTGGAGTTACTTCATTCTTCGGCGTAATCGAATATAGCACTGTTGCTTGTTTTTTTTTTTTTTTTTGATTGAAATAAAATTTTTCCAATTTGTAATTTTATAGGGCTTAAAGTGTATAAAAAAATACAGTAACACTTCTGTTCTTTCTTCATTATTTACAAATGACAGCAGAATGTAAACTATATTCTTTTCAGATTTTACAAGAACTCTACAATTAAAAAATCTTTTTTTCCGCCCTTATACCTTAGTAAAGAAGAAATGTATAAAATCTTATATAAGGAATTCTATTAAAAAAAAAAATTTATAAAAATTTTCAAAGGCAAATAATGCTTTAATATTAATGAATTACAAATAGCAATTAATTACTGTTTAATTTTTTGTAAACAATTTTTATGGCATTTCTTATCCTTCCTCCTTCTTCAAATCTACAAAAAAAAAAAAACTAATAACAATCATGTTTAATAAGATTTGCGTATTTCTAAAATTAAGCGTCCATTTTTTTGCCGCATGTAATTTTCATTTTTATAACGAAATTTTTTTTTTCAAATGCCATTAAATTCTTGTGCTAACAAGCTGTAGTCCCCAGAGGCCATTGTTTATATATCTTCATTAAGGAACACACAACAACAGCGCAGCAACAAAACACATACAAAGTAAAGAAGTTTAAAAATCAAGGTGGTAATCCTCATAAGAAGCAACTTCAAGTCAAGAAGAAAACAATTGTCATAACAAAATAAACTGTTTTATAATTCCATCAGCAGAAGCAGAAACAGCAGCCAACAAACAACACTTGTCAGCCAGCTTCATGCTTTTTGGATGAGTATTTGTCCTTTGTTCAGGAGGCACTTACACCTTAAGGGAGATTTTTAACAACAATAAAATTTATTTTTACAAAACATTTTTATATTAAGAAAAAAATTTAAATTTTCATTTAATACAAAATTTACATACGAATTATAAAATGTTTGAAGTATAAAAATATCATTATTACATTGATGTGAATATTTTTCTTTGTAAGAAAGATAAAACTTTTTTGTTTATAATTTTTTATTTAAATGAAAGTAAATGGATCTTAATGTCAGCAGTTATGTATGGACGACAACATCAGATAAACGTCCGCCTCTGTTAGCCTCACAAATGCGAGCCCTTTTGAGCATATTTTTCAATACATTCTCGCACCTTTCACACGGTATAACATTAATTTTGTCACGAATATTTTGTTTGAGTTGTTCCAGCATTTCTGTCTGTTTGCACAAACCTTGTTTTTCAGATATTCCCATAAAAAGAAGTCGAAAGCAGTCAAATTAGGCGACCCTGGTGGACAATCAACATCACCATTTCTCGAAATAATTTGTTTCCTGTCTGTATGGGATGCGGCACCATGTTAATTAAGCCTTAAGCGTACAGGTGTCGCGTTAAAAAGTTTTGAATCATATCACGATTTCATTTTCAAAGAAGTAAAGTCCAATGATTCCTCCTGAACTAACTGCACACTAGACTTTTAAAGGTGACTCATAATTAACTTAAGAGTTTTCCGTTGCCCAAAACCGACTTCTCTATTTATTTACATATTTATCCATTTTCATTTGCATGCGTCATTTATTACGATTTTTTCATGAAAATCAGGGTTGTCATGGTCGAACTGTAACACCTATTGGCATATGTACGGCGGCGCAAATGGTCTCGTGGAAGAAGCTCTTGTGTCAACTGAATCTTTAATGGAAACAAAAGCAAATCCTTGTGCAAAGTTTTTGCCGAAGTTGTTCTTTGAAACCCAACCTCCTGAGGACTGCGGTGAATTGAGGTTGCTGAATGGTTTTGAACACTTTCTTAAGCAGCAGTAATATTTTCAGCCGATCTTGCAGTACGTTGTAGTGCATGCTTGGGCCTATCACCTACAGACCCTCTTTCTTCGAAATCATTCACTACACGATAAATAGTGCGTTTTGTTGGCACGTTTTTTTCCAAAAATTTTACGTAACTTTCACATCGTCACAGTAATCGATTATTGATTTTGAAAAAATGTTTAAAACACTTTGGATTATCAAATATTTTTCCACAACAAATTTCCAGGTATGTACGTAACGAATGCCAAATATGAACTCTCAGGACTAATACCTTCCCGGCGGACACCCTGTACAAAAAATATACGATTATGATTTGGTTGTGCCTATCAGGACCATTTCGGCAACAACACAAGCTAAACCCAAAAGTTAAGTAGGAGTAACATACACACCTGCAGACAGCTAAGTCGTAGCAACAAAATGTCGGACAAGCTTGTGTGATGGTTTCTTATGTTCTTTATAGATACTGTGTGTAGATAGATAGATGTGTTTCAATTGCAGTTCATTTCGATGGCATAAGCAAAAAACCATTCCTACTTGTATTTTTCTCCACATTCCCCTAATTTTTTTTTTTTAAATTAATTATTCAGTTTTCTTTGCAATTTTGTTGTTTTGATCCTGATTAAAGATGTTTTTGCAGGCGGAGGATTTGTTAAACGGACTCTAGGCGGTGTACACCATACCTCAAAAGGGCTTCCAGTATAGACCAAGAAAGGTCAATCAGCCCCAGGTAGTAGCTAGTGGACCTAAAGCGAGACCACTGATACCGATTCGAAAACCAATGGACCCCCAATGGACCTTAGTGCGGGGCAACAATAGATTCCAGTGGGTAAAGAAATGAAACCTGTAGGAGAAATAACTGAACCCGGAGAAAAACTATTTGACACTATTGAGAGATTAATGGGCCACAGCTTGAACCCAGTGTGAGACCAATAGGCCACAGGAAATAAGCAACTACCTCAGGAAGAAAACAATGGACCCCTAAAAACTGTTAATGGATTAATACCTGAGTTCCAATGAATGATCTTATGTTTTATTTTGTTTTGATTTGAAAAGTTAGCCCTAAGCCTTGTATTTCCCCCTTAATTGACTTACACTAGTCCCTCCAATCTTGCTACTCCAAGACCGGTTTTTTTTATACTAAATTTAACATGAGAACCGTTTGGTTTCTCTTTTGAATGGACTATGTTGCTTCACTTGGCATTCATGCTCTCACTGTCTTTTGCTTTCTCCCTCAAAACTATTTAACTCTTTTCATCAAAGTCTCTATCTTTTATCTCTACGTTCTCCAAGTTTTGCTCTTGTTACAATTTGAGATTTATACTTCCTTCTATAGAAAACTATATTCAATTACCACTATTATTGCTTCTATGAAATATTTTCCCTATAACGTTTTTGTTAAGTAGAAAATCAGCAACTCTAGTTACCGAATGTCTCTCTATTACTAAAATTATAAGTCTACAAAATTTAAATTATTTATAAAAAAATTGAAACGCTGTTTTTCTCAGGAATTTGTATTTAAATTTTCAAATTCATCTAGAAATTTAAAAGCCAACAATGTACTTTTTCTTTTATAGTCAAAAATATGACCATTTGAAACTAATATCCTTAACAAGTACCAAAAAAAAAAAAAAACAAAAAGAATAAACAAAAAATCTGTCATCATTTTTAATTAATCCTTGGATTACATTGACCAGCCAGTTATATATGTCAAGTGTTAGTTAAAGTTGAAAACGAATGCTCTATGTGTGTGTGTGTGTGTATGTGTGCTAAAAACCACTAACTCTACAAAGGATCAGCACGAACTTTTTTTCTTATATTTTTGCTTATCTTTGTCAATGGTTTTTTGTCAACTGCAATTTCCATATCTATTTTTATTTCTTTATTTTGATAACCATATGCAAGCAATTTACTAGAATTTTTGATTTTTGATTCAACTTCATCCAAAGCGTTGCAAGCAAAAAAAAATTTTTTTACTTGCATTTTTATTTTCTTATTTCTTTTTATACCAAAAATACTCTGTTTTTTTTAACAATGATGAACTTTAATTGTCAAATAGTTTTAAGGAGAAAAAGAAAATAACCAAATGAATTTTAATCCATTGGCTGTTGTGGGATGCACGGTCATTGTTTGATGGATGTTTGATAGTGTATTTCATATTTAGAAGCATAGATTTTGGCTGAAGTTTCATAACATGAATAACCCTGAAGAGAATAGCAAGAGTTTTCGTTATGAAGGTGATTATTTCGTTGCTTACTAATTTTAGTAGAAGAATTTTTCTGTTGTTTTTAAATAACTTGGCCAATGGCATTGAGATTTGTAAAGGGCTTTCTTGGAAAGTAGAAAAAAAATTTTATAATAAATATTGAAATATGTCACTTGGAAAAACACAGATATTTTTAAATGTAAATCCTACAATTCCCTGACATACCCAGAAACATTAAAAAAATCTCCAAAATTGGGGATTTCAGTTTTCTTATTTCCTAAACGCTATTGAAACACTCTTTAAGAAAAGGATTCAGTTTTTTTTTTTGGTTCATCAAAAAACGAAAGCTCATCTCTTTCGGAAGCCTCTTGCTCCAGTGCTAACACAAATTTTATATTGATTACTTCTGCCCTTAAGTTTAGATAAGCATAAGAATCAGCTCTAAATCAGTCTTCATCAAATAGACTAATTGCATAAAAATCGTGAAAACCATTTCCAATTATTAAATCAAGGAAACGATACAAAAAAGCCAGCGCCATCTAGGTATGTAAATTATAATGAATCTTATGATCGTCCAATTAAGGAGCAAGTCGATTTCAAATCATATTTAAGCTTAAAGTTATTTCTCCATTCATATATTCAGAAGAAACAAATGTTTTTCGTTGGTTATGAGAAACGAATTTAAAATAGTCACGGGCACGTTAATTTTTTATCACATGCAATAATAATACCTATGGAGACAATATTTAATTTCCATATTCTAATTTTTATATAATGACATCACCTACGGGGACACCCTTTAATTCGCCGGGAAAGTATATTAATTTGCTTTGACGCCATTTTGGTTAACATTAGTCTTGACAGTTCATATTTGACAGTCGTGAAGTAGACACGTGGCAAATTTTTAATCCAACGTGTTTTAATCGTTAAAATACTTTATCGGATTCAATTATCGATCACTGTGACGAGGAGAAAGTTACATTTTTGGGACAAACAATGTGCCATCAAAACGCACTATTTATCATGTAATGAATGATTTCGAAGAAAGAGGGTAGGCGATAGGCCCAAGCTTGGATCACAACGTACTGCAATAGCGGCCGAAAACATTACTGCTACTCAAGAAAGTGTTTAAAAAATCTATCAGCCCCAATTCGACGCCGTGTTCAGAAGCTTGGTTTTCAAGAAACAACTTTGGCCACAATTTTGCACAAGGATTTGCATTTGTTGCAATTTAAGATTCAGCTGACATAAGAGCTTCTTCAACAAGACCATATACGCCACCGTACATTTGGGAATAGGATGCTAAAGCTCGTCCATGACAACCCCGATTTTCACGAAAAAATCATAATGACCGACGCGTCACATTTTTATTTGAATGGATATGTGAATAAACAGAATAGTTGGTTCTGAGCAATGGCAAACAGTATAAATGGGGAGCGATATCGTTATAATATTGAAACTTTTTACCGCCACTACTGCATGCTTTAAGCTTGATTAGCATGTGGTAACAACAATACGGTGCCACATCGCATACAGCCAGAATTACATTGAAATTTCCGTGAGACCTCTTTCCACGCAAGTTAAAAAAATAGTGATGTTGATTGGCCTCCACGGTCACCTGACGTGACTGCTCCAAACTCATTTCCATTTTCTAAGGTTCGACTTATGTCGATCCGCTTACACTAGTCTAGCCATCGTAGATATTGTTATATTTTTTTCTTTTAAAAATATCGTCTTCCTTTGATAACAAGTATTTAATTGTTTTATAGATTTGTTTTCGCGATCTTCTTTTTACCAAACTCGCATCTTAATCTACTCTGTCATTCTGACCACAATTCTCTTTATGCTCCGGTAGCATGTGAACTTACGGTATTCTCTATATTTTGCAGCCTTGTGTAAAGTTTCTTTATAAAGCCGAAAACCCAGCTTTAATTGCTGCTAAAGCAGAATTTAACGCGACAGTCCTAACACAATTTTACAACATGCAAATATTTACATTAAATAAAATGGGCATAGGAAATGTGAACAATTTAACTTTCTGCTTTTTTTGCTTTTTTTTAATTGGGTAGCAAAAAAAAATTCACCCTTTAAGAGGATTTTTTTACTGGTTCTCATGCCGGTTGTAATTAAAAAACCATTTCTTTTGTTTGTTTATTCCACTTTTTATTTTCAATTCATAAGTTGTTGATATTTCCCATGATCTTGTTAATGCAAAGCAAAAGTAAAGACCACCACTACACATCCCTTAACTGGGTTATGTTTATCATGTCACCATCTTATCATCGTCATCGTCATCATACAATTATTAACAGCCATCGTCATCGTTTACAAAGCTTTGGAAAACAATAGCGTTGACGGCAAATCTTATAAATAAACAAAAATTGTTTTATTATCTAATTCTTTTGGTGGAAAAACGGGTGGTTGTTTCTATAATTGGAATCTAGTTTAAACTACCTTTTAGCTTCTGTGTGTTTTTTTTTTTTTATTATTATTATTTCTACTTGATTTGTTTAAAATGTAATTAATACTTCATATACATATGTATTTGAAGTAGAAGAAAAAAAGCCACAAAAATGTTTTTTTTTATCAGCTAATTTTCATTTTATATTTTTCTTTTGGTTTAGTTGCAAGTTGGGACTGTGTCATTACTTTTTTTTGTATTAAATAGGGTTGTTGCTGTAAAAAAAATTTCCATTTCGTTTAACAAAAATAAAGCGAAAGTTAATAAACATTTAATGGTTAATAAATGATTTTTTTTTTTTTGCTACAAAAAAATCAAATTTTGAAAAATATTTTCAAATTCAAGCTTCAATAAAAATAAATTTCCGCATTAAAATTGTCTTAAATATACGCACAAAAATTATTTCTAGCTCTTGTGCTTTAGGCTCCAACATTTACTTTCGTTTAGGCTTAGAAGCGACTTAAATAAATAAACACGTTACGGGTACAGAGGAGTAAGTAATTCTTCTTATTCTTTTATATTCTGCTACAAAAAGGCACTTGCTGACTTTTGAATTAAGTTTTACTTTAATTTTTAATTTTTTCCCAATCAGGATTTGAACCTTCGATTTTATAAATGAATGAATAATTAAAAACAAAAAAGATTGTATTTCGTGGCTATACCAAAGGTTAGTACAAAGGCAACAACCAATGTACAAGACGACTTACAAAGAGAATGACAAAGAAACGCTTTAAGTTGTGTGTGGACTTCGTCTCACCAAATTAACAATTAGATTAGTTGGTTAAATATATGATGTTTACAATGTAAACAACCTAAGATAGATAGATTCGAAGAATGCTGATGAAGGATGTGGCGATCCAGAAAATGCTGCATTTCATTCTGCTAGCGTCTACTTTTTCTTGTTTTCTTTGGAAAACGTCCGGATACATTTGTAAATAACTTTTCTTTCTAAAAATGTTTAGAAATTATATAAAGCCGAAAATAATTCAATTTTCATTCATTTATTAAGTTTTACTTTTAGATTTTAACCTAAACATTGAACAAGCATGAATGATTTTTTTTTTTTTTTTTTGTTTTATTAAGAGATTCCCTGTCCCCATACAAGAATTATTTTTTAACGTTATACTTCCCACATATATTTTTGTAATTTTAATGTTGTAGGTATTTTTTCAGGTTACTAATGTGTTTTTTAATTAGTCATACGCATCTTTACTGGATTTATAGCTCTAAAAATATATGTATCAAATATGCTACATGAACTTGTCGTTTTGAAATTAGATCCAATACGTTGCATGTATCATATGTGATATGTATCACTAATGATTCATTGAGCGTATCATGTATCTTATATGATACATGGACTTTGTCATCATGGTACAAAAAAATATTTTTGTATCACGATGTATCGGACAGGGAAATCAAAATTATAAATAAAGTTGTGTGTCAATTTTTAAAGCGAAAAGAAAAAATTAGACCAGAGCAGCATGTCTTGCATTTTTCTGAACCGCAACATCAGCAATCTTCGATCTATAAATTTTGGGTACAGTACACTGCACACATAATCTGTATATAAAAAAAGGGAGTACGATCTCATTAGCAACTGCAAACTCTTAGTAAGTTAAAAGGCAGTTCGTACACCACCTATGTTCATAATATGAAATTTAGGAACAATTGACTAATTCACAAAACCCCTTGTATCCGTGTATACTGTTAATTGTTCAATTAAAATACAATACTGTATGTTTGTTGTTAGAAATTTTCATATATAATTTAAATACACAAATACACTTTTATTTTGCATGTTTTTGAAAAGTTGTATTGGTAATCGTGTTATTAACTACATGTGAATTCCATATAACATTGAGAAGAAGAAAATAAACAAAAGACAAGCCTATCAAAAGTATACTTTTCGCATAAAAAATTTAAAATTTTGCTTTTTCTTTTTGACGTTTAAGACACAAAATAAATTAATCTTTTAAAATTTAATTAATTTACTTTATTCGTGCTTGATTCCTTCAAATATAAATATTTCATGAGAATATCATGAAATATTTATTATTTTAAATTAAACTACAAAATGAAATGTATTACTGCGGGGAAAGCATATCCATATGGCCATTTCACTACTGCTCAAATAGCTCATCAGTGGATTTTACCCAAATTTTGTATAGAAAAACAGAAAGTCTTATATCAAAAGCCAAATTGATTAAATGAGAACTCTATTGAAAAAATAATACACTGCGTGTTCACATGCATATAAACAGAAAGTGTATTCAATACAAAATACACCATACAAGATTTTGTGAATTAAGCAAATATTTAAATACTTTATTTTTATTACAACATTGTTCCTAAAACAAGAATCTACTGCTGTCTATCAAACAAGTGTAAAATTTTGATTAGAGAATTTGAAAAAATGGATTGTGATTTTAATAATTTAAATTTATTTTTAATCGACTTCAAAAAAAAGGAGGTTATCAATTCGACTGAAAGTTGTTTTTCTTTACGTTTGTGACCGCACAACCCATTCATTTCTTAACCGATTTTGAAATTTTTTCTCTATTTGAAGGTGATGCTTGAAGACTAATCCCGTTTTTAAAGTCATCTTCGAAATTAAAGGGTGTCCCCATACAACATACATGTTTTTTCATGTATTATGAACCCTAAAGGGCACAACTTTAAAGTTTAAAAAAATGCGTATCACTACAGCTCCCAAAAAAGTAATAAAAAAAAATTTTTAATTAAAGGGTGTCCCCATAGGTAAATTGACATTTATGGGCCTATTTTTTAACCATTATAAATAAATGCTTAGAAATTTGACAGAATATGGATTGCTATGACCGTTATTGTAAAGAGAATTAATATTTGAGATATAAATATATAAATTAAAGAGTGCCGTAATAGTTTATTCACTTTGATGTATATGGTTTTACTTTTAAAGAGTTTTAGAAAGATGCTTGAAACTTACAAAGAACCTGTATTGTTAACTTCGCAACAGATTTGGATTTGACAATTTTAGGGTGTCCTTAACTATTCGGACACCAAATCTGTTGCGAAGTTAACAATACAGGTTCTTTGTAAGTTTCAAGCGTCTTTCTAAAACTCTTCAAAATAGATGAGCAATATACACAGACGGTTGAAATTTACAATAAACTTGATTGCTATGTCTACTACAACAGCAAGTATAAAACTTGAACTTCAAATTAAGAGGGTGTCCCTATAGTTGATTTTATTTAATACTGAACAGTTGAAGACATATATTTAAAATTAACAATTAGCTGTAGTCCTAGGTCTGCTGTAACAAGTATAAAGTTTGCATATGGAATACAAGTGTGTCCCAATAGTGAATGTGATCTGATGTATGAGGCCACTCTTTCAAACCGTTCTAGAAAGGCACCTGAAATCTGTTTGAGGTCGGTTGTTTCTTGTAAGAATTAACAACTCTGTTTGGTAAAAAGAATAAAAGAAAAGTTGTGACTTCGTGTCCTGCCGTAATCGAAGATTATTGTGGCTGCTTTGTAAAAGAGAAATGGTGAGTTCAAATCTAGCGAAAGCTAGGAAGTCTAGAATAAACGCCTGTTAGGCGTAGAGACGATCTTTTCATCAGCCCGTAGCAACGAAGTGGGGTTAAATAATTCTTCTAAAGAAAACCGACTTTAAAACAGATTTCATCTATCTGTCTATAACGGTTTCAAATTATGGCCACATACATCAAATAACAGATACTATTGGACACCCTTTAATTTCTTAATTCAAATATTAAACTTGCTTTTGTAGTAGACTTAGCAATTAGGTTCTTTGTAAATGAATAGAAATTAATTTTGGCTTTTAAGTTCATGTATTTTAATTTCTAAAAACCTTTTTTAGAAAGAAAAATTATTTTACAAATGTATGCGAACGTTCTCCCAAGATAACAAGAAAAAGTAGACGCAACAGAATTTAATGCTGCACTTTCTAGACCGCTACTACTTCATCAGCATTCTTCGCATCTATCTACCTTAGGTTGTTTACATTGTAAACATCATCAATTTAACCAGCTAAATTTGTAAATAATAATACGAGTAGTATTTATATCAATATTAATTTGGTTAGATGACATTTACACACAAACTAAAGTATTTCTTTACTTGAATATCTGTTATTTTTTTTCTCTAGAGAAAGAAAAAAAATAGTTATGCCAACAGCTAAAGCTTAATTTATATAGTAGCCAGATCGTGAACTTCCTAGCAGATATAGACTATAAGATGGTTTAGCAATTAATTTGTGCAGTTTCTTAACACAGCCCCTTTAGGCCTCAAATAATTTGTTTGTTTTTTTAAACGGACGTCCGTTAGTTGAATATTATTTCTTTTTTAATTTGCCTTATTTAACACAAAACTTAACAGTATAACTTTCTAATTAGTCCAAGCACTTAAGTAGAAGTTTTGTGAACAAAAAAAATTATTCACCATAAGTTAAATTAACCCAAAAGTAAAATGTAGCGAAACTTGAAAAATTATCTTGATTCTTCATAATTTTCCTCAATTCATTTCAAGCAAAAATTTCTTTATAAAACTTTTAAAAAATTTTTCTTTTGTTATCTTTTAGAAATAATGTTTATTTCTCAATTCATATGCTTTTAAAACTTTTAAAATTTTAGCAATATCAATTTCAAATAAACACATCATTGAGAACACAAAACCTTTAAAAATGATACACCATTACAAAATTGACATTTTCATTAAAGTTTTACAATAACACACTCATACAAGAAATAAAAAAGAAATAAAGAAGTTTTCCCAATAAAAAAACAAAAAAAAAAAGAAAAATAAATGTTTTAAGTGAACAAAACAAAACCTTGAATGATGCAAAAAGAAATAGAAACCAAAGAATGTGTTGGACAAAAAAAAAAAACACCTACAAAATCCTAGAAAATAAAGCGAATAAAAATTTTAAAATAGTTGCCTTATGCTCGATAATAGAAAAATAATACTTTTCGCCACAATAACTATAAAGAAAGTTATAAATCTTGTTTTACCTTTTTTCCTTCATTTTCCTACAAAAAGAGAAACTAACAGGAAAAGAACTATATTTGCGGCTTGGAAATATAAAATAAACGAAATAGATTCTTTTGTTTACACAACATGCTGAAATTACACCCACAAACTGCTGCCTTACAAAGGCCAATAGATTTTAAAATAAATACAAAAACAACAAAAAAAAACAACGAGAAACTTCAAGAAATAAAACTAAACCAATAAACTGAATCAGCATCAATTCCTACAGAAGCATACAAAATTGTAGTAAACGAAATTGTAAGGAAACACAAAAAAAAACTTTTCACAAAGTAAAATTCGTTTGGAAACAATGAAAAAAAAAAAATCATCCCAAAAAAAAAAAAAGAAACAACCAAAAGAATTTCAACTAATAAAAATCAGCCACTCAAGTGCAAAAAAATCGCGTTTAAAATTATTTGTGTGCTGAAAATGAAAAGCGTAAGAAATAAAAAATGAAAGAGAGAAAAAAGAAAAAACTTGAGAAAAACAAACTAAATCTTTGTTATTATCCTTGTGGAAAAACATACTTAAATTATGTACTCCCTTCTATTATTTGTTAAAATCAAGAAACGACAATAAGACACTAAAGATTTTATTCTTAAAGCGAAGTACCCTACAAACCATAAATATAGAACTTTCGATCTACAGGTAACTTAATCCTCAAGGCATTAATATAAAATTTATTCCCTTTAAAAAACACTCTAGAGTCAACAACTTATAATACAGAATTTTCCACCGTTCTCAAAATAGTTTTAATAGGCCCGTAATGAAATATCCCTTGGCATCAATCGTTTAAAATTTATTTTCTGGAGAAGGTAAATTTAATACTGAGAAAAATTTTATTAGAAAACGTACAGTCTGAACAGTATGGAGGTTATTTCTAATGAAAAGAGGCAGAAATAGGGTATACCTGAGTCGGTGCAGTATCTTCAAAATTCTACCTCGATCCTGATATTTTTTTATGACGGTCTATTTAATATTTTATCGGCCACAGAGGTCCATTCAGGGAGGCAGCTCTTCAAACCCAAGGAGGTTTGCCTGTTAGTTGAATTTGTTAATTTGCTCCATTTGCTCCTTTTCTAAAAGTAATGTTTAATACAAGAAACATACAAATTCCGAATCTTTCTGCAATCCTTAGAGCAGTTTTCACAAGCCGATTGTAAAACCTTTTGCAACTTCTTTTGGCAGTTCTTTGTTTTTTAGCACATCCATCATTTTTAAATCATTTCGCTAAAATTGTATTTTGATTTGAAACGGTATTTTGAAAAAAGTCGTAAAGGTGGACATGTACCCAGACAAGATACTGAAATAGTATGCACACTTACTGGGCAGTTTTTTAAGTCGCACGGAACCACATACTGTAACGTTCTGCTTAATTTCACTTTGTATTTTTAAAGACATTTATTTTAATTATTTTTTAGCAACACTGCTTTGAAAAATATAAAGTGAAAAATTCGTGTGGAACTTAGGACATGCCCGATTAACTTAAAAAAGATTCGAGTAATCGAGTCGCCAAAGGAATGTGTAGCGTCCATTTTTTATATAGAAACTCCATATCCATCAGATATATACAACCTTCTAGCCATGCGTTTACTCTCGATTTTCTTTTGAAATTTAAAACTCATTAGAAACTATGTCAGATTATCTCACCTTAACGGTAGGAATATTTTTATTTTTAGTTTTGAAAATTCTTAACAAAGAGAGAGAAAATATTGTCACAGAATAATAAATTTTTTATTTCTCATGATCTGCTGATTCCATTGCAATTGGCTCGACTCTCCGGCTCGAAGGACCACAACGTCTTGCTTCATTATACGAAATAAGAACATATCGCTCCTTTATTGCAACATTGTCATATCTCAAAAAAAAGTTGAACTTGGCAAAATGCGATTTAAGTTTTCAAGACATAAGTCTTATAATGTAATTGCCGCAATTGCAATTGCTATAACTTCGGTTCAGCTTAGGATATAAAACTGATTTTTTTCAATATGTACAGAAGGTCTAAAAGAGCACTTTTGCTTAAGTAACTACAAATTTTTAATTTTTTGAGTTATGACTATGTTGCAATAAAGGAGCGATATGACATTTACTACATAGAAGGAATATTTTATTCGAGCTTTCTGGTGAATATTTATATTCCAATGTTACGGTTTATAGCGCTTTTAGTAATTACCGCTATTTTTCATAGTAAAGTTCTTACTCACATATACCACAATTGGAGAGGAATTTTACCTAATCAAGTGCTGCACAGAGTTTTTCCTTGCACTAGTGTATCCTGTTTTTATACCCTTTACCAAAAAAAAGTGGAAAAAGGGTATATTTAATCGCTACAATATCCATTACCGACCCCATAAAGCATATATTCTGACTTATGCATAGCGAAGTCTATTGAGCGATGTCCGTCTGTCCGTGACGAGGCAAACTTGTTTTCACAAAAAAAAAATAAGTATGTCAATTCATCAGATAAGTGTCGAAAGAGGTGCTATTGGAAATTAACATGATCGGTCCATATCCTTCTAGGCAGCAGGCAACACACCACGCCCATCTCTAATTTTTCATGTCATTTGGAACAATATAGTAACTCCAATAAAAAAATAAATATATGGGGGCGATAGAAAATTAAAAAATAAGAAAAAAATAGCAAGTAAAAAAACTGGCGTCCGCCCACTTTTTCCGAGCTACGGGGCTCTGAAATTTTCAATTTTTTTTTAAATATCAATATGCGTATCATTTTTAAGGAAATACTAAAATTTTGTAAAAATGCTTAACCCATTAAAAATGTCATTTTTATGTAAAATTATTGTATATGCAGTACCAAAAATTTTATTTTTTATTTTTAAATTCTCTGTCACCCTAATATATGCTTTTTTGATTGGAGTTACTTCACTGAACTAGATTTACATAGATGGGGAATGGTATATAAGATTCGACATAGCCGAACATAGCCTTCTATATTGTTTCGCTTCAGAACATATTACAGTTTCCTAGTACATCTCTCGGTGCTTAAATATTAAATTTATTTCGGTTTCAACAAATGAACACTATTTAATCTATTTAAAATCTATGATTAAAAATATTTAGCGGAAATTCATTGTATAAGTTGCAACTTTAATTCCTTAAACTCTTAATTGTCCTAAATATTTCTGTTTTGTGATCATAAATAGTGATGGAGATGTGAAAAAATTACACTTACAGATTCCAAAACCACAGAGGCCATTTTGAGCCAATGTCTGAAATGGATGTTCACCAGGTAGAAGGCTTTGACTTGCCGTAACAGATTGTTCTATCAGAAGGTTTATATACGTTTACAGTCTCCTGATTAGGACTTGTCTCTGGTGTGAGATTGGCTTAATGGTGTATAATAAACTCTGCTTACCTCTCAATTTCCACGGTTAATATGGAGTTTATTTCGCTTATAAAACTCTGTGTAAATGAACATCTCATCCCTATACAAAAATTAAATTAATTCTAATTTAAATTTATAAAAAAGCTTGAAAGAATTGGAGAGTTAAGTTTTAAAGTAACACCGGGCAATTTAAGTACCTGAAAATATGAAAATGGAATATTATGGAAGAGGTGAACGTGAAAATATATAGAAGCACTTGTGGGTTAGTTTTCCCTCAACAGAAAATATAGAACGTTATGTGGATATAACAGAGTTACCTTAAGTTGGATAACTTTGTTAGTGACAGGGTTAGGACCTCGATTAAATATATATTAAAAATAAATTATATGAGGAATCTTACCCTTTGGCAAATTTTATCAATTACAAGAGACTATCAGGCCTGTTCTGAAATCCACACGAAATTTTCACTTCAAATTTTTCGAAGCATTGTTTTTGTAAAAAATAATTTTATAGCCACAATGCTTTAAAAATTTGAAGTGAAAATTTCGTGTGAAATTCAGAACATGCCTGTTTGTGATGAAAAAAAACGTCAACCATTTAAAATCAATACAGTCGCGCCACGAGATACAGTGAAAGTAAAGTATTCACAAATTTTCAGTCGGGTATTAATAACCATTGAGAAACTAAGGGGATCCAAAAGCAACCCTTAATGACAGTAGTCTGCTTGAATGACCATATTCGATTTATCATTAGTTTTGCGCATATAAGCTTTAGCAATGTCCGGGAATTCCGTCATTAAATTTGTCATCATTGTTGCAGCAAAGCTTTGGCAGCTCTTAACCAATAATTTGATAACTCACAGTTTAGATAAACTATGCAAGAACAAAAATAAAGCAAAATGTAAGAACAATGCCATTTTTTGGACTACCGCAGTTGCGATTGAGACCACTACGGGGTTTTTGATTGTCCGCAGAAAAATGAATCCACAATCTTCCCTTTTTAGTCGCGTTTTAGACTGGATGCATTACTCAGTCATATTTCGTTAAAAAATTGAGTATGATTAATAGAGTATGGCCTGTCAACAAGAATGGTGCTTTAAATTATACAGAGATATATTATATATTCATAACCTTCTTTGTATAAAGGAAGCAAATACAATGCTAAAATCTAGTCAAATGCCTGTCAAATAGTCATAAAAAATTATAGACCAATGTTGAGTATACGCAGAAATTCAGTGTAGGACCATTGGTCGATTTGCTTTTCTCCACATGATTCACAAGAAAAATTTGTGGTTTCTGTTTAATATTAAAATTCATAGAATTGTGAACTCCCATGACCTTCTTAGAAGCTGTTAGAAGCGATGTTTTGTTTTAGAATCACGCACAAAAAAGTTATTACACATAATAAAGATTTTATTTTGTTTTCAGTTAGAAATTTTATTAAACTTTTAATTGGTTTACTTATTTATTTAATTAGATAATTTATTTTGCCTTTTTAGTTAAAAATACAAACGATTAAATTAATTATTTAATTAAAAATTTTTTTAATTTATTTTTCAATTAATTGTACATCAATTAATTATTTATTAAAAAATTTTTTCATTTATTTTTCAATTAATTGTATAACTACATCAATTAAAAATTTAATTAGATTTCAATTTGTAAACTAATTAAACTATTAATAATTCCAATAACATCTGTCTTTGCATTTAATAGTTTTGCTCCTGTATGTTTCTTGAAACTTTCAAAGCACATATAATACGATTTGATTTTAAAATTAATTTTTCATTACAGGCAACTTGTTCACAGAAGTTAATACAAGCAATTATTTTAAATTTATTTTCCTTCTTTTAAGTAGTGCCCAATAAAACCTATCAATTCCTAACTGCAGTTTTCATGATATTTAAAATGTTCTCCATGTATTCTTTTGTCTGTCCGTTTGTCTGTCTGTTTATGTGTATTAAAACTTTACTAAGTCTTTTTGCCTTGACTTCACTAAACAAATAGTTTGTATAGAAAATGAATTGATATTAAGAATTGAATAACAATAAAAAATACGAAACTTCTTAAAACATAATATTTATTTTCTCTTGCTTTTTCGATTTTTGTTTTTTTTTTTTTTTTTTTGTTTTCTTTATAGATTCAGTTAAAAGCATTTGGCAAAAAATATTAAACAGATAAAGAACAAAGAAAAAAACATTTTTATGGGTAAAAAAAAAACAATTTTTGCATTTTCATGTTGGTTGCATGTCGATGCAACTGTTTACCACTTAAAATTATTAAGCTATTTTTCTACTCCATTGTATTTCATGAGTAGATATACACTTTCTTGAAAGTATTTTTAAGAATCTGTTTTATGAAGATAATAATATACTCGTTTGACTTAGATTTTATTGTGTTATTATTTTGGTCTTTTAAAATGGAAAAGAATTGTTTAGTGTAATATATAAATAAAGAGAACAATTCGAAAGACATGGTGCGAAACATTAATGCGAAACAATATTTATGAATTAAAAAAAAAATAAATATGGAGTAAATAAGATTTATTTTTACTATTTAAAGAACAAGTATGCTTCATTAGCAATACAAAAACACTTAAAGTGTAAGCACCCTCTCTTTGATTTATGCCTAAGTGCCACCTATTAGATTCCTGCCCAAAGGTCCCACTTAATAACGGAGAAAAGACATTGATCTTTGTAAGTTATCAGCTTCCGCGAGAGCAGTAGTTGGCAACTGATCAGACCTCGACCACACACTCTCTACTTTAAGTAAAGAAAGGTTGTCTATTGGCAGGCCAAGCGGAAAGTGTGTTTTTTTTTCTTTCATGATATCCAAATAACATGCATCACTTCGGTTGTTAAAAAACGATCCATGTTTTACGGCGGTCGATATCTTGACAAAAAATTTTAATTGCTCTACAGAGGCTGGTCATTCTTCATCTACCGTTTTAAGTAGTAATCAGAAGAAGTAATAACAAACCGAGAGAATTGCCTCCTAATTATGTCTCTTAGCTGTTCTAGGAAATGAACGGATTAGAGGCTACAATCTATCAAAAAATATAAAGAAGAAAACTACGCTTCTCAAAATCTTGCAGTCCCACATTATGCTTATTTAGTTTATTCAAGAAGAGTGTTGCAGCATCTCTTCCTCGTATTAATTAGGTCCATAATTATATTTCTTTCCCAAAAAAAAAAAAAAAAACAAAAAAATGTGAACAAGAGTATCAAAATATACTGTGTAAAAAAGGTACTAAAATTTTTTTAAGAAATTAGCACCGGTTGGGATATAAACCTAGGTCATCAATATAAATACATGGAGCTGGATGGCGCGAAGATTTTGTTTTTTTTTTTTTTTTTTTGACTCTTGTAAAGTTTTAATATAATTAGATTTTCATTTTAAAACAAAAACCATGTCCGCTGCTGTACTCATGGTAGTAAGCACATCGACTGCAAGCCCGGTTGGCCAAGGTTCAACCCCTTCGGTAATCAAAAAATATTTTTTTTAATTTACTTTAATCGTGCTTAATTCCTTAAATTATAAATATTTTATAAAATTTTTATGAAATATTTATTATAATAATTTTTATTATATTTATTAGATAATTATCTAAAACTACAAAATAAAATGTATTACTGCAGGGAAAAAATAGTTCTTTCTTTTTAATAGTATAAATACATATTCAGAACTTACATTACAACACGCAGCCTCCTTCATCGGTAAAATGGCTCTTTGCTTCATAATCAAACGCCAAACCAAAAAAATAAGGCGAACAGTGTAGAATTAAAAATCTATCATTCTCCTTTTACCACCTGTCTTATCTTCTATCTATAACTTCTCTAAAGAATGTAGCACGATTACAAATATAATTAAATAGGTATTGTAGCCTGAAGCCCTAGTTCTCTTCAAAAAACATTTGTTTTGCAAAATCCCCCACTGTGCAAGCTGCTACTACTAACATGTAATATACCTGTAAGGCCAAAGCTAAAGCTAATGTTGCCTATTACAAATACTTTATTATGTTTTAGGTAAGTATAGCAGAAATATATAAATTCTTATTTTCACCACTTAAAAGTGTGGTTCTTTCAAACAAAATAAAATTAAAAGTTAACTTACACATTTAATAGTGGCAGTGTCTTTGTTGGTAAATGAAGCTGCTTATTTAATAACCAAACGGTCATGTGTTCAAATCCCGATAGAACGTTTTAAATATAAAGATAAATTTGTGTTGTCGACGAGTCGCAGTTAATTAACTACTTAAATTTTCCTGAATCTGGATTAGAAAAGAAAAACAATTGTTGTCTTCCAGCAATAAATGATTTAGAGCAGCTAAAATAATTATGGCGTGTGTATAGAAAACCAAGGAAATGTGTGGTCTAAGCCTTAACAAATCTTTAGTTGTAGAGCAAACTTTTGGCTGACTTTGTTTAAGGGCCAAGGAGAGACAGCGTACTTTCATCTAGGTGGCTGCACTGCTTAAAGGCTAATAAGACGAAAACTTATATTGTACTCTTTTCTTATAAAAGATGTTTTCTTAGCCCGATACAACTGTAAATTGCCACCGCGTCCATTCTTGGCGCTCTTGACGTCCAATTTCTCTGTAAATTTTTCTAGTTTGCTGGCAATGTGTCACGGATAATACAAACATTTTAGCTTTTTAAGCGTAATTGCTGCTGGTTTTTTAGCATAATTAAGTGACCTATCAAGGCCCTACTGGCAATAATAGAGTAGTGTCAACTAGCACAACTTTCGAAGTCCATTTCTCGAAACCAATTTAACACCAATTTTTAATTTCAATATATCGATGGTTACAATAGCCGTATGTCACGTAGCGACATCAGCGTGAAACCACACCTCGCTTCGATCAATGACAATCATATTTCTGAACAAAAAATCATTGGTTATAGTACATCTACATCGACTGTATCATTTTTAAATAAATAAGATCCAATAATGTAACGCAGGATGCGATGCTATTTTTTGAATATAATGGAGTCTTAATGGTCTTTTGTAGATTGATTTCACTTTTTCTGTAATTTTGTTTGTCAACAACACTATTGCTGAACGCAATTTAGCTGTACATCGGTTCTTAGCTACTCTAGAGCCTAATCAGCGAAAGTGCCAACTGGATCTTTTACTGGTGTAGAAAAAAAATTTTGTCGCAACATTTTTTAAAAGATCCTTAATTTTCTGCAATATAAGACCTTAATTTTCTGCAATATAAGACGAATAGATTTGGACCTTCTTTCTCACTTTCGTATACAGTTGAGTTGTTCTCTTGAGGACGCATATTCTTCCGACGAATTGCTTGTTTACTTGTGTACTATTTCGACCACCATATAAACCACAAACTCATCTACAAGTTGCGCAAGTGAATGACTGATTTTCAAAGTGAATCTAGATAATATTAAAAAAAAAACTTCATTTATTGGATTTAACAAAAAACTGGATAAGCTCATATCTAACAACGGGTGTGCTTCAAGACTTCAATATCTAAATATATTATTGTGAAATCGAGTGTTCGTCAAGGTAGCCATCTTGGTTCATTTTTATTAACGCCTTTCATCAATGATTTACCTACTGCTTTCAAATTTTCCAATGTTCTAATTCACGCTGATGATATAAAAATATTTCTTAGTTACAACAACTTTGGCAATCACAACTTCCTTCAACAGGATCTAGACTGCTTTTTTGTTTGGTGCACGATGAACTTAATGGCGTTAAATTTAAACGAGTGGAAACAAATGCATTTTTCCAGAAGAACTGATACATACAATCCGTTATTTGTTGGGGGTTATCAGTTGATTCGATCCTAGATTTGGGTGTCTTATTAGATGCTAAATTTAACTTTATTCAACATATTGCAAATATATCAAATAAAACCCGTGAGGTACTTGCTTTCATCAAACGATGGGCTAAGAAATTTACTGATATTCACATTACCAAGCAGCTTTATACTTCTTTCGTAATGCCAATTTTAGAATATTGGTCCATTGTTTGGGACCCACAGTATATCGTGCATAGTAAGAAAATTTAGTCTGTTTAAAAACAATTTCTGTTATTTTGCTTACGAAATGTGTACCAATGTAATTTTTCCAATTTACCGTCAAATAAAACCAGACTTGCTGAAATTGGGCTACCGTCTCTACAAACCCGAAGAACTATGCTCAATATCACTTTTTTATTTAATTTGATTACTGGAGATGTTTATAATTCAAAATTCCTATACGTCCACAAGAAATTTTAAACCAATTCACATTCAATGTTTTCGCCAAAATTATGCCAACGATGACCCCTTTAAGAGACTTTGTTGCGATCTTAACAGTCTTTATAGTTTAATTATTTTTCATTAAATGTTAATATTATTAAACGCAATATAATATTGTTTTTAAATACTTAATTTAAATGTAATTCTTGGTAATATAATTTAATGTTTTAAATTGAAATAAGCCATATCGGTCTGTAAGGATTTTTTTCCATAGACTCAGACAATAAAAAACAAAAAACCTGGTATCTTTGTTATAGCGTCCATCTATTCAGTGTACGATCATAAATGTCTAAAAGTGAATACATTATGATACTTCATTTAGACAGTCAACTTTATCGTCAGTTCTATCAGGCTTAAAAAAACACCCTATATATCTACCAACAATTACAGATGTAATGAAAAAATAAATTACCTGAAACATGTTTAACATTTCTATCTTAATGTACTAAATTAAAGTCAAATGAAAGTGTTTCAAAGATATTGTAATTTTTCCACACCTCATCTAAGTCTTCATTCACATTTAATTTTTGTATTCTTATTTTATTTTATATTATTATTATTATTTTTTTTTATTAAATTTAAGCTACGAACTGTCAAATTAAAATCTTATTTAAGTACCATGAAAATATATACAGACAATCAACCAACCAACCATTCTAGTGCTTCTTACTGGGAAAGAAGTTTGTTATGAAATAGCAAATAAGTTCTGCTGCAAATTTAAAACAATTTTATAACTCTTTGTTGCTGTTTTGAAGTTTTTCTTTCTATAAATATTACAGAATCTTAGAATCAACCAGAAACCATAACGTTGGAAAAGAAAAGGAGTAGAGAAAATCTACTTTAACTTGTTGTATCTGGGATGCTTAACTTAAGCAGCTAGTTAGGAAATATATACGTTAACGAATAAGAAATTTATATTTTTACAAGGTGTTTAAAATAAACAGCAGCAACCCAGTGAATAAGTTGACGTTTGAATTAAAAAAAAAACAAAAATTGGTTTTTAAGAGAAAAAAAAATAATTCTGTGGTTTTGTAGCCGACTGCAAAAGCGAAAAAGGTCATCACTTAAACTCAGTCAGTTCAGAACATATTTTGATTTTTATAATTTAAAGGTAGACCCCAAATTGGCCGCATTAAAAAAAAAATTCATACTAATACAGGGTGCCACCACACAATGTACATAAAGCGTAAGGGACACCCATATAAAATTTTAATAAAATTGGTGTCACTATGGCTCACAATAACATAAAATAATGAATAAAGAAACTTGAATATTAAAGGGTGTCCCCATAGGTATCGTAATTTGACTTATATGACCCTGTACTTTTAACCGTTACTATCTAATACTTAAAAATACACAAAAAGTGTACTTCAACGTTTGCGATAACAACAATTATAAAATTTGTTATTAAAGGGTGTTCCAATAAGTAATAATTTTTGATGTATATGGACTTATATTTATAACCGTTATAGACAGATACTTGAAATTAAAAAAAATGTGTAATAATATGTCCGCAATATAAACAATAAAAAACTAGAGGGTGCCCCCATAGCTAACATAATTAGACTTACATGGTTCTATTTTTGAAGCTGTTAAAGTTAACATTTGAAGACTACTCCGAATGTGTACTTTACCGTATAAACTACAAAAACAGGGAGAAATATTTATACTTCGAATTCTAGATTGTCTCTATAAGTCACGATTTGGATATACATGGAATATTGCAGCTACCGAGGATTTGACTGCGTGACTTAGTGGCTGCAGTCACTGGGCACTGTCTATTCGGGACCCATGCTAGGAGAATGGGTATCCTTTTCAACGACTTCTGCAGAAGTTGTCAATGCACTGCGCTAGGGTGTATACGGCTGAGACATCTCGGTCAGCGGTACTATGAGGGCCTATCTGATATATCGTCAATGAGTCCTGGTAAGATTAGTTCCTTTTTAAGGTACAGGGGGTTGTTTACAGGCCCACAACCGAACACTGTGACTGATTCAGGGGAATGAGCGCATACTTTAGTCGACTGATTTCACTTAGCGGATTTTTCTCTGCATTTTTCTTGGACCTTCTTCGTATTCTCGGACCCGCGATATTTTCTTTCTTTCTCTCTCTGTCTGTCTTTCCCATCTCTTTATCCACATTTCTCTTTTTCTTTCTCTCTCTAATTTCTACCTTAATCTTCTCTTTCTGTTTCTTCTTCTCTCTTACAGCAGGTAACACAAAGGGACCATTCATTGGACCCAAGTGGACCGTGGCAAAACGGCTGCCTGCCTGACCTTACCTATTAAATATTAATACAAGTTGAAATTTACACAGAAATGCAATTAGCCATATCTTCTGAACCATAATGACAGACACTATAAATTTAAACAGTTTGTATTATTGTGTTCACAATTACAAATATAGAAAAACCAAAGGCTGACCCCCCCCCCCCCCCCCCCCCCCCCCCGTTTCACTCTTACTTGGGATTTTTTCATTACCATTGAATTTATTTTGATTTTATTTTAATTATAATTGTTTTGACTAATGGTAATGAAATTTATGTCTCGTTTTCCTGAGAAAGTTAAAACATCATAAAATAATGCATTGATTAATGGTAATGATATGAAATAATTTAAACATTAGTTAATGATAATAATTTTGTTTCTTATCAATGTAACCTTTGCATTAAAAAATATTACCATTAGTAAAAATAATGACAATGCTGAAAAATCATTAGCATTGAAATCGTCAATTAATTAGTTCACTAATAGTCACATGCTTGAAAATTACACAGAATATGTACTTCTAACTCCACTATTACAACAAATATAAATATTTAAAACTAAAGATTAAAGGGCTACTCCAAAATTGATGTAATTTGATATATAAGGACTTATCTTTTGAACCGTTATAATAATAAAATTAAAGTTTCAACAAAGTGTGTATTACAATTTTTATTTCATATTCAATGACCATCTTCCCGTCTATCTGTTTTGAAGTCGGTTTCTCTTTTTGAGATGATTATCGGATACCTCGATTAATCTAACACAGTCTGTTTTAAAACAACTGTTTGTTTAAAATGTTATTTGCCAGAAATTAAATACATGTACATAACTTTATTTTTATTGTGCTTCCAATGTGTCACTGGGTTATTTGCCTTAAGCTTTATAATGATATTAAGACAGGGATTACGAATTTTGAAAGGGTGACGTTTATAAAATGCTTAAAAACATTCTGTAAACATACAAACACTTCTTATAACATTTACATCTTAAACATTTTAACGTTGATGTAACTATTTAATTTTAAGCGTAACACGTATGAATTTAATATAGAAAATTTTCAAATTATATTTTTTCCTTTAAGCATCTCCCGAACCAGCGCCATCATAAAAAGGGTTCAATGAGTGTAAAAAAACACACACACAAACAGTTTAATACTACTTTATATAATTCTTTACGCACATTGAATTTGGTTTGGTGTGTTTGTTTTTTTTTTCACATCCTTTAAAAGCAGGCAGTTGAAAATGAAAATGAAATTTAATTAATTTTGTAGCTTGATTGCATTTTAAATGCTTCAATAAATGTTCATGGACCAAAGAAAGTGTGTTTATGAGAAAAACTGAAAACCAAAATTATGAACACTTATAGACGTTATATGATTACAGAGCAGAGGAATGGTCTTAACCAAAGAGGTTTTATTAAAAAAAATAATCATTGTGCTTTTCTGTTTTTTTTCTTTATTTCATCTCTTGTAATCTTTTAAAACGGAGGCTTTTTTGTAATTTTACAGGGTTTAAACAATTTATAGTTCGTTTATTTGTTTTTGTTTCCTTTTTTTCAATTTAGTTTTTACACAGTCATTTGCTTGTCTTATGAATGAAAACTTTTAATTATTAGCATCTGGGAGGACCAACCTTTGTAAGCTGTATAAATTTGTTTTATTTAAAATTAATTTTTAAAAGCTATAAGAGCAAGAAAACATGAACAAGGAAGGAAACGAAAATGGAACAGAAAGTAAATAAGAACTAAGAACTTAATTGAACTAATACCTCGTTCAGACGTGTTTTATTAATTAAGTTAATTTAATTTTAATTGCGCAATTTAGTTTGGTTTTTACACATGCTCAATTAAGCTTATTATTTACATTTATATTTTATTACAAAAACAGAATGGCTTTTTGCTTTGAAGTTGGAAGTGTTAAATGCCATTTTCGTATGACCCGCCATTTTCTTTTTATTTGTGTGTTTTTATTATTTTTCTTGCGGCTTGTCAATTTTATGATTTTTTTCTTCTCACTGAACATAGTTTCCAGAGGAAACAAACTTGTTGGCAAGGGTTGCAGTTCGCATCTTATTCAATTAGTGATGCAATTTATTACTAATTGCTCAATTTATTAATTGACTTCTTACATGGCAAACTGAGCTCAATTAATGCCTTAATTGCGTAAATTCCTTAATTGCGCAATTAACGCGTATGTCTGAACAAGGTATAAAACTGAAAAAAAGCGGTTGTTTTCTTTTATATGAAGTTTTGACACTATAAAACGCTCAACGAATCCGCGCGAAATTGGAACCTATTATAATTTCAATGCGTTTTCTCTCAAGCCCTCAACTTTAAATTTTCTTTTTTTTTTATAAAAAAGATTCCAAATAATAAATTTTCTTGTTGAAGTTATAGTTGATGTTTTTCAGGCAAATTATTGCGGCCTACAGCGAAATATCTATTATTTCAAAAAATTGTTGCAAGTATGTTGCGACCTTATAACTTACGATCGGTTAAACCTTATTCGATTAAACTTTAGGTTGTGTTCGTATGGTCGTGTAGATGGTTTATCTAGAGTTTGCACGAAATAGGTCGACGCGTTCGTGTGTTATAACTTTTTATGGCAACATGTGATTTTTTCTATATAAAAAAAAAAAAAACAAATACGTAGGTGCGTATAAGCGTATGCGGTAATGTATACTGATCGCTGACTTTATACTCACGGTAAATACCAATTGTAGCACATAGACATTTTCCCGGTCGTTCGTTTCAATGACCGGTCATTTTCGGTCACTTATCACTTCACTTAAGTCATCCGTTCAATTTAACCTTTACTCTATTGAACGAAAAGACCTCTTTTAAATGACCGGATCATTCTCTTCATTGATTCGGTCAATTTAACAGGTTGGCTTACGAACGACACAGCTCTATGAATATTCAAGCGTAGCGAAGCACGTCGCACATAGGTTGACGACTGTCCGAAATTCATTTATTTCATGTTCGCCGATTTCGATAATTTTTTTTTTTTGTATTTTATTTTCAGATATCTGACTATTATGATTCCGCAATACTAGGCTTATAATTTTATTATTTGTTTGAATAGGCACGCTTGAAGTTCAAATATGTTCGCTTGTTTCAAATTGCATAAAAAATTATAGTATATTCAATCTTTTGGTACAATCACAGTAAACTTAGTATTTGACTTTGTTGTTGTATTAACAAGTAAGAGTGCTATATTCGGCTATGCCGAATCTTATATCATCTATGTAAATCTAGCTTAGCGAAGTAACTCCAATCAAAAAAGTAAATATTGGGGTGAAAGCAAATTAAAAAAAAATTGGTACCGGATACATATATATAATTTTACATAAAATGACATAGGTTCTTAATGGGTTAAGAATTTAAAAAAAGGTTGTATTTTCTTAAAGATGTCTTCAGAAGCTTTAAAATAATACCCATATCGATATTTCAAAAAATTTTAAAATTTCAGACTCTCATAACTCGGAAAATATACGCCAACTTTGTCACTAGATATTTTTTTCTTATTTTTTATTCCTTTATCACCCCATATATTTATTTATTTATTAATTTTTTTTGTTTTTTTTTTATTGCAGTTACTAAATTGTTCCAAATGACATCAACAAATTAGAGGTAGGAGTAGAGTTTTGCCTGCTGCCTCGAAGGACATGAACAGATCATGCTGATTTCCAATAGCACCTCTTTCGACACTATATCTGATCGATTGACAATTTCGGCAATCTTTTTAGCGCTGAGGAACGCTGTTTAATGAAAGATGTCAAATTACAGCTTGAAGTCCCAGCTAAAAGTAAAAAAATCCAGCTGCTTCTACCTGCTCCTTTGCAAAAAGGCCATAAAAACTATAAAGTGATACATTAACATACTAAAAAACAGTGCATACTAGACTGTTATATATTCTATTGTCGAAAAAAGCATAAACTTAAATTGAATTTGGATTGTTGTTTACTGATATTGTTTAAAAACAACAATAGAATATCAAACACAATTATATGAAATAGACTATTAGGTAAAAATATTTGATGTTAAAGTAATTATACAGAAGCTATTCTGCCAATAGGTATGGCTCTATCTAAAGGTCCTTATTTAATGATTTCATTTTTATTTTTTACATTTTAGTTGATTATTTTTATCAGGTATGCGAGGAATAAAGACTATAGAACCTATTGTTTACATCATTCACGAAGTATTGGAATTGAAGCCTTTGGTGAAGTCCTAAGGCATAATCTTTTTTTGTACTCAGACCTATTTATAAAAAGATTCCGCTCAAAGCTCCAATTTAAAAATTGGAGTATAATGATGTTAAAAAATTTTAAAAAACTTCAATTACTTATTTTTGTTTTTTCTATATGTTTTTTCTGTGAAATATGGGCGTAAAAGTGGGCGGATCAGATTTATAATTTCAGGAGTCCATGCTACAATTATAATATTTACTTCTTGAGAAAATTGAGGTTATGCAATAAAAATCAAGGGAGTTATGACACTTTTTCAATACAAGTTGTATGGGAAGTGGGGGTAAAAGTGGGCGGATGTTTTTTTAAATTTTACATAAATAGTTCTGAGTGTTTAAAAATGCTGTGTGCCAAAAAATAATGCCGTAGATCAAAATTTAATTTTCACTTTGTTGATGTCATGGGCATAAAAGTGGGCGGATCATTTTGATTTTTCCATTTTAGTCTTGATTCAAACAAAACAAGCCTATGTGTTATGTTTTATTGTCCTTCGAAAACTTCTCCTAATTTTAGCCGCTCGCTCTATGAACGCTAACCAAAGTGCGCCGGGATCCTCTAGTTCTGTATAAAAATAACTAAATTAATTTAACTTCCACTTAAATCTTAGCTTACCCATCTCTGTTCAATACTCGTTGAAAAAACACATCAACTGCTTAACAACTATTTATATTCCCAAACATCGTAGAATGTGGCATCTATTTAAATTGTTGATACACACAGCCTTTATCTTAGTACGTTTAAATATGAATGTTTATGTTTAAAGGTTTTATTTTTTTGTACGCTTTTATGGCTGATATTTGCTTTTCTAATTTTGTTTTTTAGTATTTAACACAATCATTTTGTAGTTGTTGTTCGATGAGCTTTTTTGCCCTCTTGTTTTTCCTCAATGTTTATGAATCTTGTTGCCACAATAACACAACATCAAAAATCAGCAACTTGAATTTTTTTATATAAAAGTTTGTTTGTATCCTTTTAAATAAAACACATTCACACCAGAGTGGTTTGCATGTGTAGTAGTTTATGTGTATGCGTGTTTTGTTTTTTTAAGGTTGTGTAAAAAGTGGTTTAAGTGGCTTTTTAATAAATTCATAAGTTTGTTTTATTAAAAATATATTATAATGTTTTAATAGAACTAAAGGAAAGTTTTAATATTTAATATTATTTGTTAATTTTTATTTAAGATGTGATGAGTTTTTTCAGTTAAAAGGGGTGTTAGTATATCTCCAGCCTTAACTGAAAAAGCTTTACTTTTAATCCCAATGAAATTTTGTTTATGATATTAAGAATTAAGATTAAATACCTTTGCTAGAATGTCTTTCCAGATTTGGATCCTTAATACCTAAAAAAAGAAAATTTTCAATATGAATTGTTGTCAATATTCTAAGTATAATTAAAAATTATTTAATATTAAATGAGTTTAAAAAAATCTTGTGTCCATAGGCCGTGTGTGTGTGTGCGTGTGTGTGTGCAGCAAATAGAGGTAAATAAGTTAATACTTTCTCCGCTAAGAAAGTATGCTGGCGTCTGAACAAAAGTAAAAAAAAATTTACCTCATTTTAATTAAATACCATGAGCTCAAATCCCAACGAAATTTTTAGTATTTAGATATATTAAAGTGGAAGAATAGCTGCGTAGAAAAGTTTCCTAAAATGGCAAAATAAACAGAAAATAGGAGTTTAAAAAATCCGGAGTCTCAATAAGAAAAAGATGAATTCAATGAATCTAATAGTGCTCTCTGGACACGTAACGAACCAAGTAGAAAATAGGAACACACGGTTTGCAGGATCGTTCCTCACTATTTGTTATAGATGTAGCCCAACTTTACTCCATCAGATCGGTCTTCTGTTAAGAATGCAAGAATACATAAACTACAACCATCACGATTCTGTCGGAAGATCCTCACCTACATCAGTATATGCATCGCAATCAATGTGGGCTATTAGTTTCGTCTGGAAATGGTTTCCGCGGTACTAGTAGTTTATTTATACCACTGGCCGCCCTTCGAAAATTTATTATTTGCCAGTTTCAGGCACCTTTAAGCTTATACCGTCTTATACTCATAGAAGCAACAACATCAAGGAGTCGAACATCTTCAAAACAACATGTCCCTAGGAAGGAAGAGTCATATTAATGCTGCCTTAACTGTTTAAAAACAGATCTAGTTGAGAAGACAAGAATTCATGAGTCCGAGACTTGCAGATTTACTGGGTATTTTTGGTAAAAAATGCTGCAAAGGTTTATTAGAAAAGAGGGTTTAATAAACAAGAGAACACGAGTATGTACAAATCTAACCAGAGCCAGAGAGTAAGAAATTCGAGACAGAAATTGTGTAGCTGTGTTTGCTCTCAAAAAAATCCTTATGTTTAAAAACCGAAACTAGTAAGAGTCTTATCTTTAAATTTTTTAAAATTTTTTTGAAAAACTTTAAAGATAAAACCAACTAACGAATTTTAGTTAGGCTCAAGTTTGTAACTAAAAATCGACCATTTTTTTTAAAGAGAATTTTTTTTTTTAACTATTTGTCAATTTCTAAAGATAACAGGAAGGGATAGCAGCAGCAAGTTAAATAATTTATCAACTACTATTTCCCTCTTTAGCATTCTTGCCAACAAATGAAGTGAAATAAAGTGTATGAGAATATGAAAGTTACAACCATGACCATTCGGTTAAAACAAATTTTTTACAAAAAATTCTAATTTTTGAAAATACGAACTTAAGCCTAACTTTTTTTAAATGAAAGCAAACAGGCGACAGAAAACAAGAGTAAAAAAATTATTAAAAATAAAAATATAAGAATCATATTTTTTAACACGACCGCTCAATTAAAATATTATTTACAAAAAAAAAATTAATTAAAAATACGAACTTAGTCCTAACAATAATATTTTCAATTATATTAATTAATTTTCAAAATTTATTTTTTTCGTGCTATTTTCCCGATTTATTATTTAAATCACCGATATTGATTATTGAGGGAAAAAAAGAATTTTTGAAAATTAATTAATATAATTGAAAAAGAAAAAAATCCCGTTGTTTAAAATAATAATATTTTCATTTGAAACAAACAGGCGAGACAACAGAGCCAATAAATAATTAAATAAAAACACCTAAAAATTAGGGTTTTTACCATGAACGCTCAGTTTGAACGAAGTATTCCCAAAAAAATTGTTAATATTGAAGATATGAACTTAATCCTAATAATTGTTAATAAAAAAAAACAGAACGAATAAATAATTTGCCATAACTATTCAAAATTTTATCAAACCTTTATTTCCAAATACTAAAATTATGCCACAAGCATTTCTTTTTATATTTTATCTCACTTTCACTTAAAATATTTTACTTTAATGTCCCTTAAAATATCTTATACTTAGCATTGAATATCATATCATATTTTTAATTTTTTTACTTTTCCCTTCTCCTAATTTCACTTTATTCGAGCCTGTTTATATTCGTTGGACATTAAATATTTCTTACAATTTAGCGGCCATTATAAATGGGTAATTATTATTGGAGATAAAGTTTTCTTAATCTAATAAATACCATTTAATGTGTTAATGTCTCTAGGTGTGTGTGTGTTTATATATCCTATAAATTCTTTAACCAACCATCCTTCTAATACATTTATACATTCATACATTCATTCAAATGTTTGGTAAATGAAAGTTGCTTGCGTTTTGCTTCAAGGTGATTTTAATTACATGAAATTAATTTGGATTAATGTATGACATATGAAAATAGCTTAAGCGTCAAATAAATTATTATACCGCATTTATAGACATTAACAACAACAACAACAAAAACAAAACATAAACATTTTCTTCCAATTTATTAGAAGCAATGAAGATATTTGAGTGGAAAACTAATGAAAGAAAAAATTACTAGACAGAGATAAATTAATTAAATAAAAAATATATACACATGTGGTCATGGGGAGGGGTAGGATGATGATAGAATGCTTAAATATTTTTTACGAATTAAATTTCTATTTACAGAAAAATCCAATCTTCCAAATTTCCATTAACTTTTGTAATAATTATACGATATCGTTATGCCTGTGTAAAGACTCAAATTTAATTTTTATTTATTTTATTTTAACAGTGCGCCTTTGAATTTTTTATAAAAAAGTACGATTGTGCACCATATTTTTTAATATATCAATATGAGTAACATTGAAAATCTGTTGTACAGATCTTTAAGAAATACTAAAATTTTTTAAAAATGCTTAACCCATTAAGAGCCAATGACATTTTAATGCAATATTATATATAGTACTTAATTTTCCATAAGTTTTTCGTGAGTTGAAAAAGTATAACTTAACAAAAAAGTGCAATCGAAGCAATGAAATTATCCATCATTTTTGAGGTACTTCATATTTTTTGCTGGGATATTAATTCAAATTTTAATATAATCTTATACACTCTTTCACTCAAAACGAATTAAATTCTATTAAATTAAACAACGGGAATTGTTTATTGTATTATTAATTAATTATCTAAATTACCGATATTGATTATTGAAGGTCAACGCACGCTTCGATGGCCATTTCGTTATCGCTTACTTAACCCTTCAGGAAACTTCTGACAAACATATTAAATAAACTAAAAATTTTTGTCCTAACAATAAAGCAAAGACAAAAATCAAACTTTAAGCAAAACAACAATAACCAACAGTAATTCTATTTTTTTTTTTGCTCCACTGTATACGGCTGACTTTTCTTCGGCTCTTTTATACAGTTGAAAGAGGATGAAAAATAAAATATCATAAAACACTACGATAATTTATTTATATGCACGGACACTTTGCAAATATTAAATTAAATAAAACAACGAGAATTTTTTATTAAATTAATAAATTTTCAAAAGAATTAATCGGGATAATAGAAAATTGCACGAAAAAAAAAACTTTATATTGAAAACCAATTAAATTCTATTTCAGTTGCAGTTTGGTTCTTTAACTTTTTTGACTCTTACAAGATTTCTGTTTTTTATCTTATTTAATTTTGAGCTCTGTTCGAGATTTTTACTCTTTCAGTTTTATATTACTTTGCTTCTATTTTTTGTTCCCGCTTAACTCTGGCCTAGTTTTTGAACTTCAATTTTTTTTTTTGGATGTAAATATTATTTGAAATCTTCAGTTGTTCTACAGTTCAGTTTCTGCCCAATTTAGTTTTATTTGGCATTTTTCTCTCAGCCAATATGAGGCATACTGACGATGAGCACTTTGTTGAGCGAACGATGGCAACATAGCTCGAGAAGATGACCATTTCAGATGCCAGGAAGTGGGGTAAAGTTCCGAAGTGACTTAAAATTCGGGGCTTATGCCAGAAAGATAAAACGCCGTTAAAAGAAATCCTGTAGGAGAAAGAGAAGGACACTGTGGCTTTTATTTAACAATTACCGGCGGATCGAGACCTGTGAAGGCCCAGATTTTTAATACGGAACAGTGAATGGGTGTCTCATTAGCCAACCTGTCGGAATAGTCAGATAACTGTTTTTTCCTTCTTCTCTTATTAATTTTTTTTTTGTCCTCTGCGGCAGTTGTCACCAGCCGAATGTAAGTAAGCCGTTAAAATAAGGATTTTTTATTTTTATGTCAATAAGAAACAATCGACTGATATCTTCAGGAGTACAAGGGCTGCTATATATATTTCTGGCCTGGCAACACTGAGTGCTGCCAAGTGCAATCTGACATTACCATTGGAAAGTTTGTCATTTTTAAGCATAATCGTACTTAAAATGTTGGACGTACGAAAATTATTTCTGTTGTTTACAGTGACTTGAAAAAGTTAAAATAGAAAAAAATGGAATTAACTCGTGAACATTTTCGTGCCATCATTTTTCACAACTTTCGACATGGATTATCACGACAAGAGTGCATTGATGAACTTAAATCTTTGTATGGCGATGAAGCACCATCCTATAGCACTGTGAAAAATTGGTATAATAAATTTAATCGTGGACGAAGCTCGCTCAAAGACGAATTTCGTGAAGGTCGTCCACAAACGGCTGTTATGCCAGAGAACATTGATGCCGTGCGTGAACTCATCATGCAAGATCGACATGCGACATACCGAGAGATAGAGACATCCTTGGACATTTCTTCCACCAGCATACATTCGATACTGCATGAACACCTGGCCGTAAAAAAGGTTTGTTCTCGTTGGATCCCGCACAATTTGAAAGTGGCTCAAAAAAAGGCTCGTGTCGATTGGTGCAAAGAAATGTTGCAAAAATACGATTGCGGTGCTTCAAAAGACGTTTGTAAGATCGTCACAGGTGACGAATCATGGATCTATGCGTATGAGCCCGAAAAGAAACAACAATCGACCGTGTGGGTCTTCAAAGATGAGCAAAATCCAACGAAAGTTGTTCGTGGAACAAGCACTTCGAAGCAAATGGTCGCTTGTTTCTTCGGCAAAACTGGTCATGTGGCGACTGTTCCGCTTGAGCAACGTAGGACGGTCACTTTTGAGTGGTACACTACAATTTGTTTGCCTAAAGTCATCGGAGAAATTTGAAAAACCAACAAGAGAAGACGAATCATTGTTCACCATGACAATGCGAGCTCTCATACATCGGCTTAAACCAGAGCGTTTTTGACCGGCCAAAACGTCGAATTAATAAGTCATCCGCCGTACAGCCCTGACTTGGCACCTAATGACTTCTTCTTGTATTAAATTAATTGGGTTGATTCCGCCAGTATATATTAAACTGTTGTTATAATTTTCGGTAATAACCGTCTTCTTGTTTCCGCACATCAAGAAAAAAATGCGTGGTCAACGATTTTTGTCGCCCGAAGAAGCTGTTGAAGTGTTCAAAAACCATGTTTTAGAGGTGTCTCAATCGGAGTGGAAAAAGTGCTTCGACAACTGGTTTGAGCGCATGCAAAAGTGTATAAATCATGCTGGAGAATATTTTGAAAAACAGTAAAACCATTTTTGATTGTAAATATTCGCATTTTCACTATTAGGCCAGAAATATGTAGAGCAGCCCTCATAATAGGGCGTGTTTATAAAGCAGATGCAGGTTTTGAATCTGCAGAAAGTTATGTGTTATGTTATGCAGAAGCTTTTTATATTAATATAAAAGAAATTTTTGTCGCATCCATTTAGCTATTTAGTATTTCATTCTAATATTAATTTAGATCTAGTCCAATTCAATGTATAGATCCTATTCAGTCTTATCTTAGCTATAAGTTCTAATTTTGTTTAGTTTCATCTCACCCTGTTCTTGCTCTTTTGTTATTTTACTTTATTTAAAACATACTTCTATTCTATTAATAATAGTGGCAGCAAACTATTACACAGTACTGTTCTTGTTGCTACTAGATTGAAAGACGAAAGCACTTTCCGGTACTCTTAGTTTAGCACAGATAATTCTTGTAAAAAAGTAGACTTCAGTTTTCAGTTGAAAAGCATGGCCACATACATCGTGTTACTATTGGTGACCAAACTTTATACTTTTTATAGCAGACTAAGCACTACAGCTCCTTGCTAATTTTAACCGTCTGTCTACAACTGTTTGGCAATATACATCAAATTACAGCATCTATAGGGACACCCTTTAATTTTAAACTACAATTTTATACATTTTGTTAAAGCGGAGTTAGCCATGCAGGTTTGTTGTAAATTTCCAGCGTCTGTCTACAACATTTCAAAAGTATGGACATATATTTCAATATGAATGAACTATTGGGGCACCTTTTAATATATAATTTGGAATAACGGTCATAGAAATCGATAATCCGTCCAATTTGCAAGCGTTTGTCTATAACGGTTAAAAGAAAGGTCTATATAGGTTAATTTACGTTACCTATAGGGACACCCTTTAAATTTTAGAATAATGTTTGTATAATTAAATTTAAATGATACCCATTATTTTTTTTTTCTTTTAAAGTTACGGTTCATAATACACGCCAAAAACATGTAGGTTGTATGGGAACACCCTTTATAATGAACTGTTTTTAAAACGAGACCAATTGTAAGCCTAAGAAAATTGTTCAAAATCGATCCAGAAGTGACTGGGTTATAACGGCACACATGTAAAAAGGCAACATTCAGTGGAATTTATATCCTCCTTCTTTTTTTTTAAAGTTTGCGAACTCTACAATTCGTAGATAAGTCTGTACTAAACCTGATGATCAGTTATCATCTAGAGCTCGGCTTTCTTTAGCATACGCTACATTGCATTACAAAAGGGAATTTTTATTCAAGTATACTTTTTAGAGTATAAAGTGCCATAGAGCACCTTAGTCGCTATAATTTCATTTCATTTCAATAAAGGTGATGATCCTAGTTTAATATTCGTATACTTTTATTTGTTAAGATTTAGATTTAATTCAGTTCCAGTTTATTTTATACCTAACCTGGCACCAGCTCAAGTTTACTTCTTTTTTGACTTTGGATTCTGACTTCTAAGTGTTACTAATCCATTTGATTTTTCTGTCGCTCTAAAACTTACTCCCTCTCTCTGTCACTCTTTCTCTCTTCTTTTCTAATATGTTTGTTTTTATTTATTATAGAAATTATTTACGAATCCTTAAATACAATTTGCAGTTACAACAAAGTTTTTCCAAACAATACATTTATGGTTGTTCGCTTTTTTGTTCGTTTCGCTTTTGTTGCCTTTGTTGTGAATCCAGCTTGTTAAAATAGAAATTTCAAGCGGAAATGTGCAGCAGAGTAACACAACTCTTTTTCTTTCTTTTTTCTTTTTTTTTAATAAAACAACAAAAACAAAGCCCCTTTTTTATGGTGGTAAAAAGCGACTGTCTAGCAGTCAGTCAACGAACTAAGAAACAAATCAGTCTGTTACTTGATTTACATGTGTAAAGGAAACAAAACCAAAAAAGTTTTTTATTTGAGATGGCCAACCTTTAAGTTTTGAGTGAGTCAATTATAATACAGAAATTGGTTGCTATAATGTATTCGAATTTTTATGAAAAACTTATATATCAATAAACAACAAGTCCTTGTTAAGGAAATCGTGTTCATTTTTGTTTTATTCTTCTAAACTGGGTGTGCAATGAAGGCCCCTTTGTTTAATATAAATTTGTTGTTGCCAGACCTCTTGTTTTCATAAATAACCAACTGTATATGCACGACTGACATCAGTTAGACGTGCAGATGGCGCTTTCGTGGTCTAAAGAACATTTGGTGCCTTTTTGTTTATTTCTTTGTGGCGGGAAAAAATAAGTTTTAAAATTTTATAAATTTTTTTTATTATGAACTCATGTTCATAAAACATTTTTTATGCATTATGTTGTTGCTGTTGTTAATTTGTTTACAATGAAAATATAGAAACAAAATAAAAATATAAAATGGTATATGCGTGTGTGTGTGTGTGTGGCGCGTGAGCAATTTCATGGTTTTATGGCTTTTCGACTTTTTGTCGTAAATTGTATTCCTTTTTTTTTAGTCGCTATTTCTTTCTTTTTTTCCTCTGACGTTTTTAGTTTACGGTTGCAGGAGTTTTGCAATAGAGTTTCCTGGAGACTGTTTTGCTGTTAATTGAATATAAAGGTTTAAATAAAATGCTAAATGACAGGAGTTAGCTAAAGAACAAAAAGGACGAAATCATGAAAACTTAAAAAACCGGAAATAAGTGTAACAATTGTTAGATTATGAAAGCAAAACTAAAATCAAAATTTTTTACACACAAAATCAGTCATTTATATTAAAATATTTTGCCATTTTTTTTTTTTTTTTGCTTCGTATATTAAACCCTTGAAAAAAATTTATGCTAAACATATGGCTAGGAAATAACAAACAACAAAAAAAATACATGGTGCTCTTCTCTTAAAGCAGCAACAACAAGTTAAAACTCATTTCCGTTTAATAAAACTTTAACTGCTGCCCAAAAATTGCTACAACAAAGTTTAAAAAACAAATTATAACTTTTTAAAATATAATAAAGTGTTAAAACACGCGATTATATGTTTAGTGTTAAGAAAAAAAGGGATTTTAGTTGCCAACTCTTGCTGGCAAATATGTATTTTTTAAACAAAGCAGAAAAAAAAGTTGTTGACAAATTTATTAAACACGCGAAATAAATACAATTTACTTAAATTACAAAATTGTTTACAACACGAACATTGCAAGACTAAGTGTAAGAGTATATCTATGGGTATGTATGTATGTGACAAGGATCCCTTAACAAATCAATTACCTATGGTATGATACAAAACGGAAAGTCGTGTTGTCTTACTTGAGAGTTTGCTATATATTTCTAAAGTTCACTTGACAGCAAAGCAGTTTTCTTTTGCTGGTTCAGCGACTAGTTGCTGTTGAAAAAATATAAAATTTATTAATTGCCTACTAAATGTTTTTTGCTTTGTTTTTAAAAAATTTCAATTCACTTTAGAAAAATTATTGTCCAAAGCAAAATAAAAACCGTTTTTTAAACTTTTTCAAAAAAAAGTATCTTTTCAAAAAGTACCTATAAAAAGTACTTTTATAATAGGGCCTTTTTTAAAGTGAACTTATAAAAGAACCTTAAATATTCTCCCTCTTAAAGACTATAATCAAATGTATAAAAAAAGTACCTTTAAAAAAGCACACTGAAAAAAAGTACCTTTTAAAAAATTATTTTATCTTAAAAAATTGTATTTTAAAAAATTACACTTAAGAAAGTCTACTTTTAAAAATAGTAACATTTAAAAACAGCATCGTCTGTAAAAAGATGCCTTCTAAAAAATATACCTTTAAGTATTTAAAAATTACCTTTCGAAAAAAGTACTGTTATAAGAAAACTATTTTAAAATACTCTTTTTTAATTGTGTTTAAACCTTTTGTGTCTAAACCTTTAAAAAAGACATCTTTCAAAGTACATTTTAAAAATCTTTTTCAAAAAGTACTTTTTAAAAAAGTACTGTTAGAAGAAAGTCAACAACAAAACTTGTTTTTAGAAAATAGAAGCGTTTAAAAATAATGTTTAAATTTTTTTCAGATTTTGAAAAAGTACTTTTTTTTAGAAAAATCGCAATCGAAAACTAATAGTGAACGTTTAAATAAAGTATTTTGTGGAAACAACCTTCAACACGAAGTTCTGTTAGAATCGTTTTTCTCCTCTTTAAAATATAATATGTTTCAAATTAGTACCTTTTTTAAAATCTCTCTTCCGAAAATAAATTACTTTTTGAAAAAAGTGCTGTTAAAAGAGTATCTCCTTAAAATGGTTTCTTTAGAATACAATAACTTTTAAATATTGTTTTTAATAAAAATCTGACTCATTAAAAAGGTTAAAGAGTACATTTCAAAAAGTTTTAAAACTATCCTCCTAAAACATAGCTACAATAAAAATAGTTATCTGTTACAACCTCTCTATAAATAATTGAGATGGTAAAAGATGGTAAAATATAGATTAGTTCAAAAATGTACGTCCCAAAAAATTACCTTTAAAAAAATATGTTTTTAAAACTACAGTTTTAGGTAATACTACTTAAAAGTACTTTTTTAAAGTACTTTTGTGAAAGTACCCTTAAAAAAGTACCTTTCAAGAAAGTACTTATCAAGAATACACCTTAAAAAATCGTTTTCAAAATGCTATTTTAAAAAAATTTTTAAAAACATTTTAAAACCTTCAGTTAGAAAAAAATACTCTTACAAAATAGTATTTTTCCAAAAGGCAAATCAGAAATGGCTTTTTAGGGAACACTATTTTAAAAAATGCACCTGTTTCTATTATAGCTTTAACAAATACACTGAAAAAATACCTTTATTAAAGTACTTTTGAAAGAGTATGATTAAAAAAAGAACGAGAGTATTAAAGGCCATTAATAAATAGCCTCAAAAAGTAATTTTAGTGCTTCAGAACACAAAAATAGCTTGTGAAAACTGCTTTTAAAAATAAGTCGGTGTACGTTTATATTTTTTTTAAACAAGCAAACTTTAAAAAAGTTTCTTTAAAAACAAACTAATGTAAAAATAAAATAAAGATTTTTTATTAAAGTACTTTTAAAGTTTATTTACAAATTTTTCAAAAAAAAAGTACTTCTTAAACGACTAAAAAATTAAAATAAATTTAAAAAAATCTATTAAAGGAAGGTACTTATAAAAACTACTTACAAAATATAATTTTTTGTACCCACGTTTACACCCTGTTCAGACATACGCTTTAATTGCGCAATTAAGGAATTTACGCAATTAAGGTCTTAATTGAGCTCAATTTACCATATAAGAAGTCAATTAATAAATTGAGCAATTAGTACTTAATTGCATCACTAATTGAATAAGATGCGAAATGCAATCCTTGCCAACAAGTATGTTTACTCTGGGAACTATGTTCAGTGAGAAGAAAAAATTCATAAAATTGACAAGCCGCAAGAAAAATAATAAAAACACACAAATAAAAAGAAAATGGCGGGTCATACGAAAATGGCATTTAACACTTCCAACTTCAAAGCAAAAAGCCATTCTGTTTTTGTAATAAAATATAAATGTAAATAATAAGCTTAATTGAGCATATCTGAACACCAAATTAAATTGCGCAATTAAAACTAAATTAACTCAATTAAGAAAAAATGTCTGAACACGGTATTAAAAAGGTCGCAACTGCCTAAAAAGGACCTTTGGAACTTTCGTAAAAGTTACCTTTAATAACATTATTTTATAAAAAACTCCATTACTTAAAGTACATTTGAATAGGTGCTTTAAAAAATTCTTTCTTTAAGGCCTAAGTTTTTAGCCTTAAGGACAAAACCTTAAAGTTCAAAAGTATTCTGCAATTATTTATACTTCATTTTATATTTTACTTTTAGAAAAAAATGATTTTATAAAACTTGACTTTCAATTTTATCTTAATGAAATGTTTAATATAAAATACTCTAGCACGTACTACTTAAATATATGAAATTGTTAAAAAAATTGTATCAACTGCAATGAATAAATAAATTCCTAAATACACAATAACGAACAGACAAACAGACCAAACTCACAGAAACAATCAACTTACAACTGCACACAAATCTATAATCAACACAATTAAGCTCTTTTTAACCTCATAAAATAACAAATTGTCATTGTATGTCTTAAGTGGATTTACCACAAATTTACAGAAGCATAAGACAAAACAAAAAAAATAATAATAAATATAAATTCTACACACATAAGAGTACACAATTGAGTACACAAACATACTCATAAACTGATACTTGTGTAATATATTTGGAAAATTCATGACACTGCATTACAACTACTGCAATTGCAGCAAAATCAAATAGACAACAAACAAATAAATGTTTAAATGTGCTCATATGTATGAAATATAAGAAATATAAGGGGGAAGCAAACACTTCTCTACTCTTGCTCTCTTAAATTATAACTTGTCGAATATATACAACAGACTTGTAAATAAACCGTTAGCTTGATAATAAATAGTATAGAAAAGTGTAAGTGTGACTCTGTATCGGTGAGAGTAGTAAGAGTGCATTATTGCAAAATGTCTCATAGTGCGTATGTGATTAAATGATTGTGTGCATTTGTGAGGTTTGAATTTTTACCACATACATGAAACATCAGAATGTTTAGACACAGGGACAAATATAAAGATGTTGCTTGAACATAGACAACTACATTTTATTTGTCAAGGTTTTTTGTTGCATTAGAGACTTTGGCAAATATTGAAATTTGAGTACAAGTAACTGATCTTTGTCGTACATTTATGCTCTTAAAATAAAGAAAATGCGAACGGCAAATAAAATTCTAAAAGTCCACTTAAATAAAATCAAAAAAGTTCAGTTCTATTTATTCAATTAAATCTAGTTTTAATTTTAATTTTATTTTAGTCCCGATTGAGTTTGCATCATTCCCAACCCTAGACTATATTCTTTATTGTCTCAGACCTCTAGAGACACAGTTGTCAAGCATCGTCATCTTCGATTTTCATTGGGGTCAGATTCATAATGCAACTTATCCAGCTCAAGGTAACACGAACTTAACCTAGGAATCTTTTGGACTTTCTGTCGCGAACCTTTTTTCTCAGGAGTTTATTTAAATAATACCTCTTTCAACCTTTTCAACCATCGCTTTCAAATTCCTTATTTAGAAATAAAAACGGAAGCTTCCTACATTTTCTTTTCTTTTATAGAAACAGCGCTAAGGAAACGATCCCTTCTTGAGTAATGCTTGTGCTAGAACTAGGAAATTAAGTTATCGGAAGGTGAAACTTCGATTTAATCTTTCCAGGTAAAAAGTGACAAGGACGATCTCTGCAGGGAGTTTGGCCAATCGAGCACAAAGAGACACGCTCTTGACTGCAAGTACTAAAATATAATTTTCAGGAATGAGTTCCCTGATTTCATTAGGGCACATTCCGTAAACAGTAAACACATTTCACATTGCGTAAATGCTCCATGGAGTCCACAGAGCTAGATGCCCTATGTCAACGATTAGACTCCCTCTTCGCTGTGTCCTGTACACGATCAAGTGACTAGGAAATAGATTTTCTAGCACGGGCCAATATATATCCTATACATATACTCCATTTTCGGTTTGGTGAAATTGGCATAGTTTGGAGAGAGCCCAGATGTAACTCTTGCACCGTTTCAATAAAACAAGGCATTTCAATGCTTCTTTCATGGCATAAAAAAATTTACTTGTTCCAACAAAAATGGCTTTTAAATTCTATGCCAAGCACATCAAGGGTTTCTGATTCCAAAATATCTATATCACGTTTAATTGCAGATAACGTAGTAAACTTAGACAAATGTCTGTGCCAAGGCACACAGCACTGGTTTTGTCAAACATTAAGTTAAACACTATTCGTACGATCCCATTTAGAGATTGTCAAAAGATTTTGATTGAGGATATCATCCATGTGCTTTTACATAGCAGCCATCTCTAAAAGGCTTGGCGTACGGCACAATGATTATAAATTGCATAAGAAATTATTATCTGCGAATTTACAACTAAATCTTTTGCAAGGCTCCTTACTGAATCCCTATCGGATTCTCAGAGTTCTGTTTGTTTTTATTAAAACCAGAATTTAAAATTTCATAGTAATGAAGAAAATTTATCCATCCACAAATAGCTTCATATTCGTAAGTAAGGCTATAATATATGTTCGTAGGTCAGCATCTTTGTAGAAATTTAACCGTGAGCTCCTCACTGGCTGGCAATACGAAGCAAATATTGTTATGGCCAGCCATATACTTATACATACCAGCCAATGGGTCCGGAGCCACACAGCTCAGTTCTAATTCACAGTTCATTTAGGCGTTTTCAGTTTCAGCCCCTTTCAAGCGTAGTTCAGAGTTAATTTCTTTGTAGTTCATTTTATGCCTAGTTTTAGTTCTAGTTTATTTGGATCCCATTTGTAATTCGGTTTCAATCCCATTTTGTTTTATGTCAATCCTAGTTTATATCAAATTTAATCTCCAAAAAAATCTTAGAATTTGCTTCGAAACTCGTTAAACGATGAACGATGAGTGAAAAATATTTTAGAATTCCTAACAATGAAGCATCAAATTTCTTAACAAAGTCCACTTTCACACACGTCAGGTTTATTTGATCAGTTTTTGATTAATTTTCTTTTGAACCTGCATTTGTGTTCAACACCGTCAAGTTTTTTTTATCAAGTTTCGTTTTCTTTGCTTTCAACTTCTGCAGCCAACTTCAGGTATAAAATATTTTTTTGTACCTCTTTCTGTTCTCTTCTCCTCTTTCTCCCAAAAACTCAATACTTGACGAGTCAAACCTGATGTGTGTGAAAGCGAACAAAATAAAGGATGGGTTCAGACAATAAGTCTAAGAATATTTTAACTCTATTAATTAGAAAAGAAAGCAAGTTTTCAATGACAATAGATAGTAAGAAGGCATAAAAATTTCAATGTCATCTGGAAAGGACGATTTGTTAGGTTGTGCTTGGAAGATAAGGAAAAGGCGTTGTGGGCTATTTGCTACATGCTATTATTCTTAATACAACGGCTGGAAGAACCAAAAGGAAGCTCACTCTAAAGCAAACGGTAGCGATTATGTGGTACTCAGTGATCAAAAAGAAAGTTAATGTCCAGTTATCATTTGAATCGAAACTAAATAATGATTGACCGAACGGGACTTAACACGGAAGCTTTCAGATGACCATTGAAAAATTAAGAATCGAATCCAACTGCTATTAAGTAATAAAGCACATCATTGTTCTCTCCTCACAAATGCTAATATTAGTCCTAGCTCAGTTACAGTTGGGTTCTTATTTAGTCCAAATTCAAATCTAAATAATTTCTAATTCTATTGCTTTTCTCCTTAATTGTAATCGCTATTTCTATTCTTGTTCAGTCTTTTAGTTAATATTTAGTTCCTTAAGAATAAAATCCTATTTACGCTCTAGTTCCGACCCTGTCCATCTTTAGTTCATTACTTTTTAAGTTAAATCCAGACAAGTTCAAGCTTAGTATAAGTGCAGGTTATTTTCCCTAGTTTAAGAAATTTAGCACACATATGTATCAATTCTTCTTTCAAGACCATTGGCACACTATAATAAAAATCTTGTCTACCGATCTGTGTAAATTTTGCTTTTGTTTTTCAAAATAAATGAATTGTTTTAAATTAAATTTTGAGTTATCATTTTGCAAAAAACCTCAAAAACCATTATTGTAAACCATGACAAGTCTTTTTCATTTAAACTTTTTTTCTTTTTTATTCTTCACATTTTCGAAGTCGCTAAAGCTGTAATATGAAAAGAATAAAACATTTAATATAAAAGAAAATGTTGGTTGGACAAAAAAAGGCTAAAATATTGTAGACAGTTTCTCTAATATACAAAATATTTCAAATACCGCAGACATTTAATGAGTGGCCGCTTCGTGGAAGCAAACCGAGCCATATTGTTACTAAGCAAAGTTCTTACAAATATTTAAGAAATTGTTATTTTTATTATAAAAAAATAAAAAAAATCTTTAAAGTAATTGTAAGAAAGAACAAATTCTTGTGACATCGTGTGACTGCCAGTAAGTGTAAAATTGTTTCTGTACATTGTAATTTAAAGTATTAAAAACTTACTCAAAATTTTTAGTTTAGTTTTCATTTAAAGCACTTCGTTCTATAATAGAGACATGAGTCCGCAAAGCGCGATTTGGACTCACGCAGTCAGATTTTGATCCGATGAATTGGCAACCTTCAAAGATTTATTTTATATTTTTAGTAGTTTTTGAAAATTTAAACAGCCTGCCAATTACAACTCAAAACACAATGTTCATCAAAATCATGACATCTATGGGGACACCCTTTAATTTTAAAATTAATATTTTTACCTTTCACATTATTTGGTACAAATTTCGTTTCAAATTAAATTTTTCGTTTTAAAAATTAAGTATGTAAAAGTAAGAGTTACGTTTTATATGGAGCACCCTTTAACTTTTAGTTTAGTATTTCAACATTTTTCCTTAAAGCGGACTTATTACTACGGTTCGGTTAGGTTGCACAGACTGCCGGTATGAGAAAACCGACTTACTTGGGTCCTAAATTGTTTCGTTGTTATGCCTGAAAAGGATCAATACAGATCTCTATGTTACCATCGAGATCCATTCCCAACCTACCCCGAAGACCGGATAAACGAGTTTATTCTGACAACATCATAGACAGATAGGTCTACAACACCACGCCGTCTTGGACTGCCAAAACGAACCGCTCTGTTGCTTGAAAGAGCTGGATAAAGGCAGAGGAAATGCTCTACCGTTTCTTCCTTTTCATCCTGACAACTTTACAGAAGACATGGTACGGAAGATTAAGTATCCTAGCATGGATACCGATAGCACATTACTCTGTCAGCACAGCCATCAGTAGGCCTAACTGTCTTCGGAAAAACCTCAGCAGATTTGCAGATCTCCTAATATTATACTGAGGCCATAATGTCCTCATAACCGTGCAGATGACCTCCTCAGACCAACAGGTCTGCGCGGCCAAAAAAAGTTCCCGCTGAAACAAAGCCCTACAGCAGTTTAAAGGGACTTCCACCAGTGTATCTATCTCTTGGTCTCTCAGCCGTGTTCCAGCTCCAGCGAATTCGTCCGCAACTATGTTCCCCGGTATGCCAGAGTGTGCCGGCACCCAAAATAGTTGCAGGTCGGAATGTCACGTCATCTTATCTAGAGACGTCTGACACTCATGAACCAATCTGGATGTCGTGTAGACGGCCGACAAGGAGATAATCGCGGCCGTGCTGTCAGTACAGGATATTCTTTTCGTACATCTTGTGGTACTGTTACTACGGACTCTGTTCTTATTTCAAACGTTAACCTGCAACAGTTTAAAATATGAGACCACATGAAAAAACAGGTTCTTATGGGGACACCCTTTAATTATAAACTTATTTTGTATACCTACAGATGTTGCAGTTATAATTTTACGTAATTCTTGTAATTCCCGAATGTTTTCGTACAACAGTTTGAAAGACTAATTGGTAAAAGAAGTTTCTATGACGCACGTTGATTAAAAGTGGCCATCAATAGTGTGCTTTTTTAATCCAAAAGAATTGGTCCAAGCAAAGTTTTTAAAATCGGAAGTCAATGCCAATTAGATGTTCGGATTCACCCGGTAGAGGGTAAAAGCATCTTATAATCTGAAGCTTTTGATTTTCTCTCAGTATTCGTGTATGAGACAGATATTTGAATATATTCCCTTAATAAATGCAGTCATAGTTTGTATTGTTTTACTTTTATGTTGACCCACCACTACGAAAAATCTTTTAGGGAAGGACTACAGTAGACTTAAAAAGAACATTACAATTTTTCTTCTGTAGGAACTTATTAAAATCAAGTCTGCGCGATACTTGTTCCCTAGAAAAGTTTGGAAGATGATCACTTAACATCTCTTCGATTTTAGAATGTCAGCATTTATAACAGTCATTAGAAAGAAGACCAACACTAGGACCTAATCCTTGTAGTCAGCTTTTAGTGCAATCACCTGGGGCATGGGTTAAAAATGTATAGTAATTGATAAACGTAGTCAAACTATTAGGTTACAGCTATTTGATATGATCTAATGTAGTTGCACTTTACCGATAGTTAAGTGTGAAGCAGTTCGAATCGATATTTTATTTTGCCTGAACCTTGAACAATTTATTGGCTGTTGAAAAATATATGATTGAAAAATACGTAATTATTGAAATTTCCATACTTTTGACGCACTCTTCATCATCTGGCGTCTACTATAGATGACTAAATTGCTCAGCGTCAGGGTACGGCACCGCAGTATTAACTAACCCTTGTAAAAAATGTTTTTGGTCTTAAATTCGATATCGTGACAACTTTTGTAGCAGACTTGTAGTGCAATTCATAAACTTTAAACAATACGACAATAGTTATATTTGTCGACATTTTCTGTTGTTTGCAATAGCGATTAAGTGACACAAGTTGAAATTGAGTGGCATCTCCGTCAACAATTAAAAGGAGAAACATAAAAGAGAATAGTAAAATTATGTAAATTCAATGCAAGTCACATGCAAGTGTTTATTTCTTAGATGTCAATTTACACACATGAATACATATTTTCCAATATGCATTTATGGAGGATGACAATAACAATAGCAAATATCGTTAAAAGTATTACTGAACAACAAAATCGACAATTTTGTTGTTAAGCCAATTTAACAAATCGATAATAATTAAAAAGAAGAGTAGTGAATCCCACTACTGCTTATAGATTGTTATAGGACATAAGCTTGAATGTCACTACTTGACATTATTTTTCAGTTAAGCGAGTTGACTCCCCTCTTGATTTATGAGGTTTAAAGGCCATTTTCATCCCAACATCTACGGTAGTCTCACTAGCGCTGATAGAAAAAAATTCTCCCCACAAAATTTAAGAAATTTTTGTGATGCTGCCACTACATAGAAGCCAATACGTAAAAGTCAACGTTTTTATGTTAAAGAGTTTAAAATATTTGGCACTGCCATATATCGCAGTCTTAATTGATTTAACTTTAATATCAATTTAAATTTTATGCCTCTTTAAATTTTTTACTTCTTAAAAAATATCCAATATCTCTAGGCATTTTCCTGCCTTTTTTTAACAACTTTATAGTTTAAGAGACATTTATTTGTCTAACGATGTTTACTTGTCTGCAAATATTTTGTTGACATACTCTTTTAAAGATTTCTTGTGTTATTTTAAAACGTAAGGCAATGCGGTTTGATGCGACATTGCTACGTTTATTTTGTTATTGACACAACAAGTAACAAATAGAAGAATAGTAAAATTAAATTTAAAAGTTAAAGAATTTAAGAAAATCATTTAAAAATATTTAAACAAAAGATTGGGTTAAAATTTTTTTTAAGTTTTCTATTGCCCTTAAAAGCCTTAAAATTATATATAACAACATAAAAAACTATTTTCTTTTCACTCTTATGAACTGAGCCTTATATACCTCAGTATGTCTGTCTCAAATGATTTTAACTTCAAGCCTAATTGATTTTTATCTTTACTTTATTGTTTGCACAAAAATCTTTAGTTTATTTTAAATATTTGTGAGAAGTTTCCTCAAGAGCTAAGTAAACGATAACGAAATAGCCATCGAGACATGCTTTCACCCTCAATAATCAATATTTAATTTTTCTTTTTTAATAATTCTGTCGGGACGAAAAAAATTAGCACGATCTTTTTGAAATTAATTAATTTTTTTTTTTTTTTTTTTTTTTAAAGAGAAGTAGCACTTCAGGCGTAAATGCCTACTTAGTTTTTTAACCTTGCTACATTCTTTAGGAAATGGATAGATGAGAGAGAAGACAGGTGGTGAAAGGAGATAAGATAGATATAGCCATTTTATTAATTATTTTACTTCGCCGGCGAATATGCCATGAAGAAGTACCGACGAAGGAGGCTGCATGTTTTTATGTTAATTCTGCTTATGTATTAATACCATTAAACAGAAAAAAAACATTTTTATTTTTTTGACTGCCGCAAGGGTTGAACCCAGGTCAGCCAGATTTGTAGTCAACGTGCTAACCACCTAGACTACAGCAGCCTCTTCGATATGCCTGTGGTTTATTTAAATTCAAGCTTCAGTTTCTTCTTCAATTATTTTTTTTTAAATTCATAAAATCTATTTTTATTTAAATACATAATCAAGCCATGAAATACTACTTGTGGATATTTTCTTTTAACATACACACAACCTACAAAACAGTCATTGGCATTTGTTTTATAGAAAAAGCAGAAAATCTTTAAAGATTTTAAAACATTTACAAGATTTGCTTTGTTGCAATATTGTCAAGGGTTAGTTGCAATATAGTTAAAGTTAAAGTGTATGTGTGTTGAACCAACAAAACATGAGGCAATTTGTTTAGAGAATCTTATATTTATAAATTCTATGCATGTTAGTAAAATAATAAAAAAAAACTAACAATAGCAACAACATGACAGTCACTTAAATAAATTTGCATTTAAGAAAAAAAATATACATGTTTGGGTGTAAGCCATTGAGAAGTTTTTTCAAGGCCTACTACGTCGGATTTTATATTTTTTCACATTAAAAGATAATCTATAGACTAGTCACTACATACTCTATGGTCTTGACTAATCTCATTTTTGACATACGGATCACTTTTTCTTCTTCGTCTAATACAAATTCCTACTTTCAGGATTTTTCCAGACACTGATCAAATGGGTTACACTTAATAACCATCAATGGCTCCACTCCAGACATTTCGAAAATTATTTTTAAAATCGAACGAATACCTTTCGAAACAAAACAGTTAAGGTTTCAGAAGTAAGTCTATGAGCAAGGGCACATATTAAAATATATTTCATGAAATCGATGGAAGCTTGCGGAGAACAACATTTATAAATTAAAATATATGATGCGTGGTTTTTTATACTTTTACTCGATTTTTTCATTTTGTTCTTTATAAATCTGTATTTTAAAAGACCACATAATTTATTTAACCTTTTAAAACTAAGATCTATGGACCGAGCTATATTTAAAATTTGCCTAAAAGGATCCGTTGGCATCCAAGGCCGCAATGGCGAATTCATTAATTTTTGCGGAAACCTTTGACACTCCATTTATAAAAAATATGTATAATTTTTTATATGGTCTTTGACATTTAACGTGTAATAAATAGATTATTTCTCCATCGTGACTACCTGGTATGAAACACTTTGATATCTCCCTTTGGGTTTAAGTTTTGAAAGGAGTTTCGAATTGAATTTCATAAAGGTCGGACGTATAAAAATATAAATAAAATAAATATTCTTAGAAAATATATTCAAAAATTTTCGTTTTTTTCAACATAAAGAAACTAAAATATATTGCTAGTTTTTATGTTAAATATTTATTAATATGAATTCCGCGCTTTCATTATTGGATGATAATATTCCGCCAGATAAATGGTCAGAAGACAATTTGGAAAAAAGCGGGGATTTTATGTCACCGCGTTTGATTAAAACTGCAGTCGTGAAAAAAAATCTGCACGGAAATTGAATTTGGGTGTCAAGCCAAAGCCGATAATATATAGTGGGAAAAATAAACAAAACAATCCGGGGAGAGTTTCTTTGATGCTTACTGAAGGGAATGGACAATCATGTGAGAAAGCTGCAATTCAACAGTAGCCTACAACTTTGCAATCTCAGGATTCAATGGAATATGATTCAACACTTTTAAATCTATCAGATGAAGAAAACACACATTATTGTTAATTAAGGTAATACATTATAGTCTTAAGTTATTCTTTTGTTTGAGGAATACTCTTACTATTGTTAAAAAAACGCTCAATAAATATTAAAATTAAATTAAAATTAAATAAATTTAAGTTTTGAAAGCAAGTTTTGTAGTCTATTGTGTTTTTAAATAAGAATCCATATTTCAAATTAAGTGTTTTTTTTTTTAATTTAAAATTTTTTTAATTTAAAATTGTAAAGAATGACAAAGAAAATTAAATTTATTTCCATAAAATTGTTCATTCCAAAGATCAATACTTGGAACTAACACTTAAAAATTATTTCGGATATACCACCACTGTAGCTTTTCTTCACGAAGCGCTTTTTGGGTGACAGGTTTTGCGCCAATTTTTGTAGCATAGCTGAGGGTATTTCACGATTGAAACGAACAATATCGGACTGCTAGACATCGACTGTTGAGAGTTTAAAAGAAAAAGCCAGTGAGTTCACATGCACCCACAAAAAATAAGCGAAAAGTGTCAAGCCGCACCACCTTGGAGTCCAATTGACAGGTCTACTTCTTGAAATCAACTTGTCTTCAAATTTGGATTTTAATAAGGCGATGGCTGCACTGAAATTAAATATTGACCGATTTTATATAATTCCTATTTTTAAATAAAAAGTCATAGATCATAATAACTTAGCGATCTCCATCGACCGCAGCGCGAACTCTAATCCAATGATGCCACCAGTGTGTAAACCGCAACATACAGTACATTTCTTTGGATATAATGGAGTCTGTAGAGCTTGTTATATTTGTTTGCTAACAAACCCACTCCAAAACTAAGAAAATGCGCGCCAAAACTAAACTCTCTCTGGCTGAACATATTTTTTTATAAAACATCGATTCAATTTGTAATTGCCCTAGAGCCCAGTTGGCAAAAAACAAAGCATTTAATGATCTCGTAGCTTTACTTTCTACACCAGCCTGATCTTATAAGATCCTTGGGCAAAATTATCACGTAGTGGATGTAGAGAGGCCGAATTCCTGCGACCGATAATGAGACGATTAATTTAAATATTTTTCTACACTTTCATTAACAGCGGCGATATTCTCTTTAGTACTTACATTCCTTTAACCTGATGGTGTTATTGCAATACTGATAGAAATATGTGGTATGAAATCTGTCCACAATTCACTTGCTCAGATAGGCGGTTTTATTGCCATAAAGTTACAAAGTCTTGTAAAAGTTGCGAGAATAATTGATGGATCTATTAATGAATATTTACCAGAGTCTAGTGACAGCTCTTTCGACATAAATTTCCTTAAGGCTTCAAGGATATACGATCTATTACTACTTTAATTTCCAACCACATTTCCAAATCCGATAAATAACTCACTTTAATAAGTATCGCAAATATATATTTGAGGTATGTTTTTTACTGCTCTTCATAACCTTGTGTATGTCCAGTCATTCCCTCTTTACCTGGTACCGGTTCTAGTCCAAAAATTACTACACCAAGCTTTCGATATTTTAAAGCAATATCGAAAAAGTTTTTAATCAAAAACAGCAACAGTTGCACCTATTAAATGCTTTATTTGTTATTAGTTTGATATTTAATTAAATGTTTATTTGATTTAATTAAATTCTTAATAAAAAAAAAACACTGAATCAATTAAATATTTAATTAAAATTATGACAGTAAGTTTCTTATTTAATAAATAATTTAATCAGTTAAAAGATTAGTTAAATTATTGTGCGTTATAAAATAAAACTGTTAATAGTTTTTTACATTTTCCAAAAACAAAAAAATGGTTTCTAGATCCTGCAGCTTTCAAAACACTCTTTAGATTTTATAGCTTTTACTGCTACAAACCATTTCTTGTGTGACAAACATCTCACCTTGTATATTTATCGTTGCAGAAAAAACATAAACATTTTTATATCAAATCTGATAATTTTCACTCGTTTACTGTCTTTGTTGTAAAGAACAAATAAATAAAATAAATGTTAATCCTTTAATTATGTCTCTCTGCTACCAAAAAGGAGTTTGAGTTTTATGTTTTCTGCTTTCTGCAGCTTTTTAAAATAATTTTATGCAAGAAACGAAGAACAAAAAAAGTTTATTAGCATCAATTGTTTGTTTGTTGGGAAGGAGAACTAAAGAGGGAAAACATATTTTGTTTGTATTGTGTGTGTAGCAAATAAGGTGGCAATTGTGGGTAAAAGAGCGAGCTAAGGAAGAAGTAAAAGAGTTTAAACAAGATATTTTATGATGCAATTAATTGGGTTGCTGGTGTATTAAAATTTTATGCTGCTTGTTGGATTCAGTTGCCTGTGCTCCACTGTCTTTGCTAAGATTTTAGTGGCAGGAGTGTTTATTTTATTTTCCTGCATAATAATGAGTTCACAAGTTAAACATAAATTTCAAAAATTAACTGCATTAACAATATCACTTGATTATAAAATGATAAATTAGCAAAATGAAAAACCAACGACAGGAAATAATATAAAATTTTTTTATTAACGCGTTACAGCATCTTAAGTAATAGAATAAAATATATATTTTTTTAATTTTCACTTAAGAAAACCGCTACAGTAACAGCTATTTTTACCAAAAAAACCCTTTAATGAATTAAAATTGATTTTCGGCTTAAGTTCATTCATTAATTTAATTATTAAAAATTTTTTGAAAGAAAAATTATTTAAAAATGTATGAGAAAATTTTCCGAAGGAAACAAGAAGAAGCAGACACCAGCTGTGTATGTAATGCTGCATTTTCTAGATCACTATATACTTCATCAGCATTATTCGCATCTATTAATTCGGTTATCAATTTTTCTGAGTGTTGCTTTTTTATATATGTGGCCGCAGATCTCATTCATTTCTTAGCCGATTTTATAATGTCTTTAGTTGAAAATTTATACTTGGTCCTGTTTAAAAAAGAGTAGGTAATTTTCAAAATTAAAGGGTGTCCCCATACAACATACATGTTTTTTTTCGTATACTAACAACCGTATTGGGCATCATTTTAAAATTTAAAAAAAATGTGTATCACTACAGCTGCCAATAGCAAAATTAATAAAAAAAAATCGAATAATTAAATGGTGTTCCCATTGGTAACGTAAATTGACCTATATGGTCCTACTTTTGAACCGCTATAGATAAACGCTTAAATTAGGACAGATTATCGATTACTATCACTTTTATAATCACAGTTTAAATATAAATAGTGAATTTTAAAATTAAAGGGTGCCCCAATAGTTCATTTAATTTGACGTATATGGCCATAATTTTGTTGTAGACAGAAAGTTAAAATCTACAAAGAATATTTTAAAAAGTATAAAATTTTATTTAGAAAATAAAGGGTGTCCCAAAAGTTGATCTAATTTGTATATAGGGCCAAACTTTAAAGCCTAAGCTTTGAATTTAATAAAATTTTATTTTGCTGTGTCAGCAATAAAAGGAACACGATTTTAAGTTTGTCTGTTTTGAAGTCGGTTTTTTTTGCAATAAATAATTTTTCATTTAATTTTTCAGTAAAAAATTTAATAATACAAATGTGTTTTAAACCGAGATAAATGCAGATTAATTTTCATAAAAAGGTAACAAATTTGTAATATAGTAATTCAGTCAAGCACAAGTTTTACTCACACTCAAAGGATTTTTACCATAGGTGGGTCACCCTTTAATGTATTTTTTTTAACTATTTACTGTTAAAAATTTTAAATATTTGTCCATGGTATATCAAAAAATTAGATAAAATATGTATAAGTCTTATCCTTTATGGGGACACCCTTTAAATTTGAATATGATATTTTATACTTTTATTATAGTGAATACTGAAGTTTGTGTTAAAATTCTGTGTTTGCCTTTAATAGCTTGAAAGATAAGACCAAATGTGTGAATATAATGTCTCTATGGGGACACCCTTTAATTTTCAATTATTTCACTTGCTCTTTTAGCGGGTACTGTAAGCAAACTTAAAAAAATATGTCTATAATTTGAAGATAAATTTACATCACTATGGGGACACCCTGTAATTTTTAATTTTATTTTTTAAGATTATACTTATAACGTATAAATAACTATACATTCGGTATAATTTTCTAGTGTCTGCTGATAAGAGTAAAAAATATGAAAATAAGGTCTCTATAGGGACACTCTTTAATTTTAATCTTTATTTTAATATTCGTTGTCATAGCGATCCTAATAATACAAATTTTGTTTAAAGTGATATAACACTAAGACAGACGGACAAATAATATAGCTACCAGTGACTATTGCTTTTACTTTTTGGTACATAACCCTCAAAATAACTGAATGTAGTGAACAAAATCAAATATTGTCTAATATAGGGTCCGCCAAATAATGTTTTTTTTAATACTATAAAAAAAACGCATTGGATGGTGAGTTGGCTTTAACTCCTGAACCAATTGGACGTTGTATGGTATTATACCAAGGCCTTTATGCACAATTCGTCTCAATGATGTCTCCGAAATTTTCAGATGTTGAGAACGACGGTGAATTGATGTTGATGGCGTTTCACGCAGACTTTCTGCCCCAGCAGCAATATTCTTGAGTGTACGCACTGATTTTGGCTTTTCACGCTTTGGTTTATCAATGAGGATGCCAGTTTGGTTCACTTTTTTTACAAGATAACGAACATACAGAGCTGACGGTGCTTCTCTTCCTTCAAAATCCGTATGCAATTTTCGCACACATTCTGCAACATTACCATGATTTTCAAAGTAATGTCGCAATATTTTCCAGCGTTGTTCAAGTGTTCAGCGGAAGGATAAAATCAGACATGAGCTAAGTGTTACTATTAACGAAATAAGCACTAGTTGAAAAATAACACGTTAAATGGCGGACCCTTTAGTTATCCTGTTGGAAGATACTACGTTTCAGAACTTTCAGTCGAATTAATTTAGTTTTATAATGATACGAATAATTTTAAAGCGGCTTAAGTTTGCATATATTTTAATTTCTAAGTTTATTTAAAAAAAAATTACTTTTAAAATTTCATGTTGTATTTTAACGAAAGCAGGAAAATTTAAACACTATATTTTATGGCTTGTGAGTGGTCTTCGTTTAAACAACTTAACTGTGATTAAATATAAATATTCATCAACCTTCAAAAAACATATGCGAAGAATTTAAAAAGAATTATATTTTATAAAAATTATTTTTAATATATTTATGTGATTTATAAATATTTAAAATTTGCTGCTTTAAAAAAAAAAAATTTGTGGCACGTTCGTGAATTTTAAATTCTAAACGCTTGGTGGCTTAAATAAATATGGGTCTGAACAAAAAAGAGAAAAAATAATATATTGTTAACAATTGACATAAAGTCTACTGCACAATTGTCACAAAATGATTGTATAATGGCCTCATACATTCGTACACAAAATCCAAATGCTCTACATAGAATTTACAACAAAAACCAAAAGTAAAATAAATATAGAAATTTACTACAAAAATAGCGCGGTTGACGTGAACATACGTTTAAACCGTTCAAATGTGTAGAAGGTCCTTCGGTCTTGTTATGTCTATCGGTCTATATAAATTTTTTTTTTTGCAGCAAGTGTGAGTACGAACTTAAGGCTGCATGTTGTTTTAAAAATTGTTTGATCCGTTCGTTCCCTTCTTTTTAGCCATTTTAAACTTTGAACGTTGGTTTTATTCCAGTCGGTTGTGTTGCATAAACTGTTGCAAAAAAAGAAACAAAAACACCAACTACAAAAAATGATTTTGGTGGATACGAAAATTAATGCAACTGTCATGTTTTGTGCCACTTGAAAATGCATTTTACCGTTAAATGCAAATACACTTCAAATGAACATGTTCACATTTGCAACATGACTATTTACAATGTTTTAAATTTCAAAATTGTTTATTTCCCCCATTTCTTCGTACGCTTGTACAAATAAACAAAAGCAAAGAAAGAAAAAATTGCATCTAAAATCGTTAAAATATTTAAGTGTGGAAATAACAACCTCATGGTTTGTTGGTGTTAATGCAGCTTCAAACTCATTATCAACACATTTGATGTTGTAAAATTCTGTTTAATTTTTGTGTCGTGTAAATAAGCGAAAAACTAGTTAAAAATGTTGCAAATGTAGCAAACAAATCATTCCAACAACTAACTGTGGCAGCTATGAGAAAGTGAGTGTGTGGGCTACAAGTATCAATTGAAATCAACAACATCAATTGCAAGGTTGTAGTTAGAGTTGAAAGAATGGGCGGCAGGTTTAGCAAATGTTTTTTTTTTAGCATGAAAACGAAAATTGAAATAAATGATTTTTTATAGAAGAAGTATTTGTGTGTTGAAGGAGTCGGTTACCCAAGCAGCATCATGACTTAAAGAAGCCCGTCTTTCTAGCGTACGAGTATTGTAAGGGGGCATTCAGGATTTAAAAAAATTTTTCCGGAATTCTTTGAGTGGCCAATACCCTGTAAAAACAGTCCCTTATAACAATTCTCTGAACAACAACTTCTTAGGCTTATCGAGCAAATTAAAGCAAGTCTGGAGTCCAAAAAAACTAGTAATGTGCCTCAAGATGCACAAAGACAGTCATTATATGTCTTAACTGTAGTTTTCGGTAGGCCCATATCTAAAACGAAGATTCACCAGACTCCTATTTTACCTGTTATAACAGCGAAAGGTTTTAGGCATCCCTGGTTTGGTTCTGCTAAACCTTCAGCGAGGTTTTCTTTCTCTCTTAGCGCTACTAGGCACAGACGAGGGTTCTCGTGGGTAAATGAGGAACCAGTCCCTCAGTGTGTAAGCGTCAAATCTGGATACACAGTAGTGTACTGTGGAAGGATGCACCAGTGTTCTTAGATGATAATATGAAATAAGTGAATAGTCGTAAATAAATAAACTGGCACCACGGGAACCCGTAGCCCATACAGAGAACCGCCCCTCTCTGTAGTCGCTTATTGGTTAGATCTCTTCGGGTACACGTGGTGGCTGTGGTAGTAATAAGTCTATATCTGCAGGTCTGGTGTGGAATAAATGAAAGTGAAAGTGCACTCTCAACAGAGGAGTTCGGGTAGGGCCCGACCCTATAACAAGGGGTAGATTGATGTTCCTGCAAGCCATGGTCTTAAAGTTGCACAAAACAGTGGTTAGATCACCGTCTGGTAAAGGTTTCGTTCGCGTCAGGTACAGACGTTAATCTAAATCACATATCTGTCTCTTACAGCTCGGCAAGAAGTAAGAGAACTGTAATGTTAAATTTGATCCATCTGTTTTCCATTATAAGGCGTGATATATTTATCAGATTACTTAATAAATGCTATTTTGTAGTTATTAGAATGTCAACACTCTCGAGGTGTCTTGAGGATATCAAACACAAAATGGCTTCCGGGACTTTCAAGAATCCTCGGAGTAGTTAAAGTTTTATCAGTAGGGTTACCACATGGCCTTCATTTTGCTTGATTTATAAGAATTTTTGATGGTCGTCTAGATTCAAGCAATTGTATTTTTTGACAAGATTTTTTAAAGATTAGAAAACACGAAACAAAAGTACATTCTGCTGGAGTCTAATTTTTCTTGTTAACATTTGCAAAATAATTTTTCTTTCTTTAAAGGTTTTAGTAAATTAAAATAAATGAACTAAAGCCAAAATTAATTTCGATTCATTTATAATATCCACAGTTTAAATCCTAATTTAATAAAGTTTTAATTATTATTTTAAAAAATTTCGCAAATTTCTCTTGTAAAAATAAAATGAACATTTGATTAAAATATGATCCTCTTTTATTATTATTTGCTTAAAAAGCTGCCAACACTAAAGGTATTGCCAGATTATTCAATTATTTGACCAAAAAGACGCAACCATTTAATTATGGAAAAATATGTTTGTCCTTCTCAATTACCTATTTAGAAATATAAGATCCTACTAAATATAAATAGATAATAAGATATTACATTTATTATACTATAAACCGTCTTTCGCAATGATATGTATTAGGAAAGATTGAGTAAACATTTGTAGAAAAAGTGGCTACCATTTTTTGGTCCAAGATTCAACTTATCTGATCGCACCTTTATACTTCTTTACACTTTATACTTCTTTAGACTTCTTATATATTTTTTTATACATTTTTGGCTTTAAGAATTTTTGGATAAAAGTCAAACCTTTTTAAAACTTGAATTCGGCGACTGTAGCGTGAGTGCTGTCCTAGATTGTAAAATAAAATACTGCTACAACGTGATTGCAAATAAAAAAACAATTTTTAACTTTTGTATTGTGAACCTGCTGGGGCCTTTGATGAGAGCAGTCCTTAATTCACTCTGCAACACATCGCTGCTGCGATGATGCCTAAATTCACGGTCACCTGCTTTACTTAGCAGGCCCTCTTAACAAACCAAGAATCGATTATCACATACTATTTTAACTGACCTCCAAAAAAAAAAAACAAGTAAGAATGCTATATTCTTTGATGACCTTCACTATCTATGTAAATCTAGTTTAGTGAAGAAACTCCAATCAAAAAAGCAAATATTAGGGTGACAGAGAACTAAAAACTAAAAAAAAGTTTGGTACTGCATTATATAATTTTACATAAATATGACATCGGCTCCTAATGGGTTAAACATTTTTAAAAAATTTTAGTATTTATTTAACGACCTCATCAAAAGCTTTAAAATGATACCCATATTGATATTTCAAAAAATTTTTAAATTTCAGAGCCCCGTAACTCGTAATATAGGACGAGTGCCAATTTTTTGACTGGGTGTTTTTTTTTTCTTTTTTTTTTAATTTTTATCGCCCCATATAGTTATTTTTTTGATTGAAGTTATTTTATTGTTTCATATGACATGAAAAAATTAGAAGTAGGCGTGGTGTTTTGCCTGCTGCCTCGACGGACATAAACCGATCATGCTGATTTCCAATATCACCTTTTTCGATACTATATCTGAGCGATTGACATATTTATTTTTATTCATTGCCTCGGCAAACTTGATTTTATCATCACGGACGGACAGACGGACATCACTTAGTCGACTTCGCTATGCATAAGAAGTCAGAATATATATAATTTATGTTCCTTTTTCCACTTTTTGTGGTGAAGGGTATAACAAGACAACATTTTAATTGCACGTTATGTTTATTTGTAGAACAATATTTCAGTGCCTCTGGTGTTAAAAGGCGCATTTATTTTTAAAGCTAATACAGCCATTTTTACATTTATTTTATTTCGCCGACGATTTGCTGTAGAGTAGTACCGGCGAAGAAGGCAGCTGTGTTTGTTTTTTTATAAAATTAATATACAGACTTTAAGAAATATGTTTTTGAGAATTTAAAGCTTTTCAATAAATAGTGGCTGGGTTATGAACCCAGGTCTTTGAATCAACAACAACTTAGTAGTCAACGCGCTCACCGTCGAAGCTACAGCGCCCTCAAAGGAAACTATTAAAGATTTTAATTAAAAACATGGTTTCACATAGAAACTACCTTTATGAAATTTAAATATGACATTTCTGAATTAACCAGCCCAATTATTAATATTCTTACGGAAGATTCCTCAAATTATGAATTCCGTGGGAATAAAATAATAAAAAATTGCCATCATCGTAATTTAAAGAAAGTTATTTTTTTTTAATTAATGGGAGATAAGGGAAAAGTGAAAAACTCGTACGGAATATTTTGTTTATAATTGGGCTGAACATATCTCTTGAGCCTCAAAAACAGGAATTACAAAATTTAATAAAGTGCATAACGGTTTAGCGCCCAATAACAACAGTTACAGAAAACTATATTAAAAAAAATTAAACGATTTCCCTTAAGGTGGCGTTACTAATCTTTTGTGCCGCTTTAGAAAGGTACTTGAAATTAATAAAGAATATGGGCCAGTTTCACGATGTCGCAATCAATTCTAAAAAATTTGAATACCTGTCGGCTTTCCTACTGCTGGCTGGTTGGTTCTACTAATGTTTGGTGTCCAATTTTCCTTCGCGTCTCGTTTAGCAAATGGATTGTCTTCCAGTGTTAGTCGTCAGGCTCTACAGTCCAACCACACTAAGGCACACATACACTTTTATTATTTTGAATAGTTTTCTCGGTTTTTTTTATTTAAGAAATTAAGACTTTAATAAAATTTACACTTTGTCAATTAAACAGGATAATATTAATTAAAAAATTTGCTTCCACAAACTACAATAGCTAAACAACAAGTAGTTTTTCTGAGCAACGATTCGCCCGATGAAACCTGACGGCCATAAAATACGCCGTTCGAGCAAATGGCGGCTTACAGTATGAAGTACGAAAACCACGACGTTATTAATTCGTGCTAGTGTTTGGAGCAGACAAAATTGTTTTTGTTTTAAATGTAATTAAACGAACGAACGAACGATTGCGTCATCGTGAAACTGGCCCTATGTTTAAATATATTCGCTTAGTCGTTTTTGAAGTAAATTTTTTAAAGATTTATATTAATTTCTTCTATAAATGCTAAGCACCTGTAAAAGTTTTGACTATGATTTCCTTTTCTTTACTGCTACAGATTACGTATTCAACTCATTTGCAGTCTTAATACAGCTGCCAGGTAACAATATTTTTTTTCTAATTGATACTTTGTGAGTTTAAGCTCAGCTCACCCACTGTATTTGGACTGTAATGAATATATTCCTTAATGCTCAAGTCTTTGTTGGGATTTGAACTTATGCTCCTATGATAAAAAAGAAAAACATGTTGGCAGCACTATTAATGCAACTACAGCGACTTTGCCACAATTTTGAGTTAACTTTCCATTTATTTTTTTTTTACCACACATATGCACCACACTTGTTAGTAGTAGAAGGTATCCACTTATTCATTTTCATTAATCTAAGGCAAAAACCGCTATTTTTAACAGATAAAGATCATCAGCTTCAGGTTTGTTTTTAACATATATATGTAGAAGGTTATCGGAACGTATTTTTGTAAGCACGATAAGATGAGGAGCATAAATCAGACAGACATAAGGGTTTTAATATAACCAAAGTCCGAACATTAGTTCTCCAGCTTCTCTATATTATAAGTATTTTTAAGACCGATCTTCCACCATGGCGTAAGAATAATTTTTATTGCTATCTCCCGAAAATCCACTTTCAAACGTCACCAGGAAAAGTTTTGAGACGCAAAACCAAAATAATTGGTGTTGATTTTCTTTCTTTTATAATAAAGTGCTCCTCTTAAAAAATCACCAAATTTTATTTCTGAAAAATGTATCTTCAAAATAAATGCTGTTGTCATTTTTTTCCAGTCACATACAAACTCTGACATTTTTAAACGAAATTTATCTTTACCACAATTACAAAATGCACTACCATCGTTAGGATTTTCGCTTGGATGCATTTACAACAACAACAAGAGCAATAGTATTACAATAAATTGCTTTTTAAAATACTTTACAAACTGGGGTTTAAAACGATATCTCAATTTCGCTGGTAGACAAAAGACCACAGAGCAGTAGGGAATTAAAACATTTTGTCCTTAACGCAAGGAACGTGATGTAATTGTTTAAATTCATGTCAAATCACACTCGAATCGACAACAAAAATAAAAACAACTATACGCAGTTAAACTCAATACAAATATTGAATAAAGTCACCCACATTTAAACAAAACAAAAAAAGAAAAAAAAAACAATTTCCAACAAAATTCTGTCTGTAATTTACAAAAGTCGAGTAAATAAGAGAATGTAATAGAAGACATAAAATAATCAACGACAACAGTAACAACAACAACAAGATTTAACAACAACATCATTGTCATCTACGAATTGCATTTTATGTTTTGTTTATTCAGTTGGTTGATTGTTTAGTTTTCTTTTTTTGCAGGACTATAACAGTCAGTCAGTTAATACATCCGTTTTTCCTGGGTGTCTATAGGACCTTTTTGTATTACTTTGAAAATCAATTAACATCAATCAAACAAAATTGTGATTTAGTTTATTTTGTTGATTTTTATGTAAATAGTTGATGCAAAAAACACATTTTTCTACGCACTTAAATACACACAACGACAACAACAACAACAAAAATGCACCCTTTTGTTCGTTACAGCAGTGACGGGCCATAGATTTAAAAAAATGAAAACATGAAAGAAGTAATCAAACTCACTCACCGCTAATGAAAGAAGAAATTGAGTTTTCTTGTGGATTTAACCACATTTCATAGCCGTAGTCTAGAAGGGGGAAAAATAGGGTAAATAATATAAAAAAAGAAAAAAATAAAAATAAAATAAAATTAAAGACAGAAAATAATAAAAGTTAATTAAATTATATAAAAAAACACGAAACAAATTTGTTTTAAATTAAACAAAGGGAATATTTTATTATATTAATTAATTTTCAAAAAACAAAAAATTTCTTTTTAATTTATTTCGTGACAGTAAAATACACTACAAGAGTCATCTATTTTCCATAAAAAGTCACTTTTTTACGCCAAAAACTATTTTTCCACAAAACGTGTTTTTTTTTATAAAAAAGTCAATTTATCCCCAAATTTTAAATTTTCTTTTTTAAAAAAGTCTCATTTTTCCCCTATTGCATTAATTTCCCCTAAAAAGTCACATTTTACACAATTATTTGATTTGCGACAAAAAGTCACTTTTTTACTTTAAATGTACAAAAAAAATATTTTTACCTCAAAAAGTCATTTTTTCCATGAAAACAAAATTTTTCTAGAACAAAACACATTTTTTGGAAAAAAAAAACAATATACTTTTTTTAGTTAAAAATTACTAAAAAAAAGTCATTACATTAGGTAAAGTCACATTATTCTGCAAAAAGTGACTTTATTCGGCAAAAAGACACAAAGTCATTTTTTCCCTTGAAATAATTTTTCAACAAAAACTCCATTTTTCTACAAAAAGTAAATTATTCTAAAGAAAATCACTTTTTTGGCTAAAACTTTATATATTCGAAAAAAAGTCACTACAAAAGATAAAGTCACTTCAACCTGGAAAAAGTGACTTTATCCTGCAAAATGTCACTTAAAAAATAAAAAACTTTTTTGGCTAAAAGTTATTTTTTGCACTCTCTCATGCATAAAAGTAATTTTTTTCAATTGTAAGTAAAATTTTCCTTGCTAGTCGCTTTTTTACGAAAAGTAAATTTTTCTACAGTTAGTTTTTTTTACAAAAATTATTTTTTTTAAGTCTTATTTTTCCAGAAAAATTCACAATTTTTACGTAAAGTCATTTATTTCGCTAAAAAGTCACGTTTAGCTTCTTGAGCGAAAAGGCATATTTTCCACTGTCAGTTTTCTGTCAAAATATTAAATATTGCAAAAGACATTTATTTTTACAAAAATTAATTTTTTCCACACAAATTAATTTTTCTTTAATAGTAATTCTTTTTACGAAAAAATGTTTTTTCATAAAAATAATTTTTTTTCACATTTTTTTTTTCTTTTAAAAAAAGTCGCTTCTTTCACAAAAAGTCACTTTTCTCTGCAAAAAATTAATTTTATTTCACTCTCTCTCTCTCTGTCTCTAACAAAAAGTATTTTCTTTCACGCAAATACTGTTTCTACCAGTGTTGCCAGGGAAAGGCAGCAAAAAGTAACGGTTTTCCTTTTTCATTTATAGTTACATTTTAAAAAATTCCTTAAATAAATAAAAATTTAATTGATATAAAATATAGTTAAAAGTTCGCTCCTTATTTCAGGAAAATTAACAAAAACAACACGAAAATAAAAAATAAAAAAAAAACAAAATAAAATTGAGATACGTATGAAATAAATTTCAGTCCGATGATACTCATGAGGATTTAAGTTAGGACTCAACACTAATATTGCGGCATGGAACAGTACACGCTATCTCCACTCAATAAAATTAGTTAAAGTAGGATTTTTAATAAATCCGTTAGAGCTTTTTCTTTGAAAGTTGAGCTTCGATAGAATTTACAATTTTATTAATTTATTATTTACTTAATATTAAGATTATGTAAATATAAAAATAATAATAATTAACCCTGAAGGTTAGCACTGGCTGCCAAGGCCATCGGCTGAATTTTAATAATACTATTTGCAAGTTTGTTATATATGTATGTAGCTTTTATATTAAAATCGAATTGATATGTTAAGAGCAACGACATTAAGAGAAGTTCAAGCCTCAAATAAAAGACAAGTACTTTTTTAGTACTGTTACTTTATTTGGTGTCTGTATCAACAGCTTTGAAAAGTTGGCCAAATGTTTCGAGGAACCTTTAAAAGTTACGAAAAATTTTAAAAATGTAACCAAACGGCAACACTGGTTTTCACACAAAATCACTTTTTTCTGCAAAAATTTCATTTTATTTCATTCTCCCTCTCTTGTTTCATTAAGGTACTGTTTACACACAAAATCACATGTTTCTTCAATGTAATTTTTTCACGAAAAGAAAATTTTTCGCACAAAAAGTAGTTTCGTTTTTCCAAAAACAGTTACATTTTTCTATAAAAATTTACTTAATTCTATAAAAAGTAATTTTTCCGCAAAATTTTACTTTTTCTCTGCAAAGTAATTTTTTCCTACAAAAAGTGTTCCTTCCCAGAATGTAACATTTTTCTGCCAGAAGTCATTTTTCAAAAAGGTATTTTTTAAAGAAATTCTACAACAAAAAGCTATTTTTTGCTGCAAAAGGTCAGTCGTTCCAAAAAGTGTAATTTTTCGAGCAAAATTTCAAAGAGTCAGAATATCGCGTTTCCCAGCAAAATGGCACATTTCTCAGCCATATCGATTTCTATTATTAAAAGTCACTATTTTCGGGAAACATTGACTTTTTAAGCAGTCAGACACCTGCTTCAGCTAAAAATTAATTATTTCAGCAAAAACCGTCGCCGCAGAAATCTCTTTTATCAAAAATTTCCTTTGAAATTAATCAATCTTCAAAGTGACCACAAATTGTAAAACAATTTTTAACAAAAAGTTTCAGCTTTATAAAATACTAGCAGTGCCCACGACTTCGTCTGCATGTCATTTTTAATTTAAGTAATATTCAAATTTAACTATATATTCCAGAGTTCTGTTGACAGTGTTAAAAATTTTCCATCTACAAAAATAGAAGGTGCTGACAACTGTTTTAGTACCATTATACCCATAAAATTAGATGCTTTCACTATTTTGCAATTTTGTTTACGAAATGACCTATTATTACGAAAAGAAAAAGTGTTCTATACAGGAACGAAGGTTATAAGGAAACTTCTCACAAAATTTTGTTCAAATCCATCCAGCAGTTTTTACGTGGTTCGAACACAGACAGACTAAAACTCCAAAAGTAGGTGTTTTTGGCATTCTGTATTGACTACTGTCTACACCAAAAAAAAAAATTTTTCAAAAAATATTTAATGCACAGAAATGACCCCCTTACAGTTTTATTATATGTATAAATTTTGCTTCTTCGTGAAAAGTGAAATTTTTAAAGCAAAGTAGAGTGTAATTATATTCGTCACTACTGCTGTAAAACTTTGAACTTGTTACTATATTTAAATGAAATTTAAAATAAACATGACTTTCGAAATCAGAACCAAATTCTTGTTAAAATAAAAATGCAATTTGTTACAATAAAACTCAAAAACAAAAAAAATGTTTTAAAAATATTTTTTTATTATTTTTACATAAAACAGGACCCATAAAAAATATTGATCATTGTTTTATATACAATAATAATATTGGTACATAATCCTTAACAATTTGCCAAGGATATAACAAAAACATATTGTATACAAGGACTGAATACTGTTCTATAATATAGTGAATGCAATTAAATTTTAGTTGTTGTTGTTGTAGTGGTATCATGCAGTATCCAAATCGTTGCATTAGTAACATATGATGCACTTTGACACTATACAAATATACGTTCAATGCTAGAGTTTAAATATATATAAATACAAAAACAATCTTGATGTTTTGTTGGCTGTAAGTATATGAGAGAGTTACAGAGTTGAAAAGAGAGAGAGTGTTTAAATTGGTATGTGGTTTGCTGTCAACTAGAAACAAACAACAGCATTGTTACCGTTATGTAAAGAAGAGTTTAACATGCAAGTTTTTTTTAAACATTATAAACACTGAGAGAAAAACATGTGTAAAATATCTCAGTCTAAAACAAACTGTAATACTGCACTTACTTTTAGTATTTTGAACAGTATACTCTAATAATTCTTGCGGGGTAAAACCTTCTTTAAAACAGATTTCATCTGTCTATCTATAACGGTTTAAAAGTATGGCCACATATATACAATTTCATTGTATATATACCGTCTGTCTGCAACTGTTCAAAAGTTTGGCAATATACATCAACTTAAAATAACTATAGGCGCACCCTTTAATTTCCAAAATTAAGTTTTATACTTAATGCGTTAATAGATTTAGCATTCAGGCTTTATGAAAATTTTAACCGTCTTTCTAAAACAGTTTAATAGTTTGGCCATATACAGAAAATTACATCGATTTTTGTAACACCCTTTAATTTCTAATTTAAAATATTTCTACTTCTTATTATACCCAACAAAATAATGGACATTCTGTCGAATTTTCAAGTGTTTGTATATAATGGTTCAAAAGATACGGACACATAAGTCAAATGTCATTAATTTTGGAAACACCCTTTAATTTCTAAATTTAAATTTTAAACTCTTGTAAGTTTCAACTGTTTGTCCATAAGGGTGCAAAAGTTTTGCCACATTCAACAAATTACATCAACTATTGGGACACCCATTCATTACAAAATCCAAAATTTTCATACTTGCTGTTATAGCGTTGCTTACAGTTTCTTTTTCAGTTTTAAACATCTTTCTACAACTGTTCAATGTATCGTCATATACATCGAATCTGTTGGGGCACCCTTTAATAATTAGTTTTGAATAAGAATACTTATTACCATAAACATCATAGCAATCAGCATTCTATTTAATTTGTAGGTGTTTGTCTATAACGGTTCAAAAGATAGGCACATATACGTCAATTTATGTCACCTATGGGGACAACCTTTAACTTTTAAATTAATTTTTGTATTACTTTTTGCCACTGGTAGCTACAATAAAAGAACTTAAAAAATGTGTAGGTTGTATTGGAACACCCTTTAATTTTTAACTGTTTTTAAAATGGGCCCAATCTGTTAGCATCATCTTCCAAATAAAGAAATAATTTTTACAATCGGTTTAAAACTCTATTGTCTTCATAACGCTGCAACCTTCGACTTATTAAAATTACAATTTGGCGATAAGTTGATTTCGAGAAACGGATCTGTTGATTAGGTCCAGGGTCGTGCCATTGTAGACCTCTTTAATATTTTCTGTGGTTGCTAAATCAGCAACAATTGACCGGTAAGGCTTGAAAAAGTGAAAGAGAAGATGAAATTAGGTATCTGCGTTAGCCCTTTGTACGAAATAATTTTCAAGGTTAAACGCCATGTACTGATTTTTCGAATTGAAAATTATTTGATTGATATTTATATTGTTTTTTTCCAATTCTTAAATTTTTAAGGCCTTTTAAAAGGGAAGAGATATAATAGATATGAACAGCTGATGCCATAATCTGCAGCTCCAGTAATTATATTATTGAAAACTTTTTCCGAGTGTTTTTCCTATGAAAACGTATATTTGAAAGTGCGTTTTGCCAGTATCTGTATTAAAATAAATGTCCAACAAATACATGTTCCAATCAAATAAGAACTTTGTTTATTTTCGAAAATAAACGAGCTGTTTAAAATGAAATTTATACAAATGTTTGTTGCAAAAGTACACAAAGACGCATCTATAAAATATTCGAAACATGCATTTAAAGTGTTATGTGTGTGTGCATTACTTTATCCACACATAAGTATAACTCTATGTAAAGATATTAATAACAATAACTGTAACTATAAAAGTAATAGCATGTACAAATTTGTATTAATAAAGGTGATAGGAGTTTAATAGGTTGTGGCAGAAAAGTGGTATATTAACTACCGGTAAGAAATAAAATATTTTGTTTTAAGAAGCAAATATTATACTTTGCAAAGCTGAAAGAAATTAAATATATAACACTTCAATATTAAATAAACCCTTAAAAAACTTGAAATTTCACCATCACAACTAATAAAATATTATTCGACGGAAAAAGCTGTTATATTGGTAAAAACAAACTCAAGAACATAAAAAACTATAATTTTTCTTAGAAAAACTTTTTAAAGCAATAAAAAATAAAACTAGACTCTTTGATTCTTATTATTATTGTTCGGCTCATAGAAAATATTTTACTAGAACAAAACTTTGGTATTGTTATACTGTTATACTTATACCCTTCTATGTATCAACAATTTTTGCATATGTATGTTATACTCACTTCTCTACTTTAGAGAAATGGATTTAATGCCTTAATAGGCATTTGTTTGAAAAAAAATCCTCGTAACTGTTATACTAGTGTAAAAAAATGCTATTAAACTTATGAAATATATCATTTATCCTACAGAAGCTATTATATATTTACTTAGAGGTTCAACTACTGCAACATTAAAAAACTGTTATACTGCTAATGTAAGCTACATATCTTAAAATCAATCAAAGTAAACTGCCACACAAATACTTGTAGATTTATTGCAGCGCACACTGGGGAACTTTCATAGCACTAAAAAGTAAATATGAGCTTAAAAGGGAAACTGCGAAGTTTTCTTTTAAAAAGGTAAGTATTTTAAAAGTCATTTATCCTTTATTAAAAATCGACTTCATCTAATAAATTTTGTATGACATTAGGAAACTTAAAAATTTTATCTATTGAAAAAAATATTTAAAAAAAAAAATTCTATACAAATTCCCCTTTAAATAGTGAATTTCTTTATAGAATTTCATATTTTTATTAGGAAACTGTTTTAGTATTTAAATATCTTGGTAAAAAATCTATATCCTTATATTGTCACTTAATACAAAATTTTGATACCTTCTTTAGGAGTAGCCTATATTACAAAGCAATCCACAATTTTTCATTTTGAAACTGTTATACCTCAATTATTACTAGTTTTTATCATTAAAAGAATTCTTCAATCTTGACATCTTGTATCAGTTCGGACGCAATTTCCAATATAAATATATCAAAATTTTTCACTTATTATGATTTATTTTTTAAAAACATAAACTGTTATACAAAAATTTTTATACCTTAAATAGCTATCAAAACCTTATTTATGTTTAAAATCACTACCCTAGGTCTGAGCAAACAAATATATAGAAGCTGTTATACTTCTACGTAAACCTGGCCTGTATAACAGTTTAAAACTTTGTGCTATAAGAAGCACACACCGCGTAAAAAAACATTTTCAATATTACAAATTTACGCATCGATCAACGCCATGATATTGTGTGACTTTGGCACTACATAACATTTTTTTAGCGAACATCCACATTAAACAACTGTTATACTGTTGTTTTTATCGCTTTCTAAAGCTCAGTTTAGAGTTATGGGGTAGCGATTTCCTCAGTTTGATATACACAAGCTGATCTCCTGTTCTAATCAAGAGGAGCCTTCACTAGCTCATTTAACGCGGCTACACATCGATTGTTTTTCTTTGAAAGTACAGCATGAATTAGTTAGAATATCTTATTTTAATTAATTTCTTAAAATAGCAAAACCGATTGAAAGTCTTAAATAAAACAGCATGACAGGTTTTCCTTTAAAGAAAAGCCAATTATTCTTAAAATCTTGAATCTTTAGCAACCTAATCTGTTTTCATTTCTCAGTGTTACTTGTTAACTTTCCGTAAGTTTAATATGACTTACCCTTAGATTTTGTTTTTGAAATCCACAAAATTGTTTAAATACCCTGTATTAATATGTACTTGTACAGGCTTAGTTTATGTGGTAATAACGGCCATAATTTTTACCCACATACCAAATGTACAAAGGCATGTACAAGCAACAAATTTTCTACCTGTTTTAAAACAATAACAGCAACAACATTTCATGCAAGAAAAGGTAGTTTTAAATTATTTTAACCTCAAACAGCCGACAAGGTTGTTAGTTGGCTGGTAGTTACAATAAAAACAAAACAACATGAAGGCATAACATGTCTTACAGCCAGAGAGGGTGGATTTTAAAATAAACGTTATAGAAGTAATGAAATAAAGAAAAAAGGAGTTAACCAAAGCAGTTTTAAAAAATAAAAGAAAACTAAATAAAATAATACAAAATCTGGAAAGGAAATAAACGAGAAAAATTTTCTGTGAAAATAGAAGTCTCAAGTCTATTATTGACTATACTTTTTTTTTAATAATTTTGAACTCGGAAAGTATTTTATCCCATTTGGCTTAATTTTTTTTAAATACTTATGAATAAGGAGAAAGTTATTAAGCACTTACGTCGTTAAGCACACAGTAGTAGACCTCTTGACTTTGACTGTAAATTTTCAATGCGTTTATAGACGGTAAAATTATTAATACTCGTGTACTGCTGGTATCACTTCCGTTAATGAAAGCATTTTATTATTTGTATTATAACAGTACTTTTTAATTTTTCTATAACAAACCAGAAAACTTTAAATCGTATTAATTTTCATTTCAATGTTTTCCTTTCAAAAAGTTTAATTTTTATTGAATAATTTTACATCGTAATAACTAAGCTCACGGTTAAATGACTGAATTAATCCAGTTTTTAGACGGTAGTTGTGCCTAATTTTCACCCAACGTGATGATTTCTAAGTTTATTTGGCGTAAAATATTTTGATTAGGCAACATGACGAATTTGTGGCGATTAGCAACTTTCTCTTTCTCTTTTTCTACATAAACCTTAATAAACATAAATGTCGATATGTTAGTGTTATTATCTGGCAACTCTTCCCTTATATTTTATTCTTATAGAAAAGTGAATAATATATAAGCATATGTATCAAGATTTGTTAGTTTAAGTTGAGTAAGAAAATTTTTTATCAAAATCATTCTAAGCGTTCCAAACCGTGTCACAGTTTGGTGTAGCTTTTGATCTGAATGGTCAGTCATTGATCTTCACCGACATCAAGACATGAAAAGAGAGTTATAATACCGTTCAAGAAGGGCACAATAATACTTACTTGTATATAAATCTTAGTAAATATCAGAAGAATTTATTTTGCTAAAAATGCGTCATCTGGGATATGAACTTAGGGGACCAAACGAATTACATTTCAAAGTCCTAACTAACAGCACCCTAAGCAAGGTCATGCACCATAACATATTGCTGGTTAAGGGATTTAATTATTGCATGAGATATTTTCTAATCACATGCTCGACGTTTCAGGGATCTTAATTAGCTTTCTACTCGTGTAATTATAAGATGTTTTTTGGACACGATAAAACTTAAAATTATAAAAAATAACGCTAAAAATTAATTTTGATAAAAATTGTTTCTTATTATTATCAGTAAACTCTGGCAAATGATTATGAATATACTCACGCTCGAACAACGCTATCAAATCATCCAAGTTTACGTTGAAAATTAATCATCAACTCGAGCAACTTATAGACGACTTCGCGATTTTTATAGTGCACATAATCGTCCGTCTGAGCAAGCCATACATCGAACTGTGGATAGATTTCATACCACATACTCTCTAGAGGATCCAATAACAGTAACACGTCGAAGGAATGTGCGTTCTGAAGGTAATATCGCTGCAGGAATTGGGGTCCTGTCCGTCCACTAAGTGGAAAATTTTTACGCAAATATCTAGGCCTACACCCGTATAAGATCCAGGTAGTGCAGAAATTAAAGCCACGAGACAATTATATGCGTCATTCTTTTGCCGATTGGGCTCTAGAGCAGTTAGTAATTGACATATTGTTTTATCGCCAAAGTGTGTTCAGCGATGAGGCTTATTTTTGGCTTAACGGATTTGTTAGTAAGCAAAATTGACGCATATGGAGTGAGATCAATGCACGACATACTCTACAAAGTCTATTGCATCCAGAATAATGCACCGTTTGCTGTGGTTTACAAGCTGGTGGTATCGTAGGGCCTTATTTTTTCAAAAATGAGAACGGATCTAACGTTACGGTCAATGGAGATCGTTACCGCGCCATGATTAATGATTTTTTGTTTGAAAATATGGGTGACATTGATTTGGGCGAAATTTGGTTTCAACAAGATGGCGCTACGTGCCAGACGGCGATCGCAATCATCGAGTTATTGAAATCAATATTTGGCGATAAGTTGATTTCCAGAAATTAACAAAAAATTTTTTGAGGACAACAATACGAGAATTTAGCGCAAGCAATTAGGTGCAGTTGTTTTTCTCATTCAAAATATGCAGTTATTTTTTCATTTCTAAAAATGTATTTTCACCTCATTCTCTTTTCTTATCGGTCTCATACATGGTAGGATAAGTATGGTTCGACAATTCATGGCAAATCGGCTTACCCCGGAAGAACAATAGACGAAAAAATAATTTTATGGATGTAATGAGGTAAATTTTCAAATAAAATGCTAAACTGTTTCATTTACAAAATATGTTTCGTTGCGTAGCAATGCACAGTGGAGTAGAAATAAAATTCTTGGGAATAAATCAGCAATTTTGTAAAAGGTTGCTCCAATTAGCATTCTCCAAGCAGAAGACAAACATATAGTTTAAATTAAGAAGAGATGACAGAAAAAATTATTTTACGTATTACTTGCAGCTTGAAAAATTATTAAATTTTTAATTGCTTCAATTATTTATTTAATTATTTTTAATTAAATATTTAATTGATTCAATTAATTATTTAATTAAAAAATTATATTTCTATTTTTAATTGATCCTTTAATTTATTCAATTAACTATTAAATAAGCATAATTTTAAATTGTATTTTTAATTAATTATATAATTAAATCCACTAAAAATTTGAAGAAATACAATATGAATATGTAATTCTTTGCTCTTACACACAATATTTTAGTACTTAAAGGAAGCGTCTTAAAAAACATATTTTTACCACAAGCCACTTCCTAAATAAGTCTCTGCTTCATCCCTAAATTCTTTCCTTATATAAATGCTCATAAAACACACAACGCCAGTATGATCTAGTTTGCAAATTAATAAAATTTTATGAAAATACAACTTTAAAAGCCTATCTTTTCTACAACATGCCTTAAAAACCTTCAAGCAAAAATATATAAAAAAAACCTTCACAAAGAAACTGAGAACAAATTTTATGAAATATCATAAAATTTTATCACACTTTTTTTCTTTATTTTCTTTCAACAAAAACGCCAATAAAGGAAAACTCCTTAAGATTTCAACTAAAAGTGAGTCAGTAAGCCATACAGTTTGTCAGTCAAGTAAACTCAAACAAATAACATTTGCACCTTTATTACCGTCATTGCATTACAACTTATAACACTAGAAAAAATATTTATGCTAATGGCCAATGGTGAGTTAAAATACGACTCACACTTATAATTTTAAGAGCAGTGAAGAGGATGTTAATAAAACTTTTACTTTTTCTTCTCGCAGTTTAATCTTGTTGATGTCGCCATTAGCAAGTAAAGGTGAACATTAATTTGACCCGAAAGCATTGTTAATGTTTAGAAATGAGCCAAGTGTAGTAAAAACCTAAAGACTTTTTCGTCAAAATATTGTGATATGAATATGGAAGCAATTTTATATGAGGGCATGTTTACTAATGCCTTTAAATGAATTTTTTATTTTGAAGAAACAAAACAACAAATTTAAGTGACAACTTAATATACAATGAGTTTTCAGAAGCATCTGGAATATTAACCCTAAGTCGGGCTTTACTTTATGGCCACGATAATGTAGAGTATATGGGGTTGCCAGGACCTTTAATGAACTATTTATTATTCGATTTGGGGTTTAAAGAATATCATTAATAGAATGACCATTTGATTTCTACTTTGATCCCGGTGAGCAGGGAATATTTACATGTAATTATGGGATATTGACTCGATATTTGTATTATGAATATTTCGGTTATGTATATTCCAGTGATTGATCATTTAGATGAAATAAGCCAGCACTCAATTTGTCATTTAAACAATCGGCTTGATTAGAGATTAAGTCTATTACACTATCAGCTGAAGCAAGTTGAATCTAATAAAATTTCCACTATTTTAGATCGCTTTCCAATCTTTCTCCGTAGCATGATGATATTTTATTGACAACCCCATTTCTGAAGCTTGCATATATAATTACACTGGTTACATTGGTTTTAAAAAGAGGCAATCAAACCCTTTATCCAAATACATACATCTTTGCCAGTAACACGGTCTTTCCTGCTCTCAAGAAACTCTTAAGTAACCCGTAATTTCTATAGAAATTCCATGTGCTAAATTTTACACTTGAGTAGTAAATCGCTAACTTATCATTCTTATCTAGTTGGAATCTTATGCGGGTGAAGGCTTGGAGGGTGGTAAACATAGAATTTTTTCGTTCCATTCTCCTGCCTACAAACACCATATTTCCAATCATCTGCTTTCCTTATACGGTGATGATATGCTAGCAATTTTAATAGCCCTATCCAAATAGCCATCAACGTTAATTTTACATTTGCCAGTTAAGCATCTCTACGCTCTACAGGATATTTTGGATCATTAGTACTCACTTCTTAAACAGAAATTTTTGACTGGATTCTTAATCTTAATACATCAAGCCTTAACAGACAGATTATCTGAATTTTGTAATACCCCTCCCTCCCTTGTTATGACTGTAAGCACCACTTGGCTTTAAAAGATTGATGAAGATATAAAGGCATTGCTGTCTGAAGGAAGTATTTTAAACACTTCGTAATAGAGCAAACTATAGCTTAAAAGAGCTTGTAATAGACGCTTCAGCAAGGGACACGCGGTAACGAAATGAATAGTCAAAAGAACCTCCTATCGGTTGCAGAGCGTAACAGGCTCATAGTGAGGTCTTGTCTTTGCATCAGGCTGGCTAAATTATATCTAGAGAACTTAGCTTTAATATAGAAACCTACACTTAAGAAAACCTGTGTGGTTGCAGATTATTTTGCATTGACTGAAAATTTCGATCGAAACTAAAAAAAAGATATTTTTTAATTTTTTCCCAATCAAGATTTGAACCGTGGATCTTATAGACGAATTAAAATGGACTTATTTTCAGCTTTTGGTTCATTTTCAATTTAAATTATTTACAAATGTATGCGGACGTTTTCCAAAGAAAACAGGAAAAATTAAAATGAAATGCAGCATTTTCTGGATCTACCTTATGTTGTGTACATTGTAAACATTATTTATTTAACCAACTAATCCTTATATTAATTTGTTTGGACGAAGCCCACACACAACTTAAAGCATTTCTTTGTCGTTCTCTCTGTAACGCGTCTTGTACATTTGTTTTTTTTTTTTTTTTTTTGCTTTCGTACCAACCTTTGGTATAGCCACGAAATGAAATTTTTAATTATTCATACTTGTTTGCTCCCAACATTAAAAGTGCTGTTCCAGTATCATATTGACTGTTATGAGTTAAGTAGTATGTTTTAATTTTTAATTATTTTTCCCAATCAGAATTTGAACCATAGATCTTATACATGAAAAAAGTTGACTTAGTTTCGGCTTTTTGGTTAATTTTTAATGTAATGTTTAAACATTTTAAGAAAGAAAAATTCTTTCAAAATGTATGTGGACATTTTTCAACGGGTAGATAGATGCGAAGAATGCTGATGAAGGATGCGGCGGTCCAGAAAATGCTGCAGGAACCTAAGCCGAAAAAGGTAGATTTCAATTCAATTAAAACACATCTTTTTTCACAGGGACCTTTTTGGGGAAGGGATTGGAAGGAGGTATCCTCTGCCCATATAAATTAACTTCTATGGTTTTAAGGCGTATGTAATCCTTTTCATTTAAAAATTACGTTCTTTTTTCAATAATATTTTTCTTCACCGCCCACAAAAAGGGACGTGACCAAAACGGCATTTTAGAATCTTGACCTTAAAAGTTATAATTTATAACAAAATTACTAGAAAATTAAAAAACTTGCATTTTTCAGAGGTAGGATAACTTTTTCTAAATATTAGTAATTTCTGAGATTCAGTGATAGGAGAAGGAAAGGTTGACAGCTAACAATCTGAAATCACTAACTTCAACAGTTAAGGCTAGTGGCACACTGAGGCTTAACAGCTTACACAGCAATTATCTCATTAATTACTAATTGTATTTAATAACACATTGAGGAACAAAGGGTTTTGAAAAGGAAGCCATTATGTATGTGGACTACTTCGGTATGTTCGCTTCATAGTTACCTTTTTGTCAGATGATATTTAAAAATGTTATGCCACTAAGGAGTGTTCCAAATTCTCTTCACTTTCACAATTTATGAGGAATATTCAAAGCACAATCTAATTTACTATCGTAACAGTTCCCAGTTTCTATTTGATGTTGACTGTAAAGAGAAATCCACAGTAGATTAAAAATCTATGATTAGGTCATTCAGTATTGAGAGTTAAGCCTCTTTTCGCACGTCTCTTCTACCGCTTGCTGCAGTTTTCTTTATAGAATCTAGATCATAGCAACTCAGCAAATTCATCCACTACACTAATATTCATCCTCTTTTTAACCGAAGATACATTTAAGATTAATGTTTCTTTGTACTAAGCGGATTCGCTGCATGTTTCTTGGATTTTTGTAGTGAGTAGAGGAATAACGACCACAGTGCATTTATGTCCGTAGTTAAAACAAAATCTGGAGTGATCGCTAAGCATTGAGAGACCGCATGATAGAGAAGAATCTTCTTATGGCAGTGATTTCCAGGATATGAGGATTATATGCGAAAAGAGTTTGTTTTATTGGGTTTGGTTTTTTTTTTGTTGCACCTAACAGGAACTAAACAAAGCTGTTACACCTTTATGATGGCAACCTTAATATTTTTAGTGATGCCAGAAAGTTTCTGCCTTTTTAATCTGCCGTATCAGGATCTGCACTTTTTTTAAAAAAGAGAGAATAATTTAACTTTGCTGATTGAGTACAACTTAAGAAGAATAGCAATTGTATACTACAAGGAGTGTGACATATCCCCTAGAGAGCTAATTAGCGTGTCTAGCTTTTCTTAGCGGCCCCCCATTTAAATTAAGGGTTAATCCTCAACAATTTTCTTTTGACCATATCTAATGAAATATGCACTTCACTTGTTTGCTTTAACATCTTTGTAGTACACACAAAAAAAATCAAACGACAATCATGAAAATGCTGGCCAAAACGTATTACGCTCATCATCATCTCTAGTCATTACTTCTACTAGAATTATCTGAAGATGTTTGTTAAATTCGTAAACTTTATATGATTCAGCAAATACACAACCGTACAAAGTAAAATATTCTGTTTTGTACCAGTAGTTGGCTCCTTAAAATAAAATGAGTCTGTAATTTCCCAAGAGTGTGTTTAACTTTGACGACTTAAGTTGTAAAACTTAAACATTATCATTTTTATAAAACCAAATCAACGTAGCAACCCTGCGCTATTACTGAAATTACTTACTAAAACACACAAACACATGCACATACACACACACGTAGACACTTTTATAAAGAACTTTTTTGGTCATCTATTTAAAAACTTGGAGGTCTTAACATAAAGTCCTTGCAAACAGCAAACAACAACAATTTAGTAACAAGAATAATGTTGAAAGGTATTCAAAGATATGTTACATTCTGTAAGCAGATCACAAATGTTTTATGTAAGTAAATGTTTTAAAAGTTATTTTTTTTTTCTTACTTTGTATTTTGCTTTGTTGTAATTTTCTTCTGTTTACACTCTGTCTCTTTGCAACGACATGTTGATGATGTTGACCTTCATGAGTTGTCAAATTTTACCTTAAAGATATTTTTGTTTGCAAGAAAAACTTGATGTGCTCTTTGCAGCATGAATATGTTGACATATTGTATTACAAAGCTGACTAAAAACTTTACTTTAAAACTTTAACTTTGTTATTGTGATTCAGAATAATGAAGTGAAATAAAATCTTTTTTGGCAAATATTAAAATAAATAATGGAAAGAAGACTAAAAATTACAGGTTTTGTATCTTAAGGCGTAGTCATAGATGTTGAATTAATGTCATAAAAATAATTATTTAAGTTTTTTGACAACATTAGGTTTTAAGCAAAAGAAATACCATTTTCAGGAAAAACATACTTTTTAATAAAATTTTTAGAAAAGTATAATTTTTCTTAAGTCACTTGTGCAGCGGAAGGTCCAGCAAAAAGTTTTTCCTCTTTAAAAAATTTTTTTCAATACAATTAGTCAATAATTTAGCATTTCTAGCAGAATATAACGTTTTCAACAAAAAATGTCATTTTCATTTTAATGTCACTTTTTGATACAAAATAAGAATTTTGTCATTTGTCACTTTTTCAGTCACAAAATTATCATTCACAAGTTTTACTATAAAAATAAAAAATATACCTTAAATATCATTATCAAACTTGAATTTTTTATTACAAACTCCACATTTTTTACCAATGTGAAAAAATCTCACCAACATGTCACCTGCTTAACTTAAAAAAATTGTTCACCTAAATATTGCTTTAAATTAACATACGTTTTTAAAATTTTAATTTATATTTAAAATCAAATTAAAATTAATTTAAAATTAAAATACATTTTCATAATTCACTCTATAAATATCAATTTTATTTTTTTTTTTATTTAAATAATTTATTTTTTTATTTATTTTTATTTTATTTCTGTTTAGTGTAAAACACAGTTTTTACAAAAAAAAAATTCTGTTTTACAGCCCTGAATTTTAATTCCTTAAAAAAGTCCTTTTTTTATAAAAAGTATTACACGGAAAAGTAACTTTATTTCTGAAAACTTATTATTTCAACAAGAAATCACCTTCTCACCCGAAAAAAATATTTTCATGAAAAACCAAGAAACAAAATTTTTGTTGTTAAATAAAAACTCACTTTCAAACATAAAGTCACTAAATTCCTCACAAGTCACCTTCCATTACGAAAATTAAATGTGTTAGTCACCTTTTTTAGGAAATTAAAATATGTTAACTAAAAAAAGTTACTTCATACCAGATTCTTGGACTGTCACAAAAAGTCACTAAAACATCATGATTTCACAAAAAAAGTCACTTTTTTTTAAAAAATTTTTTTGTCACACAATGTCACTTTTTGCCTAAAATGTAAATTTTTTAAAATGTCTTTTTTGCACAAAGAAAAAATTTTACACAAAAAGTCACTATTTGTCTAAAAAGTAATTTTTTTACAAAATCACTTTTTAAAAAAGTAACTTTTTCGCAATAAATTCACTTTTTTACTTAAAGTCAATTTCTACGCAAAAAAGTAACTATTTATCAAAAAGTCATTTTTAATAAAAAAAATTCTACTTTTTTATAAAAAAAAGTCACTTTTAACATAAAATATTCTCATTTAAACTAAAACCAATTTTAACACAAATAATATTTTGAATATTATTTATTTTTATTTTAAATAAAAAATCACATTTTAAGAAAAAAATTCATATTTGTACTAAATTATCCCTTTTTACTAAAAAAAAGACATTTTTATTTAAACGTGATTGTCTATGTAAAAATACGCTTGTTTCGTAAAATGACACTTTTTAGGCAAACATTCACATTCAGACTAAAATGTCACAGTTTACGAAAAAAAACTTATTAAAGTCTCCTACGATGAACAAAATAATATATTTTTTAATAAAAAGTCACTTTATACTAAGAGGACAGTTTTTGCAACAAATAATTAAATAATTTTTATTAAAAACTATTCTTTTACAAAAAAAATTATGTGACTATAAAGTCACTTTTAATCCAAATAATTACATTTTTACTAAAATCGTTTTTTTTTTTTGTAAAAGTTGAAATAAGTTAAATTTTAAAAGATTCCGAATAATAAATTTTCATGTTTTTATTTTGTCTAAAAACTAATTTTTTTTCCAAAAACTTTATTTTTATGAATATTTCACTTCTTGGCTAAAATATTGCTTATTTTAACATTCATGATTTTTTTTTTTCCCAAAAAAATCATTTTAAAAAAAATTTAAAAAAAATTTAGGATAAAAATTGATTTTTACATAAAAAGTCATTCTATTTCTAAGAAGGTCCATTTTTACAATAAAAATAAATTTTTTAAGTCACCTTTTTAGTCACATAAAAGAATTAGCATTTCATTCAAATATCTATTGTTGTTATATCAGTCGTGCCTTTTTCAGAAAAAAATTGTCCATTTCCCACAAACAAATCATTTTTCTTTTCAAAAAGTCTTTTTTTAACAAAAAGTATTTTTTCCAACAAACCATCACATATTTCACCATTATGTCTTATTTGTATTAAGTCTCATTAAGTTCTTTTTCCACTTGAGCTGTTCTGAAATAAGTTTACATCTTGTCAATTTTTGTCACATTTGCAAAAATTTTCTTAAGAATTCGCATTAATTTGATGTGATTTTTTCTTGTCCTTTTGTTTGTCAATTAATTCAATTTTTAGCATGAATCATACACATGTTCCAATCCCATATTCAATACGCACAGTAAGTACGTCTATCGAACGAGCAGTGTGTTTCACAATGACACTAATCCTACTTGAACGTGCGTATGTCACACGCACATTGTAAAAAAGAAGTGTGATTTTAAGTTAGTTTTTTTAATGAAGCTACTGAGAGAGAGATGCCAGATTATGAAGGCAAAAAGCTTTATTTGAACATGACACTGTTAAGATATTTATTTTAATAATTTAAAACAACTTCTCTCAAATAGCATTGAGTCAAATTTGTAATATAAATTTTGTATATGTAACAAAAATCTAAAATCCTGTAAAATTATTATATTTGCATACCTAACATATTTTCTTTAAAAATCTGGCATCTCTTTTCATTTGATAATATATGTGCGTAAAATTAAATCAGCCCAAACTTTTTTTATTTCTTTTCCTTTTTATATTTAATCTCTTTTGCATTATAGTGGTAGAAAATTGCTTCAATTAATGTAAAAATTAGAAAAGTATTTACTGCCTGTTTGCCAAAAATTGCGTTTTTTACGTGAGCAATGTTTTTTTATTCAATTATTTATTTAGTTACATCCACAAAAAAACTACGCAATTTATGTTGCAATATTAATGATAGTTCTTTAAGGGTGGAATTCGATTTCTTTGTAAAAAATTTATAAAATATAAATTTTTTTTGTTGTATTTAATTATGAAAGTAAATACAACAAGATGTTTACAATTGGTAACATCTTGTTGAATTTTAAATGCAACTTTATAAAGGGGTGGGGCGGGTGGATGTTGCTTTCAACAGCTAAGATTTTTAGGGCATTTATCGGCAGTTTAACTTTTTAATGAATGTTTATAAATTTTAATAATTCTTGCAGAAAAAAACTGACTTCACAACAGACAACAGATGGGTACAAGTCATATGCGTCAAATAACACTACACATGGGGACACCCTAATTTTTATATATTTAAGCCATATACAAAAAAAAAGAAAAAGGAAGGTCTAATTCTTTATGCTCAGGCTTTTTTGAACCGATTTAAAAATTACTTTTTGAATTATAATTTTTTTTTTGGTCCTGTTTTAAAAACTTTACAAATTAAAGGGTGTTTCTATACAACATACATGTGATTTTCGTGTATTAAAGACCGTAAAGAGCACCATTTTAACAAAAAAAACCAATATCGCTATAGATCCCAATAGCAATTAGCAATAAAAAATAAATCTTAAAATTAAAGGGTGACCTATATGGGCCTATCCTTTAAGTTGTTATGAAAAAAGGCTTGTAAATTACACAGAATGTTAACTGGTATGACATTTATAGTAATAAGTATAAATATTTAAAATTATAAATTAAAGGGTGGCCCAATAGCTTATTTAACTTGATGTATATGGCCATACCTTTAAACAGGCAGTTAAAAATTACAATGAACCTTTATTGCTAACTCCGCTACAACAACAAGTATAAAAATCGAATTCGAAATTTAAAGGGTGTCCCAATAGTTAATGTAATTTGCTGTATGCGACCAAACTTTTAAACAGTTATAGACAGATAAGGAACCTGCATTGCTAAGTTCAAGGATAAATTTACAATTTGAATTTAGAAATTAAAGGGTGCTCCCATAATTAATGTAATTTTACCTATACGGCCTTATCTCTCAAACCGTTAAATACAAAATTTATAAAATTAGACAATATGTCAACTACTTTGTCTGGTATAATAAAAGGTACAAATATTTAAAATTATAAATTAAAGGGTGTGCCAATAGTTGATGTAATTAGATGTATTTGATGAAACGTTTGTTTTGCAAAAACTATTTTAATGAAGAAATATATAAATTCATATGACTGTTTCTGCCTTAAACAAAATTGACTGTGGTAAATGGATAATTAGACGCCATGGACATGTTTGATTAAAAGAAAATATTTAAATGAAAAATTTTTAATAAATGACTTTTTTTTAATTTTTTTTTTTTTTTTGAGCTTGTTTATTCAAAATCAATAAGCATCTTTAATTCACTCTCCAACTTTGCTTTCTACCTTCAGTTTTTAAATACTTGATTATCTGAATTTATTTTTAACAAGTCATATCTTTTAATTTACACCATTAAATCCTTTAAAAATAAATGGAAATTTATATAAAATAAAAAAAACTAATATAATTTTTATTGAAACGAATGTTCACTTGAATGTATCAATAAACAGTAGCAGAAATCGTTTTTAACAATTACTATAATCTACATAAATAATGTCACATTATTTATTAAAATCACACTGAAAATGTATGCAAATAAATGTGTGTTAAACATTTATAAGAAGAATGTTATAAATCACTAGAGACTAATTTCTTGGGATTTTAAAATGTTCTACGCATCATCATATTAATTTAGTTTGAATTAAAAGTTGCATATGATTAGAGAGAATTATGTAATAAAATGGATTTTATAGTTTTTAAATATTTAGTTTCAATTTCTTATAATTAGAGTTAATACACTTTTGATTAAAATAGGCCATAAATAAAATTGAAATATCCTATTAAAATCGAATACACGTATGTTTATGACATTTTCGAACAAAAGTAAACCAGCGATGTGTTTTATGTGTTCAAAAATTGCGGAAAACAAACTGTTGTGTTGCAAAAAAAAAACTTTGAAAAAAAATTTTAAGCTCTTAAAGGTACACCGAATAAAAAAAAAATAAAGGCTGCGTCGTGTTGTAATGTTAATTCTAAATATGTATTTATACCATTTAACAGAAAAACACATTTTTATTTTTTGATTGCCGCAGGGGTTGAACCCAGTCCAACCAGATTTGTAGTAATCATGCTTACCACCTTGAATGCAGAAGCTGTCCACCACGCAGCTGCTCTTGACGAAGCGCATTCTGTACGTCTAACTTTGGGTCACTTTTTCAAGCATTTCTGGTCGTATTTTACGAACAATATCAACAATGTCGATCTCCAAGGCATCAATTTTTCTGGACAATCAGCATTTAGCATCTAGTTCCAGTTTTAAGATAGAAAATAATAGAATCTTGTCAAATCAAGCGTATTTATAGGTCAGTTGAAAAGTTTTGATTTCAAAAGTTATATGGATGCGGCTGCTACATGGTACATAGCGCTATTCTGTTGAAATCTCATTTTACCTGGATCAATTTCATCCATATTTTTAAATAAAATATCATTGGCCATGGTGGTGCGGTAACGATCTCTATCGATGGTAACACAAAATCCAAGTAAAATAAAAAACAAGGTCCAATGACGGCATCAGTGGGTAATAAAGAAGTCTGCGTAGATGAATGGAGTTTTTGGGTGTGCTGTCATTTGGTTTTACCCCATATGAAAAATTTTGTTTATTAGTACCCTCTTTAAGCAGATAATTCTCCGTATAGCTAAATAAAATTTTACGATGAAACATCAGAAATACTTGCAACTTCTCCAGAGCACATTCATCGCTCATGGTGCCATGAGCTTAATTCCTTCACCGGCTAGAGTTTATGCTAGACCTTGCGTAAAATTGTACACGTAATGAACAAATATCGTAGGGCCTTATTTCCTACGACCGACGATGAATCGGTAAACTTAAATCTTCTTCTATACTTTCGCATACAGTGGCAATGTAGTCTCCAATAAATACCTTTCTTCGATATGTTGTTGTTATTGCATCATCTAGAGAGTGTGTGACATGAAATCAATACACAGTTCGATGGATGGCTTCCTCACATAGACGATCATGAGCGTCATAAAAATCTAAAAGTCATCTTTAAGTTGAACGATTGGATGACTGATTTTAAAAGTAATTTAGAAGCGCTGCTCAAGCTTCAGCCTTTCATGGATCTTTCCAAAGTATATTGATCATAAATATCACAAAAAGTGAGTCCAGTATAACAGTATTTTTGTTAAAGGTTTAACCTTTAGCTATTTTCATCGGGCTTAAACAGTTATCCAGCTTATAGAATTGAAAAAAATAATTCGAACCTAATCCACCTAGCTGGACAAGGTTGATTCTACATACTTTTTCACCAACACCAATTTGTCAACATGTTGCTTTTTCTAAATTTGTGCCGTCAGAAAATTTTGAAAAATGTTTTCTTTGCTAGAAAGATTACACTTACAGATAGATGTCGTTTTAAAACAGTTTATAATTTCAAAAATTAAAGGGTGTCCCCATACAACATACATGTGTTTTTTTGCATTATGAACCGTAAACGGTAAAATTTAATAATTTAGAGCAACTGCTCATTTTAGCTCCCAATAGCAAAATGTTATACAGAAATAAATAAAAAATTATAGGGTGTCCCCATAGGTGAATTTAATTGACTTATATGGATCTATATTTTGCAAAACGTTTGAAAATTGGACAGATTGTCAATTACTATGACCGTCATAATAACAAGTATAAATATCTAAAATAAAAAATTAAAGGGTGGCCCAATAGTTTATTTAATTTGAAAAATATGGCTATATTTTTGAATAAAATATAATCAGATTTTTTAAATTTACAAAGAACCTTTATTTTTAAGTCCGCTATAACAACAAGTTAAAGGGTGTCACAATAGTTGATGTAGGCTGTCTCAAAAAGGCATGATTTTAAGTTTATACGTGTTTATTTCTACTGCTTTAAAACACAATACGAAATATAAGAATATAAAAATATGTTGCTGGTTTATTTTATATTTGAATCTGTAATAAAATTTTATAGCGCTGCTGATTGCTATTAAATGTACTCGTGTTCGCATTATATATTTTTTTTACAATTTAATATCATTAAATTTAATGAATTTTTATCACCTTTAGCAAATAAATAAATGTGGGCATATATATATATATATATATATTTTACTTTACAAACATACGTGCACATACATACATACATACCTACATTCACAAGTTACTCGTATAATGGCTTGCAAAATTTAATATTAATTTTATTGATTTGTTTACGAGAGATAAAAATAAACATATATTTATAGAAATACTCATACATACACACACAAAAATTTCTAGTAGTAGAATAACTTTAGATTAAGTTAGATAGAAATAAATACATAATTGCAGCAAATTCTTAATTTTTGTATGTTATAAATCTAAAACCGTTTAATAATATTTAATTGGAAAATCTAGCCGCTGAAAAAATATAATTGTCATTAAATGGCAAACCCCGGCTACCAAGAATAATTTAAATGTTAATTAGGTGATAAAATAAATTGTAATTGATATGATTCTAATAAAATATTCATATGAATCAAAACAGAATTCTACTAAAAAAAACAGCATAAATATTATTTGTGTAATTGTAAATAAATTACTACAATTAATAGATAAATTAAGGGTGTCGATAGCAATTGGCTCAATACAGTAATCAGAAATTAAAAGAATAGAAAAAAATTCTTTGCATATAATTACATGAGCTCAAACTAAAACCCGAAAGTTTACGAGATAGATAAGAGGCTTTTAATACTTTTTTATTTTTTTAATATATAAAATTAAAAAGAAACATCAACCAAAAAGATTATGTAACAATATGAGTTAACAATATGAGTTTCTGCAAAATTTCCAAACGTATTTTTTGTACTGCCAAAAAAGGATATATGACAAGGTTTTAAATTATAAAATTTATATAAGTAATTTTTTGTATACAAAGAACATTAAGAGGCGTATTTTCTGTATATTTTTTTGCTATAACCTTGGCTTGATTTTTAGGAAAAAGATATATCCTTACCCTTAAACATGTTTTAATTATTTAAAATCTTACAAGACATGAAGCGGAAACCTTTAGAGTCTCATAAACATATATTTTAAAGCTTGATTTCGCATAGTGAAAAAAAGGATATACGGCAAGCTTGTACATTATCAAACGAAATTCGAAAAAAATTTGTTAAACATATGAAGAACACTAATACACATCCTTTTATATAATTAATTTTTAAATTTGTTTTTGACTTTAATACTATTGCAATAAAATATTTTTTTAATAAGAAAATTTATTATTTGGAATCTTTTTTATAATAATTTACTTTAATTGTGCTTGATTCCTTCAAATATGAGAATATCATGAAATATTTATTTTTTAGTTATATAAGCAATTTTTTGCCGTTCATACAAAGAACATTAAGATGCGTATTTTCCGTATAAGTGCTTGCTATTACCTTGGCTTGATTTTCAGGAAAAGAATATATCCTTAGCCTTAAACATGTTTTAATTATTTAAAATCTTACAAGACATGAAGCGGAAACCTTTAGAGCCCAATAAACAAATATTTGAAAACTTTATTTTTCATAGTAAAAAAAGGATATACGGCAAGCTTGTACATTATTAAACGAAACTCAAAAAAATTTATTACACATATGAAGAACACTAATACACGTCCTTTAATATAATTATTTTTTAAATTTGTTTTTGACTTTAATACGATTGCAATAAAAGTTTTTTTTTTAATTTTTTTTTAATTAATATAAGACAAATATATGTGTTAAGTGTTTAGTAATATGTCTCCTATAAAATTCTGTTAGAAATATAACTACATTTACCGATATAATAAAAAAGGATATATGGCAAGCTTCTAAATTATTAAACCAAATGCAACGAAATTTGGTACACACCTGAAGAACACTAATACGCAACCTTTTGTATAATATTTTTTCTGGTTTTCCTTTTTTTGACTCTGGTACCCTGTATATTTTCATTTATTTTTTTTTTTATTCAATAAAAAAAATTAATATCAGTTGCCCTTCTTGTTATCATTAAAATATTTTTACTTAAATTATAATTACATTTAAATAATATAAATAACGAAAAAAGGATATATGGACAGCTTGTTAATTATTTGTTAAAAAAATTTTAATTTCGGGACCCTTATGGACAACCTAAAAACTCATCCTTTTACCTTACGCACGGTAATTTACTTATGTTTTTAGAGTCTCTAAAAATGTAATTATCTTATCAAAATAATTGCTAGCTAATTATTTGTTTAAATATGTTTCTTTAATATTTGTAATTTTAAGTATTTGTTTACAATTTTAAAACTCTTTGAACAACTTTTTATGTAAGAGTTTTAAGTATCATTAGCTTACAATCAATGAATTGCAATTGTTAAAGGCGTGATTAGAGGAGATAAGGGGTACTTTTTTGTGTCATTATTTTATTATTGTTATAAAGCGTAAATGGTCTTAGACTCCAACTTTTGATATCATTGTTACGCTGTCATTGATAATAAAGACACAAAATGAGATTGTTTTTGCTTAAAGCAATTGAAACATTTATTCTTTTACGAGTATTTTAATAGATGGAGTGTGAGTAGGCATCATTATTACTTGTTTATTATCAAATTTCCAGCAGTCAGCCAGAGTTTTTTTTTTCGTTGCCTCCTTTTTTCAAGTTAACAATTCATTGAACGTGACTCTCTTATCAATACAATAAGACTAGAGTTTGTTTGATAATGAAATAAAATTCGAAATGACTTTGCCAGCAATTAAAATTTGTTTGGCTGTAAGATTCGGAATTTTATATATATTTTTTTTTATTTAAGTTGAAATGGGAATTCGATTTTGTATAAATTTCTTGTATCATTGCGAATTTGAATTATTTTGGTTTTTATGCTTTAATTGTAAAAAGGGGGTGATTTTCGTTTCATTTCATTTCAGTTCAGTTTATTTTTTCTATTTCTATAATTTGTTTTCTTCTTTGGAAATGGCAAAATGTAGTCTAATGCTGCTTTAAAGCAAACAGAATCACAAAAGGAGGCTGATTTTATTCTGCTCGTTTGCCTGGCAATTGAAATGTAAAAATGTTATAAATAATTTTTTTTCTTTATCTCTAATAACGTTTTCAAAGTCTTAGAACATTGAAATTACTGTCAAAATGGGCGTTAATTGTGTGGGTTTGAGTAGATAAGCACGTGATTTTTTATAAAATTTTATATCCCGAAGGCTTAAAAAGAAAAAAATATAAAATAAATATTATTTATTTTTCAAAGTACGAGCATGATAAAGTTTTCTTTTTTTAATTTTTTTCTTTTAAAATATAATGTGAAATAAAACAGGCGTTTATGTAATAGACAGTAGTCGTGAGTTTTTGAATTTTGTCTTCATTTTATTTCAATTTTATTATAGGGCGTGAGTTTGTTTTCTTGATTTTTTTTATTTTTAAGATGACTGCTACTTTTTGAAGGCTAGAAAAGCCTTAAAGAAATGTAAAAAAATCTAGGTAAAATTTACTTAATAGTTGCGTTTTATTTTTTTGATTTCAATGGGAAAAACGTGCACCAAAGGACGTAAATACTTGACTTTAATTAGAAACAAAATTTTTTAGAATAAAAATGAATTAATTTAAATTTAACAAAGAACTTTAAGGATTCATAAAATATAAGAAAACTAGAAAAAAGAAGAGAAAGCAAAACATTGCTTCATTACAAACTGTCCAACTGGAACGTTACCTTAATTATTTCCTTTAAGACTACAAAAGATTTCTTATTTATTTTAAAATAATTCTTGCTTGAATTAATTTTTTCCCAGCCTTCGAAAGCAGACCCATAGTGAGGACTAAGCTTGCGCTAATTAAACAAAAATTTTACCAAAAAAAAATCGACTTCAAAACATATTGCATCTGTCTTCCTACAGCGGTTTAAAAGGGTGGCCACAGACATCAAATTTAATTAACTATTGGGACACCCTGATATTCCATTTTCAAACTTTATACTTGTTATAGTTGACTTAGCTCTACAGCCCATTGTTAATTTCAATCGTTATCAAATTACATTAACTCTTTAATTTCCAAATTCACATTTTATACTTGCTGTTGTAGCAGACTTAGCATTCGGGTTCTTTGTAAATTTCTACCGTCGGTCTATAACAATTTGGCCACAAATATCAAATTACACGAACTATTGAAACACCCTTTAATTTATAATTTAAAATATTTAACTTCTTATACCACACAAGGTATCGAATTTTTAAGTATTTCTATATAACGACTGAAAAGATACGGCCATATAGTTTAATTTGCATTAATAGAGGGACACCCTTTAATTTATAAATTCAAATTATAAACTTGTTGATATAACAGACTTAGCAATGCAGGTTTCTTGTAAGTTTCTGCTGTCTATGTACTTGCCACATACATCAAATTAAATCAACTCTTGGAACACCCTTTAATTATCAAAACTAAATTTTATACTTGCTGTTATAGCGGAGTTAGCAATACAAGACGCTTAGTCTTTCTACAACTCTTCAAAAGTATGGCCGTATACATTAAATGAATTTAACTCTTGGGGCACCCTTTAATTTATAATTTTGAATATTTATATTTGTTGTTATAACGGTCATAGAAATCGAGATTTTGACAAATTTTCAAGATAGGCCCATATAGGTCAATTTACATTAGCTATGGGGACACCCTTTAATTTTTATTTTTGTATTTATTTTTTCCATCGGGAGCTGCATTGATACCCATATTTTTATTTCAAAGTGGCGGTCTACATATGAAAGACATGTATGTTGCAGGGGCACACCCTTTAATTTTTAAGATAATGAACTGTTTTTAAAACGAGACCAATCTGAAGCATTACCTTTCAAATAAAGAAAAAATTTTCAAAATCGGTTTTGAAATACCTAAGTTCTGCGGCCACAAACATAAAAAGCAACATTGAATCAAGTAGCGCGTAATTAAAGGAAAAAAGATATTAATTTTTTCCATTTTAAATTAACTAAATTTGTCATTAAAGAGAAAATAAACTTTAAAAAAAATCCCCCAAAAAATGTATTTGTTGCTAAAGCAATCATTAACAAACTTCTCATTAAAATCAAGCCGAGTCTGATTTATTACTATTATTTAAATGTTAACTATGAGTGTGTGTGTGTTTATTTGCAACATTTGTTTCATTTGTTATTTTTCAATTTTATAAAATATACAAATATACTATTCCATTCAATTCTCTTTTTCTTCTTTTTTTATGGCATTTTAAACCATATGCAAATTTTAACTACAATTATTTTTATAAGGGTTATTTATCAAGGCAAAAAAAACACACAAACATTACAACAAACCTTTCTTATACCACGACAAAACTTTTCAAAAAAGGGTATATGAAAACGGAAAGCCTTTAAGGGGTTTCTCTATTTTTGGTGGGTTTTTCTATTTAGCAGGGATACGAATTGAAAGTAACAGAAATAAAATGTTACAATTTCTATGAACAATACTTTTGGAGAAATAATTATGTGCGTATGAGTCGTTATTGCAAAGACAAGTATTAGGGCCGTTCTTGTGCCAAAAATAAAGAAATTTAAAAGAAAAATTTTAATTTTCAGACTGGACAATTACAAAGCATTTAATTCTGTAAAAGCTTGATGCATGTTGCAATTGTCCACTTTTTTCAAAAGCTTAAAAAGAAAAATCTAAAACTCTTAAATATAGGCTTTCGTAGCACACCCGAGAATATTGCTGCTGTGCAGAAATTGTACGTGAAGCGCCATCAACATCAATTCACCGTTGTTCTCAACAATAGAACATTTCTGAGACATCATTGAGACGAATTTTACATAAAGACCCTGGTATAACGCCACACAAAGTACAATTGGTTCAGGAGTTGAAGCCAGCTGACCATCCAATGTGTTTTCAAAAAAAAAAGTTATTTGGCGGACACTGGACGCCAAATCAATGGATAAATGTAGATGCAGTAATAATTAAACTCACAATGTGAAATTTTATACCAAAAGCCTTAAAAGGTATTTTCTTTTTTTTTATAGAAAAACTTTTTTAAAGAATTTTCTCACAACTGAAAGGTATTCTGTAGTAATGAAAAGTATTCTGTAGTAATTGTTACTTCTTTAATATAATTGACGTCCTGCACATCTAACAAATCATGGCTTTAAATTTATCAGAAAAATTTTATTACATTTTTTTCATTCAGGTAGGATTCATTTTACATTAAAATTATATTTGATTTATTTATGGTTTTAAGTAATGAATCCGAGTTTTACGAACAACTACATATTAAAGAAGAAACACACCCTGCAGATTCTAACGGAGTTTGTAAATTGTTTAATTCCAACTATATATTGCAGTGTGCTCATGTATAGTGAGGTTTAAATCCGCATTCTTTAAAATTAGTTTGACTGATATACAAGTTAAGCTATTAGATAATGTTAATTTAATTTAGCATTTAAAATATTTTTCTACTTAAGATTTGTAAAAGGTTTAAGAAAGCATACAAAAAATCCAAATCATGCATTTAATTTTTTTTTTTTTGTAGATCTAAAATTCTTAAATTAAACTTTGTGTACAAAATTAAATTATTACAAAATTATAAATCTATTGAAATTTTTTTTTTTACAAGAAATTCTTTAAAAGACACTGGTCTTAGACCAATTATAAAATTTTTAAGATTTAAACATATTAAGTAACAATAAGTATTTAAAGTAGAATTTATGTCAATAATGATTATGTAAAATTTTCTTGTATAAGCGAAAATAAATCGAGTGCTTTCCATATATCCTTTTGAAATATATAATTTTTTTTTTTTAATTTGAAAACAAAATTTTTGTTAAAGGAAGGACAAAAATATCAGATATATAAATTGAAAACAATAAATTGATAATCTGTACCAATCAGTACAAATAATTTCTTATATTTAAAATGTATTTATGTAATATTGCAAAACATCCTTTTTCTATAAAAAAAATAATATAAAAAATAATTAGTTTAATAATGAAAAAAAATTTTTAAAATTAAGTTAAATTTGAAAACCATTTGATTTCAAGAAGAAGACCTATATCCAAATACTTGTTTGTAGATTTAGTTCTTTATATGAATGATAAAGGAAACCCGTAATGAATGATTTTTACCTTTTCAATGTTTCGTTAAAAAAATCTGTTTACTAGAAAGGTCCTGCTAAACAAGAATTTAATTATGTAATTTAGTGTAAATTATTGCTGTTTTTGAGTTTATAAAAATATTGTATTCAGAGTAAAAGCTTAAAAACTTTTTCATATATCCTTTTTTGCTGTTGCGCAAAAGATTCTGAAACATTCAAAAATTAGTATTTTAACATGTATAATTTTTTAAGTCAAACAAAAAATCTTTGCAATTTTCCAACACTTCTTAAAATTTTAAAAATTGAGAAAACAAATTGAAACTAAGACAAAGGACGTAAATAAGTATTATTTATGCAAAAATAATATAAAATTTAAAATTTATGCTTTAGTTCTGTAGCCGGCCATATATCCTTTTTTTATAATAAAATTAATCTCTGTCTTTGATTAATTAAAATAAGTAATAAAAGGGAAAAATTTTTGTGATATTTTTTTCTAAAAATATCTTCAAAATTTTTTAAAGTTTTAAAAATAAATAAAATGCTTGCGAGGATATCTAACAGGAAGTATTTGATTTATAGCTATTTCAAGGTAAAATTATTTCTTTAGCGTATGTTGTATTTTGGAAGCCTTTTTTATAGTTTTACAAAACCCGATTTTTTTTCATTTTTAAAGATATAATTTTTACTCAAAATGAAAAAGGTTGGAAAAAGTTTAAAATAATATTTTCTTTTAAACTAAAACAAAGGACGTATATAAGTGTTATTTATGCAAAATTGAAAGAAAAATTTTTAATCTAGCTTTGGTTGTGTAGCCCGTCGTATATCCTTTTTTTGGAAAATAAAATAATTGATTTCTTGTTTTGATTAATTAAAATAAGTGCTAAAAGAAAAAAAATTTTTTCATATTTTTTTCAAAAATATTATCAATATTTTCTTAAGTTTTATACATAAATATAATTAAGGAAAAAGGAATAAAGGCTATCCTACACGAAGCATTTCATTTATGGCTATTTTAAGGTATAATTATTTTTTGAGCTTATGTTATATTTTGGAAGCCTTTTTTATAGTTTTACAAAACCCGAATTTTGTTTGCAATTTTAAAGATACAATTTTTACTCAAAATGAAAAAGTTTGGAAAAAGTTTGAAAAAGGTTCAAATAATATTTTCTTTTAAACTAAGACAAAGAGCGTATATAAGTGTAATTTATGCAAAATTAAAAGAAAAACTAAAATTTAAGCTTTGGTTCTGTAGCCCTTCATATATCCTTTTTTCGGAAAATAAAAAAATTGATTTCTGGCTTTGATTAATTACAATACGTACTAAAAGGAACCAATGTTTGTCATATTTGTCATATTTTATATATAAATATCATAAAGGATAAAGGTATAAAGGCTATCCTACAGGAGGTATTTGATTTAAAACTAATTTAAAGTAAATTTATTTCCTTAGCTTAAGCTATATTTTGGAAGCCACCCATATATCCTTTTTTTAATTTATACAAAATCCGAAACATTTTTTCTATTTTAATAGATAAAAATTTTACTCACAATAAAAAAGTTGAAAAAGGTTAAAAAAATATTTTCTTAGAAAAATTGGCTACCCCTAATGTTTTATTTCAAAATTTTCTAAACAAAAAAAAATTTTATTTTTTTTTGTTCATATGTGTGATTGTTATTTCATGATGATTGTATTTGTATTTTGGTTTGCTTATTTTAGTAATTATAACAACAGCGTAATAAATGTCAACCCAAAAGCTGTATGACACAAAATGTTTAATCAACTGGTTAAAAAAGAAAATAACAATACTACTGAGAGCAGTGTATTAAGACAAGGATTCTATTAAAGGGTGCCTTATACTTAACAAATTATGTAGACAGTGTTGTTATAAATCAAATTATTTAAAAACACATTTTAAAGACTTCTGAGTATTAAGTGGGCCGGGGTAGAAAATTAAGGAAATTGTTCGAAAACCATTTTCAGAAAAGAAAAGTTTTGGTAGAAAGCATTTTTTTTGTAAATGTAATTTCTTTGTATAAATAGTCAGTACCTTTGCTTTGTCCTTCATTTTACATTTTCTAATTTGATTACAAATCGAAGATTATTTAATATAATTTATATTCATATTTTTATTGACACACTTTTGGCATTTAAACCTAAATGAAATTTTCATCTCATTGTTAAAGCCAAAAGTTCATTATTTACAATACAAAATATGAAAATACAAAAAAAAAAGAATTTCCTAAAATTGGGTTGTTTTTCTATTTATGTTATTTGTCATACTTTGATATTTTTTCTTCATTTTTTTTTTCTTGTAACATGTTGACTTGACATTGATGCCATTGACTTGAATTTGCAAATGCAAACGAACAGGAGTTGAAAATGAAAGAAAAAATTATTACAACCAATTGACACCCTTTTTTTGTACTCATTCTTATTTCCTTTAATGGAAAAATTCAAATATTGCCTAGGCTACAAGGGTAATTTCAATAAATATTTTTCCTTATGTATGTAAAATATTGTATTTCTTTTTTTGCCATCTTTCTGTTGTCGGAAATCTGTAAATCCCTTTTGTCGAATTATTGTTTATTATATAATATTTATTTTTTTTTTTCTTTTGTCGTATTTAGAGCTTAACAACATTTTGCATATTCAATAAATTCATGATGTTGTTGACTTTAATCTGATATACGAAAAATTCTACTTTACTCTACTTATTGTATTGACAGAAATCAAATTGTTTTTATTATAACAATTTATTTGATTTCTTATCTTTTATTTGATATTTAATAAGATTATGAGGAAAAGGGACCAAATCGTCACTACATTTTTTATAAATAGATTGAAAATAGTTGCCAGGACCTTTTATATTGATGACATGTTTTGCTTTTACAAAACTGGACTTAAATAAAACATTGTAGAAAAACTACATGTTTTATTTATAAGTAAAGCGTCTTGATGGAAAATTTTATTTCTTTTTTAAAATAAGAGTTGAAAGACACAATGTTGTTCTAGAAAATAAATTTTCATGCGACACTTTTTTTTAAGAAACTATAAATTTTAACATGTAAAAATTATGTCTGACTAAAATACATGTTTTATTAAATGAAAATGTCAAGTGCGAGCTGGACTCATACATAAAGGCCTTCGTACCATATATGGGCCACCTCTTAAATCTAGTTATAGCAAAAGAAGAAGAACAAAGAAAAATAGTCAAGCTTGAGTCCAATTTGTTTTTCAGAAAATTTTATTATTATTTTACTTTTTTCTTCCAATATTTCGATATCCATCGGATGTCATTATCAAGGAAATGAAGAAAAAATAAAATATTTTAAATATTTTATAAAAAAAATTGGCCTCAACCTTTATTATTTTCTTTTTCTATAATTTGAAGATTTATGAAAAAGCCGAACCAAATATTATAACGGATGGCACAAAATTAACGTAGGGGTTTGAATTGCTTATAACTTTTTTATTATATTTTTTTTTTCTTTTCTTTTCAGTATCTTGTAAAGAAGACATGGCGAATTTAAAATACAGCAGTACTCTATTGAATTGAATTGTTGAGCTTTATTTTTCAAATCAACGAATTATTGATTTGACTCAGGGTGCATATCGTCGTTATTTAAATGTGCGGATTAGACCGCCAAATTCAACAATAAACCGTCTGGTTGCAATAAGGGGCAAGGTAAGGGTGGACGACGACGAACGGTGCACACGGATGACAATATTGAACTGGTACAGAGCAGTATTAGGGAAGATGAAGAAACATCAACCAGGAGACGTTCGGCACAACTTGGCCCCTCACAAGCGTCGCTACAGAGAAAACTGCATACAATAGCAATGTTTCCATACAAGATTTAGCTTGTCCAAGAATTTAAACTGACAGATTACCAATAACGACTTGATTAGGCAGTTTTTTGCCCGGCAAAAAACTGAAAAAAATCATAATTTTATTTATAATTTAATTATGAGCGACGAAGCCCATTACCAATTAAGTAGATTCGTTAATAATTAAGACTGCAGGATATGAGCTACGAAAAATCCGGGACTAGTTCAACAGCTAGAATTATATCCACGTAAGTGAACGAATTGGTGCGGTGTTTCATCGGAAAGAATAATTGGTCCTTATTTTTTGAAAATAAACATGGGGTCGCCGTTTCCGTCAATAGTGTCAAATATCGGACAATGTTGGAATATGTTTAAAGACAGCCGCGGAAAACTATCCGCAAGTATGGTACCAACATGATGGAGCCACAGCGCACACTGCAAGCGGCACAAAGGCTGTTTTCAGGACATTTTTGGTGAGCGAATTATTTCCAGTAAAGTGAAGTGCGAAACAAAAAATGGCCACCACCATATATATATACTGCCCCCTTTATTATTTTTGGGTTTCCCATCTTTTGCTTTATAATTTTTAGTTGTCTGCTTATAGGGGTTTAAGAGATAATGCCATATTCGAAAAAATTATAATTCTATGGTAACACCTTTTAAATGTTTTAACATATTGTTCACATTTATTTTTACTCGTATAGCTGACTTAGTTGTACTTACTCTATAAAAATCCTGCAAGTTTAAGTGTTATGCTTGGACAACCAAAGCCATATGCGTTAAAATCACGTCTCTATAGGAATACCCCTTATTTTTTATTATTCATTTTTTGTACTTGTTCTTACAGCGCCCATTAAGATACTTAAGCTTGCGATTCAAAAACAAGATAACTTACGTGAAATTAATACCACTAAGGGGGCACCCTTTAACTTAAAATTTTACTTTTTAACCGACTTGCAAATTGGACAGAATATCGATTGCTATCGCTGTTAAAGTAACAAGTATTGATATTTAAAATTATAAATAAAAGACAGTCCCAATAGTTCATTTAATTTAATGTACATTGCCATACTTTTAAACAGTTGTAGACAATAATAACAAGTATTAAATTTGATTTTGAAATAAACGGGTGTCCCAATAGTTGATGTAATTTGGTGTATATGGCCGAATTTTCGGACCTTTATAGACAGACAGCTGAAATTTACAAGGTACCTGTTTTGCTTAGCCCGCCATAACAAGAAGCTAATAATTTGAATTTAGAAACTAAAGGGTGTTCCCAAAATTAATGTATTCGATCCATACACCTGAATTTTAGACAGAATGTCCACTACTTTGTTTCGTATAATAAGAAGTATAAAAATTTAAAATTATAAATTAAAGGGTTTTACAACAGTTGATATAATCCGATGTATATGGGCAAACTGTTGAACCGTTATAGACAAACGGTTGAAATTTACACAGAACCTGATTGCTCAATCTACTACTACAGCAAGTATGTAAATTTGGAAAGTAAAGGGTGACCCTTACGTTGCTGTAATTTGATGTATATTGCCAAACTATTGAACTGTTGAACAAGTATAAAGTTTGGAGATGGGATATAAGGGTGTCCCAATAGTTAATGTAATCTAATTTATTTGGCCATACTCTTGAACCGTTATAGGCAGACAGATGAAGTCTGTTTTGAAGTCGGTTTGTTTTGCAAGAATTATTTTACTTGTTGCTATGGCAGCAAATTAAACATTTCTACCATTCACAAAAAAACAATATTTTTTAGAATATCAGTGTTTTTCGGAACACCTTTTAATATTATTTTTGATTGCAACGCCTATAGTAATACACCTTCTGTAAAAATTTCAAGACTCTACCAAAGACAGTTTCAGAGAGAACTGTAACAAACGGATGGTCAGACTGGCAGAAATTTTGGGGGGACAAATAGGGAACCGCTGTTTTTCTTTGGCTACGGAACCCTAAGAAGAAAGTCTTTGTGCTTAAAAAAAATATATTAAAGCAAATGTTAAATTCAATATAAATAGCAGACATATTTTATGAAAATGTCATAAAATATATAATTATGTTATTAAATGTGACTTCATAAGACATTTTTGTTAAGACATATATGTTTTTTAATATGAGATAAATAACTTAAGAAAAAACTTCTTACAAGATCAAACACTTTTCTTAATGAAATATCAATTCCAAAGCGGATATTTTTTTTTTTAAATATGGCGACTTGTCTTGTTCTACCATACAAAATATGCAAGTGTTTATAGCAGATATTTATGTGAAAAAATTTTGTTTATTATAAAATACATTTAAATGGTAAAAATTTTCCCTAAATAAAATGTCTGCACAAAATGAAATGTAATTTTGCAAAAATATATCTCATGCGAGTGTTTTTCTTTAAAACAATAGAGAATTATAGCAAATATATTTCATGGTAAATAGTTAACTTAAAACAAGTAAGAGTGCTATATTCAGCTAAATAGAAACTTATATACCCTTTACGATGTATGTAAATCTAGTTTAGTGAAGTTCCTCCAATAAAAAGCAAATATTGGAGAGCCAAAATTTAAAAAAATTAAAAAGATTTTGGTACTGCATATATATAATTTTTTGTAAAAATGGAATCAGCTCTTAATGGGTTAACCTTTTTTTTTAAATTTTAATAATTCCTTAAAGACCTCTTCAAAAGCTTTAAAATAATACCCATATTGATATTTTAAAAAATTAGAAAATTTCAGAGCCCCGTAACTCGGAAAATATGGACGAGCGCCAATTTTTCCAATTGATGTTTTTTTCACATTTTTTAATTTTCTATCGAACCATATATTTGTTTTTTTTGGAATTTTATTGTTCCGAATGTCATGAAAAAATTAGAGGTAGGCGTGGTGTTTTGCCCGCTTTTTCTAAGGACATGGACCGATCGTGCTGATTTCCAATAGCACCTTTTTCGATATTATATCTAATCGATTAACATTTTTTTTTTTTTTTTTTTTTGTGAATTTAACACTACCGACGGACATCGCTCAATCGACTTCGCTATGCATAAGAAGTCAGAATATATATAATTTATGGGGTCGAAAATGGATATTGTAGAAATTACAAGCGGACTGACAAACTTTTTGTGATAAAGGGTATACAAATTGTCCTGATAGCACACATTACACTTACGAAAATTACGTATTTTTATTTATTTTTTTCTTAATAATATCATATAAAAAATATTTCTTGATTCACAAAGCTCCCATGAAAGATATTTTTCGGTTTTCTTTGACGCTGTCATGCACTTCATAATCCCTGATATCCTTAGGAAAGCCAATAATTTTAATTTACCGCATATGACACTTACAATGTCAATCATCAATCAATTACGTTTAGATGATGTTCAATCTTATCACTGATAAGTAAAAAAGAAATAAATTAGACTTCATTCTATTTTAGTTCCCCTTGATTGTTTAATATTAACTTATGTCAAACTTGCACACTGTGTGACACATTGCTATCGCTCTTCAATATTATTGATATTGAGATTTTGGTTAAATTGTATTAAAAGATTCGTGGCAGGCCATCATGGCCAAAATTAAAACAAAAAGAGATGGCCTAATAATGAAATGAAATCATTGAATTTTTATTTTCAATGCCTTATGAAATCCAATAACGTAACGTGTCTGGAAAAATTGACGAGGTAATTGGGAAACGGCGGTCAAATAAGTTGTATTCTAAAACAACTGTAAGAGGAAGAGTATACATACAAATCTGAATAGAATTTAATAAAAACTGTACTTCAATTAACGATGCCAATCAATTTTGAAAAATACGTTCTATTGTTACGTCATGATAACGATAAAAGCAAGAGCTTCTATAACAATGAATGCAGATTTGGTATCCGTTAACAGAAATCAAACAGCAACAGGAAAATGTGATATCCTTTTTTTCAGTTGTTGCACCCTTTATACAGTATTAAACAAGCCCTCGTTTATGTTTTACATGGTTCTCCAAATAAAAATTTCCTTGACGTTTAAGCAGCTTTTTTTGAGTTTAAGGAACATGTGGGTGAAAGTGTGTGTTTGTTTAACTAACGTAAAATAATCATCATTGACTTATCAGTGATATGAACATACGTTCATTTCTGCTTTCACTTTTGTTTTTTTTTTTGTATTGTCAAACTGACAGCCCAACAATAAGAATGCAACTCGTGGTACAAAAGCCAAATCAATAAATAAATAAAAAAATATATTTTAAAGATGAGAAAGGAAATGTACAGACGTTTGGAGATTTTAATCATAAATGAAGAGTTTATCTAAAGATTCCTTGTAGCTTTCTAATATTCAATTCTATTTATTTATTTTTCTGCTTTTCTTTGCTGTTTTTTTTTAGTTTGGCATCATATTACATCAGGATAAGCTGATTTTTATGGATTTTTAGCAATGAAGAATATAAAAAATTTCCGTGACAAGAGAACAGTAATTTTAGCAAACTTGTTGTGTAACAGGATTATAACAAACGGTCACACGTTATCCCAATACTAATAAGGGTTAAAATCTAACACGCTTTTCTCAGTAGTCGAAGCACATGTTGAAGTTAAATCTAAAGTTATTGAATTGTAATGACTAAATAATGAATGTGGGAAAGAGTGAGATAAAGGAATATTTAAATAAAATTTTCTCATAGAAAGAAAAATAAATACTTTTCAAAAAGTGTATTCATAAAAATTTTAATTATGTCATTAACAAAAGTAATACTTTTAAAATATTTTTGAAATGATATTTTAATCCTTTGTTCCTTTTTAGTAGCGAAATATGGAAGGAAAAGAAGGGTTTTTGTTCTCCCTATCATAGAGTAAGGCTAAATTTTTATGTTTCACGCTGCTAAAGACGTTCTAAAGGCGGAGGATAATTTCTTTTATTTTTTTTTTTAAACGCAATGTTCTTTAAGTCGTTTATTTTTGATGCGTTAGTCCGATATATTTAATAGACGGGTTTAAGGACTATAAGGAAACAAATTGTTTTTTTTTTAAGAACACGTTCGAAGTTGCGAAAGGGTATAATGATCAAACATGCTCCTACTTGTTAATCGACTTTTAAAAAAGAAAGAGGTTATCAATTCGACTTAATGTTTTTTTATGGTTATGCATTACTCAGTCATTTCTGACGCGATTTTGAAAATTTTTTCTTTATTTGAAAAGTTTTAAGCAGTTTAATATTTTAAAAATTAAAGCGTGTCCCCATACAATATATATATATATATATATATATATATACATATATATATTTATATTTTGAGTGTTACGGGCAGCACTCTCAAATTAAAAAAAAACCAGAATATTACAATAGATCTCAATAGCAAAACTTAATACAAAAATAAATCTAATAATTAAAGGGTGTCCCCACAGGTGACGTAAATTGACCTATATGGGCGTTTCTTTTGAACTGTTATGGACAAACGATTGATAATTGGACAAAATAGCGATTACTTCGTCTATTATTATAATAACAAATATAAATTTACAAAGTTATAAATTAAAGGGTGCCCCAAGAGTTCATTTTATTTAATGTATATGACCATACTTTTTAACAGTTGTAGACAGACGGTTAAAAGACTAAGTCCACTATAACAGCTAATATAAAATTTTGAATTGAAAATTAAAGGGTGTCCCAATAGTTGAGATAATTTGATATATTTGACTAAACTTTCGAACAGTTTTAGACAGGCATCTGAACTTTAAAAGGAACCTGTGTTACTAAGTATAGAATTTGAATTTAGAAATTACAGGGTGTCCCAATAATTGATAAAATTTATCCTATGTGGGTCTATCGTCTAAGCCAATTACTAAAAAATTAGAAAAAATATCCACTGCCTATAATTAGGCATACTAAGAAATATAAAAATTTTAAATAATAAATTAATTAATTAGTTGATGTAATTTGATGAATATGGCCAAACTGTTGAACAGTTGTAAGCAGATGATTGAAGTTTAGAAATAAACTGTATTGCTAACTCCGCTATAACAAGATGCATAATATTTGGATTTGGAAATTAAAGGGTGTCAAAATAGTTATTGTAATTAGACGCATGTTGCCATGCCAGTTTATAATTTTAGATTAAATAATGTAAAAAAAGATGAAGCTAAAATTAGGTCTACGTTATATTAAATACACGAAATGTCCTTCGAATTAAGGAACAAAATAATAACGTACTCGCTTACGATATTAATGTACCTACCATTCACGAGAGGCGCTGCGGTAGTATTTTGAAATAGTAATTGCTCATGATTTAAATACTTAATCCCGTTTTCATAAAAATACAAATTTCCTTACATTTTGCCACTTTTCCTTAAAACAAAATTCCACTTCAAGTTTCTATCACAAATTTTCAATCTAAAATAAAAATCTCCACATATATTTAGATATTTTTGTTCGTTAAACAAAATCTCATTTAAATTTTTTGTTTTAAAACAAATAACTTTTGTGATTTTGTAGCTGCCCGCCAGTCATTTTTCATTAGAAATCTCCACTTTTGAAATTTATTAAAGACCTTCATTTATTTTAATATACAAATTAATGATCGCAATGACTTGTATGTTAATAGCAAACAATTAATTTTTCTCCGTGTTTTTTTTTTCTTTTTTTTTTTTTTGTATTTATTTATATACTCATATAAAAATAACAAGAATTAAATGTCGGTAATTTGTAATTTAAACTCAATCAATATAAAGTGGGAGATAGTGAAAAGAGTGATACTTTTTAACAGGGAATTAAAATATTTTAAGTAGATACTTTATAGTTCGGTTTGGGTTCGCGTACACTTTAAACTCTCAATTTATTAAAATAGCAAAAAAAAAATAATATTTTTTAAGAAGACAGGAAAATTTAGACACTAGAAAAATTTTATTTAGCAGTTTTTGGATCGCTACATCCGTTCTTATCCGAAAGGAGTCAATCATAACCTTAAGTCAGTTAAATAAAAATCAAATAAAACAACCCCTTAAGTTGGAATTTAAGTTGAAGTAAACAGAACTAATGAAAAAAGAATTTTCAAGATAATTTAAAAACACAACCACTTTGGTGAGTTAAAACAAAAGTTGATATTGAAAGTGGGTGTAAGTTTATTCCAAAAAAATATTTAGTGCTTTGTAAAAAGTAACAATTAAATTTTTTTCTTATCATTTTCTGGTCACCTCTTCACTTTATTTCAAATTAACAATTTTTCTTGTTAAGTTGTAAAGACTTAGAAGCCAGCGACAGACAGCTTTAGCTGATAACAGCAATGAGTGCAAAGGCGAAAGAAAAGTTGTTATTTTCCAATTTACTTTTAAATACTCTAGAGTATATTAATCATGGCTTAACAGTAATCACTGACTTTTAATCTATTTGTAACACGCAATAAGACAAAATAAAATAATCTTTTTCAAATAAGTAAATGAAAGTCCTCCCCCAAAATCATGCGTTTCATTAGTTTGCCTTTAACCAATAAAGGTAAGACTTCTTATACTGTTAAGTTAACTTTAAAAAAGTTTTTTCGCTTTCTTTTTATATACTTTTAATACTTATTGCTTTATTATGTGACTCCCCTTTCTGTAGCATCTTGATATCAACAACAAAAAAAAAGGCACAAAAATCCAATTATAATTGTTGTGTTATCGCAACCATGTACAAGTCAATATAAAGTAAATCCTATATTCTTGTTCATTTTATCGCTAAAGTTTTATTAGGTTTTTTCTCCTGCTGCATTTAACAATTTTTCAAACGTGTTTCTTTTTATCCATGTAATCAGTTTTCGCATTTATTCTGACCTGCTAATCCATATAAAGGGGAGGCTTAAAGGATTCATTTATTACAAATCAAATTACTTAGTTAAAATTGTTTAATTTAACTTTTTACAATAATTAAAATAAGTTTTAGTGAAAATATAGAGATAAATTACATTAATAAGTTTTTCTTTAAAATTCTTGGACGAAACAAGTTACTTAATAAACATTTATTTCAAACTTAAAAAATATTCACTACCCTTGAATTGGTTTTAGCAAATTTAAAAGAAAAAAAAAATAAATAAACACCACCAATGAGGGTGAAAGTTTTATCTCAAGTGTTACTTGGATTTAAACAAAAACATTTTTTTGTTTTTTTAAAAAAATCCATTTGAAAACTTAAAGTCTCTTTTTGTGGAAAAACATTCCTAAACTTAAGAAAAAAAAAGAACAAGAAAACTCTTCTCATCAAAAACAAAAAAATAAGTATGAGTAAAAGTGTAAGTATAAGTATAAGTATAAGTATAAGTATAAGTATAAGTATAAGTATAAGTATAAGTATAAGTATAAGTATAAGTATAAGTATAAGTATAAGTATAAGTATAAGTATAAGTATAAGTATAAGTATAAGTATAAGTATAAGTATAAGTATAAGTATAAGTATAAGTATAAGTATAAGTATAAGTATAAGTATAAGTATAAGTATAAGTATAAGTATAAGTATAAGTATAAGTATAAGTATAAGTATAAGTATAAGTATAAGTATAAGTATAAGTATAAGTATAAGTATAAGTATAAGTATAAGTATAAGTATAAGTATAAGTATAAGTATAAGTATAAGTATAAGTATAAGTATAAGTATAAGTATAAGTATAAGTATAAGTATAAGTATAAGTATAAGTATAAGTATAAGTATAAGTATAAGTATAAGTATAAGTATAAGTATAAGTATAAGTATAAGTATAAGTATAAGTATAAGTATAAGTATAAGTATAAGTATAAGTATAAGTATAAGTATAAGTATAAGTATAAGTATAAGTATAAGTATAAGTATAAGTATAAGTATAAGTATAAGTATAAGTATAAGTATAAGTATAAGTATAAGTATAAGTATAAGTATAAGTATAAGTATAAGTATAAGTATAAGTATAAGTATAAGTATAAGTATAAGTATAAGTATAAGTATAAGTATAAGTATAAGTATAAGTATAAGTATAAGTATAAGTATAAGTATAAGTATAAGTATAAGTATAAGTATAAGTATAAGTATAAGTATAAGTATAAGTATAAGTATAAGTATAAGTATAAGTATAAGTATAAGTATAAGTATAAGTATAAGTATAAGTATAAGTATAAGTATAAGTATAAGTATAAGTATAAGTATAAGTATAAGTATAAGTATAAGTATAAGTATAAGTATAAGTATAAGTATAAGTATAAGTATAAGTATAAGTATAAGTATAAGTATAAGTATAAGTATAAGTATAAGTATAAGTATAAGTATAAGTATAAGTATAAGTATAAGTATAAGTATAAGTATAAGTATAAGTATAAGTATAAGTATAAGTATAAGTATAAGTATAAGTATAAGTATAAGTATAAGTATAAGTATAAGTATAAGTATAAGTATAAGTATAAGTATAAGTATAAGTATAAGTATAAGTATAAGTATAAGTATAAGTATAAGTATAAGTATAAGTATAAGTATAAGTATAAGTATAAGTATAAGTATAAGTATAAGTATAAGTATAAGTATAAGTATAAGTATAAGTATAAGTATAAGTATAAGTATAAGTATAAGTATAAGTATAAGTATAAGTATAAGTATAAGTATAAGTATAAGTATAAGTATAAGTATAAGTATAAGTATAAGTATAAGTATAAGTATAAGTATAAGTATAAGTATAAGTATAAGTATAAGTATAAGTATAAGTATAAGTATAAGTATAAGTATAAGTATAAGTATAAGTATAAGTATAAGTATAAGTATAAGTATAAGTATAAGCATAAGTATAAGTATAAGTATGAGTATAAGTATAAGTATAAGTATAAGTATAAGTATAAGTATAAGTATAAGTATAAGTATAAGTATAAGTATAAGTATAAGTATAAGTATAAGTATAAGTATAAGTATAAGTATAAGTATAAGTATAAGTATAAGTATAAGTATAAGTATAAGCATAAGTATAAGTATAAGTATAAGTATAAGTATAAGTATAAGTATAAGTATAAGTATAAGTGTAAGTGTAAGTATAAGTATAAGTATAAGTATAAGTATAACTATAAGTATAAGTATAAGTATAAGTATAAGTATAAGTATAAGTATAAGTATAAGTATAAGTATAAGTATAAGTATAAGTATAAGTATAAGTATAAGTATAAGTATAAGTATAAGTATAAGTATAAGTATAAGTATAAGTATAAGTATAAGTATAAGTATAAGTATAAGTATAAGTATAAGTATAAGTATAAGTATAAGTATAAGTATAAGTATAAGTATAAGTATAAGTATAAGTATAAGTATAAGTATAAGTATAAGTATAAGTATAAGTATAAGTATAAGTAAAAGTATAAGTATAAGTGTAAGTATAAGTATAAGTATAAGTATAACTATAAGTATAAGTATAAGTATAAGTATAAGTATAATTATAAGTATAATTATAAGTGTAAGTGTAAGTTTAAGTGTAAGTGTAAGTATAAGTATAAGTGTAAGAATAAGTATAAGTATAAGAATAAGAATGAGTATAATTATAAGAAGTATATAAAGTATAAGTAATATTTCGCCATAACTTCGCACAGTGTTCTAGATCGTAAATCTAACTGGACAAATTTAATAAACAGCGTTGGGTTCGCCTGTTATGCATTAATTAAATATAAAATGAGTTCGAATGACGTTTATAAAAAATTAACATTTTTTAAATAAAGTTTTTCAATGGTGATCACTGTCAAGGTAATTCTTGATTGATACCAGTGATTTCTAAATTCCTTTCTGCTGCTTTTAAGAACTGTATATTTCATGTGTTTTGGTATATCTAACGATCATTAATGTCAGTAAGTTTAACAATTTCAACTTTTAACATTTTCTTAAAAATTAATGTTTTTACATATTTTAAAGAAATGTCAACAAAAAATTTTAACAAAATTATTTACTAAAACAACAATAATTTTTACACAACAAATGTTTAAGTAAATCAAAAATAATTTAAACGACAAGTGTATGCTCTTCATTTTGCGCTAAAAAATAACTTGTTAAAAAGAAATTGCCACGATGTTAAGGCAACAACCACTGGAAAATTTTTATACAACGACAACATGTTTCTAAATAAACATGACAATATGCAGCAAGTGCAAAGACAAAAACAATGAAACATGAGCTCCCTCACTAAGAAAATTATTTCCAACAAACAAAAAAAAGAACAAAAACGAAACAAAATTGTCTTTAAAATGTAAATTAAACATTCAGAATATGTTTGACAGGCAAAACAACTGAAGTCAACAAAATCCTTATCTTCTTCCCTTTATAAAATGTAAACGAAAATAGATCATCTTTCTAAGCAGTAACAGCTTCATTTGTGACCAAAAATAAACAGACAAAAATGTTTATGTCAGCGTAGCATAGATTTAGATTTTGCTTGGTTAGCGGTAGTAGCAGCAGCAGTGACATTTTATTAAGTCTACTTTTATAGCATTTGGCCTGTCATTTCTTCTCTTTAAAATTATTATTTTTTTTTGCGTGTGACGAGCCTGATAAAACAGCCTAAGGCGCTTGCAAGTTGTGTTTTTGTGTATAAAAGCCACTAATAACATTCTGACACTACAGCAATAAGATGACAAATCTAGCAGGGATAATAAAACAATAGAAGTCGGCGGTAAATGAATATTAAGAAAGAAACATAAACCTGAAAATTTTCAAACACATAATTAACAGAGCAGATTTGAAAATGTAGAGAAATTTTGAAGTTAATTGTGTGACGTTTCAAAACCGACTAAATAAATCCTATTAGTATTACTGAATTCTTTGTGCACTTTATGCCGCATTTCATTGTTTTCGATGGTCCGATGGTCAAGTCCTCTACATCAATATCATTAAATTGATAAAACATGAAAACATTATCAATACAAAGGTATCGATCACTAGGAACAGCCAGTACATATAAGTACATATAAGCCCAATTCGCCCGCCGTATTGTCGGTGAACTTTTTCTCCTCTACATCTAAGAGAAACATATGGTTGGTGTTATTTATAGACAAAACAACAAAAAAAAAAAATAATAGAAATAGTTTTATTAAATTTCTTGCGAAAAAAAACCCGACTACAAAAAATATTTCATCTATTTGTCTATAACGGATCCAAAATATGCCACATACATCAAATTACATTAACTATAAGGACACCCTATAAAACTTGTTATAGCAGACTTAGCACTACAGTTCTTTCAACCGTCTGCCTATAACGGTTTAACAGTTTGGCCATATACGTAAAATAACATCAACTATTGTAACACCCTTTAATTTATAATTTGAAATATTTATACTTCTTCTTATGCCAAACAAAGTAGTGTACATATCAAGTGTTTGTATACAATGGTTTAAAAGCTATATAAGTCATATAACATTAATTTTGGGAACACCCTTTATTTTCTAAATTTAAATTATAAATTTGCTGTTTTAGCTGACCTGGCAATACAAGTCCCTTGTAAGTTTCAGCTGTCTGTCTATAACGGTTCAAAAGTTTGGCCTTATACATCAAAACACATCAACTATTGGGCCATCCTTTTATTTTCAAAATTCAAGGTTTATACTTGTTGTTATAGCGGAGTTAGCAATGCAGGTTCTTTGTAAATTTCAAGCGTTTGTGTACAAAAGAAGGGCAAAATACATCAAATTAAATAAACTATTGGGGCACCCTTTAATTTATAATTTTGAATATTAATAGCTGTTACTATAACAATCGTAGCAATTGACATTATCTCCAATTCGCAAGCGTTTATTTAGAACGGTTCAAAAGATGGGCCCATGTAGGTTAATTTACGTTAGCCATGGGGATACCCTTTAATTTGAAGGTTTAATTTTTTATACATTTTTGCCATTGACAGCTATAATAATACGGAGTTTTTTTAATTTTAAAGTTGTGATCTTTACGGTTCATAAAACACGTAAGAAACATGCATGTTTTTTGGGGGCAACCTTTAATTTTTAAAGTTTTGAATTATATTTAAAACGGGGCCAAATCTGTAAGCATCCCCTTCAAATAAAAAAAATACATGGTAGCACAAATATAAAGAAGCAACATTCAGTCAAATTGATAACTTCATTTTTGGAAGTTGGTTAAAAACGGTCCAATTTGAGTGAAATATTAAATATTTAATATTTTTAATAATAAAGAAAATTAAATAAAAGTGTAGTGCATGTATAGTTAAATCTAATTGCAAAAATCTGCAACATTAAGTTAAAGGAAATCCCACAATACCTAAAATAAAAACCAAAAATCCCAAAATTGAAATTGTTACATTTTGCCCATGAGGTCCCTATATGAGCATAAAAATACTTTCGCCAACAATTCAGAGTAATTACAAGTTCTTTATAGCATTTTTCGTTTTCCGATCTAAGCTTTGGGATCTTAGAACATATTGGCTAAAATCAAAATTTGCAATGTAAGAAATGTCAAATTGAAGGACCTCCATCTTTTACAAGCATGATCAATATTTCACGGAATTTGGTTTAAAAGTGCATATTGTAACGTTAATAGAAATAAAAAAATTTTTGAATATTCAATAAAAAATGTTTTTCAATTAAAAAACGATTGATGGGCCATTTTAGACTAAAATACACAAAAATTAATTTTGGATTATTTTAATTAAAATCGTTTTTTATTTATTTTTATAATTTTGCTTACTAAGTTCATTAAAAAACTTGAAAAAATTTTATGAAAATTTGCCCAATATTTAAGAAAAATAAGTACTACGCCGAATCTTATATACCCTTTACCATCTATGAAGTAATTCCAATCAAAAGAGCAAATATTGGGGTGACAGAGAAGAATAAGAAACAAGAATTAAGTACTGTATATAATTTTACATAAAAATTTCATCGGCTCTTAATGGGTTAAGCAGTTTTCAAAAATTTTAGAATTTCCTTAAGGATCTCAGTTCAGCAACTATGGCAGAGTGCCAATTTTTAACCTTGATGTTTTTTTTTTATTTTTTAATTCACTATCGCTGCAATACGAGTATATATGTTTTTTGATTCGAGTTTTATCATTCTTCCAAATAATATGAAAAAATAGAAGTAGGCGTATTGTTTTGCCCGCTGCCTTGAAGGATATGGATCAATCTTGCTGATTTCAAATAGCACCTATTTCGACACTATGTCTGATCGATGACGCATTTATTTTTTTCTAGCTGATTTAATGCCTTGGAAAACTTGATTTCAGTACTAACACAAACGGACAGCAAGACATCCCTTAATCGACTTCGCTACGATCAGTCAAAAGGCTAAGTATTTTCTAAAACTTTTTGATTATGCCCTACTGTGCATTGTTGCATAATTTCATTAGCAACCAATGGAAAATTTAGGAAATGCAAAAAAATTTAAACTTTTCTACTTCGCCAGCCGCACACAAAAAATAAGTTGCAAGTCTTTAACACACACAGACAAACACAAAACACACACAAATGCTGCAACAATCACACTTTAATATAAAAACAAGGTTAAACGAAGCGTTAAAATTATAAGCAAATTAATTTTTGTTCAACAACAAAACAACAACAACAAAAACATTCATTTAACTTGTTTTATTTTTTTAGTTTCAGTGTAAAATCTCTTGTTTTACAGTAATAAAACATTAAGACTAACTACGAGTACTACGAGTAACACAATGGCAATGGAGGCTGATAAAAAGCCAGAAGAATAATTTTAGACAGTAATTGTAGTAAAGAAGAATATATTATTTTGCTTCAAATATATTAAAATGCTTTTTTTCATATAAGTAAAAAACACTTAATATAAGCAAAAGTTATAATTAAAGTTGGTAGACTGAGGTTTAAAATTTAAATGTTTTTGATTAAATTGTTTTAGCGATATAGAATAATTATTTTTTTTTTTAATTTCTTACAACACCTCGATTATTTATACCTTTTATAAGAAAACGGAAATAATTTTTTTAATCTAAAAAATGTCTTAATTTATTAGCAAAACTTTTCTTGTTATGTTTTGTAAAGTCAATTTAACATTTCAACTTAAAGAAACTCTTATAAGATCAACCTTTCTGTCGGAAATGTTTTGCATCGATACAAAAATTTTTTTTTTTTAAATTTCATCTAAACTAACTAAATGTCTGAACTAAATGTCATCTTCTCCTAATGGGTTAAGCATTTAAAAAAAACTTTGTATTTCCTTAAAGATGTCGTCAAAAACTTTTAAAAAGTACCCATAACAGCATCTTAAAAAAATGTTGATTTTATGTAGAGTTTATATTCTTAAATCAAAACTTAAATTTAAATAAAAAAAATATTTTTGTTTACATATTTGTTTTGTTTTTACTCTATTGTTGCCCGTATTGTTATTGTTGTAGGTGTATATCGCAAATTGCCCGAAATTCTTTTGAAATAATCTTCCATTTTCTACCAGTTATTTTGTTGCTATTTTCAAACAAGAAAAGTAATTGTTATATTTAATATTTTTTTCTGTACTTAGGAAATAAAATCTATCAAATTAATAACTTTTATTATAAAAAAAAATCAAAACATATTTATGAAATAAAGAAAAAAGAAAACTTTTACGATGGGGGGGTGGGTCAAAAAAGATTTCAAAGTTTTTTTTTTTCTTAAAAGAAATCAACTATTTCTGAAAAATAATTGTATAAGAGCTTTAAAAGTCAACTGAAATCATATGTATACTTTAATTTATACTTTAGAAAAAGATTGTCAAGGATCATGTATAAAAATTAAAAATAGATGGGAATTTAAGCTAAATGAAAAATCAGTTATTCAGTTATAATACTAAAATAGTTGGGTTTATAATTGCAAAAATTAAAAAAATATTAAGTTGCAAGTACAAACGCCAATCAATATGATAATGAAAGGGCTCCTATTGTGGTATGAAAAAAATTGAGAAAAATGTATAATAAACAGTAGCGGTGTCATTTCTGTACATGAAATATTTAATGAAAATTTTGTTGTTGGTGTAGATAGTAATCGATTTAGAATACACAACAACTAATTTTGGAATTTTTGTCTGTCTGTCCGTCTGTCTTTCTTTGTTCGAATCACATAGAAATAAATGATGGTTTTGAACAAAATTTTGTGAGCAGGGCCTTAGAACCTAGATTCCAATATAGACTACTTTTTTTTTTAATAAGAGATTATTTCGTAGAGAAAATATCAAAATAGTGAAACCACCTAATTTTGCAGGTAATGGTACTAAAACAGTGGTCAGCACTTTTTATTTATCTAGATTTGAATTTTACGAAATTTAAGATCTTTGTGGAGGTTCGATTTTTTATATACCTGGCTAATTTTTTTGACGCCTTTGAACTTTTTTCTTAAACAGTCAGGGCTGTGTAGAGCATCTGACAAACGGGTCAGTTCCTTTTTATTGCTTTTAATTTTATCTACGGCAACTAACAATATATCTGCATTTCTTAAAAGATTTTTTTAATTGAGATACATATGTGGCCTTCTAATAACCTAGATGCTACAGGGGGCTTTCATGACTGTAGCCTATCAATTCACCCGGAGATATACATATTTGATATGTAAATCATATTTGAAAAAAATATGCAAATAATATGGAATTCTATTTTCGACAAAAAAAATGTGGATCTGTTCTCCTCATCCTTGACATCCTTATTGTAAACATTTCCAATTTATAATTTTTATCCAACAATAGTCATCACTTTAATCAGGACAATTCTAAAGTTGCCTCGACATGAAAGCCAATCAACAAAAAAATGATTTTCTAATAATCACGACACAACCTAAAATTGGACACAAAAGAAAATTCTTTTTTTTTTTTTCGTTAAAATCAAATATTTGAAAAGAAAACTGTTTTGTAATATTTTAACAACATAATCAACAACAGATTTCTGTTATAACAATAATAACAAGGACACAATCTAAAATAAGGGACAATAATTGTAACCAAAAATTTATAGATTTGAAAAAATAAAATTATCCAAAGATTTACAAATGATGGTTAGAAAAGCAATACAAAAAAAAAACTCAACCAAAGCAATAATAGATAGAAAGCAAATAAAAACTTAAATCCAGCGATAAATATCACAAAATCCTACAAAGATGACTAAACAAAAAAGAGACAAAAAAAAATGATACAAAAAATATTGTATTGTAGTTTCATTTTTCAAATTAAAAAGAAAAGAAAAAAAAGGAAAACGATGCCAGCAACTGCATTTGATTGTATGGTTGAGTGAATGAATAAATCGATGGATGAACGAACATTTGTATGATTCGAATAGCCTGGGCTGGTCATACACGCGCAGCAATTCGCTAAGCTGCTGTTTTTTTTTCCTTCCTCATGGCAGTAGTATTTTGGTTACAGCCTTTAAATTTTTTATCCATAAACCCACCCAACAAATCATGTTTGTTACGAAAACATTAACAGCCAGTAGAAAACTTCATTTACTGGTTGAGTTACAAATATCATCAATATACGAGGGGTTAATTGGAAGGTCATGAAATATATAAAAGTGATTTTAAAGCTTTTGTAAAGGAGTAAGTTTTTATTTTTACTAAAGTATTGTTAAAAACAACAATAATATTTTCATTTCAAACGATATATTGTTACCTGGAACATTATATGGTTGCTGTAAAAATATCGCAACTATGGGGTTTCTTTGCTTTTAACGCTTTAAAAAGACGAAAACCTTACATGCGGCATTTAAAATATTTGTTACTGTGAATGATAATCCTATCTACAGGGTGGTCCAAAATACAAGTATCTTTTTAACCGACTTCGAAAAATGATAAGGAGAAAGAACACAGATACAACTCAGATTTTTTCCCGTTTTCAACCAAAAAAATCATATTATGAAAAATTAAAGGGTGCCCCATATAACACACAAGACTTTTACTTGTCTATGGAACTGCCTCGCACAACAATATATCTTTCTAACACAGTTGGTATCACTACAACTCTAAATAATAGAAAGAGATATAAAGAAATATTAAAGGGTGTCCCCAAAGGTGAAATAGTTATGCTTATATAACTCTATATTTTAAACCTCTGCAGTAAAACACTTAAAAATAATATAGAATGTCATCTTTAGAAAGTAAAATTGGAAATTAAAGGGTGCCCCTTAGGTGACAGAACTAGGCTTATATGGTTCTATGCTTTGAACCGCTATAGTCAAAGAGTTAAAAATAACATAAAAAGTGTATTTCAGTGTCTGTAATAGCAACGAGCATAAAGTTGTAAACGAAAGGGTGACCCTATAGGTGATGTTACTTGAGGCTGTATCTTTTTAACTGTTATAAACAGACAGTTGTAGCTTTCGCAGCACTTGTGTTGTCAGGTGTTCTATTAAAACTATATAAAATAAAATTGGAAGTTAAAGGGTGTCACCACTTTAGTTGATAAGGTTTAATAATAAGTTTAAGCCATTAGAGAACGAGACTTGAAAATTAAACAGGCTGTTAAATAATTTATCCGCAATTAAAAGTATAAAAAAGCTAAAGGGTGTCCTAATAACTGATGTAGCATCACTTTTATAGCTATATCTTTTAAACCATTATAGTCAAACACTTTCACTTCTACATACGCTTCAACAGCGAGTATAAATATTTAAAATTACAAAATAAAGGGTGTCCCCATAGGGATATGGATTCATCCATTTATAAAAAGATAAAAAAAATTGAATTTAAGCAAATGTGTATTAAAAATTTTTATTTGATTTTCGATGGCTCTCTGCCCGCATTTTTTAAATGATAAATAATTCCACTATTTATGGAACAAGTGTTCCTTCATGTGTCTATCACGGCGGGCCTCACTAACTTATCATCTAATTCTAATTTTCTAATCTAATCTTTGTTTTCGGCGGTCTGATCTCACGAATTCCTAAGACTACTCTTTGCTTAGAAATGTAGATCTCTTCTGCGAAAAGTGTAAAAGAATGTTATAGCAGACAGAGTAGACGCCAAGACGGCTACTAACACCTTTACGGAACTTAATGTGCAAAAGAATGATTATTTAATGAGCTACCTGCCGTTGTGTGACAGTCTGCCAAAATTACCAGGTTTTACACGTTCATTTTTACGTTTCAGGTGACTCTGTGTTGATTACCGTTGACTGTAATGGAATTCCCAATAACGTTTGCGACAAAATAAAAATTAGCCAATGATGCCACTACTATTAAATCCTCACTAAACTGTCGCTCTCTTTAAATAACTGTATTTTCAGCAATGGCCTGCTTGTTTCCGAACCCTAGATAGCTGATAGCAGAGAAGATGATTATTGAGTCAATCGGGCCTTGTAAGCGTATCATCCTAGATCTTTTTATAAAAATTACTGTCATACCAAGTTGTTGAGATCGATGGCGAATCGACGTTCCTTGACTTAGTTTTACAATTTCGGTCACAGCAGTGTTCTTCTAGATACGGATCGTGCTACGACCGAAATAAAGAATATTGTCCACCATCAAGCCAAGCTCACGAAATTCTTGGAGAAGCTTGCGTACAGCCTCTTACGTAGCATTAAGGCAAACTACTTTTAAATTACACGCTGTCCAAACTTTTTCCAAGATGCTACTAGACTTTCGCTTACACTGTTAAAGGCCACTTAGAAATAGTATGTTGTTAAACGATCAGAGTGTTAAGCATACTTTATCTGCTTAAATACCTCGAACTTTCCAGTTATTCTTTTTATTCTATTTTTAGCAACTCTGTAATGACAGCTGTTAATTTTTCACTCATATTTTTTTTTGGCTGGCAACACTTTTTTGCAAAAAAAAAACGGTATATTGAATTTAGAAAGCCTTAAATAAAAGCTTATAAAACTGTTTGTTTTGTTATTGAAGTTTTTAGAATCTTTTAAAATATTACCAGACAAACACTTCTCATATAATCCTCCAAAATATCTATCTGACATAACGTTTTGCCCCTTCCTAATGCCGTACTAATTCATGGCTGTTTATTTATTTTTCCTTTTTTTTTTCATTTATTTATACAAGTAAATATTATGTGATGCGTTGTAAGCTGTTCCTAATGAACACATATGAATCAGCAAAATTTTGAAGAGAAAAAAATTACAATGTAAACTAAATAAAAGCATTGAACGACCCCCAAATTCGTCTCCACCTTTTACGCTTTCATCATTATAATCGCATAAAAATGTTCTGCTTATTTTGATGATTTTCGAGGATATGAAAAATACAAATTAACATCACATCATCACAAAAAACTAACACGAACAACGAACTCCTCAATTTTATTGTTACGAAAAAAAAATCAACAATAAAATCAAGTTACTGGGTCATGATTTTATAAATCTCTGGTGGCTAGTTTTTCTGTTCTCGTGTCTTTTTTTCTGCCAAGTAATAGAAGAGTAAAACCAATTTGCCTTTTCTAGCGTACAATGGACTATGATTTGGCATTATTAACAGAAATGGGGTTACAATGGGATTGTATGTGTTATCAGTGAAACTAATTGGAAATAAATCCATTAAAAGGATAACAATGTTACTTAATAAAATAAAGTAATGAAAAACTAAACAAGTTAATAACAATTTAATTTATTCTAAAAGGAAACTAAAAGAAAAATTTTACAACGAAAAATTCTAATACAAATCTTTATAAAAACTACAAATTCCATTAAAAGGAATTAAAAAATTAGCTTTTAAGTTGTGTTTTATAAAAAATATAGTTTTTTAATAAAAAGTACTTTTTTGACAAAAGTTATTTTTTCTAGACAAATGTGAAGAATTTATTAATTGTCGAAAGATGAATGATTTTTTTTTTGTACAACACCAAACGGTTTCTTAAGTATGGTAATTTTTTGTAAAAGAAAGCTACACTGCAAACAGACTTATTTTTTATTGAAACGAAGAACTACATTTTAAAAATTGGATTTTTTCCTTAAAAACTTATTATGAATTAATTAAACAAACTGACTTTTTAAGGAGAAAAGGTTTTAAAAAAAATTTATGATAATTTTCTGTAAGAAAAGGTACCCTAATAAGTACTTTTTTGCAACAGGAGTTTTTGTAAGAAATAAAACAAAGTTTTTAAAAGGAGCTTTTGTAAATACCGTATATTTTTTAAAAATATGTACCATGAGAAACAGCAAGTTTTTGTTAAACGCAAAAGAAAAGTTATCATTTAAAAAGCTTACTTTTGTTTTAAAATGACTTTTCATACAAAATGGTACTTTTTGTGCAAAGGTACTTTTTTTGAAAGGGTACATTTTGTGAAAAGGTACTTTTTTTAAAAGGGTACTTTTTGTGAAAAGGTACTTTTTGTGAAAAGGGTACTTTTTGTGAAAGGGTACTTTTTGTGAAAAGGTACTTTTTATGAAAATGTATTTTTTGCCAAAAATGTAACTTTTCGTGGACACGGAACTTTTTGTGAAAGGCCGAACTTACAGTACTGGGAAGAACGTTTTGTACAAATTAAAGCAGTAAGTTGCGAAATGACCTTTAAAATTATGAGTTGATTAGTGTAGATAGAGTACGTTTACAATTCAATATTGATTAATTCTGCTTTTAAAAAAGAATGTGTCCTTTTGACAAGTGAAGAATATTTTTTAAGAAATGCTTTTCAAACTAAAAAGTATAATAGAAAATTAGGGTTTTTGGAGATAAAGGTACTTTTTTGTACCAAAAAGCATATTTTTTGGAAAATGCAGAATTTGGTGACACTAAAAAAAAAAGTTTTTCAAGTCGGAAAAGCAAAGTTAAGGAATTATTTACGTATTAAATATTTTAGAAGAGAACAGACATTTTACTTTTTTTAAGAAAAGGAAATTTTGAAAAAAGGGAATTTTCGTTAATTAAGTTTTTTAGTAAAAAAAAATCCTTTTAGAGAAGAGATAGTTTAAGGAAATTAAATTATTATTATTTATTATTATTATTCTTTTTTTTTTTTTTTTGGAAAAATGGATTTAAAAAAAATGTTTTCAAAAAAGTTTCAAGTTTCTTACGTTTACCATTTGGTAAATTTGTGGAAAAACGCTGAAGAGAAATTTGTTTAAGATGGGGATTTTGTGATTTATTTATTGATTTTTTTCTTTTTTTAAACGAATTCTTATTTGGGTTTAAAGACAGACCTTTTAAGAGAAGAAATTTTTTCACAAATTTTTTTTTTTTTATAAAAACTAATATTTATTATGAAGGAAAATTTTCCGAAAGAGGATAATTTTGCGACAAAAAAACAAACTTAATCTAAAGAATATCATTTATTTCAATAAATTTTTTTAAATGTCGCTTTTTATTAAACAAGTTTTTTTTTTTTTTTTTGTTAAACAAGTTTTATAAAAAAATAATACTTTAACTAAAAAATTTTTGTTTTTGTAATTGCTGAAAAAAAACTACTAAATAACATGGCAACCTTTACTATCCTTCTACGAAGGATTAAAAACTACCTAAACTAAACTTTCTTCCTCGTTAATAAAAAAAAGTTTATCCTTTTTAACCTTTTACTTCATGTAGAATTTGCCATAAAATTTTCAAATAAATTCTCAAACTTCTCTCATCAAATATTCCAAACAGCAACACAAAAATTTTCCTTTTTGATGCACATACACAAACACTTATATAATTTAATTTAATTGAATTATGACTGTTTGTTGTCTTCGCTCATCATATTCCTTTAACAAAAAGAAACGAAAAAAACTACAAACGATGAAAACGTAGTTCAAATAAAAAAAATGCATTAACAGCATTTATATCCTTAAATTGTCAGACTGAATGGTATCGAAAAAGGAAGCCTACTCTCCTACGCAATCATATATGTTTAACAAGAAAAAAAAAAAAAAGACATCACTCCTTTACTCCTTTGACTAAATGGTACATTTAGACTTCTAAATGAAAGGAAAAAAATCAAAATAAAATAAAATTGAATAGATGGTTGTCTGTGGTTACGTGAGTTACGTTGTCACAGCAAAAGCATCAATTGTTTGATGGTTAACAAAAAAAAATCTGCACGAAAAAATAATGAAAACGAAAATATATAGAAAGTTGAAAAACAAAGTATTTTGGGCACGTTCACTATAAAAAGACTATAATTTGTAGGAACACAATCAGAAGCATAAAAAAAGATTTAATTTTTCTTTTTTATAAAAGAAAAAAAATTATAAATTGCATAGCAATAGTTCTAGAAAACATAGAGAAAAAAATTTATTTTCTTTTACTTTGCAGCCTATGAACTGAAGCATACTTTAACGAATATGTTTTCAAATATACAACTGATTTAAACAGGGCTGCCATATATTTTTTTCCTTCCCTTAAAAATCAAATACCAAACCCCTGAAATTAAAATATTTAAGTCATTAAATTTTTGTGGATTGCATAAATATTTTTATTTTCATAATTCCAAAAGAAAAAAAAGATTTTTTAAATATTATTATATGTTTTTAAAAAAATCGTCTAATCCGACAATATTGAAGTTAAGGCAAAACATACTTTTTTTTAAATCTTTTTTATATCAGCACTAAGCAAGATAATCAAAAAAACTTATTTTTCTCGCAGTATAAAATGGTACAACAGTAAAGACTTGAGAGCATTTATTTATTATTCAAACTTTATGATCAAAATCGCAGTATTCGTGTTGCCATACTGAGCAATCTTTTGAAAGTCACCAGAAGCGAGAATTAAATATAAAAATATTTAGAAGCTGCAACTTAATAATTTCTTTATAGAAGGAGGAAAAATTACCAAAAGAGGAAATGTAAAAATTTTAGGAACATTTGTATTTTAAACATAGTACATTTTTACAACTAACGGGTAAAAATTTTTTTGTTAAGTAAATATAATAAATATCATTATCGTTTTAAGATATTGAAAATATTGGCAAAAAAAAATTTTATTTTGAAAATTTTTGACTTAGTACTTTTTTATGCTTAACGGGAAAAATATTTTTTCTTCTATCGCATTCAAAAGCGAAAAACAATAAGCCATGAACTATTTTAATAGGATTTCATATTTTGTTATTGCTTTGTAGTTTCTGTGCTAAGAAAGAGTTGGAGAGTCAACAGCCACTGGACATATTTTCTCTTTCAAGTACAAAGTTATGCAGCCTTCGGATGAGGTTTTACAATTTAAGGGTAAAAATTTTTTGGTAAGTAAATTTAATTAAGAGGAGTAATCTTAAAATTATTGAAAATATTGGAAATAATATTTTTATATTGAAAATTTTTGACTTAGTACTTTTTTATGCTTAACGGGGGAAAATATTATTTTTTTTTTTAAATCGTATTCAAAATTGTAAAATAATGAGCTTTTATAAATTTTAATAGGGTTTTCACTATTGAATTAATTATTTTAAACGCATTTTGTTATTGCTTTGCTGTTTTTCTGCTTAAAAGGAGTTGGAGAGCCAAGTTTTGCTGATCATATTTTCTCTCTAAAGCACACAGTTACTCAGCCATCAGATGAAATTTCTATGATAATTTTAATATTAACAAAGAAATAAGGAGAGTAAACTACCTTTTACGCTGTTTGAAGAACTCGACGCATTTTAACAATATTATAAAACCCTACAATTTACAGGGATACTTCCGGCAGAAATACCTGCAACTTGGGAAAGTTACACCGTACACGGCATTTAAAGATTTTGCTAAGTGGCTACATTAAGTAGTATATGCGACTTAAAATTCGGTTCTTCTATTACATTCGGTCCTGGAAGTTTTTTCACTTTGATATTTACAAAACCCTTTGCGATTAAAAAATAAAACCACACGGCCAGTTGACAAAAGATTTACACATATAACATACTCATTACTTACCCTTTTGATAATTCATGTTGCTTTTTAGTTGCTGATACACTTTGAAGCGAAATATGAAAAATATTTATATGCTGATGTCTGACAATTATTCTGTATTGTTTCTTATAATGATTATTATTTTTTTGACATAAAAAATTCACTTGAAACTTTTAAATTACACATTAAAAACAATTAAAATTTACGACATGTAGATTTTTGTTTTTGTATCCATGTATTTGAACAATTTTTGCATTAAATTTGATTTATGGACAATCTGTAAAGAAAGAGATATTTTTAAATGTTAAATATTTGTAAATCAGTCAACTACATATAACAAAACTTAATGGAAAAATGTGTACTCCTTTCTTAGTTCTATTAAAAAAAAGTAAGAGAGATATATTCGGCTATGCCGTATCTTAAATACCCTTCGTTATCTATGTAAATCAAGTTAAGTGAGGTTACTCCAATCAAAAAAGGAAATATTGGGGTGACAGAAAATTAAAATATTTAAAAAAAATTGTTACTGCATTTATATAATTTAAATAAAAATGACAACGGCTCTAAACGGGTTAAGCAATTTTTTAAATTTTAGTATTTCCTTAAAGATCTCTTCAAAAGCTTTAAAGTGATACCCTTATTGATATGTTTAAAAATTTGTAAATTTCAGAGCCCTTAATTAAGCGCCATTTTTATTCGCTTGATGTTTTTTTTGCTCTTTTTTATAATTCTCAATCGATCCAAATACTTATGTTTTTGATTGGAGTTACTTTATTGTTCTAAATGACATGAAAAAAATAGATGTAGGCGCGGTGTTTTGCCTACTACCTCAATCATATATTATTATTTGTTGGCGCCACAGAAGTATTTACAATCCAGTTTTTTGTAATTCATATTATTTGTTCATATATCCAAAATTTGGCGGCACACTTTTAAAATTTCGTGGCCCACAAAAGTGCCTCGGCACAGTGGTTGAGAATCACTGCTCTAGTGGATGCAGTAACACCAACGCATCAAAAGAATGTGCGTATTGAATAGAATATCGCTGCTGTAAACGAAAGTGTGGAAGAAGATCCAAATTTATCAATTCGTCGTCGGTCTCAGGATTTGGTGCTCTGTCCGTCCACTACGTGAAAAATTTTGCGCAAAGATCTTGGCCTACACGCGTATAAGATCCAGCTAGTGCTGAAATTAAAGCCACGAGACCATTATATGTGTCGTTCTTTCGCCGATTAAGCTGTAGACTAGTTAGTAACTGACCTATTGTTTTATAGCCAAATTATGTTCAGCGATGAGGCTCAATTTTGGCTTAACGGGTTTGTTAATAAGCCAAATTGCCGCATATGGAGTAAGACCAATCCACAAACCTTTTGGAGGCCACCCTTTTATTTAATTTTGTACTTAGTGTATAGTTTGCACGTGCCTGTCTCTTACAGTTAAAGGCTTATTTTAATAAATGTAAAATAATGCCATCTATAGGGACACCCTGCAATTATTAATTTAAATATTTTACAACTTTCTTATACTGCGGTTTGTAGCATTGAGCACTTTGTGAAAGAATTTAAATGTCTGCCCCTTATCGCTAAAAAATAGATTAAAATTGTGCTTGTTATATGGAGATTATTTGTAAATTATGTATAAATGTTTCAAATAAGAAAATTTATAATTTAGTTAGAAATTGCCGAGTTTTTAATTAACAAATAAACAAAAGTTCACCAAGTGCGTGTTAAAGACACACACGAAGGGTGGAGCATCATTTATGATCCACCTTTCAATTAAAAATTTTTCATTTAATTATTTGTTAACAATTTAAAGTGTCTGTCTTTTATCTTACTGTTTAAACGATAAGACACCCTTTGATTAATTTTTTTTTTATTTTTTCAACTTATCTATCCTTTTAGAAGACATAATAATAAATACCCTGTGTGAAAACCACGTTCCCTATTGAAACCCTCTTTTTAATTTTATTGTTTTAACCACTCTTTACACTCTGTGTAATATTTAATTTACTGCCTGCTACGGTTAAAAACCTAAATTCACGTCACTATAGCAACACCCTTTAGTCTTCATTTGTTTTTATAGCGGACAATAAAATACTTAAGAGTAAAGTGTCTGCCTAGACCAGGTACGTGAAAATTATGTTACTATCGGGACACCATTTAATTTAAAGCTTTATTTATTTGTACTTCGAAACACTCGCAACTATGCGAATACATCTTTTGTTTAAATTTCAAGAGTAAACTTAGTATGGTTCCACAGATAGAGGGCTATGACATACAGACTATATCTGAACGATTGACAAATTTTTTTGATCTCAACACTAAACCGGACTGATAGACGGAAATTGCTCAATTGATTTCGCTATGCATAAGAAGTCAGAATAATTTATGGGGTCGGAAATGAATAATGTAGAAATTACACACGGAATGACAAACTTTATCCACCTTTGGGGTGAAGGGTATAAAAACTGTAATTGGAATGCAAGAGAGTATTTCAGTAGCAGCACTGTAAGTATTAGTATAAGACCACTGTAATTTTATTACGGTACCAGTGTTCTGGTACCTAAATTACCAAAACTTTTCCTGGATTTCTTTTTTATTATCAACATAATGATACTTTAGTATTTGCTTGGGGTACCTGTAAAAGTCATATAACTTATAAAATATAAAGTTTTATGCTGCATAACATTAATTAGGTTTATTGTAATAAAGTACCACCAGCATTTTATTCGGAAGATAAACATGACATATTTGAATACAAAATTAGAAATTTAAAAGATCTTTTATATAATTTTTTTTTATAAAAGGCATTGTATTTTTAGCAACCAATTTTAGCATAAAAAGTACATTTTTTTGGCGTGAAAACTTTTTTTAAAATTAGTTCTAATTTTTTGAAGATAATTTATTTTCCTGCAACAACTCTTCTACTGTGTCTAGTTTCGAGACATATTATTGGGTAATTGCCAAGTAAATATTTCATTATCTATAGAAGCTGCTTACTTTTTTGCTTGCTTCCTAGCAAAAAGGGTGTTGACTTAACTACGTTTGTAATTCCTGTCATTCTCAGTTGATGTATAAATTTAAATGATTTTGATGAACTTGGTACCAAAGTGAACTTTATGTTTTTTGTTTTAGTTAGTTGTAGCACCTTAACATATTCTTCCTTATTTTTTTTTTTTTTTTTTTTTTTTTGCAAACTACAACCACACTTTGCGAAGTGCGGCAGGATGTTGGTTATAGAGAACGTGAAAGTGTATTGTCTAGATACGATGGTTTCATTATTAGATTTGTCATAGCAAATTAACAACAAACAATGTACATGTGGCAAATATCCATACAAACATCTACATATGCAAACTATACACATCAATCAAATGCATGCTAAGGGTTGATGTAGTGGTTAGATTAAATATGCAAAGATGACAAGGACAATCTTTTTTAAGGGACAAAAAATTGAAATCAATATTAAATTTAAAGACATCAAAATATTTTTGTTTTATAAAATTTGTACTAATTTTTGAATATACATTTGTGTGACTACATGATATATCTAATAAAAAAGGGACATAAAATTTCATGTCTTGACAAAATTTCTTTCATAGAAACATTTTTATAGCTTGATAAAAAACTTTTTTCTAAAGACAAAATTATTCTATAGAAAATTTTTCATGGCTTGACTAAATTATTCTATAGAAAATTTTTCATGGCTTGACAAAATTATTCTATTGAAAATTTTTCATGGCTTGACAAAATTATTCTATAGAAAATTTTTCATGGCTTGACAAAATTATTCTATAGAAAATTTTTCATGGGGCTTGACAAAATTATTCTATAGAAAATTTTTCATGGGGCTTGACAAAAATATTCTATAGAAAATATTTCATGGGGCTTGACAAAAATATTCTATAGAAAATATTTCATGGGGCTTGAGAAAATCATTCCATAGAAAATTATTCATGGCTTGACAAAATTATTCAATAGAACATTTTTCATGGCTTGACAAAATTATTCTATAGAAAATTTTTCAATTTAATAATTTGACAAAATTATTCTATTGAAAAAAATTTTTCATGGCTTGACAAAATTATTCTATTGAAAATATTTAATTTCTTTCTAACAAAATAAAAGAAAAGATTTCTTGGCTTAATAACATTATTCTAAAGTAAATGCTTCATGCCAAAAATATTTTTATGGCATGACAAAGCTTATTTTTTATCTTGAAAATTTCAGGGCTTCTGAAAAGTATTCTATACGAAAGTCAATAATATTTTCATGGCATGTCAAAAAAAAATATTCATGGCATAACATAACTTTTTTTTAATTTTCTCTTGAAATTTTCAGGGGTTAAGAAAAATATTCTACAGAAAATTTTCATGGCTTGATAAAATTATTTCATAGAAAATTTGTCATAACAAAACGATTTTCATAGCATGACAAAAATATTTTCATGGCATGACAAAAATATATTCATGGCATGACAAAACTTATTTTTTTAATTACTCCTGAAAAATTTTCTTAACTTTCTGCAAACTTATTTTAATATTTTTGAGACAACGAATTTTCCTGTATAGAAAAATCTTTATGGTTTGTTATCTTTTTCTATATCAGGATATATTCGCAGCTTTATAACATCATTTTAGAAAAATTTTGGGGGCTGAAAATTTGTTTCAGAAAACTTTTTTTGGAATTTATAGAATATCATTCACAGTCGTTAATCAGCAAAATATGTTCAAAAACATAATTCCCTTTAATAAGTTTTTGGTTGAATGACACTGCATCAATAGCTTTATGTTTTGTATTTATTGTTGTTTTTTATATTACAACCAACTTTTGCCGTCAAGCACTTTAAATTTTGTTCTTTTTTTCACAGAACTTAACTTTGTTTGTTAACAAAAAATATAAATCATCAAAAAAAAAGTTTTAAAAATATAAATTACTCTTGAAAACAACATCACAAAACGAATTAAATTTTAACAAAATCAGCAGTAGCAAACGCAACAACAGCACCAGCAGGAGCTTTATTTAATTGCTCAGAAAATAACAAAAAAAAAGCATAAATTTTTTCTTTCCTTAAAAAAGTTTTTAATATTTTGTCAATTGTTATTACAATTGTTCGCTTGATTATTTTTAGTTCTTTTTTTCTTTGTGGAATACAACAGAAAAACAGCAAAATATTTCGTTCAATTTTACCTTTTTTTGTTGTTATTATCATTGTTTGTTAATGGACCCAAAAATTAAATTCAAAGAGTAGTAAAGTGTGCTTCAGTTGTGTATTTTTAACAATTTTTTGGTTTTTATTGCCGGAAATTGAAATAATTTTTCCAATTGTTGTAATAATTTTGAAGTTATTTTATTAATAATTTTAGTTTTAAATTATAAATTCTTTGTATTTATATTTGAAAATTATCAGTGAAAATTTTGTTACAATTTGATGTCATAAATAAATGGCATGTTTTAATTAAATATTTGTAAATTGAAGAATTTTATTGAAAGAAGGGTATTTGTAAGGCTTTTAAAATAAAGAAAATTTAAACTAAAAATTAAAATATGTCTTTTAACTTTTTATGGAAATAAATATTAAAGAATACTTTTTTGTAGTCTTGAAAAAATAGCTTTTATAAAAAAGAGAAAAGTAAAAAAATAAAATCTTGTTAAAAGGAATAATGAAAAGATCAATTGCACGTTAGAGGGTGCATTGTGGTGGTTCATTCGCTTTATTTTAAAATAATACAATTTTTGTATTTATTCGCCTTTCAGAAAACCCATCCACTGTGGCAGCTTGACAAATTTTTTTTCTATTCAGGTTTCTGTTGGGATATGAACTTATGATCTTTTTTCTCTGTAAGGAAGGCAAATGATCATTCTTTTCTTGATGAAAAATAAATCTACCACATGTGAAACTTTTTTTGTGAGAATTACTAAGTGCACATAAATTTAAGCACACAACGGGACCTTTAGGACCCAAGTGAGTAGGTCTTATTATACCGGCAGCCTGTGCAACCTAAATGAAATGCGGGTATTCTCGTTGCGACTTAATTTCTTACAACAATATGTAACTGTTGTGAAAACGTATATTTTTCTTTCCATAAACATTAATAGTTCCAAACACTACTGTAATAAAGAGAGTAAAAATTTGAGTACAGAACTGATGCGTGGAGCTACATTACCGTTCTTGTTGCATATTCGTTTCTGCTGGGAAAGATAACTTGGATTATGTCCAGTTATATTGAAGACTTCTCTGACATAACGCTAATTAAGCCATAAATTGAAATTGCATTTCCAAGCCAAAAAAAAAATAAATAAAGCTGCCAAAAATTATGTTTTTTGTTTTCTTTTTAATTAAAGCTGAACTTTAATATGTTGGTGACAAGCTGGCACGCATGCACCCTATGTAAACGTAAGCACTCTGTTGAACATTTTCTTTAAACTGCCTTACCGCGAGCAACTGCGAAATTTATAAATAGGCGAGTAAAAACGTCTAAATTCTTTTAATGTAAAAAGATCTGGTAGACTTTTTTTTAGTTATTTATATAAGTGTATGTATAAAATATTTAAGAATTTTCTGCAACAACAACTAAAAAGCGAACTAAGATATATTGAAGAAAATTCTGCAACAACAACAAATGCCGAACTTAACCACGTTGTTCATTAAATAGTTTTAAGTCTGGCGATGGCATCTAATATTAACTTTTGAATTTCTGACCAGAGAAGCAGCAAAAACTAGGTATTATATTCAGGGGTACCTGAATGTAGCTGAAGTAGGGCAAATTCCTCTCTCGCTATTTTTCTTATCACATCTTCCCCAGAATAGGTGAACTTTCAAAAAACTATCTACTAGCCCTAAGTTTATTGATTTTTAGGTTTTATGCAAGTTTTTGTTGTTAAAGTTCTAAATGAGTTCAAAATAGGGACAGCGTTTATATTCAGTCGCATTTTTTCTTTACAAAACTTTTTCGGGGAGGTATTCTTTTGAGAAAGAAACCATCAGTCCTTAATAGGGTTTTTTGTTAAATCATATCTCTTAAGGATTCTCGAAGTTAAATTAAAGAAAGATAAAGAATTTAACTAAAGAAGCTGTCAATTTACCAACAAACGTCTTAAAGTTTCTTTCCCGTCCAAAAATGCAAATTTCCATTTTCTAATAAAATTTTAATATTCTGTTATTTCCTTTCCCTTTGCCACTGTCACTATATCATTTAATCATTTTTTTTTCTTCTTAAGAAATTAGTTACACTTAATGGTGGATTTATTTAAACAACCAGCACAGTGAACACTTACAGAAATTTCAATATGTAAATCACAAGATTTAAGAGAACAAGCATACACACACACACACTCCAGTAGAAAGTTTAATTTCAGCTTATAGCAAGGATAACAACAACAGCAATGGCAGTATAGAGTGAACAATTTTTGCTGATTTTACAAACATAAAATATGTTTGCGGTTGCTGATTTTCTGTTTATTTAACACAAAATGATTGATGGATTTTTTATGCAATACAACAGAGCTTATTCTCCCACCATCTATCTTTTTATCTCTTACTTTATTAAGGATACTTGAAATTAAAATAAATACATATTGAACAAAATTCAGCAGAGATGGGAAGCGTAAGGCATACATATGTGGAACACTACTTCGGGAAAATAGCGTACAAATATCATATTTAGAATTTTATTTATTTCGACAAGGACATGCCATTTCTGTAGTGATATTTTTGGTATTTCATTACTAAGTTCGAGCGGGCACTAATTAAATTAAAGGCCTGGCATAAAAATCGCAACTGTAGAAGAGTTTTGTGTCAAACAAAATAATTTATCATTTTGCAAACATTAAATTTTACGATAAATGATGTGAATGAGCGTCTTGTGGTTCCAGTTGCAATAGTGCCTTAAAACTCAAAACTATCTCCAGAGGATAGGTACACTGATCATAAAGCAACTTGCCTCACAGACCTTTTAAAAAGAAACCAACATATTGTACGGGTATTTTTTTAAATGGGTATTTTTTCATTTGGTCCAAAAGTACTTACGATGGCGTCAACTGACAAGCGAAAAGTCATGTAATCAAAATGTACTTTAAAAATTAGTCATTTATTAGCGGAACCTATAGACGACTTTGAAATTTTTATGGCTCATACAATCGTCTATTTGAGCAAACTATCTGTCGAACTATAGATGCATTTCGTACCTCATGTAATAACATTAATAGGCCGAAGAAATATGCGTACTGAAGAAAATACGGACGCCCTAAACGAAAGTGTGAAAAAGATCCAAATTTATAGATTCAGCGTCAGGCGCAATAATAAGACTCTGGCCGTTAGTTTGGCCTACCCTCGTACAAGACCAGCTGATGTAGAAACAAAGGCCACGAGAATATCTTATTCGGTGTTCTCTTACCCGTTGCTACAGCAGTTGGTAACTGATTTGTTGTCGCATATAAAATTGTGCTCAACGATGAGCTTTTCTTTTAGCAACATTTCCAAAAAACAAAATAATGCTGCAAATGAAGTGAAACCAATTCAAAACAGACGTCAGGGACTCCACTACATAAAGAAAAATACATCGTTTGGTAGAGTTTACACGATGGCGGCATCACTGCCCCTTATTTCTTCAAATAAAAATCTGGAGCTTACTTTACGATCGATGGAAATCGTTACTGAATCATCATCAATGATTTTTTGTTTGAAAATGTAGACATTGATTTGTCGGAGATGAGTTTTTAACCAGATAGCGCTACATGCCACACAGAGGCCACACCCATTATTGATTTCTTAAAATCATAATTTGACGATAAGTTGTTTGTGACAACTGGACCTATCATTTAAACTCCAAAGGTCGTGCGATACAACACATTGCGATTATTTCTTCTGGGACCCCGTGCTATTAAACCAGCAATAATTAAAGTCCTGGATATCAAAATTGTTCATTTTATTCGAGATATACTGGCAGCAATGCTCGAAGGTGTGGCAAAAATTAGTCATGCCATGTCAAAAGTATGGATCTTTAAAATAAATAGCTTTATCGTCCTTAAGAAGTACCCATTATTAACGATATAAAAAAACTTTAACAGGGTATCCGCTGGGAAGATATACCTTGCCATGTGGGACCGCATGTTAATCAAGCCCAAAGCAAGCGTTAAAAAGTTTTCAATCATATCACGATATCGCTCCCCAACAAACAGTTAAGGTCCAATGATTCCTCTTGACCAGATTGCACTTTCAATAGATGCAAAGGTGACTGACAAACAGTTTGAGGGTTTTCCATTGCCCAGAACCGACTATTCTATTTATTTACATATCCATCCAAATGAAAATGTCCCTCGTCACTTATTATGATTTTTTCATGAAAATCGGGGTTGTCATCCTATTGGCATATGTATGTCTTATGGAAGAAGCTCATGTATCAACTGAATCTTAGATGACAGCAATGCAAATCCTTGTGCAAAATTGTGGCCAAAGTTGTTCTTTGAAGAGACCAAGCTCCTGAGCATGGCGTTGAATTGTAGTTGATGCTAGGGCATATCACCTACAGGCCTTGTTTCTTCGAAGTCATTCACTACACATTTCACGTAGCTTTTTCATCGTCACTGTAATTGATGATTGATTTAGATAAAATGTTTTAACGATTGGTTTAGCGAATATTTTCCCACAATAATTTTGCCATGTGTCTACTTCACGGGTGCCAAATATATGCTGTCAAGACTAATGTTTACTAAAATGGCAGTAAAACAAAGTAGTATATCTTCCTGGCGAACACCCTTTGAGGATTTGTTGCTAAAGCATTGAATTATTTTCGACTGAAATAATCAAAAACTTTTTTTATTTTCTAAAGGTTTCAATTGTCTTATTTTCAGTAAAATTTTGGTAGTAATTTTTAGCAGTCCTTTCCATTAAAAAATGGCGTTCAGCAAGTCATTAGTGAAATTTATTTTTTTCGGACTACTAACTCATCTCTTTAAACAAAACAATTTATTCCACCACGAATATAATCCGACATTTGCTAGATTGAAGCAGTGTTATATTTTTAGACGCATATGTTACACTGTGGCCATGTTTTTAGTGCGACGCTGCAGTAGCTCTCCCAGAAGCCTACAATTAGCCATCCTTTGGATCGTCCCGTTTTGACTGATCATAAAAGCACATGTATGGCAACATTACCCGAGTGTTGAAATTGTAGTAGACCCGTTTGAAAACAGTTTTCATAATCAGTTTTGTTTTTATAACTGTAGAATTGGAAAAAGATTAAATTTTAATAAAGGGAATGATGTGCAGACGAATGATTATTTTGAGGCTTAAAATAATTTTTTTATTTGGAGATTTTAAAAAATTATTCAATTACTCAAAATTTTTAAATTGGAGCTGTAAATGAATAATTCTTTTTGATTTTAATACGTTAAGAATTGGCTAAATTTTAAATTAATTCTTTTCACGACAAAAATGAATTGAAATAAATTTGAATTAATTCAAACGAATTAAGAACAAATGAATTGCAATTCGTTTATAATTTAAATGGATTTGTTTAAGTGAATTGCAATTCATTCCCAATTCGTTTGAATTGAATTGATTTTAAATTCATTCAAGTGAGTTGAACAATTTGAATTGCAATTTAAATGAATGAAAATAAAAATTAGTAACAATCAATCAAATTCAAGAGCAGATCTAGAGGGCCAGAAAAATTAAAATTTCTCCTACCAAACTCAAAATATTCAATGATCAAAGCCTAGAGATGGGAGAAGACAAGGAGATGAAGACTACACATTTGCTTATAAAATCAATTAAAATTTTAATCAATTCAATTTAATTCATTGGAACTAGTAATAAATTAATTTACTGTTCGAATTTATTCAAAATCAATTCAGTTCAAATGAATTGGAAATGAGTTGCAATTTTTTATCAAATTCATTTGAATTGAAAACGAATTTTTAACAAATTCATTTGAATTGACTCAAATTTCATTCCAATCATTTTATTGTGTGAAAAGTATTAATTCTAAATTAGCTAATTCAGTGCATGAATGATTTGCGAATTATTTCAAAAAACGTTTACAGCTTTCTTTAAAATATTGGATGATAAAAATAATTTATGAAGAAAATTTAACATTAATATGTGAAAATTGTTGAATTATCCCTTAAAATTTAAAAAAATTTTTTTTTATAAAGCAACCATTGATATAATAATTTTAAAATTTTCAAATTCCTTCTCTGCTTCCACTAATATAGATCCGCGAGTTTATATCTACTTGTGTCTTTGTCTAAGTGGAAAACTCTATTACAAAATATACACGTTTTTTTTAATGAAAACATACATCAACAGAAATACATACATTCTTTCCTGGGATAAAATACCAAGTATTTGAAAAAATTTATTAAAATACAATTCTAGAATTCTGTTTTCATTTCTCCATTATTTAAATACTTTAAGTAGACAATGAGTGGGCTTACAGATTATTTATGATATTGTTGATTTAAAACTACAGGAAATCCTGATAAAACAGTTGAAAAAAATCAAAAGTTATCCAATACAAAAAATGAAAGAAAATTCCATTAATAGACAATGGAAAATTTAATAACTTCCAAATACATAAAAGGATTTTTTAAAACCAATATTTTTGCTCTTCTTAAAAAAATATTGAATTTTTTTCTTTTAAATTATTAAAATCATTTTCCATATTACATCTATAAAAAGATACAAATCAAAACCATTAATGTAATTATAATAATGTATCTGGAGAATTTGTAATTTTTTTTTTAAATTTTCTTAATCACTTTAGCACAAGTAAAAGAAGAAAAAAAAATTTTCACAAATCAAACAAAAATTTTAGTGCCAAAAGTATGAGTATTTTTAAAGGTTAAACAAGCAGGGTGCAGCGGTATCAGTTAAAATAGAGAGAAAAAAATACATAAAAATAAATAAACGAGATCAAAAAGCTAAACCGTAAAAGGTTGAAACCAACTTAGCAAATCTAGAAAACAAACTAAACCGTGCCACTCTCTACCACATCATCATGGTGGTAGAATCTAATGGAACCAAATCTACTTGCAGACAAACAGTCAACAGCATACATCATAGTGAAATTGAAATGATGATGTGAATAACAGACAGGACTAAAAACGTTATATATGAATTAACATACACACATACATAACGCATACATCTACACAGTTGTGGGTATTTGTGTTTGATGGATATTTTAATAAAATTTTCATATTGGCAAATCCATTATGAATATTACGCAAAGTAAATGAAAAGTTTAATGGCAAAAAAATAGAGAGAAAAAATACGTTGGGAACGAAAAAAAAATACTTTAGGCCAGTAAAAGTTTTCAAAAGCAAAAGCTAATACGAAATAATGAATATGCTTTAAATCGTAATTTGTATTATTAAATAAAAAAAAATATTTAGAGTCTTTTAAAAAAAAACTAACAAAAATATATTTCGCAAAATCTCTTTAAACTTGTAATAATTTTTGCAAAAAAAAATGGATTTCAAAACAGACAAATCAACAATAGGGACACCCCTATTTATAGTTGCTGTTTCAGCGAACTCAGCATTACAGGTTCTTTGTAAATTTCAACCGCCCGTCTATATCAGCTCAACAGTTTGCCCGTATAATTCAAATTAAATGAACTAATGGGGCGCCCTTTAAAAAACAGAAAGAGGTTATCACTTTGAATGAATGTTGCTTTTTTTGTTGTGCCCGCAGTACTCAGTTATTTCTAAACCGATTTGTTCTTTATTTGAAATGTGATGGTCAGCGATTGGTCCTGTTTTAAGAACAATTCATAATCTTAAAATTTAAAGGGTGTCCCCATGCAAACGTACATGTTTTTTACAAGAATTCCACTATAAATTAAAAAACACTGCGTATCACTATAGTTACCAATAGCAAAAAGTAATACAAAAATAAGTCTAAAAATTAAAGGGTGTTCCAATAGGTGACATAAATTTACCTATCTTTTAAGCCGTTGTAGACAAACGCTTGCATATTCCACATAATATCATTTACAATGACCGTCATAATAATAAGTATAAATATTTTAAATTAATTTTTAAAGGGTGCCCCAATAGTTCCCTTAATTTGATGTTTGTAGCAATACTTTTCAACAGCTGTAACTTATAAGAGGCCTGTATTGCAAAACCCGTTACAACAACGAGTTTATAATTGAAATTAATTTAGAAATTAAAGGGTGTTCCCAAAATTTATGTAAATTGACTTATTAGGGCCTATCTTTTGAACCGTAGTAGAAAACGTTTGCAAATTGCATATGATATTAATAACTATAACCGTTATAACAACAAGTATAAATATTCAAAATTAATTTTTAAAGGGTGCCCCAATAGTTTACTTAATTTGATGTATTTGGCCATACTTTTCATCAGCTGAAACTTCCAAGGGGCCTGTGTTGTAAAGCCCGTTATAATAATTAGTTTTTAATTTAAATTTAAAAAGTAAAGGGTGTTCCCAAAATTATTGTAAATTAACCTATATAAGCCTATCTCTTAAACCATTATTTTAAAAAATACTAGCAATTTCGATAAAATGTCCATTGCTATGAACGTTATAGAAACCGGTATTAATATTCAAATTTATAAATTAAAGGGTGCTCCAATAGACCATCTTATTTGATGTACTTTGCCATACTTTGAATATATTTAGACAAAGTCTTGAAATTTGCAAAGAACCTGTATTGGTAAGTCCGCTATAATAACAAGTATAAAACTGGATTTGGAAACTAAAGGGTGTCCCATTAGCTGATGTAGTTTAATGTATGTAGCCAAATTTTTAACCGTTATAGACAGACAGCTGAAACTTACAAGGGACCTCTATCGCCAAGTCTGCTATAACAACAAGTATAAAATTTGAATTTAGAAATTAAAGGGTGTTGCCAAAAGTAATATACTTTGACCTATCTAGCCGTATCTTTTAAAGCGTTATATACAAACACTTGATAATTAAACAGAATGTCCACTACTTTGGTTGGTATAATAAGATAATATCTTATATTATTTTAATATCTTATATTATAAATTAAAGGGTGTTACAATAATTGATGTAATTTGAAGTATTTTAAGCCATTATAGACAGATCGTTAAAGTTTATAAATAACCTGATTGCTAAAACTACTAAAATAGAAAGTTAAAAATTTAAATTTGGTAATTAAAGGGTGCCCCTATACTTAAAGTAATTTTATGTATATAGCCAAGCTATTGATCAGTTGTAGACAGACGGTTGAAATTAACAAGGAGCTGTAGTGTTAAGTCCGCTATAACAAGTTTTAAGTTTGAAGATGGAATATAAGGGTGTGCCAATAGTCAATGCAATTTGATGTATGTGGCCATACCCTTGGACTGTTGTAGACAAACAGATGAAATCTGTTTTGAAGTTATTTATCTATGTAATTTTGAAGAGTTTGACTATAACGGTTTAAAAGCGAGCAAAATTAGTGAAATCATATCACATATGGGGCACCCTTTGATACTTTATATATTATTTCTTTTTTGTGATACTGTGGGCTTCAATGATACAATTTTTTACGGTTCAATAGACACAAAGAACATGTAAGTAGTATGGAACACCCTTTAATTTTATTTAGATATTTTTCTTAAAGGTACCAATATATAAAAATCAACCTTTTGTTAAAAGAAACACAAAATCAGTTCAGAAATGTCAGAGTTTTGCGGGAACGAATACAAAAAAAAAACACACCGACTAATTGAGAAGCTTGTCCTGTTTTGAAGTCTGTTAAAAAACACACTCAAACATTGATTAAAAAAACAATTGTCGAACAGTAATGTTCTCAAGGAAAACTATATAAACACAAGGAACTTTTGACAAAAGTTCTTAACATCAACAAAAAAAACGACACAAGTCAACAGCAACTGCCGATTATCTGCATGAGTACTTGCGGTTACCGCAAAAGTTGTGAACAACATCTTGAAATTCAAATCACGAACCAAATCACTGAGTTTAAATTGCTAAAGTTAATGTTTTTTTCTTCATGTTAAAATCGCATCTTTGTCGGCGATGAACTGTAATTTTCTATGGAATTTACACTCGTACTTCGACAAATTGGCAAAGGATCATTGACTTATACACTTATAATACTTCAGGATATTTATGTTCTTTCATTTATTCTTTTTCTTTACATATAGATCGACTATATTCCTCGCTGAACGCGTTATAAAACAATGCCGGTACCAATGGCTTGTGAGTGTTTGATACAGAGAAACCAAGACAATAATAAAATAATTCTTGCGAAAAAAAGCCGACTTCAAAACAGATTTTTTCTGCCTGCCCATAACCGTTTAAGAGTATGGCAACATACATTAGATTATATTAACTATTGGGACACCCTTATATCTACAAACTTTATATTTGTTCAATAGCTTGACAATATACATCAAATAAAAGTAACTATAGGGGCACCCTTTAATTTCCAAATCCAAATTATATACTTGTTGTTGTAGTAGATTAATGCCCATATTAGTAAATTTACATGAATTATAGGCACACCAATCTGTGAACATAACATATTACTAAAAAATTTCAAAATCGGTTTAGAAATGACTGAGTTCTACGGGCAGAAACATAAAAAAGCAACATTCAGTCGAATGTTTAACCTCCTTCTTTTTTTGCAGTCGCTTAAATATGCATTTCTGAGGACATTAATAATAACTTTGCCATTTTTTCTGAACAAATAACATTCGCAAACAAAAGGACTTTGAATGAACTTTAAAATTCAGTGTTTGCATTTTCAAACGTTTACGATTCAAAGAAGAACCTATACAAATTTAAATTAAATAACGTTACTAGGGACGCAAACAGCTGATTGTCGTTATGATAGTGCAGTGCTGCCAACATGCGCAAACTCACAAATTAGAATCAATTTTGAACAACAAAACGCGGATTTGAATGCAGCACCAGAATGGATCCTTTAGATATGTGATATTAATTTTTAAGTAAAAGCTTTTTTGTCGAGAATAATTTATGGTAATTCAGAGACTTGTATGAATAATATACTATATTCTTTCATAAAAATTGGTGGCCATTCAATATATCTGCAATAGTTTAGTATACAGAAACCCATTTACATAATTCCTTCATATATTTCACATGCCACTGGCTTTTCGTGGTCATTTTTGAAATTGTGGAAATTTCACTTTTTTCTCCCAATTTATGATTTTATTTTCTATTAAGGCATTATAACCTCCATTTTGTAAGCAACCAAAATGAATATAGAAGCGCAAATATAAAAGGCGTTGTTTGCAAAGTGAATGTTGACGTAATAAATTTACGCGATTGAAATGTTTTACCATCAAAATCACACTCTAACACATATTCTACCTACAAAATAAATGAAAATATATAATGGAAAAACCGTTACGAAAAAAAGAGCAAAATCCCCTTGAATAATTTGAAACAAAAAACAACAGCAACAAATATGTCGAGTAGTCATAATTGTAAATTGCATGAACATGGTTGTGAATTTGAAAGGAAGATGAGAAGGCTGCTGATGATGCTGCTATTATATAATTGAAACATTTGAAGAATTTATATATGCAACAAAAATTGTTTTTGTTATTTTTTAAGAACAAAGGATATGAGTGTGTGCATATGTTAATATGACCATAAAGTAAAACACTCTTCTCTTTATATAGATGTTTTTAATGCAAAATAAATTTAAAAAAAAAAACTAGAAGCCCTAAAATTTTGGAGGTTTAAGACGGAAAATATAATTTTCATTTAAAATTTTATTGCACCCTAAGTCTTACCTATCTCCTGATTTATCCCCCCTTTAAAATACAGTATAAATTCATTTTTTTAATTCAACCAACCTCCTTCTCATTTATCTAAAAAATGTTAAAGTGTTCATATGAAAAAATTGATACAACATAAACATTTACAGCACTGTTCAGATTTGTCGGCAAATATTTTCCAAAAAAAAGGGCAGAGAAAAAAAATGCTATAAACCAAAAAACCGCAATTTACCAAAATGATTGTAACGAACGTTGATGAAAACGAGACTCAAAACAAACAATTAACGCTTGAGTGATTTTGATAAATTTCACTCTTAAGCTTTTCATTACGTGCCACTTTTTTTTCTCTCCAAATATATTATTTTTGGCAAATTTTCAAGTAGTGCTTGTTGTGTTTATATAATTTTAAATAAAATTATATTGCAGCAATAATTTTTTTGTTAAAAAAAATTAATTATGGAAAATGAAAAACAAACTAAAAAATATTTATACAAAATTAAATAGTTTAGTTTATTGCAATACATATATAACGTGGGTGGTTTGAGAAATGTAAAGCAGAAAGAAAAATATTCACATTTTCTACAGTGCAAATATTTAACCGTTTTTTTTTTTTTTTTTTTTTTTTGTGAAAGTGGTATAAGTCCATTTTTTTATATTGAGATATTTAAAGGTTTGCATTTGAATCAATTTGAAAATATACGTCAACTTTATTGAACTCGAGCGACTTTCTACACTATATATCTTTAAAATTTTGTTATTTTTTGCTCCACATGGACTTAAACTAATTCCAAAAATAACAGTTTAGAAGAAATAAAAACAAGAGCAAAACTTCAATAGTTAAAATGAAGATATTTATATAACGGTTCACAAGTATATAACAGTTCAAAAGATGGCCGTATCAAGGTCAAATAAGCTTAATTTTGGGGACACCCTTTAATTTCTAAATTAAAATTATAAACTTGTTTTTTTAATTTCTAAATCCAAATTTTATACTTGTTGTAGCGGACTTATCAATAACAGTTCGTTGGAAATTTCAAGCCTCAGCCCACAACTGGCCATGTACATCAAATTAAATAAAATATAGGGACACCCTTTAATTTATAATTCTTAATACCGGGTGGTCAAAAATTAACAAAGGGGTTTGAATTGTTCATAACATTTTTATTATAATTTTTTTTTTCTTTTTAGTATTTTGTAAAAAAGACATGGGAAATTTAAAATGAAGCAGCACTCAATTGAACTACGTGGCCAAGTTTATGAGCTTTATTTTTCAAATCAACTATCCATTGTTTTGACTCAACGTGCTTATTGTCATTGCTTTAATGTGCGGGTTGGACCCTCAGAGTCAACAATAAACCGACTGGTTGAAAATTTTCGACAACAAGTAAGGAACCTTCCTGGTGCTGGCAGACGACGAACGGTGCACACGGATATCAATATTGAACTGGTACAGAGTAGTATTCGGAAGCTGGAAAAACATCAAGCAAGACACGTTCGACGCAACTTGGCCTAAGGCCAGCCAACAAGGTGGCGCCACAACGCTCACTGCAAGGGACACAAAGGCTTTTTTACGGGACATCTTTGGTGGACGAATTATTTCTCGTACAAGTGATTTAAATTAACCTCCGCGTTGACCAGTTTTAACAGCTCCAGACCGTTTTCATTGGAGTTATAAGAAAGCAAAAGTCTACAATAATAAGCGACGAAATAAACAACATAACACATGAAGTTTTACGAAAGATTATGGAAACTGTGTTGAAGAGAGCACGAAGCAGAAAATGACCACCACCTGCGGGACATTATTTTTCGTAATTAAACTTAAAATATTCCCCATTTATATACTGTGCTAAAAAGAATTTATAATTGTGTCTTAAATAAAAAATTATAGCGAATTCAAACCCCTTTATTAATTTTGGGCCACCTAGTATAATACCGGCTACCTATAGCGGTCATAGCAATCGATATGCTGTCCAATTTGCATGCGTTTGTCTATAACGATTTAAAAGATAGGCCTATATAGGTCAATTTACATTCCCCATATTTACACCCTTTAATTTTTAGACTTATTTTTGTACTACTTTCTGCCATTGGGAGCTAGAGCGATAAGCAGTTTCTTTTTTTTGTTTTTTTTTTTTTTGTTTTAAGATAGTGCCCTTACGCTTTATAATACACGTAAATCGTTAAGATTTTAAATTGTTTTTTAAAACGTGACCAATCTGTAAGCATTAACTTAAATTCGCCAATCGATCAGACATAGTTTCGAAAGAGTTCTATTGAAAATCAGCAACTCGCTCCTTGTCCTTCGACACAGCGGGCAAAACACCGGGCCTGCCTCTAAGTTTTCCATATCATTTGGAACAATGCGGCGATGGAGAATTAAGAAAAAAGAAAAAAAACCAAGTAAAAAAATTGTCCCCGCCCAAATTTTCCAAGTTATGGGCGTCTGAACTTTTCCTAAAGTACGATTGTGTAGAATATTTTTTAAGATATCAACATAGGCATCATTTAAAATGCCACTTTTAAAGATTTAATTGAGACAAAGTCTTATCTTTTCATTTCCTATAAAATGAAAAGTGAACCTGTTTTTCTGCCTTTATTTAATAATAGGTCTGTTTCCTCAATGCAGTTTCTACAACAGCAAATTATCTTTCGTTTGGAAGAATTTAATGAAAGTTATTTTAATTTAACTTATTATGAACTGAATTGTACAGTAAAACTGTTTTTGTTTAATTTATGTCAAGATAGAACTCTATTAGAATTGTGATTGTAGGTATGGAAAGAAGGAGTTTTTTTGAAAAAGTGGACTTATACCACTTTAACAAAAACCAGCTCATATCTGCGTTAAACATGAACTCCTGTTTATGGCCCAGTTATTAACAGTAAAGAGTATTAGGTTGAGCTAGAATATTTTTCACGACTTAGGATTTTAAATAATGTATGTATCCTTAAATTTATTGCTGTAAATTAAGAGGCCATGAACAAAAAATTTTCATTTTTATTTTTGCTTGTCTGCAAGCCAAGATGCTTGGATATCATTGTGATATGGTCACAGGAACTATATTGTGTTCTCCGTGACAATATATATTGTTACGGTTAAAAAATATTACAGTTGTTTGGTTTTTTGTCATCATTTTGAATAAGAAAAGCAACATGATTAATAAATAGTTTTTACCAAAATTCTAAAATTATACAGTTCTAAAAACTACAATACTCTAATATAACAATAATAATTTATTATTAATAAATATGCAATTTTAGTTCTTTCTTACATTAAAATTCGAATGAGCATAAAAATTTGGTTTCGATCTTATTAATTTTTTTAAGCTCTGGCCCATCTCAAAACGCTTAGTGCGAAAATATAAAATTTATTTATTTATTAAACAAAAATAAATAAATAAAAAATATTAAAGTAAAAATCATACCATATTATAATCATTTTATATTATAATATGTTTATAATTTGTTATTATTATTAATTTATTTTTATTAATTAATTTAAATAAATTATTTAGATTATTAAATTAAGTACAAACTTCCTAACCGGAGAAGGAACTCATCGGGCATGGAAGTCGGAATTTTAACCTTAATTAAAAAAATAACGGATATAACTCTGTGGTTTTTCAATGGCTAGTCCGATAATACTGAAACATTGCACAACTACAGCAGAGGTATTGTCAAGTACAACTGTTAAAATGTGAAAATTTTGTTGCTTACAAGGGCAACGCCATGATGCCTTAAATTAGCACACCTCTGGTGTATGAAAAATAAAAACCATTCCCAGATTTTTTTATTGACAAAATTAAGAAAGTTTTAGAAATAATTCTCTACCCGCAAACTTCCGTTTTTTTTTGAAAAATCATGGATTGAACGAAATCAAACTACTAAGACCTGCTTTAAATACTCCAGTATTTGAAAATCGCGATTTTCCTTAACTTGTTTTAAGGGAAAACCCCAAAAAAAACTAAAAAGTCTGATTTGCATTATTTGACGTTTTTTAACAATTCACTTTAGCGTTTTTTGTATTTTTTGTAATTATTACAACCATGAAAAATAAAAGCATCGTTAAAAGTTTTATTATTGAATAGTATTGGCATTAAAAAAATTTTTATTTAATAATCTAAAAAGATTTTCTGTAATGTTAGCGATTTTTTGTGTTGTTAGCGATTTTTTATACATAATAATTTTATTAATATTCTATTTTATTGCTGTATGAGGTTGAAAGCTAAATTTAAATTTTTCACAAACAAGCTTATTTCTCTTTTATCAACTTATTAATTCAAATAATAAGCAAATTGATGGTCGTTAAAAATTTTACCTTCAAAATGTAGATGAGTTTGCTTCATGCCATAACAACTGTATGCGTGTGTCTAACAAGTTAAGATAAAGTTATGGTCTGGTTATGAAATTAAGTGGATTCTACTGTTAAACATTTAGTTAAAGAAAAAAAAACTCCAATGAAATTTTCTAAAACTCCCTGAAAACCTTTAAATAAAAAAGTTTTCATTTCAGGCGATAGTGATGATGATGTTAAAAATCTTTCTTGTCGTCTCGGCTAAAATATATTTCCTATTGATTATGAGTTTGGAATGCGTAACTTTGGCGACTGTCTTATGAGCTTAAGGCAGATACCCGGGGGAGTGAGGTAAAGTAATCAAAGATATTCAATGTTTTCAATAATTTGTGGCTGGTTTTAAGGTAAAATTAAAATGATGAAGAAAGTTTTTTTTTATTTATTATTTGGTTTGACTGTGGTTTCATTGCTTTTTATGGAATTTCGCTGTAATATATGCAGGAGAAAGTTTTTTTTCCGTTTTTTTTTACTTTTTCTCTAATTTCCGCTTTATTGGATAATGAATATTATTTATGGAAATATTTTTTGAGGTTAAGGAAAAAAGATGGGAAAAAAGGAAGTTTAATTAAAGATTTAAGATTTCCTTAAAATTAAAAGTTACTTTTAAAGAATTATTAGGAATTTTTTCTTTGAATATTTAAAAAATAAATTTATTATTCGTATTTAAAAAAAAGAATTATTAATTGATTTGATTTTTTTTTTTTTTGCAGGTGGTTGGCTATCGGGTTTTAAAACGAGATGTATATAAAACAATTTCAAATGTTAATACTTCTGTTATGAAAATCTCAAAAGGCGACTTATTAAGATTCTGGCAGGCGGACAGATATCGTAGCGTGGACTATCTATGCTTTTTGTCATTGTAATTGTACTACAAAGTGAAGTTAAGTTTTGTATCAGCTTGTTGTAAAAAAAACAAATTTTTTCAAAGCTCATCCTGTCAAATACATAGAATGTATTAAGAAATTTTAAACAATTTTATACAAACAGAATATGTAAACATGAGTGTCGATAACGACCTTGACTTTGAAAACAAAAGTCTATTTCTACACAACGAAGAAGTCTATCTGAGTGTTTTTGTTAAACAAAAGATTTCTAGCTTAAAGCTCACTGCACCTGAAAAAAAATTAATTGATTGAAAATTGTGTGTCATTTTACATTGAGTTATGTCAACAAATATTAAAACGATTTGATTTTAATGATACGTTTTTAAAAGAGCTCTTATGTTTTAACCCTTTTGAAAATTATAAATAGAAAAAATAATTCTCCGACAGGCTTAATACCAATTTTCCAAATTTAATTAATGAAAAGGATATTCAAAATTTAGATGACGAATTAAGAGAACTCCGTTTTATAAGATTCAATTTCAAAAATAACTCGTGCTGACAACATTCCAGCTTTTCCGATGTTGTCAAAATTTTTTCAAAACTTAATAAGTCTTCCGATTTCTTCAGCAAATGTCGAACGAATATTCTCAACAGTCAATTTATACAAAACTAAATATAGAAATAGATTAGACAACAGCACTGTCGAAGGTTTCTTATACGCAGAAGATTACGAAAATAAGATCTGGCAACCCCTGTTGTTGTTATCCGTATGAGCGTGGTGAATAAGTTGATTCAACTAATAGTGTGTGAATAGAATAAAAACCACAGTTAGCTAACAAAAGCTGAGCAGCCTAAATAACTGTGTTGGTAGAGTTCCTTGCTGTAGAACAGAAGATCGTGAGTTCGAGCCCACTTTCAGACATGCGTACAAAGGAAAATAGCAATTGTTGTAATGCAATTGAAAAATTAAGAAGCAGCAGTACAACAAACCTTCCGAGATGCAAAAGACAATTATTGTGTGAAAATAAATATATAAAATGTATATTAATATTTGTATTTTAATTATAATTTTTAAATAAAATTTTGTATTGGAAAAAATTTTGTTTTTTTTTTCCGTAAATTATTTTTTTTTCTGCATTTGATAATTTTCTTATCAAAGCTTCTGGCAACGCTGTTTGTCTGTAAGGTTACATTCTTTATTTGACACAGTTACAAATTATAAAGTCTCATAGAGTATTGATTTCAAAATTGAGATAAAAAAATCATTTTGATGATTGTTATTTTTGATGTTAATATAAATGAAAATTAAGGTAACGTATAATACTGTGACATAACATTTGTTTTTAAAACAGCTTTTCGGTTGGTTTCCTAAAAACGAATGTTATTAGCAAACGTAGAGCATGTACGTGAAATTAATTTCAAAAAAGTCGGCTGGCTAATGACGTAAGTCACTACGTCATTTGATTTTAATAATATTTAATAAGTCACTGTGTTAAAAAAAAATTTGGATTTAATTCAGGAATAATTGTTATTAATGTGTTCAGAAAAAATATTAGAAAATTATTTTTAAGCTTTGCAGAGATATATAAATTTTCAATACTAAAATCAGAGTAAGCAATATAACCGGTAATAGTTTGCAATTCATTATAAGCAGTAAAAAAAAAAACAAAAATGTAAAGGCCATATAATTTTAGCTAGAAAAAAATACATAAAAAGCACAAAAAACGTATAATGAGGCAGAAAGATAATTAAAGATAATTAAATTACGTTATATGTGATGTTATTATATCGTACGTATTAATAATAAACCTGAGGATAAATAACATTACGTCATAAGTAATAATATTACGTCATAAGTAATCACATTTCGTCATAAGTAATCACATTACGTCATAGGGAATAACATTACGCCATAAATAATAATATTACGTCATAACTAATAATATTACGTCATAAGTAATAACATTACGTCATAGGTAATAAAATTACGTTATAATGAAAAAGATTACGTCATAACTTATAATATTACGTCATAATTTATAATATTACGTCAAAATTAATAACATCACGTCATAAGTAATAACATTACGCCATAAGTAATAACATTACGGCATAAGTAATAACATTACGTCATAAGTTATAACATTACGTCATTAGTAATATCTGTTACGTTATAAGTAATAACATTACGTCGTAAGTAAAAACATAGGTAAAAATATTACGCCATAAATGCTTACTTAACGCCATTGTAATATTACGTTATACGTAAGAAGTTACGTACTTACGTTTATATAAAATTATTATTAATTGATTTACGTCTTTTTACGACGTTCGGGAAAACATCACTAAACCAAGTAGTATTAATACAGACTTTGAGTAGGTTATTACTCAATGCTGAAAGTACGCAGATAAAAGCTTAGCCGATTTTTTTGTTACATTTTTTCTTTACATTTATAGTCAAAATTATATTTATTTTATCCAAATAATTTAAATCAGTTCAGCTTAAATTCCATGTCCTGATATTCGACAATTAACGCAACTAAATTAGATTAAAAGCTTTAAATAAATATTTAAAATTGCTGCTTAAGATTTTTTCGACCACGTTCACTTATTTAAAAAATCTTTTAAATTATTTCGAAACTTAATTAACACTTTCAACTTTGACCTTTTTAAGTTTTACTTTAAGAAAAGTAGTTATTCTTATTTTATGGATTAATCCTTGTTTTCGTTCGTTAATTTTCAACAACAAGAATAAAATCCCTAATTTTTGGCCATAAAAGAGACATGCAGGTTTAATTATTTTTTATATATTTTTTTATTTTTTTGTAACAAAACGGACAGACAATAGACAGTTACTCACAACTACAGTTGCACCTAAAATAATTGTTTGTTTGTCTATTTGAGCACTCGTTCACTCGCTTATTTGTTTGTTTGTTCACTTGCTGCACTTAATGTAATTAATTTTAATTAAAATCCTACATAATGGTTTGTTGCGTACCATCACAATGTCGAAATGATGTTACACTCGTTTCTATTTTATTTTATTTTCTTACACTTTTGTTTAAAGTTCTGAATGAAACATAAAGGATTTAAAAACAAAAAAAATAAAAAGTTAAAAAGGAAACAAAAATGTGAATCGTACGTTAACAGCCGTTTGCAACAAATTCAAGTACAAATTTTATTTAATCACAATGTTTTTGTTGCTTCTATTTCAATGAAAACAAAAACAAATACCTTTGTTTATTGCAATAAGAGCTCAGAGCTCTTTGATAAAAGTTATCTGTTGAAGTCTATTATTTATTGTGGTAAAAGAACATATAGTTGGTTTAAATACAAGAGCAGAAAAACTAAAGACTTCTTTAAAGCAAAAATATCAACAGTATTAAAGGGAGTCACTTTAAGTGGATAATGCAACAAAATTGTAATTGAAAGAAAAGCTTTAAATTTATAAAACAACAGAAAACCAAAATCAATACAATGCATTAAGAACCCAAAAACAGTGCAAACAGTGGACTTTTCTAGGCGAAAGTTTTTTTTAAAGAAGGTCGGATCACATCTGTTTGTGAAAAGGTAATTTCTACAATTTTTGATTACATTGAATATAGTAAAAATGCCATCAGCCATAAGATAAAGAAATCAACGATATAAACCATGAGATACCGAATTAAAAATGTATTGGAAATCCTTATAAAATTCATATTAATTTTAAGAGTTTCTAGATTCAAAAACATAAATGAGAGTTCGCCGCAATAAAAAAAAAATTGGTGTAGCTTCCCTACACAGAAAAATTTTTTGTACCCATTAAAATTTGGATTAGTTTTTAGATTGCAATTTAATTAAAATTTGTAAATGCCTTAATCTCATTAAATTTTTAATTGCCTCAATGTTAGGAAATTCTTAATTTTTTCAATTATTTAATTTGAAAAATAAATAAAAGGTTTTCTATTTTAATAACTAAATATATCAATTTATTTTTAATTAAAGTAAAAGAAAAAAATTTTTAATAAAAAAATAATTGAATCAATCAAAAGTTTAATTAAAGTTTTATTTGAAAACAATAAAACCTTTAATAGGTACAAAAAATTTTTCAATGAAAATATGGACCTAAATTTACTCCTGCTTTTATTTCTTTTAAAATGTTATTTTTGAAAGTGGTATAAGTCCATGTGCAGCCAAATAATCGTTTATTTTTTCATTATAAAGTTTAAAAAGAGTATAAAACATCACTCGAGTTCTTTAAAGTTAGCCAATATTTTTAAATTGATTTTTACGCAACCCTTAAATAAATCAATATATGAAAAAATGAACTTAGACCACTTTAATAAAAAACAGTTCATATATAAATTGATTTTCGAAGAGCTGTCTATTAAAAAATTTACCAATTAGTGCTTTAAATTATTACTGATTGTTTACATGTGTAAACAAATATAAGGCGAAAGGAACTTTAGTTTAAACGAACAAAACATTAAAGATCCGAAAAAACAAAAAAAATTCTTGTTAGAAATAATATCTTTTTTAACAAAATCTGTAGATATATATTTAAAGAGACATAGACTCGGTCTCTGCTGTAACACTTTACTTTTTAGTACTCCTGAATTATTTTTTATGGTCTCCACTTAACATTCAAAAAAAAAGTATTATTGGACATAATTTTTATTTCCCAGCAAAAAATTTTAGAAGAGGTAATCGAGTGTGGAGTTTAGCATTTTTGGCGAAAGGACTTTTCAAATAGATTACCAACCTAATGATTTTAACAAGCCATGAGACTTTTATAATCAATTACTGAAAATTGATTTAAGGTATTCTTTTTTAACTTAAACAATTACTTCATTACTACTTCCTTTTTTTCGAACTAATGTAATGTGTTGTGTATGCGAGTGCGAGTACCAAATGGTAATCACAACAGTAAGTCATTATATGTCAAGTACTTTTTAAGTTAATGTCCAATTTTTTGCTGGGTTATTTTTTAAACATTTCAATATTCAATCATTTATAATTAAATAAAAATATTTAAATTTATTTACATATTTATTTCTTAAAGACTCAATTTATATTTCATATAATTTTACATTTTTTATGCAGCAAAAAAATATATTTATATTCTTTAACACATTTAGTTGCCGTCTCTAGCAAGTGTATTTAAGTTGCAAGAGTATAAGTAACCCTTGATATAAGTAGTGCTACTTCATGATAATAAAACAGCAGGAAAAATAAAGAAATATTTTTTAATGTGTACTTAACTCCGGCAGAAATGTATGGCCACCGCACTGACAAAGAAGTTAATTATGATGAGATTGTTTTAAGAAAATATTAATGTCATATTTAATTAAAAATATAAAATTTAAGCAGCGACCAGGTTAGAGAAGACAGATTTTAAGTATTTTTCTGTGCGCCAGAACCCAGAAAAGCACTGTGGAATGACCTAATGTGGGCAAAGCGCCTATAAATGATGAACTCACGCAACCCAAAAAGTTAGAGGGAGGCTAGTAAATATAGACAGGCTCGAATGATGCTTAAAGATTCCCTTAAAAGGAAAGTCAGAAAGATGCTCAGAAGTACTTTAAGTTGCATACAGCGTTTATGACAGGTTATAGAAACTTCTAGTATTATCGGGCCTGGATGAGGATCGAAGAAGATCATGCTTGCAGACTGTGCCTTGAAGAGATTGCGACGATAGCTCACATAGTGTGTGAATGTCCGGCGATAGCTGATATAAAACTAAGGGCGATCTTGTTAAGGGCAGAAACTTATTAAGTATGAAATCCATAGGGGACCTAAAACTTAGACAAATGCTTGTAATTACTAGGGATCTAGTGATCAGAAAAAACAACAATATATAGCAGTAGACAGCCTAGAATCCCTAAAGTCAAGAGTAAAGTCTGATGATAGTGCGTGACTTAATGAGGATAATGTTGCCGAACCGCGAACGAAAGGACAAAAAGGCACCCATTCAGATAGCAATTTGCTTCGATAATCCCCTCTATATTAATGATAACAAAATTAAATAAAACATTCATGTTATAAATTAATATTATTCATACATGGGAGTAATTAATTAGATGGACTAATTACTTGACGATTTCATTAGCATTGAATGATGAATAATGCTAATGATTTTTTAAGTATAAGCATTATTTTTACTATTGGTAATGCTTTTTAATGAAAAGGTCTCATTGATAATTATATAATTAGAAAACAAAAGCATTACCATTGACTAATGTTTAAATAGTTAAAAATCATTATCATCATTGTCTTTCTACATTTATTAAAGTACAGTAGAGCAATGTTTTAAAACGGTATTTAGATCAAGTAAATTTTGTGAAATATTTATGTTTAAGCTTTCTTAGAAAAATGAGACACTATTGGAGCCTATTTTAGTTTTCGTGTAAGTTATAAACTCTGCTAGTTGTAATGCTAGGTGACTTTGGACCTCAGACATCAAGTATTACATTTATCTCACTTTAGAAAAAATAAATTATTAAAATTTTCAAATATGGTTTTATTTACAAAAGTGTTAAGATTTATTTATTTTTTTAATAGTTTTTTAAGTTTCTCCGATAAAAAATTTGTGTTTCAAAGAACTAAATATTTTTCATTCAATTGAAATTTCATTCGCATTGTTTGAAATAACGACAATGAAACAAATTTAATGATTATCAGCATATTTTGTTTTAATTATAATTGTTTTTAATAATGGTAATGAAATTTTAATGAAATCGTTTAATTTAGTTTGTAATGAGTAATTAAACGATTTCATTAAATCGTTTAATTTAATTAGTAATTAAAAGATTACATTAAAATTTACTTACTAAATTTCATTACCATCCATTAGTAATTAAACGATTTCATTAAAATTTCATTACCATCATTAAAAATAAAATCATTAGCATTAAATAATAGTTAAATTTTTTTCATTGTTCTTGTTTCAAACAATGCCAATGAAATTTCAATAATAATGAAAAAACCCAAGTTTGTTATTAATACACTTATTCCTACCAATTATTATAACCAACTCCCAAAAATATTTTCTTATGTTTTTTTGAAACAAAAATAAATTTTTAGCAACATCTGAAGTGTGTTAATAAATCCTCTAAAGTCTTTGATATAGACAACTTTTACTTCTATTATCAAATAATATTAAATAACCAAAATGTTTCCTAAATTTCCTAATATTTCTTCTCTCATTTTAAAAAGGTCATTTACACAGCAAAAAAGACTATAAACCGCAAAAAAACTTACTTTTAACTAAATACTTATACGGGGTCAAAGTATTCTAAAACTAAGAGTTTTTACTTACAAATTTTCTATGTCTATGTCTTTAGTACAATTAAGAGTATTTTTTATAGACGAAAAGATAAATGTGCCCTTTCCTGCACTTTTTTTCTATGAACTGCTTTAACAAAAACCCACATGTTCGTAAATAATTTTAAGTTCCTTTACAAAAAAACTTCACGTCTGTGTAGTGTTTTTTTTTTGCTGCAATTTTTTTGTTTTGTATAACGATGCATAAAGCTTTTGTTGCACCACTCAAGTTTTAAATTTTGTTTGTCTGTTTTTTTTAACAAAATCACATGAACTTTGCCTTTACTTCCTTTAGAATTTTTAATAGATGTTTTCTTTTATTTGATTTTAAATTGCATTTACACTTTGCTTAACAAATGAAAGTCTTCTTTTTGTTATTTGAAATATTGCAAGACACGAGTATATGCAACATTCATTTGTTCTTAATTTTTGTATAAACGTCGAAATTAAAAGCGTTGCAATTTGTTTTAAAGTCGAGTGATTCAGTTCGCGACTAACGGGAATTTTCTCAGGCAGAAATAATTTAGATAAAATTATATCGGAGTTGAGCAACATTTATAGAAATAAATAGAAGCGACATTTCTATAGAAAAATTTAATAAGATTCTAAAAAAATTGTCTTTGAAATTTTTTTTTTTAATTTGCGCAATTGTCTCGCTAAAGTAAAACGTGTGACCTTGGGGGCAAAGCTGATAAAAGGCAGGACCTTCCATAGTTCTGTGTCGTTCTAACATCAACAAAGCTTTCAGTGTCAAGTGAAGCACTTTTTTGTATTATTATTACATTCCTTAGTAACCAATGCTGTAAGTTTGGAAGACGAGTTCTTTAATTTTTCCGAAAAAGCCCTCTAAACCATCTTATCTTCTGCGGCTACAAAATTTTTTTTATCCCTTCCAAATAATATTCGTTAAGTTTCAAACTAATATTTTTCCCTTATTTGCCTTTTTTAAACATCTCGTCTACCACAGTTGCAAAGCAACGATTATTTTTCTTTATACTTAAGACTCTGTTGGTATTTGAACTCATGATCTTTTGTTTCACAAACAAGCAAATACGTCTACGAACGCATCCACCGTAGTTCAAAATGTGTTAGTTTAATTTTTGTTTTATTCTGTATATACACCCTACACTTTTAAGTGGTGGAAAGTAAAAAAAACACACATACAATTTAACAACAATATTAGCTTTTAGTTTTCTTGCCACTGTTAATTTCGTAAAAAGGCTTAGGAATGCGAAAGTCACAATAGGACCCTTCAAAGGAACTAAAAGCTAATCCTCAAAAGTTTTCGTTAGGCAGAAACTCTCGTAGACCACATAGATTGAAAGCCCACTCAGGAGGGTGAGAACTTATTTTAAGATGACTTGGAAGGTGCAAAATTGAAATATATTACCGGTACCTTTCGCACTTTTTGTATGAATTCGTTTTGGACTGAGAGACCTTTAGCTAAGTTTAAAACTCACTTGTGGCTTCTATGTGATATAAATGTCGCCTTCGGTAATCATAGAAAAACGCTATACCATGTTACAGTCTCAAAATCGCAAAAAGTTAATAGTTATGGAGTTTCCCCGGTCTTTTAAAGTCATGACGGAACAATTTAGTATTAAAATCTTTTGAAAACCGGAGGCACAGTGGGTTACGGCGTATGAAACAAATATTAACGCAGTTACCTTAATTACCATACAGTTTTAAAAGTTATTGAAAACCTAATTTGTTAATAATAGATCTTTAAAAATTTTGATCAGATAAATAATAAGAAGTTATCTAAATCATTAAAAATGTTGTACCGTTGGCAAAATACTTTACATAGGAAACACCAAATTTTTTAACATCTTTTTAAAACCTACATTTTGAAAAGTTGGTTTTTCTAAGATTGTTTTTAAAACGCTATCTTTTCTATGTAATTCAAAAATAATATTTTTGAAACGATTTTTAACACAGGTATTTTATAAATGAAAAATTTAATTTTTAAAAAAGGTTCTTAAAAGATTTTTTGTTTTAAAGTACTGTTTAAAACGATATTTTCTAAAATTTATTTTTTTTAATTCATTTGCCAAAAGTACTTTTATCAAACACATGTTTTTAAACGGATTTTTGTCACAGGTACTTTTTTAAACGAAAAAGTACTTTTTACAAAAGGTTCTTAAAGGATTTTTTTGTTTTTAAGTACTGTGCAAAACGTTATTTTCAAAAATTTATTTTTTGTAAATTCTTTTGCTAAAAGTACTTTTTTAAAAAAATTGTTTTTGAAACGATTTTTGGCACAGGTACTTTTATACATGAAAAGGTACTTTTTTACAAAAGGTTCTTAAAAAATATTTCTTGTTTTTAAGTACTGTTCAGAACGATATTTTCTACTTTTTTTTTTTGCTAAAAGTACTTTTTGAAAAAAGTACAATTTGTTTTTTTTTTGCAAGGAACTTTTATTGAAAGGAAAGCATACAAAAGGTCTTGTACTGAATTATGATTATTTTTGAAAGTAATTTTTTAGTAAATTTTTTAAATGGTACTGTTTTGGAAATACATATTTTTAGGTCTGTAGTTAATGGTACTGTTTAGTTAAAATTTAATTTTTAAAAAAACTGCTTTCACGTCAATTAAAGCGTTTTTAATAAATTTTTTCAAATGCTCTTTTTTTTGGGTAGTTTTAAGAAATGGTAGTTTGTTTGAAGTACTCTTTCTGTTACAAGGCACTTTTCCAAAGGTATTTTTTTAATGCTGTCTATTTTGAGTACACCATTTCTTTTTAGGTAAAGGTAGGGCCGTATACAACAACTATTGCAGCAGTTGCCTTGATGACCACAAAATACTTCTTTCCTTCTCTTTCACTCTTCTGCTCTAATTAGCAAGAGAAAGGTATCTTTTGGATCACTTTTCTTTGGTAATCTTCTGAATGTCGACGCCATTAATTAGAGTCACATATGAAATTTTAAAATGGGCTTTGGTTGGTTCTACGCCCAAAAACCCTATGTAAGTCTGGCTGCTACGGTACCAGAATGACTATCAAGTACTACCTAACCTCACTTTACCCATGTTTTATATAGTGAAATTTGACTAAACTCTTATTATAGTTTCTATAGAACAATTTGTCAATTGTTCGAGCAAATTTCTATCTGTCTCTAAGCAAAATTTTATGTTAGGAAACCTTATTAGTCTTTGATAAAGTTTGTTATAACAAAAATAAATGATTCCTTAAGCAAACTTTTAAACAGAATTTGTAATTAGACCGTGAGAATTTAAAAATTTTCTCTAGAGGTTATAAAGCTTTTTATATGACTTAAAACCGCCCTATTTTTTAACAGTTCTTTTAAAAAAATATTTACCATTTATTTAAATTCTTTTAGCCAAACTTAATGCTAGGGGAAACAAAAATGAGTAATACATACTTTTTTACTGCTGTTCCTACATATTTCACAACAATTTTATATCAAAATTTTTCCATTTAAAATCTAACAAACGGAAATACATTTCTAACAAATTTATGAGAGCAGGAAACATTAGTAGAAGGTTCATTTTCATAAAGAAACAAAAAATAAAATTAAAAAATAAAAAATCGCTAAAAAGAGGTGAAATATGAATATGAAGGCTGATCAAGTATAATTTATAGTCAACAAAAATGAAATGAAAATTTTTTAGCATACCATAAGGAGCAGCAAAAAAACTAATAAAATTTGTTAAGCCATTTTAATTTCTAGAAAACCCTTTTTTAAAACATGTGTCATTAAAAAAAAAATATTTAATATTATTTAAGAAAAGTTAAAAGAATTTCAATTAAATTTAATTTATGAGATATTTAATTTACAACTTTTCTGGCACAAGATTATTGTATCTAAGCAGTAGTTAATGTTTTCTTTGCAAAAAAAAAAGTTGTACTTCATTCTATTTTTGGTAGATAAAAAAGGAAAGAAAGTTTAAAAGTGTTTAAAAGTGGTGTTAATACTCTTGTCTTTATATAATATTTATATGCAAATGTAGGTAAGTGTTGGTAGTTAACCCTTTAAGCGTGTTAAATTTTATGTTCTAACATGTGTTATATATTTTAAACATTCCTTTCTTTTCCACACTTTCTGCAGCCATTTACTGCTACTAACGAATTCATGGTTACATATGCTTGTTAGTTATTGGTACCTAAATTGCTTCATCAGAGTTTGTGCTTTTAAATTTAAATACTTTTTTCTTCTTCTAGTATTTTAAAAGAATGTTACAGTCGCTAAGAAATAAAAACAACGACATAAAAAATGTCAACAACTTCTTTCTTTCTTCTATATTTCGGCATAAGTTCTGTAAAACATTAAGATTAATTTAAAAAAACAAATGCCTTAACCATCTAAATTCTTTTAAAGTTTGCCACAGATCATATTTTTTAAACTCACTGTAAATATTATTTTGTACAAGTATGAGTGACTGTTTTAAAACACTTTATTATATGTATATGAGCGCTTCAATATATTGTGTATGTATGTGTTAAGTTTATGTTATTTCATGCTTAATGCCAGGAGGCAAACACAACGGAAATAATTCGCCGTAATTTTCCTTTGTGTAATCAACTCCTCTTGTTTTTTTTCCCCTTTTATATTCATCTATTTTCTTGTATGTTAAACATTTTTTAGATTTTCATTTAATTTACACAAACACCAGCAAACGTAGTAATTTTAATATATTTAATTCTTTGCTATTTTATATAGATTTTTTAATGAAATTTTTAAACCTAGAAAGAAGAGAACAAGCAAAGATAAAATTAGCAAAAATAATTTTTAAATAAATTAAGTCATTTTTAATTTCGCTGTAATAAAAAATAAAGGCTTCATTAAAGTATTGATTAGAGTTTTTAGGCCTGAGAAAATATTTAAAAATATGCGTGGAAAATAGACAGTTTTGAAATTTGTTTCGTTGACAAAAAGTACTTTTGTACCAAACACTGTTAAAAAAAAAAATTTTTTTTACAGTTTTAAGATCTGAGTTAAAAATTACTAAATGCGTTAAAGAATATGTTTTAAAAGTTATACTTTTCAAAACGGGACTTTTATTAAAATGTACCGCTTTCCTAAGACTTTTAAATAAAATTACGTTTTAACTTAAAGGGATCAGCAAATAGAGCCAAGCAAGCTGCATAAATATAGCAAACCCACGTAAAAAAAATATTTTGGAGCGTTTTAAGACCAATGTAAATAATTAACCAAATTGAAACAGAACATATCTCAAGATTTTTTTTGTTCAAAGGGGTACTTTTTTACGTTTTACAAAAAGTACTATATGTAGAAAGTACCTTCTCAAAATCTACTTACTCTAAAACAATTATTTTTTCTTGTTCCATAAAAATTTAAATTTAAAAAATACTCTTAAAAACTTTTGACAAAGGTACTTTTTAAATGAAAAGATGCTTTTATTTACAAAAGAATTGCAAGAAATTATCTTTAATTTGTCGATTTTTTAAAAAATTTTAGTGTTCTTGTTTGCAATAGTTTACATAAAGATACTTAATTAAAAAGGTACTTTTTTTTAAAAAATTTTTATTTAAAGGTACTTTCATTAAAAGTACCTAATATTAATTACACATTTTTCACCAGTAATTTTTAAAAATTATTATTTAAATATATATATATATATATATATATATATATATATATATATATATATATATATATATATATATATATATAAATACATATTTTAAAGGTACTTTTTGGCCGTTAGCAGGGCATGTTTCAAAGGTACTTTACAAAGAACTTTTAAATGAAACCACAGTTTTTTTTAATTTCAAGACCAGACGGAACAATAAACTAAATCGCAATAGAACGTATTTCAAAAATAATTTATGTACTAAAGGGTACTTTTTAAAAATTGCTTCATTGGCAAAAGTAGTTCAAAAATTAACCACATTTTTTACAGCTACTTTTTCTGTAAGAAAATTTCTTTCTCCAGGTACGTAAGTTTCTTTTGAAAAGTACTTTCACTCAAGGTACCAAGAATTAAATAACACATTTTAAATAAGAAATTTTTAAGTTTTTATTAAAAAAATAAATATGTTAAAGGTATTGTTTTTGGTACTTTTTTATAAACTTCTATTGAAAAGTAATTTTACTAAAAGTACCTAAGTAAAAGTGCTAAAAGTATTTTAAACAAGCTATTTTAAAAATTGTTATTAAAATAAGTAAAATTTTCAAGGTACTTTTTTACAAGAAACAACTTGTTTAATGGTACTTTGTAAAGTACTTTTTAATTAAAGAACATTTTAAAAGCTTAAAAAGTAAATAATTAACAATGATTTTGTTAACCTTTCTATTTTTTTAAACTTCCTTCTTTTAAAGGATCTACTAAATTTTTAAATACACTTCTTTTAAGTACTCTGCCTAAAAATATTTTTTCTTTGGTTTTTGTTTAAAAGGGTCCTTTTTGAAAACTATTAAGTACTATTAATAAATTTATAAATTTTTTTAATAGTTCAAAATTAATTTTGTTAATTTTTTTAAAGTACTCTACTCAACTCCACATATCTCACTCGAAACAAACATTTTTAATGAGCTTCATTTTTCTTTATTTGACATCAACATTGATTCCAATATTCAATTAATACAACAAGACATCATTATCAGTTAAAGAAAATCCAGCAGACATCTTTAAGGAAAAATCTTTTTGGTCCAGTGAAAAAGAAATCATACGCACGACTAATAATTTTCCCTTAAAATATTTGGTTAAATACAATAATAAAAAATAAAACAGAATCTATTTACTCTATTGAACGTTAACATTCATCTGTAAACTCACACATAAAACTGACGACAATGGGCAATCTTTTAGTTTACTTTTTCTAAGAAAGAAAATAAGTCAAATTTGAAAAGAAAAACAACGTGGCTGTATGCCAATTACAAAAGTGATTTTCCTGTAAGAACAAACTCCCATTTGGGGAGTTTTTAAATGGATATAAATCCGACAGTCTAAAGACAGTAAGATTTTTTTCCACTTTAGTTTCAAACATACTAAAAAGAACGTTGCAACAAATATCAATTTCTTTTAAAAAGTATCCCACACACTTGTATACGAGTATATATCTCTCTTCCAACATTTATTACATGTGAGTTGTTTGTAAATGTCTTTGCCAGCGTTCTTCTACATGATGATGTCGTTATAAAACGTGTCATGCCAACATTGTCGGAAGTCATAAGACATATGAACTTGTCATCACTAAACTCTGGCAGGGAGTTGCTGATTTTTCTTTTTGTCTTTTACTGGCTGTTGCCATGAATGTTGTTTTCTGAAAGTAACAGTTTTGTAGGAGCAAATGTATTGAAAATTTAAAGGGAATAGTAGTAGAATATATCTGTAATTGTATTGAACGTTCATCAAAGTGTAATTCTATTAATATCCTGGATATTGATAATATGAAGAGAAGATTAAAAAGATTGATTTTTTTTTTTTGGTGTTTCAAACAAATTGTGCTGAAAATTATTTATTAATTTGGTCTCTTGAGACACTTAAATTCGTTTTAAATAAATGTAAAAATATGTTTACTTTATGACTGAACTTTTTACAGAAGTCCTTTTTAGTGTCTATGGAAAAGTAGTCGCAGTATCTGATAATCTTTTCTATAGAAATTTTCTTTCAGTGTCTATAGAAAATTTCTTTTAGTGTGTGCTAAATTTTTCTTTAAAAAATTTCTTTCAGTGTCTGATAAACATTTTTTTTTAAAAACTACTATCAGTTTGATAAACTTTTCAAAGAAAATTTCTCTTAAAGTCACTAAATTTTCTATATAAAATTTCCCTCGCTTTCTGATAAACTTTTCTATAGAAAATTTCTCTCAGTGTCTGTAAAATTTCCATAGAGAATTTCTGTAGGGTATAGAAAATTTTTTTTGTCGTATGATGATTTTTTCTATAAAAAAAAATCCTCTTAGTGTCTGATAAAATTTTCCTTATAAATTTCTCTCAGTGTCTAATAAAATTTACTCTAGAGAATTTCTCTCAGTGTCTGATAAAATTTTCTTTAAAAAAATTTTTGTGTCTGATAAAATTTTCTTTGGAAAATTTCTCCCAGTGTCTGATAAAATTTTCTTTGGAAAATTTCTCCCAGTGTCTGATAAAGTTTTCTTTAGAAAATTACTCTCAGCGTCTGATGAACTTTTCTATAGAAAATTTCTCTCAGTGTCTGATAAAGTTTTCTTTAGAAAATTTCTCTCAGTGTCTGTAAAATTTCCATAGAGAATTTCTGTAGGGTATAGAAAATTTTTTTTGTCGTATGATGATTTTTTCTATAAAAAAAATTCCTCTTAGTGTCTGATAAAATTTTCCTTATAAATTTCTCTCAGTGTCTAATAAAATTTACTCTAGAGAATTTCTCTCAGTGTCTGATAAAATTTTCTTTAAAAAAATTTTTGTGTCTGATAAAATTTTCTTTGGAAAATTTCTCCCAGTGTCTGATAAAATTTTCTTTGGAAAATTTCTCCCAGTGTCTGACAAAGTTTTCTTTAGAAAATTACTCTCAGCGTCTGATGAACTTTTCTATAGAAAATTTCTCTCAGTGTCTGATAAAGTTTTCTTTAGAAAATTTCTCTCAGTGTCTGATAAACTTTTCTATAGAAAATTTCTCTCAGTGTCTAATAAACTTTTCTATAGAAAATTTCTCTCAGTGTCTGATAAACTTTTCTATAGAAAATTTCTCTCAGTGTCTTATGAACTGTTTTATAGGAAATTTCTCTCAGTATCCGATGAACTTTTCTACAGAAAATTTTTCTCAGTATCCGATGAACTTTTCTACAGAAAATTTTTCTGTGTCTGATAAACTTTGCGATAGGAAATTTCTCTAAATATCTGTAAACTTTCCTATAGAAAACTTTTCTCAGTGTCTGATAAACTTTTCTATTTATAATATCTCTCAGCGCCTGATGAGTTTTTCTATTGAAAATTTCTCTCAGTGCCTGATGAACTCTGATGTACTTTTCTATATAAGAGCTGCCTCAGTGTCTGGTGACCTTTTGCATTTTTCTCACAGATTAATTTACTTCTCTATACAATAATTTTTAATTTATATTCTGTATATTTGTTTAAAACTTAATATATTTAATACTTTAAATTACTTTGAATTTTATTCTTTTCGAAGTTAAACCACTTTAAACAAAGTTTCTTTTTAGGCTAAATAAATATTTGGTCAATTTTTGCCATTTTCTTTACAACAACTAAAAATATTTTTTTCTTTTCCCTTAATGGGTAGAAAAAAAAAACAAAACAAAACATATTTCTATAGACCTATTAAAAGTCTTAATAGGAAAAGTTAAAAAGTGCTTATAACTACAAAAACAAGCAACTACAATAACAATAAGAGCATTAACAAAACTAAGAAATAACAACAATTACAAATTTATCCCTCTCTATGGTAAACTTAATTTACAATTAGTGTAAATCTAAATCAAAATAAGAAAAAGAAAAAGAAATAAATGAAAGTTGTTCTCTAATGATAAAGTAATATTGTTCTCGAGTATCATAAAAAAGAAAGGAAGAAAAGTAAGAGAATATAAAAATGCCTTTTAATTATGAATTGAAATTCTTATACAGCTTAACTAAAAATATATGGTAAAATATTATAACCATATATAAAATCCCAAATTATATCGAGCATTAGTATGAAGAAATATACTTTTAAAACAGTTTCACGTTAAGTTTTGTGAAGGTCTACTTTTCTTACTCACTGTCCTGCTGCTTGCTATTTTGACTTTATTTAACACTTCTGTTCTTTTGCAATTGCACTTTTTATTCAACGAAACAATTTCTTATAAGATATTTTTTTTTTGTTGTTTTTTACGGTTGGTACTAAATATGCAATTAGTTTTTAGTACATGTTTATAAGTTTTACTTAATACACAAAAGAAAAATAAAGCAAAAGCAGAAGCAAGCCTTTAGTTCTTGAAGTCTGAGTAACTTATCTACCTAAGACATTTTTCCTTTCAGAGCTAAAATCCCTACAGTGTGATCGATATTCCTTTAGAAAAGTTGCTCGTTCTTTGACCAATGTTTTCGGAGAAAAGTGAATTTACATACGACCAACGGTTTCAGAAACAGGTTGTTCATAATTTTTCTAAAGTTTTTTATAAAAAAAAAGTTGCTCATAATACGACCAATATTTGTACAAAATGTTGCGAGTGCTGTGATTAATGTTTCTAAACAAATAATGCTAATAAGTTGAGTAATGTTTCTAAACAAATGTTGCTAATAATGTAACTAATGCTTCTAAATAAAAGTTACTAATAATGTGTACCATTTTTCTAGGGAAAGATTGTTCATCATGTTTCCAATGTTTCCGGGAAAAAGTTACTCATAATTTTACCAAAATTTTACATAAGTTGCTCATAATGCAACTAATCTTTTTTACAGAAATATTTTTCATAATGTTGTCCTTGCTCTTAATAAAAAAGTTGTTCACAATATGCCCAATGTTCCTAAGAAAAGCTTGCTCAAAATACGCTCAATGTTTCAAGAGTAAGTTGATCATAACGTTTCTAAAGAAAAGTTGCTATATGACACTCATGTTTCTATGGAAAAGTAGATTATAATGCGACCAATGTCTATAAAGAAATGTTGCCCTTGATACGCACAATATTTCTATTCCAAGTTTGTTATAATGTTGCCATTATTTCTAGAGAAAAGCTGCTTAGAAACTAACAAAACGTTTCTAGAGAAAAGTTGGTTATATTTCCATCAATGTTTCTATACAAAAGTTGCTAATAATGCTACCAATGTTTCTACAAAAATATTGTACATAATATGATCTGCGTTTCTAAAGAAAGGTTGCTATTAATATGGTCAATGTTATTGAGGAAAAGTTGCTCATAATATTATCAGTGTATCCAGAAAAAAGTGGCTTATGAAAAGACCAAACTTTTCTACAAAATGTTGCTAATAATGCGTCCAATGTTTTTAGAGAATAGTTGCTTATAATGTAACAAATATTCTAGTTATATGTTACTCACAATACGACTAATGTTTCTTAATAAAATTTATTCATAATATCCTCAATGTTTCTATGGAAAAGTTACCCATTATGTTACTAAGTTTCTAAGGAAATGTTGCTCATAATATGACCAATGTTTATAAACAAACGTTGCTTTAATTGCGCCCAATGTTTCAAAGTAAGTTTTTCATAATGTAGCCACTGTTTTTAGAGAAAACTGCTCAGGAAATGACCAAATGTTTTTAGAAAAAAGTCGCTGATAATTCCACCAATGTTTCTAGAGAAGAGTTGCTCATAGCGCAACAAAAAATGTTTAAAATAATGCGATAAATGTTTTCACAGAAATGTTGCTTAATGTGATCTATGTTTCTAAAGAAAAGATGCTTATTAAAAGACGAAACGCTTCTGGGAACAGTTGCTCACAATGCGACCAACATTTCTAGGGAATATTTGCTTATAATGTGAACAATATCCTAGAGAAAAGATGTACTTCTTAAGAAAATCTCTTCATAATATGATCAATGTTACTGTAAAAAATTTGCCTATGATGTGAACAAAATTTCTATATAAAAGTTGCTTATAATGCGACCAATGTTTTCACAAGAATGTATCTCATAATTTTGTCTATGTTTCTAAATTAAGTTGCTTATAATTAAAGAAAAATTGCTTTAAATTTAATTAATGTTTCCAAAGAAAAGTAGTTTGTACTGTGACCACTAATTCTAGAGAAGTGTTGCTTATGATGTATTGTATATTTCTACAGAAAAATCACTTGAAATCCAATCAACGTTTAGAGCGAAAAGCTGCTCATAATGCGACTATTGTTTTTACAAAAAAGTTTCTAAGGAAAAGTTGCTCATAATGTTATCAATGTTTCTAGTAAAAAGTTGCTTATTGAAAGACCAAACGTTTTTAGGAGAAGTTGCTCATAATGCGACCAATATTTTAGGGAAGAGTTGTTCGTGATGTAACTAACATTGTAGAGAACTGTTGCTCATAATACGACTAAAGATTCTAAAAAAATTTCTTTATAATATGATCAATGTTTCTATAGAAAACTTGCCCATGATGTGACCAATATTTCTATATAAAAGTTGCTTATAATACGACCAATGCTTCTACAAGAAAGTGTCTCATAATTTGATTTATGTTTCTAAATTAAGTTATTTATAATTAAAGCAAAGTTACTTCAAATGTAACCAATGTTTCCAAAAAAAAGTAGTTCGTACTGTGACCGCTATTGCTAGAGTAGTGTTGCTTATAATGTGACCTATATTTTTGCAGAAAAATTACTCGTAATGTAATCACCGTCTACAGCGAAAAATTGCTCATAATGCGGCTAATGTTTCTACAAAAAAGTTTCTAAGGAAAAGTTGCTCATAATATTATCAATCTTTCTAGGAAAAGTTGGTCATAATGCGACCAATATTTTTAGAGAAGAGATGCTCGTGATGTGACTAATATTCTAGAGAAATATTGCTCAATTGTTTCTACAAAAAAGTTGCTTATATGTTTCTAAGTAAAAGTTGCTCTTAATGCGTATAATGTTTCTAAAGTAAGTTGCTCAGAATCTAATTAATGTTTTTACAGAAAGTTGCTCATAGAGTGACAAATAATTCTAGAGGCAAGTTGCAAGTAACGTGACCAATGCTTTTAGACAACACTTTCTCACAGTGTGCCCAAGGTATCTCTTAGTTTAGTTTATTTAAAAATTTCTCAGAACAAAATTTATCGAGAAATTTTTTTAAAGCTTTACAGTCCTGCATAGAATTTTTTCTTTTTTCTTATATCAATTTACCTTTAAAAATATAACAAATCGTCATAATTTTATATAAAATCTTTTTCTGCCTTGTTCAACTTTCTAGTCCAGTTTTTGTTATAATTGTTAAAACTTTTTCTAAAAAGTAATGTCTTTTTGACTTCAAGTAAAGATAAAGCTAAAAGTTTTCATAACATTTAACATGTCTTATAGAAACACTTAAATATCAAAGAAAAAAACAATAAAAAGAAACAACCTTAAAGAGGAAATATTATGAATAAAAGTGTAATAAAACAAGACTATAGAGCATTTACAGGCAGACATTAAAAATTATCCAAAGACAAGAGTATAGACCAAGCAACAGCACAGGGAGGTACAAAAGAATAAACAAAAATGAAAAAGTAGTTGTAATATAAACAAAACAAAAAAAATATTTAAGATATTGTTATTGTATATTTAAAATATAACTGTGTTAAGACAACGAAAAAGGCAGAAGAAAACAAACAGGACATAAACTGGTTATAAAAAGGAGATTTGTTAAGAATGTTATAGCAATACAAGACAAAAACTAAACAACTCAAGCAACAATTTATTTTTTGTTTTATTGTTTTTTCATTTTTTGTTATTATTTTAAATTTGTGTTGTTTTTTGTTGCTTTCTTTTATTTTTAAACGGAAGTAAGCAACGAATGAATAAATGTTGTTTCCGATTTGCATTCATTCGTTAGTTTTAAATTATGATACAAAACATAAGAAACAAAAAAACAACAACATCAATAAAAACATACATTTAAACAAATTACAATATTAAAAGTGGTAGCTAAGTCCTTCGGTTCATTATTTACAGCCATAAATACCTCCTTAAATTTACATGTTGCAAGAGGGTGTTTTTATAGAATTTCAATTGTTTTTGTTATTCGTTTGTTTTGTTGCATTTATTTGCCGCATTTTATTTGCTGTTTTTTGTCTGTTTTAATATTTTTTTATTGTTATTTTCTACACTCATTTTAAGGCATTTATATGCAATTCTTTCTTCATTTATTTATCTTTATGTCTGTCATGCAAATTTCTTGTGTTTTTTTCTTTTTTTTAAGATTAAAAATTGTTAGTTTAGTAATTTAGGGAAAGGACTTGTATTTTAAGGACTTGAGTACTTTTTTAAATTTGTGGCAAAAAAAATTCAAAAATTATTGTTAATGAAACTGACTTAGATTTAAGCAAAATAAAGATGTAAATAAAGTTAAAAAAAATTTACGTAATTTTGTTTTAAAGCAAAGGACTTTGCATTGGGTTCGTTGAGAAAAAATTTATTTAAAAAAAACACTTGCCGGTGCGTCTTGCTACCCCAACAAGAATAAACGTAACACATTCACTTTTCCAATGCAGTCAGCTTTTAAATTCAGTTTCACCATATTTAAGATTTCAACATTCTGCAACAATTTTTCCCTTTATATTCGAGGTACCACGCCCACTATTCTAATCCAGTCTGTGTTTCGTTAAGCTATAAACATTCAACATCTGAGTTACTTGTGCAAAATTTTAAGACTCTACTTCTTGTAGTTCTCTGGCTATATGGAATAAATTTCCACTTTTTATGGGAAGTGCCACGCCCACTATTCTTATCTACGTTGTGTTGCACTAAACTATGTATATATAAATGGAAAACACTTTAAGAATCCAACTCTAAAAGTTCTCTAGCTATACGATAATTATTTTTCACTTTATTTCAAAAATACCACGCCCACTTTTTGAATCAAATCTGTTTTTTTTTAACTATAAAAACTAATAGCTGAGTTAGTTATGCGAAATTTCAAAACTCTGTATAATGTAGTTCTCTAGGTACATGATAATTATTACTCACCTTACATGGAGGGTACCACGCCCACTATTTCAATCCAGTCTGTGTGTTCTTAACTAATCATAGTTGATATGAGGATAACTGCTGCAAAGTTATAAGACCCTACCTATTAAAGTTCTCTAGATACACGATAATAATTATTCAATTTGTATGAGAGGTACCACGCCCACTTTTCCAATCTAGTATGCATTTCGCTAAACTATATGCGTTGATATTAAAACTACTGCTGTAAAATTCAAGTATCTACTCATATAAGTGTTTTAGCTACATGATAATAATTTTTCACTTTATAAGGAGGTGCCACGCCCACTGTTCCAATTTAGACTGTGTTTCGCTTAACTATTATCTGAGTTAGTTTTGTAAAATTTCAAAGATCTACCAAATTTAGTTCTATAGCTTCATGATAACAATGATTCACTTTGTATGGAGAGCACCACGCCCACTATTTTAATCCATTTAGTGTTTCGCTAAACTATGTATATTGATATAAGGATTACTGATGCAAAATTTCAAGAATCTACCTATTAAAGTTCTTAAGCTGCACAATAATAACTTTTGACTTTTTATGGGAGGTACCCCGCCCACTATTTCAATACAGTCTATGTTTCGTTGAGCTATAAAAACTAATATCTGAGTTCTTTGTGCAAACGACTCAAGACTATACCAATTGTAGTTGTCTAGCTACATGATAATAAATATTCACTTTATAAGAAGCGGACCACGCCCACCAATTCCATTAAGTCTGAGCTTCGCTAAACTATTTATGTTGATATGGGGATAACTGGTGCAAAATATTAAGAGTCTTCCTATTAAAGTTCTATAGGTACACGGTAAAGATGTTTCACTTTGTATGGGAGGTACCACGCCCACTATTTCAATTTAGTCTGTAATACAACAGACTATAAAGTCTTATATCTGAGTTAATTCTGCAAAATTGTAAGAGTCTACCTATTTATATTCTCTAGCTACACCGTAATATTTATTCACTTTATAAGGAGGGTACCACGCCCACTATTCCCATCAAGTCTTCATTTCACCAAACTACGTACGTTTATATGGCAATAACTGGAGTAAAATTTCAAGAGTCTACTGATTTAAATTTTCAAGCTACATGATAATAATTTTTCACTTTATTAGGAGGTACCACGCCCACTATTCTAATGAAGTCTGTGTTTCGTTAAGCTATGTACATTGATATGGGGATAGCTAGTGCAAAATTTTAAAAGTCTTCCTATTAAAGTTCTCTAGCTATACAGTAATAATTTTTCAATTTGTATGGGAGGTACCACGCCCATTATTCTAATCCAAACAGTTTATCGCTACGATATGCATATTAGTAAGAGAGTTATTTGAAGAAAATTTGAAGGTGCCATTACAATTACCAATCAACACAATGATATATATTAACTTTGTATGGGAAGTGCCACGCCCACATGAAATATCAAAAAATTTAGTAAATTTAAAAATTGCTTGATATTTTTTAAAGCACTTTTTGATTAAAATAAAAATATATTAGGGAAATATAATTGTTGATAGATTTTCAAACAAATGCACTTAAAAAAAGGCCTTTCGCTTTTTACAGGGGTTTGTTTCAAAAAATAATATGCAAATTTTGAAAAAAAAAAATAATTTTATTTATTCGATTTTGATTGAGCTTAAAAAATAATTGAAAATGCAGTTGTTTTTGATTCTTGACGACTAATAAAAATTTTTAAAAATGAACCAAAATAAAGCACATCTGGCAACCCTATGTTTACCTTAAGGTTTGAAAATAATTTTTTCTTTTAATTTTTTTGAAAAAAAAAATAATTGAGGGTCGACCATACATTTAAGTTCTCTAGGACCACTTTTCGAAAAGTTACCGGGAACAAAATTAATAAAATAAAATTTATTTCTATTTCGGAGACCCCTTATGGAGTGGAGTAGAGCGTAGGTTCGCATCCCTCTGGGGATGCCTTCTGGGCAGTTGTGAGTCTTATGGAAAATTTTTATCAGTTCTCTTCTATGTTTAACTCTAATAAGAAGGCACTTGCCCCCATCCCATCTGTGGAATTGTTTATCCCCTCCAGCTTTATTTTAAACCTCACAAAATGGGAAATTCTTGTAGGTCAAAATCTTATTATTAAGGATCTCCATATAAAAGTATTTCACCTCTAATATCCTATTTTAATTTATTTGAAATAAAAAAAATTTTAATTTATTTTTTTATCCCATTAGGATTTTTTTTGAAAAATATATATTTTTTTTTGTAATTTTATAATTTTTTCCTGAACTTTCAAAAAAACATTTATTTTAGTTTTAACAAATTTATTTACAACTGCCCAAATCTCTTTGCTTTCGAATTTAAATATGTTTATGAATTTATTTAAGTACTTGGTCACGTTCACTATAATTTAAATGCAGATACTTAAACGTTCGTTAGCATACACATGACGACACATACTAAAATTAAATCAATTAAATAGAAAAGTTAATAGAAAATTGAAATTACAGTCATATACAAATGTTATATTTTACCTTTTCATAAACAGTTTTAATAATAAAATTTAAATTTATTAAATTATTATTTGTAAATATGAAACAATTAAGACAGGGAAGACTAATCTGTAAGAACCAAGAGGGCCAAATAAAAGAAAATAAAATTTCTAATTTGTTTTTAAGTTCGTAAAATTGTATGCAAAACTTAGAGGTCGAAGAATTAATTTTATGTTGTTTTACCTTTTTAATCTTGGCCCCTTATGCTTTTTGTATAACCCCTACTTGTGTGTATCTATAGAGAGACATATGTTTGCTGTGTGTATATTTGAGATAATTTTAAATTGTTAATTAGAAATTTCCTAACAATTAACTAAACATTTGGTTTGTCTTAATGCAATACTCTGTGGACATAATAAATTTGACACTAGCAAAATATTTCTATTGCCACTGCGACACAAACACACATTTTTCATGCAACTATTTGCAATTACCCAGGCTATGATAACGATGTTAATGATAATAATAATAATAATGATGATGATGATGAAGTCAATTTATAATTAAGTAATAAACTGTCAAAAATGACCATTGGAATTTAGAGATTGCAATTGCTGGTGAATGCAGCAATTGTGTGGCAAAATTGTTATGTGGATAAAGAGTTTACACATTTACAGCCTTGAATATGAATTAGTTTGTTGTTGGTCATGTAGCAGGCCAACATTTGAGTGCTGGCAACTGGAATGTATTGTCAAAATTAAAATCGACTTTAATTATCGATTTTTAAACCTTAAGGGAATAAAATCATTTGAAATTTTCACACATTTGCAACTAGTAAAAACACACACACAAAAACACATACTTAAAAGCAACAAAGTATGTTTGTAGAATGCATAAAATAAAATATAAATCCAGTTATCTCTGTTGTTTAACTATTTTAGCATTTTACTGGTTTAACAGCCAAATCAAAGAGTAGAACAAACAACTTTATATTTAAATGCCTAAAATGCCTTTTTTAATATCCTTGCTAGCTTATACTCAACCTACCCCCTCCCAACCACATTTCAAGCAATTCTGCATTTTTATGTTGCATACTAATTTTATGAAACAATCCAATAAAAATAAACTTTTTTTTTATTTGACATTAATGCACAACATGGCCGACTAAAATGTACACTGGCTTAAAAACCAACTCCATGTGAAGAGATATAATAAAAAGCTGTATAAAAATAAACAGCATACATAAATATCGAAACAAAAAAAAAGGAAATATATTAATATGTAGCAGAGCAACATGTTGGTTGGACTCATGTAAAATAGACAACTTCATTATCACGTTCAATAAAATTAAATTCTTTAAGTATAAAATTCCATAAAAAGTTTTTTTTAAGCAGAAATATGGAAGGAAGTAAGTCATGTTAGCATAAAAGTAGAAAATATTATTATCCCACCAAAAGTAAAAAAAACTGTTTTAAGCTGTCTCCTGTTAATGCATAATTTCAATTTAGTTTGATAAGCAATGGAAAAGCCTTTTAATTTGGAATTTTTTTTTTATTCAACAATGTTCCTATGTTTTGAACCGGTTCTGGTAATTTTCTTTTATTTGAAAAAAAATTTAAGCATCTTATTTTTAAATATGTAAATCAAACTCTTTAAGTACTCTTTTTAAAAAGTACCTTTTTAAGTACTTTTTTGTAAATACCTTTTTTAAGAAGTTTCTTTTGTTAAAGTAGTTTTTGTTTGAAAATAATTTTTTAAGTACTTTTTATAAAATTACCTTTTTTAAAGTACTTTTTTCTTAAAAGTACCTTTTTTTAAAAATCTTTTCTTTATCAAAGTATGTACATTCCAAAAAATAAATCACTTGAATTATTTTGACTGTTTTCAAACATTTTGCAAAAAGTACCGTTTGATAAACACCATTTGAAAAAGGTACTTTTTAAAAAAAAAAGTAATTCTGGTCAAGCAGAAATTTAAAAAATTTTTAATTTTTATCACATAAAAAAAAATTATCTTTTAAACCAAACTCCATGTTTTTTTAATATGTAAATCGAACACAGTAAATATTTTTTTAAAAAGTACCTTCTTAAGATCTGTGTTTAAAATACCTTTTTTAAAGCACTTTTGTAAGAAGTTTATTTTGCTAAAGTAGTTTTTTAATAGATTTTGAAGTACTTTTTTTTAATAACCTTTTTTAAAGTACTCTTATTTAAAAGTATCCTTTTTTAAAAAAGTACCTTTTTTAAAACACTTTTGTTTATCAAAGTATGTACATTCTAAAAAATAAATCACTTGAATTATTTTTACTGTTTTCAAACATTTTGCAAAAAGTACCGTTCAAAAAAAAAACACCATTTTAAATATTACTTAAAAATAATTTCTGTTTAGAAATTTAAAATTAATTATTAGTAAATATTTAAAAAAATTATCTCTCAAAGCAAACTCCATGTTTTTTAATATGTAAATCGAACACAGCAAATACTCTTTTTAAAAAGTACCTTTTTTGAATACTGTTTTAAAAATAATTTTCTTAAAGTAGTTTTTTTTTATTTTTTTAAGTACTTTTTTAAATAACCTTTAATATAGTACTTTTTTTAAAGTACCTTTTTTTAAAAACACTTTTGTTAATTAAAGTATATACATTCTGAAAAATAACTCTCTTTAATTTTTTTACTATTTTCAAACATTTTGCAAAATGAAAACACCATTTGAAAATAGTAGTTTTTTTAAGTAATTACCTTTTTAAAGTAATTCTTGTCAAGCAGAAATTTAAAAATAATTCAGTAATAAATATTTAAAAAAAAATGTCATTCAAAGTAAACTCCATGACCATAATATGTAACTCAAACACATTAAATACTCTTTTTAAAAAGTAGTTTCTTAAGTACTTTTTTAAAATATCTTTTTAAAAGCACTTTATTAAGAAGTTTTTTTTAAAGTAGCTTTTTTTATTTTTTTAAGTACTTTTTAAAATTACCTTTTTTAAGTACTTTTTAAAATTACCTTTTTTAAAGCAGGTTTTTGAAAGAGTATCCTTTATAAAAATACTTTTTTTTATCAAAGTATGTACATTTTAAAATATAACTATCTTGAAATTGTTTATTTTTTTACTATTTTCAAACATTTTGCAAAAAGTACCGTTTAAAAAAGAACCATTAAAAAAGTACTTTTTAACAAAAGTTATTTTTGATCAAGCAGAAATTTAAATTAAATTAAATTAAATTTAAAAAAATATATTAGTAAATATTTAAAAAAGTTCTCTTTCAAAGCAAATGACCGATAAAATTTACGAAAGGGTTAACTGGCTTACTGAGCTCAATTATTCGACATTTAGGATCAGTATCCTCTGGCAAATCATAATAAGTACATTAATATTTGAGCAACGCTACCAAATTATTTATATTTACCTTGAAAATCAGTCATTCGCTCTGCTATCAATTCTTTCATTAAGCGCATATTCAGTAATGAGGCCCTGTTTAGCTTACTGGGTTTAATAATAAACCAAGTTGCCACGTATGGACTTCATATAGAAAAATTCACCGTTTAGTTAGGTTTATATGCTGGCATCATTGGCCTTTATCTCTATAAACATCAAGCTGGAGCTCGTATTTCAAACAATGTAAGTTGTAACCACACCGTGATCAATAATTTTTTGTTCGAAAATACAAAAGATATTGTTTAGGGAGGGATGTGATTTCAACAGCTGGCGCTTCATACCACACGGCAACCGTAACCATGGACTTATTGATATTAAAATTTGACAAACAAAAAAATCTCTTTAGTATTTCTTATAGGCTCACGTGGAGTCACTGGTCTATGATGACAAGCCAGCGACAAATGATGGTTTTAAGGCATTTAATTGTGTTATCTCTTGTCCTATGGCCAGTAGTGCTGCAAAAATTGGGTTAGAATTGGACATCAAAATACGATTAGTCAAGAAGGGCTGCAGTGGCCCATATTCATTTTCAAATGTTATTGTATTGTTATTAAAAAAATGTATTACTTTTGAAGCAAATATTTATTTATTTATTATAAAAAAATTATTTAACAAATTTATAAAAAAATTTAATTACACTTTTTAACTTTTATGGAATAAATTTTAATGCTTTTAATTTCTGCCCAGTTACCTTAATTAACTTCCCTACACATGTATTTATATATTGTAAACATTGCATTGTTATTGTTTTTTTTTTTAATTCCTATATTTAAGTCTTTCACGATTGATATTTCTTTATAATTTTGCTTTTTAAACCAGGCATGGAAAACCTAAATTTTTAAATAAGTCGATGAGCAATTTTAAATTGTCCTAGAATTAAAGCTAGAATTAATCTAAATGGGAAATACAGTTTGTGCCAGTAAATTTCTAATTCTTCTGAAAAATGGCGTAAATAGTCTAAATTCTAACATACATATACAGGTATGTGATGGAAATCGATCGATTTGAAAACGATTCGTCTTGAGATAAATTTTAAGCAAAAGTAAAGAAGTTACTTCAAAGTTCTTGTAGAAACTGAATGGAGAGTTATTAAAATATATATAGGAGGTATTAAAAAAACGAAAATAGTAAGGATAATACAACCATTTACGGTTTTAAGTCGTCTCGATTTCGAAATCGATTTCCATCACATACCTAATAATATTTCCATCCTATACCCAATGCTTAAACGTCGTAATAAATTATAATAAAATTTACTTTACAGTTATGTCTCAATATTTCTAATATTTCATTTATTTATTTAGTCTACACTGTGACCGTTAATTTTCTTTATTACGTCTTCTACCTTTGTTACTCCACATTTTAATTTATCTAGAATTAAAATTCCACTCACTTTAACTTCGTTTATAACCCAATGTTCCAGTTTAATAACAGAATAAAAGATAATGTGTTTTTATAACCTTCCCCACAGGTGGAAAAAGTGTTTATCATTCCGAGTGCAATTCCTACAATATTCATTTCAGAACCCATAAAATACATGTATTCAGAGTTTTTATACATAGCGATTGAGCGATGTCCGTCTGTCTGTCTGTCCATCCGTGTCAGTGATAAAATCAAGTTTACCAAGGCACTATATCAGCTAGAAAAAACTTAAATACGCCAATCTATCAGACATAGTGTTGAAAGAAGTGCTATTGGAAATAAGCAAGATAGTTCCATTTCCTTTGAGTCAGCAGACAAAACACCACGCCTGCCTCGAATTTTTCCATACAATTTAAAAGAAATCTCCATTTGTGAAGTAACTTCAATCAAAAAACAAATATATGGGACGTAAGAAAATTAATAAATAAGAAAAAAACGTCAAGTGAAAATTTTAGCGCTCATCCAGATTTTCCCAGTTATGGGCCTCTGAACTTCTCGTAGAATAGTACAATTTTGCTCCATATTTCTTAAGATATCAATATGGCATATCATTCAAAAGCTTTTGCAGAAAGCTTTCAGAAACTACTTAAATTTTTTAAAAATGTTTAACCCATTAAGATCCGATGACATTCTTATGTAAAATTATATAAAGTACTTATTTTTTTTTCTTATTTTTCAAATCTCTGTCATCACAATATTTGAATTTTTTAATGCAGTTACTTCAGTAAACTAGTTTTACCGTGAAGGGTATAAAAGATTCGGCGTAGTCAAATATAGCACTCTTTAGTACCTTTTAATGCAGCTATTGCTTAGTTGATAATATTAAGTGAATGCGATTAGTATCACTCAAGAGCGAAAAATTTTTCAATAATTCACTTAATCTTTTTAATAAATAACTAATATTCATCAATAGCAACTGCAGCCTTTAAAACTATTGAGTATGAGCTTTTAACATAAATTATAGTTTTTCTTTTTTATTAATGTTACTCAATTAAAATGTTTCACAACTAATTTTTAAAGTGTCCTTTTTCGAACCAAACATTTTTCATTATCACTGTCGTGAAAAATAGGTGAATTATTAACTTTATTTCAAGAACATGACTCCAGTTAAAATCCTACTTTTCGTCAGGTTTTGCAAGAGGCATCTTACCCCTTGAAGTTAGCCAATTCATTGCTAAGACATTTGAATAAAATTAATTTTTGTATTAGATTGTTGGACAAATTCTGAACAATATATCTTCTTTGTCATTTAATTACATTTTTAATAAAATTCATTCACGATGGAGAAAACGTTTACGTGCATTATTCACGATTATAACTAAAGGAAGAAATTTCATGATAAGAGTGCATATAAGAAAAAATATTCTCACATATTTTCAGTTTTTTTTTCATATACAAAACTAATTACAAGTTAGTTTATAATTTCAGTTTTCCATGCCTGATAAGCATACATTTAGTATTATTGCAATTGACCGTTATAAATTTAAGAAAAAGAATTAAAAAGTAACAGAGAGAAGAACAACAAAGAAAAACGGTTTGTCTCTTAATTATTTAAGACTTTTTAGTCATGAGAAAACAAAAAAGAGAGCAGTAACCGATCGTAAAGAACTTTATATAATGAAAGTGTTTAATCGGTATTTGTTTTAAAATTTAATGTGCTGTTTTTGTATTACAAGCGAGCGACTCGTCCAGAAATTTGTATGAAAAACACTAAATTTTTAAAGTGATCCTTATACAAATTTTATAGACAAGTCGCTCGCTTGCAATACAGAAACTGCATTCGCATACCTGAGGACAAATTTCAAGTGTGGTTTAATAGAATGATAATTTTTTATGAGCAGTACTTATATTTGCTATGAGTGATGTTTCTTTCAAGCACTAGATTTTGAGTTTTTTTTATTATAATATTTTAAATTCGTTTAAAAAATATTCACCATTTTTTAAATTGGAATATAGATTTGAAAAATTTTTAAATTTTACATTCAATTTTATCATGGTCTAATTATAATTTTTTTTTAAGTTTTAGACTCATCTTTAATGAATTTTAGGAAATTTAAAACCTTCCCCACACTCCACATTTTTTTGGCTGCCAGCGGCAGCTATTAACAGATACTGAATAATAAACTACTAAATAAATGAATCATTAGAGGAGGATTAAAAGAATCCACTAAAAGCATAAATTTCAAGTGAAAGCAATGTTACCAGATTTTTATAAGTTTCGTCACATAATTTTGAAAAAATTCCTTGAATAAATGAAATAAATAAGCGTTTGAAAATTCTGTCTTAACATTCTGTTAACATAATTAGAAATATTTTTTTTCTCTTAAAAATTTCATAATTGAAATATATGAGCTCAAGCCGAATTAAAAATAATTTTTTTCGTAACAAATTATAAAATTAAAATATATGGACATAAACCGAATTAAAATTTTCCTTTGGTACATGAAGATATATAAATCTAGTTTAAAAAAGAAAATATTGGGGTGACAGGGAATTAAAATATAAAAAATTAAGTACTGCAGACATATAATTTTATATAAAAATGACATCGGCTCTTAATGGATTAAGAATTTTTAAAAAAATTGCGTACTTCTATAAAGATCTTTTTTAAAGCTTTTAAATGATACCCATATTGAAATTTTTAAAAAAATTTGAAAATTTCAGAGGTTCGTAACTTGGAAAATATGGGACAGCGCCAATTTTTTCACTCAATGTTGTTTCCTTATTCTTTAATTCTGTATTGCCCCACGTATTTGTAGCTTTGATTGGATTAACTTCACCAAACTAGGTTTGTTCCCAATGATATGGAAATATTAGAGGCAGACCCGAGTTTTAGCCGCTGCCTTGAAGGCCATGCATGGTACGATTGCGCTGATATTTAATAGCAAACTTTTCAAAACTATGTCTGATCAATTGGCATATTTAAGTTTTCTCCAGCTTATTTAGTGCCTTAGCAAAGTTGATTTTAACCTCAATACAGATTGACCGTCGGACACTGCTCACTTAACTTCGCTATGCATAAAAACCTAGAATATATATACTTTATGGGGTCGGAAATAAATATTGTTGAAATTACAAAAGTAATGACAAACCTAGATATACCCTTTTACTATTTTTGTGGTAAAGGGTATTAAAGCATGAGGGTGGAAACAAAAATAAAAAAAATTTTAACGAACAAAAACTTAACCCAATTTAACGATTGCATGTCAAAAAGAATCATCGCATACGTTAATCTAATTTATGATATTTAATTTATTTAATTTAAAAGAGTATTAAAACCGAGAATTTCCATGATTCCCATCATGTAAATTTTTTCTCATTTCTTGCTCGGTATTTAGTAAACTTTAACTTAATTTTAGCTCCATTTTGGTACTTTTATTTACATAAAACAAACTGCTGGAATTTGTTCTTAAAGAGCTTTAACCTTAAAAAAAAACTTTGTAAATTGTACAACAAAAGATAAAAACGAGAGTTTTAAGAGTTTAATAAATAAATCTCAATTTTATTTTTTTGTTTTGTTGTAAATACATTATTTTATATCAATATAATTGAATGGGCCATTAAATTTGAAAGAGTAAAAAAATACAACGATTGGGAAAATAATTTATATGAAAATAATAAAGTTGCATTAACAATTTATATGTCTGGTTATAAAGTCATGAACAATGCCAAGTTTGTGGGAGTATACACTCGAAGAAATTGTACTAAATAAATAAATAAATAAAGTAAAAAAGAATTAAGGGTTTTTATACAAGACGGCGGTCGAAAAGTAACAACAGGAGACATTTTAAATATTGTATTCAAGTTAATTTACTCTAAGGCAGAAGATCGAAACTGCAAAGATTCAGAGTACATATTTTCTATGATTTAAATTATTAATTTTGAATTTAATATCTCTTTAGCAGTTAACATGCCTTTTTAGATTAAGTTAATTTTTTTTTTGCAAATCCGAAACTACAACAAAATCCAGGAAAATATAATTTTGTACGAATGAAGCCTTGATATATAGATGTGTATTTTTTAATCAGGTTTACATGTCTTATACTAAATGGGATATTTTAACGACAACTTGTTCTTTTAGATACTAGAAGAACTTTTTGTAGCTCCTTATATTACTACAGTATTATTTGTTTAGTTTCAGCTTAGTTCGAATAATCTTTAGATATCTAAAAAATAAAATTACTTTAAATTACACTTAATAACGAAAAAAAATTTTTTTAATTCGAAAATTCGAACTCAATTTCGAAAATTCGAACTAAAGCTCGAACTTTTATTGTACATCAAAAATGCATGCAATATGTTTTAATTTTAAATACAAACTGATTTAAGGCTTCTTGTCTTATTTCAAAAATTCGAAATTAATTTCGAAAATAATAATTAACGTTGAAATAAACCTAAAACTTTTAAATTAGATATTCTATAATAAAAAACATTTCTGTTGTTTTAAATTTAAAGGTATTTCAGAAAACTCGAATCAGAAATTATAAAAAGTTTGTAGAGTTTTTATAACTATACACTCTGAAAAATTTTATCTGTTGACATTTAAATTTTCTTATTAAATAATTTCATAACCTTCAGTTAATGGGTAAGTTTAAATCCTCGTTAAAAAATCCGTTGCTAATTTAAAGCTTTGTAAATTCGAAAATTTATAAATTTAATAAACTATTTTTTGCTCTTATTGATATTTTTACAGAATTATTTGTGTAATTTTAACTAAGTTCGAGTGTTCTTTATATTGCTCTAAGGTATAAAGTCACTTTTAATTATGCTAAATAACGAAAAAAGAACAATTTTTGAATTTCGAAAATTCGAACTCAAGTTCGAAAAAGTATTATGCATTTAAAAAAACATACATGATGTTTAAAATTTAAATAACACCTGATTTTAAGCTTCTTGTCTAATTTCGAAAATTCGAAATTAAGATCTCGGTAAAAAAATCCATTGAATTTTTTAAACTTTGAAAATTCGTAAATAAGTTCGAAAATTTAAAAATTTAAAACACCAATACATCAATATAAATAATTAGGAAAATAATTTTTTACAGACCTTCATATCCAATATAGAAAACCATTTTTATTGTTGATTAACAATAACACAAACTAGACAATAAACATAACAATATACTACAATCAACAAACAAGATACTTTCAAACATTTTATGCCTTTTCTTCTGGCCAGAATATGAAAACGGTGAAAGGCAAGCCTATTTATGTTCCTCTTGATTATGCTTGTTTTCCTTAAAACTCTTGACCACTTCAAATAAATAAATGAAAAAATCGTATAAATTCATTTTGAGTTTAAGATAAATATTGGGACCTTAGTTGTACTGTACATTGGTCGCTGGCTACTGTGTCTGATTATAAATTGTATAAATATGTGTAATTGTTGGAGAATTAAATGGTTAAATGGTTTTAAGGCTGCTGACTATTTCAACTCAATCATTATAAAGAAAATGTACGCGGTGGTAGGAGAACACAGACAACACAGACAACACAGCCATAACATAACAAAAACAAAAAACATATCGTACATGCATATGTCCAATCTGATTTTGTTGTTGTGCACAACCATTCAGGCAGTTAGGCATTTAAGGATAATACCACATATAAAGTTTAATGAGCTGCAATTAATCGTACATGACGACACTATAAAAATGTTTCATTTACAATTCTTTTATTTTTTCATAATGTTTTTGGGTTTATACTGAAAACGAATTTATACAGAACCCCTTTGGAATTGGGACCTTCATATCACTATAACTTTTATGAAGAAGTTTTAAAATTTATGCTTTTTTTTTAAATTATAACTCAAGTTCGGAAAGTTTTTAATTTCAAAGTGAAGTTTTTAGTGGTTTATAATAAGTTTTTTTATAGTAGAAGTCATTTATTTAATTTTTGTAATTTCGAAAATTCGAACTTATTTTCGAAATTTTTAAAATAACAGAAAAATTGTATTCAAATAAGTTTTTTGTATCACAATCTATAGCCTGCATCAATTTTCATAAATTTGAGCGGTTGGGAAATTTCGAACTTAAGTTCGAAAAATTTTAAATCCGCTAAATAAAATGCGTGCTATTCGAATTAGCTTTTTAAAAGAAAGATCTGTTTATTTTGTGTAGTTTTTAATTATATTTCCTTTTTCAAATTAAATTCGTTTTTCAAATTAAGTTCGAAAACTTTAAGCTCCTCGGAAACACATTATAAAGTTTTTCATTTATTATTTTATGGTAGAATTATGTTTAAAACTGTATCTTAAAGCCCACTTTAATAACTTTATTGGATATTAAAAATCAAACTTCATTTATTTATTTTTCTTTTAGTTGTCCATTTCGCAAATTTTATAAATTGAGGCTTCGAAAGTAGTACAGAGCAACTCAATCTATTAAGGGAATAAAAAGGTATTGTATATGTTAAACTCAACTTTAGAAATATTGTGTTGCAACACCATGACTCTTAAGAAATTGTTATAGTTTTCTTTGTTATTTTCAATAGTTTCGAAAATACCATTTAGATTTCATTACAAACAGGAAATTCCTACTGGGGTTGTAGTGAATGTATCTGTTAATTTTATATGGTAGTTTATGAATGTCTAAGTATGATTAAATATAAATATTTAAGGGGTTTTAGTGGAGCAGGAGGAGAGTTTAATAGTAAAAAGTAATTTTTATTCTAACAAAAAAAACACAAATTTTATGAGTAAAATGGGGAGATAAGAAAAAAATTACTCCTTGTTAACTAGAGAATAAATGGTCTTTAAAAATTGGAACAACTCTAATTTTTGCGGTCATTTAAAGAAAAAATTGGAAATAAAAATTGCATACATTTTAGTAAAAATATTATGATAAAAGCTGAAAATACTTTTGAATTAATTGTCAATAGTTGATAACAAGAATATGTATTAATTGCTTAAAGACTTAGATGAAAATTCATTGGAAAGTTTGCTGCTTTAATTGTTGATAGGAATTCAAATATTCAAAATAAATTACTTTTACAGCATTTACACTATGCAATCTTACATGAAACGAGCATGAAATTTTTGTTTGTTTGTGAAGCAGGAGGAGTAAGCAATATGGTATTGCTTGAGTTTTGAGGGGAAAGATTGGATGCCAGATAAGTTTGTCTGTTTGACAATTAAGCTTCAAGAAAAACTTAAAATATGTAACTGCCATTTTATCTCTCAACATTTCTCATGTCCATACAAAATGTATGAAGCATCCCTTAATAGCATGGCGTCAACGCTTAGTAATTGGAAAATCAAATTTTGACAGTGCGTTAGGAAGTGAAGTTGGCTTCTTGTTGGTTTGTTTTATTTTGTTATGGTTGAAAAGTAATGTCAATTTAGGTATTTTCAAGGCAATCTAGCGGTTTTATCTCTTCTTTATTCTTATACAGCGGGTTTTATAAAGTAAAATGAGTTATCATTACTGTAACAGACACAAAGTTGACGCTCTTATTTAGGGATGACATGTCATCGCAAAAGCTATGAATTACATTGATTTCCGTATAACGTGCTAATTTAGGAATGGCAGCAACAATTTCAAACCTGCTTTATCAAGTCGTGCGTTACGGATATCACACCTAAATACTATTCATTGGATTTCTTGTCGAGCCTAAACTATAACGTGGAATATATTTTTCTTTTCATTGTTTTCCAGTTGCGCCACAATTTTTACAGCCAAACATTATAGCAGATTACTTAATCGATACCAGTTTTCCGGTCAACAAAATATTTTAATGAAAATAAGATATGGCAACCCTTTACAAAACTGTAAAAACAAAAGCTATTTTTGTGGTAAAAAGAATTGAATAAGTTACTACTTAAACCACTAATAAAAAATGGTGTGTACGAATAGAGTTAGCTGGTTTAATATGCATGCGAGACATGAGTTCAAATCTCAACAGAGACTTGATAGAAAGATAATAAACATTTCTTGTGGACGAATTTTAAAAAAGCAAATAAATGTAAAAGACTAATTAAGATCTCTCGAGTCTTATTAGAATAAAAATAATATTGTGGTCCGTCGTGGTATAAAAGTCAGGGAAGGTGCCTGTATATTACAGTATCAGATGAGATTATTAGAGCACCTGAGTGGTGAAATAAGTGATTCGAAAACCTCAATGGAGAGAGGAAAATAATAGCTAGTAACTTAGTACAAAAAAGGTTGTAGTTGAAGTCTCTGCCTGAGCCATAGCATAGTAAGGTCTGTAGGGCTGAACTAGTTGAAGCGCATATTTTCGCATGATATCGTGTGAGTGCAATGAATAGCTGCACACAGAATAGCCACAGAGAAAGAAAAACAAATCAAAACTTATAAAATCCATACAGCAAATTAGTGGAGCTAATAAAGTTCAACCCAACCTTTAAAACTTAACCTAATGAAGCGCTTATCAATACTTTTAATTTTGCTTATGTGAGGGCTGGTTAAGCAAAATTACTTATCTCTTGCAGAAAGATTCAAGACTTTTTAAACTAGACATGATCTGCTAGTTTTGACGCCATATAAACAATTTGGTTTAAACAGGGCCTGACCAATAAATGCTGTTGCATTCAATTTATTTAGACCAGCCTCTTAAATAATATTCCTGCCTGGGAATTAGCGAGTACTCCTAAAGCCAGGTAAGGCTAAACTTTCCAGATTTACACTATGCAATTTTTTTAAGCATTTTTTTCCTAATTTTCTATTTAAGTCACAACACTATGCGTTATCTTAAAGTAAACGTTAGCAACAGTAACATCCCGTCAAAACTCAAGCAATATCATATTGCTTACTCCTCTTGCTTCACAAAGAAACAAAGTTTCATGAAAAATTGCATAGTGTAAATGCTGTATTATTTTAAAAATTACATCGAACGTTCGAAATTATTTAACATTATAAGAGCTCGAAAAAATGACTTCCTCAATTTTCCAAAAATCATTTTTGTTCTGGAGACATTATAGTTTGTGACCCATATTTCGCGTTTTTGCTCTGGCGACTTCTCGTGTTTCATATCTGCTTTGTAATTAATTATTAATCTCTTTAAGAGCTGTGAATTCTACGTAATCAAGGTACACAATTCCACAACTGCTGTTATAACATTCTTATACAATAGATCGACCTTAATCTTCTCTGTTGCAAGAACGACAAATGCACGTTTCATATTTGTTTAAAAATCTGTGTGAAAACTCCTTGAAATGCAATTTTGATTGTGGTAAGCATTTCTTAATTTGGATTAGCACAAATTAAAGTCTTTTTCCATCCTCTTTATGATAACATTTCTGTAGTTATCACTATTAAAAGAGTTTAAAAAATTTGTGGGTAATTTAAGGTCTACCCTCATACATTAACATCAGTTTGAAATGTATTAATTTAAAGGACAACTTTTTTAATGCCTTAATGCTAAAGTTTATAAATTTTTTAAGTGTATGATTTTAAAGCTTCTAACGAGTTTATTTTTTCACAAATTCCAATAGGATTATTCATAACAGAAATCACCATCATCATTGTTATTAATATTTTTTTTAAATAAACAAATTTCATAACCCTCTAAAATATTTCAGCGAAAGAAAAGGAAGCGAGGCAAAGCTGTTGTTATAGCAAACATGAGTTGGTTGTTGCAGTTTATTCGTAAATCCGATTAAGTTTAATTATTTCTGGCTACTGGCTGTCAAATTCTATGAATTTAAAAAAAAAACTCAACAAAAAGGCAAGCAAATTAACAAAATATAAAGTATGAAAAAACAAAGTAGAAAATGGCAGGTATATTAAAACCAAATCTATGAAAATGTGAAAGTGTTTTTTTATATGCTGCTAACACAAGCATTGAAAAACTTGTACACATGATAAAGCCAAACAGCTGTGACATTATTCCCTAAAGTATGCAATGGATTTTTTTTTTTTTTTGTTGTGAATTTTTATTTGCCCGTTATGATTTCACCAGAAATGATAGCAGCTCGTTCAAAAACAAAAAAACAAAACTCTGATAGGAAACAGTTTAAAAAACAATATTGGAAAAAAAATTGTTTCATCATTTTTTCTTCTCCAGTGCAACGAACAAAAAAAAATTAAAATTCCAACCATTTAACTTTGTCACCCCACGACCTTAAAAAAAGAAACCAGAAATACACATGCCAAAAAAAAAGTTGGGATCAAAAAGATTTCACAGTTTAATATAGGCTCTGGCCACAATTTTTTCACGTCACTATAGGCGACAATTACTCTGGTAGATTGGGTGTTTGTTATGTTAGACAGTCAAGTCAGCTAAAGCTGTTTTCATTTGACTGGTGTGATGCAACATCTGCTCTATCAGATATGTGTTTGAGTTTTAATAATTTTCCATTTTACTCTTCAAAAAATATCAATATTACACGCTACTTGAGGCAATAGTGATTTAAGCCTTTAGTCGCCCGTCTATTCAACAGCAATTCTGTTTTTCAGTCATTTGAGTTGTTCCCAAAATTTACTGAGTGATGTTCTCCACATTCCTGGCAATTTTAAAGAAATAAACCATGCTCTTAGCTTTTTGGAAATTACTTGCATAATACAGCGATCATGAAACGTTAAAAAATTTCAATCTGGATAGTCGCATTCCTGTAAAAATATTGTGACAAGTGAGTACCCGGATGTTTTAAATTGTGCTTTTCCAAGTACAATCGACAATTGCTGTTGTTATGATTTTATATATGAATATTGCACTGGAATCCATATGGAAATATTTAAATGCAGCCACATAAGGACAAGGCTCGCCATAACTGAGTATAGTAAATTGCCAGAAGTTCGACTTATACCTCTTGGCGGTGGCGGTTGGTAAAAGACTCCTACTTAAGTTTCTTCTCTGCTGAGACAACTCCTAAATAAATCGATCATCTTGTTAATACTTTCCGACCTCCAGTCTTAATCCAGACTTTCCTGTTCATGTGGAGATCGGTTTTGGTAAAAACTTTTGCTTTCTTTGGGAATTTTAAGAATTTTAACTTTGATAAAATAAGACAGAGCCGCAAGAATCCAACTGGGATGGATTAAGAGAGTTTGCAAAAGGTAAGACAGTTTCTCTCTTAAGTACCTATGGTTCCTATTGGCCAACAGAGGAATACAAAGAAATCGACAAAGAAAACGCGCAAAAGGAGGAGGGGTTAACCTTAACCGCTTCCTCGATGCAATAGACCCTTTTTAGGAAGTACAGAAAGTTGCTTCAACATAATCGAGGTACCTGCGATAGTAACAGGTCATTGAAACTTTAAGTATCATCTATCAGAAATAAAAATCAAGAAACTTGCTTCTAAAAACTGTAAAAGGTTCTTTGCCAACAGCTTATCGCTTTTTTAGCCGAAATCGTAAAAGAATAAGGAGGTTTTTAATTCGTTTGAATCCTGCTTTTTTGTGTCCGAAGAATTCAGTAATTTCTCAACCGGTTTGGAAATTTTTTTCATTATTTGAAAGGCTGTGCTTACAAACTGGTCGCGTTTTAAAAACAGCTCATAATTTTAAATAATAAAGGGTGTACCCATACAACATATATATTTTTACGAGTATCATGAAGCGTGAAAAGCTTCACTTTAAAATTACAAAAAAAACTGTGTATCACTATAGGACCCAATAGCAAAAAGAAATAAAAAAAATAAATCTGAAAATTAAAGAGTGTGCCTATAGATAGCGTAAATTAACCTATAGGAGCCTATCTCTTAAGCCATTATAGACAAATGCTTGAAAATTGGAGATAATGTCGATTACTATGACGATTATGATAACAAGTATAAATATTCTAAATTATAAATTAAAGGGTGCCCCAATAGTTCATTCAATTTTATGCATATATTGAACAGTTGTAGACAGACGTTTGAAATTTACAAAGAAGCAATACTGCTAAGTCCGCAATAACAGCAAGCATTAAATTCGGACTTTGAAAAAAAGGGTGCCCCAATAGTTAATTTTTTATACGTGGATAAATTTTTTAACCGGCTTAGATAGACAACTAAAACTTACAAGGAACCTGTTTTGCTAAGTTCGCTACAACAATAAGTATACAATTTCAATTTATAAATTAAAGGGTGCTCCCATAATTGGTGTAAATTTACATATATTGGCCTATCTTTTGAACCGTTATAGATAAACGCTTGCAAATTAGATAGAATATCGATTATTATATAACATTATAGTAACAAATATTAATATTTAAAATTATGAATTAAAGGGTGCCCCACTAGCTCAGTTAATTTGATGTATGAAGGCATACTTGTTAACAGTCGCTTGAAATTTACAAAGAATCTGTATTGCTAACTCCGCTATAACACCAAATATAAAATATCGATTTGGAAATAAAAGGGTGTCCCAATAGTTAATGAAATTTAATGTATGTGGTCGTAAAGAAACATGATTTTAAGGTTGCTGTTTGAAGTCGGTTTTTTAGGAAGAATTATTAACGGAACAGTTCGTATATGGAATAAACTCCCTGTAGAGTTCTTTCCTTTCACTTTCAGTGTGCAAAAATTCAAATCGATTGTCCATAAGCACTACTTCCTGCATCTTTCCGCATACAACTTAATTGTCTAGTTCCGACACAATGTGTTGCATAAGCAGGGGTCATCCATTAAGGGTTGGTTTTATTTAAAAAAATCGAAGAAGACGATATTTGTAGGCTGTGCCTTGAAGAAGCTGAGAGGTAGAGCCCATTACGCATAAATATCTAAAATGGGCACTAGGATAAGGCTTCGTATCATGACCTGAAATATATTTCATGTGAATTACATAGGGTTTCTTAAATTAAAACAATTATAAGAGACTTTGTGATGAGATAGATGGTAAACAGTTAGAAGTCGATAATTTGAAATCACTACAGTCAAGAGTAAAGTTATGTAACAGCACGAAAATCAAGTCATTGAGAAACAAAGAAGAGAGGAATAACTGGTCTGCTTCTTCTATACAAAACTTTTACATATGTTTAAGTTTGGACAAACAAAAATACGATTAGTTGATGTCTTTATTAATAATTTAATATTTTTTTATTCCGCTTCTAGTAATTCTCATTTAGTTTATTACTTAAAATGGATACGATTTTCGCGGTAAGTTGTAGAATACCAGCAACATAATTAGAAGAAAAATAAAAAATTGATTTAATTCCCAACTTAGTTTCAAATGAAAACTTTCAATAAAAATTCATAATATAAATCAACCAGAATATTTGAGAGTTTTTTATTTAAAACAATATTAGAATTTGTGCTACTTTAATTCCGTATGTTTATCTAGAAAATCTGGAGTTTTAAATTCAAATCAAGGATGTTCCTTCTTCTACTCTTATCCCTAAATTTTTATTTAAAATTTTTGTTCTCCCCATTTTATATTTAAAGTCAAATGAATAAAAATTTTGTGTGTGCGTGTGTATTAAACAAGTCAATTTTTTCCTTTACTCTTAATACTCTATATTCTTATTGTTGTTGTAGTTATTGCTGCTGTCGTTGTCCTATGTTGTAAATGTTAAATTGTTCATAATTTTCATTATATCTTAACAATCAGTGCTATGAACTTTTTTTTCACATGTTCATATCTGTCTCTCTCTCTGTATATGGATATTTTGTGTGTCCTTCTTCTGGCCTACAGACAAAAGGCCAGTCTGTGCATATTTTTTGTTGTATTTTCTGCTTAAGTGTTGTGTCAGTAAAAGTTTTGTTTATTTTTTTTTTTTATTTCGTTCATTTATTGGTCATATTTGTGTTCAATCGCAAAAATTTCCAGTAGTTTTACAATTTGTTATTGTCATAAATTGTTACATATTGGAAAAGATTTTTTCGTTGTAGTTGTTGTTGTCCATTCAATTTGTGCTGTGCTCAATTTGTTAGTAAATTTACAATGTACATTTATTTATAAGTTCATGTTAAATATATTTTATTTTATGGTCATTTATTTATATTTATTTAAAAATAAGAGATAGAATATTTTTATCTACAATTATTGTTTAAAGTATGCAACATTTTCAAGTTTACTGAAATACGAAAAGTATGCTGCATATAATAATTATTATATTTTATTGTATTTTTTTTACTCCGAAAAGTATGCTTTGTTATTTTTATGGTATTTCAATGATTAGAGAAAACTTTGAAATTGTTTGGTGATTTCAAAGAATTTTTTAGATTTTCATTTTTTCTAAAAGGTTTTAGAATTTACTTTTTAAGTACGAGGACAGTTCTTAAATTGCTAGATCTTAAGTTTATATAGCTAATGAATCGCCATTATGTACAGGTATATTTTTTCTACGACACCACCTACTTTTTATAGCTTAAAAGAGTTTACACCAAAAATGAAAATTATTTGAAGGGAGAATTTGAAAGTGGCAGCAGGATTGTGAAAATTAAATATAGTAACACCACTAAAACAGCTCAAAATTACACTTAGAAACTATAAACTATAAAACTGAATGCAATTTAAAAAAAGTACCAGGATCAAAAAAGTACTTCTTTTCAAAAAGCAATATTTTTTTAAATTATAAATAAAAAGAACTTCCTTCGCAGGCATTACTTAAAATACTTTACACCTTTTTAGACTTACTCGTTAAAACTGAGATTCACTACAAAAGAACCTAAAAAAACATTGTCAAATTAAGTTTTTTATCCCTTTTTAAAAGTACCTTAATAAAATTTTTTTATATACATATATTGTTCTTTAAAAATTATTATTACGAAAAATAAACTGATCAAAAATCAATAATTTAAAAAATATTTTCAAAGAAGTACTTTTGCAAAAGGTACCATTTGGAAAAATAATATGTAAATTATTTTTAAAAGAGTATTTTCTTCGTGAGGAATTAAAAAACAACCTAAAAAAACAAAAATTTTTTTTCTAAAACAATATTTTTGCTAGAAAGTACTTTTAAAAAAATGCCTTTTTGAAAACACCTTTTTAAAAATATGAATTTTTGTCAAATATTTTTTGAAAAAATAAACGTGTTTTATAAAAAATAAACGTGTTTTATAAAAAAAACTATTTTTTTCAGAAAAAGTGCTTTCAAAGAAAATCTTTAATTTTTTTGTTTTTTTTTTTTAATTTCTCTGCTTAAAAGGTACTTTTTTCTGAAATTTCAAATTAAAAAATTTTGCTAAAAAAAACATTTGTTAAAGTATTTTATTTTTTTATTTTTTTCTTGCTTAGGAAGACCTTTTATTGATGAAGTATAATTTTAAAGAAAATTTATTTTTAAAAATGTTTTTTAAAAAAGGTACTTTACTTTTCTATCACCTTGTTTATAAATTTTTTTTATTAATTTTTGAAAAGCAAACAATATAAAACTATAAAATTTTTTTGTACACAATGTACCAATTTGGAAAGAAGTCTTTTTCACAATGCACCTTTTTTAACAATTTTCTTTTAATTATATTTCTTTTATTATATTTTTAACTGTCTAAAGACATTGCTTTGAAAGAGTACCATTTCATTTCAAGTTTTTCCGTAATGTACTCCTGTCTTCACGTTGTAAATTTTTCAAAGTACTTATTTAAGTATTGTATTAATCTTTCCTAAAACAAGTTAACTTTAAAAGAAAAATATTATTTTTAAAAGAGTACTTTTTTCAGAATTGTATAAAAAGTACTTTTAAGAAAGTACCTTAAAATTATATTTCAAACAAAAATGTAAAACGTACCTTTGTTAAAATGTACCTTTGTTCAAAATTACCATTTTTAAAAGTGCCTATTTTAAAAAGTACCTTTCTTAAAAAGTACCATTTTAAAATTTTAACTTTTTTGAAAAGAATTATATTTCATATAAAGGATGCTGCGTTATAAAACATATTTTAACCTAAAAATATTTTAAAAGACAACTTTAACCCATTCATTTACTACCTATATATATTTTTAAATTGTGCTGTCCAATATTAATTAAAAATACTAACTCTAAACGAATTTTCCATAATGTTCAGGATACAATTGAATGGTCAAATTAAACCCCTAAAAAAATTGTGAAAAAATATCACATGAAAATTAAAATCGATGTCGATGAGGCAGCCAAAAATAAATAAAACACATCAAATTGAAACGAGCAATCAATGAATGATATTTGATTTTGATTTAAAAAGAACATTCGTTTTACCACCATCACTACGAATATTGTCTCTATATCTAGGCTTTAAAAAATAGTGGCTAAAAATACAATAATTTTTTTTTAATTTTTTTTTTTTTTTGCTTTTCATTTTGCTTTTATTTTATACTTTTCATTTGGAATTTTGTTTTAGTTGACTGATTGATTGGAGTCGTATCTTTTTTTTAACAAAATGTTCCTCTTTCCAAATTTTGTGTTATTTCATCCACTCTATTGTTTTACTGTCTATTTTATTGCAATTTGGTCCTGTAAAACAAAATGTTGTTGCATATTGAATTGTATGATTTTTTTAAAGAAAATTTTATTTGTCCGGCCTTAAATGCACTCACATTGATTTTGCCCTGAATGCGAATTGAATTTTTCATTTCAATATGTGGCTTCATTGTTATTTTTGTATAATATTTACTATATATTTATTTATTTTTTCCATGTCATATAAAAAATGCTCACATCTTTTACTGTTTGTTTTCGCAACAAATATTTTTGAATTTTTTTTAGGAAATTTTTATTTTTTATTCAACTTATTGCAGTAGTTCTTCAGTCACAAGAGTTTGTGCTAAATTGTTTAAATGTGTTTTTAAATATTTCTACAACAGATTGCAAAATACAACATATTTTTCTGGAAAAAATAATAAACAAATGAAAATAATAAAATTTTAAATGTTTCAATTTAAAATGACATTTAGTAATTTTTATCCTGATTAAATTGTTAAAACTGGAAATAAACGAAAATTAAAAATATTAATTCCTTTTTCTCAATGCTTTAAAAGTGGATCAGTCGAGGGTTGCACCATACTTCTACTATATTTGTAATTTTCTAAGGAATATCATAAAAGTGCATTGCTGTCCAATGCGAAAAGATACCTCGAAATTCAAAGAAAAGTATTGGACACTTGATGGACTATGGCAAATTATTGAGAACACAAAAAGACAGCGCTAACAAGGTCTATAGTTACATAAACTATAATATATACATTCATGTGGTATAGAAAACATTTTTGCAGGGCACAGTGTGACTTATGGTATATCAAAGCCTATTAGAGATTCAGAGTTAAAAGAATAAATACAAGGTCATCCATCTTCGCAACTTCCCCGCTCATCATAGTATTTTTCAGTTGCTCTGGATTTTTCTTAGATAGTTAGGAATTCACAGTTTTAAACACAATCTGCTTTAATTATAATCAATCTCAAACCAAATATTTTTTGTAAAAAAGTACTTTAAAAAAAGTACTTAAAAAAAAAGTTCTTTATAAAAAGTACTTTAAAAACGTACTTTTAAAAAGGTTTTGCTTTTAAAAACAGTAAATTCCTTTACTAACGTTTTTACAAAGTACAGTAAAAAAAACATTTTTAAACAGGTACCTTTTAACGTGGTACTTTTCTCCAATTTGTACCTTTTAAAAATCAGTTTCTAAGAACATATTATTTTTTGTACAAATGTAACTTTGAAAAACAGACTCAATAAAACAGATATTTTAAAATGTAGCTCGTAAGAAATATTGTCATTTGAAAAGTACTCTTTGTTAATAAAATTCATTAATGGTACTAAAATAAGAATAACAATTTTTTTTGTTTTAAAGAGAGTTGCTTCCCTTTAAAAAAATATATTTTTAAAAAAATTACTTTTCAAAAATATATTTTTAAGATAATTAATTTTTAAAAATTGGTACTTTTTTAAAAATGTACTTAGTACTTTTTTTATTTTTCTTTCATTAAAATAATTTTAAAATGCAATTTAATTAATATTTTCTTTTTTTTTATATTTACTAAGTAAAAAATTATTGATTTTTTGTAAATAGTAAATAATACAAAATATATCTTTGTTAAAAGTACTTTTTCACAGGAACAAGTGCTTTTAGAAAAATATATATTTATATTTTACAAAAGTTTTTTTTAAGGTTAGTTTTTTGCTAGAGGCGACTTTTCAAACCATTCCAAGCAATATTGTTAAAAAAGAACTTTTTTAAAAAAGATCGTTTTTTTTTCTAAAAGGTACTTTCGACAAGCTTTTTTAAAAAAAAGGTAATGATTAAGAAAAATTATTTTTTATTAATAGTAAATAACAAAAAACATATCTCGTCATTAAGTGAATTTTTGTTAAAAGGACTTTTTCAATAAGATGAGTACTTTTTGAAGAACAAATTTGGTACTTTTTACAAAACAAAATTTTTTTAAGGTTAAGGAAGCTATTTTTTAAAATATCCCAAGTAATTTTATTGAAAACAGACTTTTGAAAGAAAGTCCTTTTTACCTGAAAGGTACTTTCGAGAAGCTCTTGTAAAAAAAATTTTTGGAAGAATTAATTTTTTTTAAATAGTAAATAACAAAATACATATCCAGTTTAATCGGAATTTTTGTTAAAAGTACTTTTTTAAAATATGAGTACTATTTTGAATAAAAACAAGTTGGTACTTCTTACATACAAATGCTTTTTCAAGCATAGTTTTTTGTTAGTGGCGATTTTTTAAGCTACTTCAAGCAATTTCGTAGAAAAAGGACTTTTTTAAAAAAGTTCGTTTTTCCCAAAAAGGATTTCCAGAATGTCTAAAAAAAAACTTTATTTAAGTAATTAATAGTTTAAAAATTCTGTCGGCCTTTCCCTTGCCGTTCGTTTTCTCAGTCAGATGTATCCTATTGAATTCATGTAACAATTTTAATTGATTTCCTTTTCATGTAATGAAGCATAAAAAAGTTGCAATTTACTGTTGCATCTTGTAGTGTTTGTTGCATATACTACTACAATCACTGCTGCTACAACTGCCTGTTACATGCTGCATGCATGTTTAAGCATGTTGAATCATTTTTATCAGATTTTTGCAGTCTAATAATGATAAAACGTTACAAAAATTTGCAATAATTGCAATTTCTAAAGCACTGAAGTTTGAAATTGATAGAAAGAAATTGTGTTGTAATAGGATAACAAAATGGGAAATTTATTTTAATTTTATATACAAACGTATAGAAAGTATTGAATTAGATGCAAATTATGTTAAAAAGTGAACCTTATTTATTGATAAATAAAATAAAAATTTAAATAACACGAAATCAGGGGCCAAATTACGGCATTCGATATCGATCGAAATTTAAATTCTATTGAAATTTCGATCCATATCGAATGCCGTAATTTACCACCTGTTCCTTTTCATTTGGTTTTTTTATATCCAAAAATTACTTAGGATTATTTGATTACTTATAGTAGTCCGGCAAATAGCTCCCCCTATTTACTAACAGATTCGCACAATTTTACTTGAAAAAATTTTATTGTCGTTGATGGCTTTCGTTAATATAGCTGACTATGAACAGACTAGAAAGTATCCCATTTATGATTTAAATTTTTCTCTGGCGGCATATTTTTAAAAGCTCTATAATCATCTAGCGATACTTTGCCTTAGAAACTGTCATGGCTTTACCAGCGGACGTTTGCACCCAGCAGTGACGCCTCGCGACGAATTTAAACAATTGTTACATTTTAAGTTTTACTCAAAAAAAAAAAAATTACCAAAAAGCACATCATTTAGAGAAAAGTCGTAGCGACTAGGAATCTGAAGGGGTGCAAGAGATACCTAATTCCATCTTATCTTCTTGCTCTCTATGTCACCTTTATCAGACTGGAAATGGAATACAACTCTCACGTATGAGTCGATGCTTCAAACATTATTTTGGAGTTACTCGACCGCGTGCAGAAGAGAGTGAAGAAGCCATCGGTGACAGTAGGGTATCCAGTGCTATTAACTAACTGGAGCATAGACGCAATGTTGAGTGTCAACAAGCACTTCTCCTAGCTCTGGAACAATGCGTTGCAGAAGTAGGGGTCTTCCTCTAAATTCTGGTCCCATTAAAAAAATATATTTTGCAAAAAATAAATTTCCATTACAAAAAGTCAATGTTTCGCTAAAGTGACTGTTAATAGTGAAAAATTAACATTTTCTTTACTGTTCGAAGTTCAAATTTTTAGGTATCTTATTTTAGTCTCCAAAAGTGACTTTTTTTTCACAAAAATGACTTTTTTTCACAAAAGTGTTTTTTTTTACAAAAGTGTCTTTTTCTCACATGAGTGACTTTTTTCATAAAAGTGACCTTTTTCACAAAGGTGACCTTTTTCACAAAAGTGACTTTTTTCACAAAAGTGACATTTTCTCACATAAGTGTCTTTTTTGGAAAAATTACTGCCCAAAAATTAAGTTTTTCTAAAAAATAACTTTATCAGTAAAATATATTTTTCACTAAAACGTCTTGTTTTTTATCAAAAAGTGGCTTATTTATCAAAGATTCACTCTTTTCACTTATGTCGCGTTTTTTTAGAAAAGTTCATTTCTTAATCAAAACGTCACTTTGGTACCAAAGAACAAAAAAATAAGTTTTCTTACCAGAAATTAATTTTTTTTATTAATAGGTTAAACTTTTGTTAAATTTTGTTTTTTTTTCACACAAAGTAACTTTATCTATCAAAGGCATTTTTTATTTCAAACAAATCACTTTTTAGCAGAAAGTACCACTTCCTTCAGTAAAAGGGGAGTTTTCACCTTTCACCTAAAATTAAATTTGTTTTTTAAATATTCAATTATTTTGCAAAAAAGACGCTGCTTTCTCTAAAAAAAAAAGTATTTTTCAAAAATATTTTCCAAAATTTTGCCTTTTAGTAAAAATATCGCCAAATAATTTTGAAAAAAGTGACAAATTACAAAATTGTCCCGTAACAACTTGTTTGAATTAAAATTTTTATTTAAAATAAACCTGGAAATTTTCTTAAAAAATTTAGCCCAATTTAAATATATCTGCATATGTTTATAAAAATTAGTAAAATACTTTTGGCCAGAAAATTCATCTTAAAAATTAAATAAAATTTTTTATTTTTCTTTTTAAATTTGCATTTCAGTGCAAAAAGTGCCAAGAGACAAAAATTTTTCTCTAAAGATCTACATCACCAAACTCCAAACAAAAAATCAAATATTGAGGTGACAGAGAATTAAAAAATATATAACTTTACATAAAATTGTCATTGGCTCTTAATGGGTTAAGCATTTTTGTAAAATTTTAGTATTTCCTTAAAGATCTCTTCCAAAGCTTTAAAATGATGCCCATGTTGATATTTTAAGACATTTAAAAATTTCAGAGCCCCGAAACTCGGAAAGTATGGGCGAGCGCTATTATTTTCACTTGATGTTTGTTTCTTTTTTTTTCAATTCTCTATCGCCTTATATATCAATTTTTTTTTTTTTTTTTTTGATTGGAGTAACTTTATTGTCCCAAATGACATAAAAAAATTAGAGATAGGCGTGGTGTTTTACCTGCTGCTTCGCAGGACATAGACCGATTATGCTGATTTCCAATAGCACCTCTTTCGTCACTTTGTCTGGTCGATTGGCATACTTAATTTTTCTCTAGCTAATATTGACAAACTTGTTTTCAACACTAACACGGACGGACAGACGGACATCTTTTAATCGATTTAACTCAGGGATGGGGGTGATTTAAATTTTTTTTTAATTTTTAGTTTGTGGCAAAATTTTGTTTCTATCAAATGCATTATTTACACATTTTTTATTGCAAAATTTCTAACAGCTTGTAAGATCTCAGCACTCTTAGAAAAACTGGCATTTCGAAATACTTTTTAAAAATAGAGTTATTTTATTTTTAAGTCACTGATATACACAAAAATTTTACTTATAGGAGTTTCAGCTTAATATGTTATGAAATAATGGTCTTTACCATAGATGGGAGTATTGTTTTATTTTTCATATATTTATCTTTATTTTAAAACATTGTTTTAAAAATGTAATAACTTAAGTCAATATGTACTCACCCATTATGTGTTGCCTGCTATAATTATTTGTTGTTACTGATTGATAGTAATTTAGATATTGACAATGCTGAATATGTCGCCGTTGCTACAAAATTCAATTAACAGCTTGATAATTGAAATTTATGTTGTAATCGTTCAAAAATATTTTTTTTCTCTTTTATTTTATTTTATGTTATTTATTTTAATTATTTTTAAATATTTATTTTAGTTTAAACACCAACACAATTACATATGTACGAACACTTAACATAAATTACAAATACATAAACACGTTTAAACCTTTAATTTTGCGGTTGTGTAAAAGAGGAGTTTTATTGAAAATTTTTTTTCTATTATATTGTAAGAGATTTTTTTTTTTGTTTCATTAAGTACACAAAATTTCAAATAGAGTTACAAACACTTATACGAATAATGTTTTTTTTGTGTATTAATGTATATGAGTTAGTGCTTGAAAAACATAAAGTTTTAAATAAATTTAATTGCTGTAAATTTATTTCAAACACTGAGTGATGACTTTTTTTCTGTGGCTGCTGTTTTTGTTTTTTCTTTTTTTTTATTAATTAAATTAGACAAATAATTTTTGTTTCAATTATACCTACAAAGGCTTTTTATAAAACTGTATTATAAATATTTATGGTTTTTGGTAGTTTCTGTCCTATAATTGTTAAATTAAGTAAATTTTTTTAAACAAGTTTTTTTTCTGTGTGTAAAGTTTTTGGTCAAATTTCTGGTTTTTTTTTACTGTCAATTTTATTTGTATTTGATATAATTTTTTTTTAATTTTTGAATAATGATATGATTGCTGTTAGATAAGAGTTTTTAAAAAATAATATTTTCTTAATTTAATTATTATTATTATTTTTATTATAAATATTATTGTTGTTATTTAAAGCCTGATTTATGTTACGTATTCAATTAATAACGTTGCGTTATGTTTACATAACGTTAGAAATTTCCATTTATTAAATGTTTGTTCACAACCGTTACTACATTAAGCGAGCGTAGATTTATTTTGCAGTTATTTTTTTTAATTTTGAAAAGGATTTTTTTTTTTAATTATCTTTTAAAATTAAATTTTTTTCTCAAATATTTTTTTTCTTAATTTATTTCATTTCTTAAATAAAGTTTTTTATCCCCTTTTATTAAAAACAAAAATTTGATATGAAATATTTTGTGTGGTATTTAAATTTTGACAAATTAAAAAAGTGTAGCATATGCTCAGGAGTTTTAAATTTTCAAAATCTTAAAGTTTTCAAACAGCTGCATAAGTTCAAAGTTATTTCTGTCGTTTTAAACTTTATTGTGGTTTATTAGTGCTCGTTCAAAGAAAAGGTATCGTATAAAATATTTATATAATTTGAAAAGAACTTATTGTAGTATATTTATAGGCTGTTATTTAAAATTATTTTGTTTTAGTTTTCAGAAACTTGAAATGTTAATAGTTCACAACAAAACCAAATTTCTTATTACTTGAGCTTCAGTTCCCAAAGAGATTTATCTATTAATCGGCTTCAATAAAATTTATATTTTGAACAAAAGTATATTTAATTCTTATTGGGCTGAACGATTCCTTTTTAAATTAGAAAAGACAATTCTATAGTTTCCGGCTTTTTACTTTCGACCATAGACTTTTCGAACTTTTTCGAATTTACTATTTCGAAAATCGTTAAATTGCTTTAAAGAATATAGTTTGATTTTATATTCAAATTGTTGCATACAAATGGGCTTTTTTAAAATAATATTTTATTGATCTTTTAAACAGTAAGTTAGTTCATTTCCTTGATCTTTTATTGTTTTTGTTTGAATTTGTTGCTTTTTTATTGTAATGTTTTGCTTTATATTTTAGTATACTTTTAGGCGTATTTTAAATTTTAAATTTTTACTGATTTTAAAGTTGTAACTTATGTTTCATAGTTTATATATTTAACCACTTCTGCAAATATAAAGTATAATTTAGTTTATAAAGCCATTAATTATGCTCTGAGGTAAACTAAATATTAATTATTAATTAAATAAATATTCTCAAAATTTATGTATGTTCTCCTTATAATCTTTAAGAAAAATGTTAAAAATTAATTACGCTGATCCTAAAAGCAGATGAAAGAAATTTGTAATATCATATCCCGATAAGACTGTCATTTGGGAAAGAGCTAAGAATTTTTTTCTATACCTTGATTTCACTGTATTCAAGTTACTTGCACGGACAAGCTGTTTTCTAAGTATCACTAAGCGAACAAAAAAAATTTTGCTGCCATGAGCTTTCGTGGTTTTAATTCTAAGCAATACATACGTGCGTAAAAGATTGTTAAATAAAATAAGACACCCAAAAAAAAAAATACGATTTCTTAAAATTTATAGCATCACTGCAACTCATTACGTAATAGCTGAACTTATAAATTATTACACATACCAAAGTGTCAGAAAAGCTAAATATATAAAAATGTTATTTGTAAGAAATATGTTTTTAAAACCTAATGAGAATTATTTAATTAAGTGCTATTCGAATCCTACAGAAAAAAATTGTTGCATGTATTAAAGATTTAGCTTATTTTCACATTAAGAATTAAATTATATTTTTAATTAATTCAATTATTAACTTAATTAGGATTTCTTTTTTTAATTGACGGATTAATTGATTTAATTAATTTCTTTAGTAGAAATTTTTTTTATTTATTTTTTAATAATTAAGTCAATTAAAAATTTAATAAAATTCACGGCTATTGAAATTACTTTTAAAAGTTCTTTTTTTAAGCTCAATAACAGTGTTCTTTATGCATGGCATAACATAGATTCGAAGGATATTTATATGGGGAGTAATGAAATGTTCGTTTCAAAAATAAATAAAAATATAAAGAGTGTATAAATATAGAAAATATTTGTTATACCATTCCCCTTCTTAATAGTAGCTAGTTAATATTGGAGTTCTTAAATATTTATTGCGTTCTCCTAGTATTCGGAATTTGCTAACCTTTAAGTAATAAAATTAACAAATTTTTTAAACTCGATTTTATTAAAAAAACGAGATCTTACCATTTAAAAGGCAAATCACTTTTCTCTTTCAATAGTTCATCAATGTTATGAAATGAGAGTTATTGTTAACATATTAACTTGAATATAGAGACTGAAAAATGCAGGAAGCAGGTATAAATATATTTTAACGCGATCTCATATCGTTTCTAAATTTTTCTATAAAATATTTGTTTAACTCTTTCTTGAAATTTCGACAATTTAAAATTTGGATCAAAACCTTAAAAAAATTTTCATAATAGTTTTAATTTAATTCATTTTAATCAATTTTTTCCCCAACACACATCACAATTTCATTTTTTAAGCCATTTAAAAAAATGATTTTGCAAACAAAAACTATTTGCAAAGAAGAGATTTGGCAACCCTAAACCTGTTATTTTGAATGATAGAACACATTTTCACTTTGAATATTTTGTTGGCGGTGAAATTACAATGTTCAGGAAAGCAATATCAGATCTAAGAAAAATAAATGCAACAACAACGTTTCACAGTTAAATAATGTAGATTTTGGATTGGACCATTCATTCTTTCTCATAATTAACTTCAGTCGGAAGTTCCCTTTTGCCATTTCATTAAGAGGGTACTACTTACCGCACAGCCCGTTCAATAATTTAATCACTTATTTCATTTTAATTTACAAAATTTAAATAAAAAAAAATATTGGTAAGAAGTAAAATATAGTTTTTGAAGTCTACTCGAAGTTTTAATAAAAAGAGAGGCTAATTTATGGCTATTTAAATTTTTTTCTTTTTTGCTACTATTTGTATTTATTTTTATTAATATAACTTATTTCTTTATTTTTTAGAAACGATTATTAAAAAAAGATGTAAAAAACGACAAAAATGTTTAAAAGATTATGAATATAAAAATAGAGAACTTAGCATACCCTTAGGCAAATGATCTATTTATTATTTTTTTAATTATTAAAACTTAGGCGTAGCTATTTTTTTATAATAAAAATCATATAATTATATTTCATAAAAATATATTATTTTAGAAAATAAGATTTTAATTTTAACAAAAAAAAAAGGACAACAGAATAAACTATGTTTTCCTTAAACTAAAAAAAACATATTTATAAACAAAAGGCACTGAATTTAAATATCATTTTTATAAAACAAGATTTTTAACAATTTTTTTTTTAGCAAAATTTACAAAATTATTTAGTTATATTGCAAATAAAAACTAATTTTTTTAAGGCGACTGAATGGAGACAAGAGTTTCTATTATTAAGTGAATCCTATGTTAGAGATTTTTTCGTAAAGCAGCCACCTTTTAGTTAAAAAAAAAAATAAACAAACTATCAACCGAAAAATAGTTATACAACACTTCTAAAATCATAGAACTTCTGGAATAAAAAAAATAGTTGTACATTTTTGGCATAAAACTTAATGAAACGCGCGTTTCTTTTAATAAAGCATATTTTTAGGATTTTAACTTTTAATCCAAATTTTAACACTTTGTGAAACGTACTTACGTGATATAATACATATATATTGGATTTTCATTTAATAATTGATTTAATTTCATAGTATAAAGCACTGGTACTCATTATAAAACCGAGAAAAAACTCTTATTATATTTTGAACATATTTTAAGGCGCTTGAACTAAAATTTTATCTAAAAATTAAAAAGTCTATTTCTAAAAATTCTAATATTTAAAGCCTACATTTAGGTGAAACCAAAACAAATGTTTTCTTTTGACGAATTGGCTGAACAAGAACAAATATTATAAAGAGATTGATATTTTGAGCATATTTTTAGGCGCTTGAACTAAAATGCTGTTCTTTAGTACCGTAATTTTTATTTTTCTTTAAAAATTAAATCAACATTTGAAAATATCTTTTTTAAATTATTAAAAATTGATTAACTTAAGCCTGATTAGAAATTTGTATATTTATTTTTGTTGTTAAAAGAAGCAATTAAAAATTAATTTCAAGTGAAATATTTAATTAAATACTTATTTTAAGATGACTTTTTTTAATTTAAAAATTACTTATCTTATCATTGCATAAAAAGAAATTCTTATTTAAAAAAAATTAACGTAAATTTACCTAATTGCATAAAGATTCCAATTTTTATAGAGCCTACAACTAGGCGAAATAAATAATTCTTTAAAAAATTAATTTAAAAAAACTTAAAAAAAAGTCTTAAAAATAAAAAAGACAAATCTAATACTTTACTAATTTTTATTCAAAAGTTTCGAGAATAATATATTTTTGTACTTTAAAAAAATAAAGAATTTAAAAATTTAACACTTTTTAATTAAACATTAATAATTTTTTAGAAAAACCAATTTTTAAAAGCGTCCTAGTTAAAATGAAAACATTCCAAAAGTATTCTTTAAATATCTTTAGAAAAAAGCATTAAGACTTAAGTAAAAATTAAAATTTTTAGTTTAAATGTTTAAACTTTTTTTATTTCAAATAAAAAAACACTATTAAGCGATATAACACATTTATACAAAATTTATTTAAAATTATAGACTATTTCTTATAATTCTAAAATTTAATATATAAAGCCAACATTTAGGTAAAATCAAAAAGCAAATCTTTTTTTAATTTTGGAAATTGTGTTTTGAAAAATTTTAAGCTTCAAAAATAATTTTAATGACGAAGTTTGTTTCACTTAAATATTTAAAATAAGTTTTATTCAAATTCCTTAACAAATACACCCCAGCCTTAAGACAGGCAACAAATTTTTTTGTATAACACTTTACTAACCGTTAAAGACTTGTGATAGGTCAGTTTACACAAATTCCTGTAGTAATTTTTTGGAATTTTATGATGTGATTTTTTTTATTAGTAAATTTGACAATTTTGATATGATTTTCTTTTAAGATTTTAACTTTAAGATTTAACTTTCAATAAATTTTATTTTTAATAAATTAAGTCTTTCAATATTTTTTTTGTTTTAATTAAGTTTTTCTTAAACAATCTTTCTTTAAGGTTTGTTATATGAGAAATTAAAAAACAATATACACTTTAACAAAAAACCACGTTTATTACGTTCTATGCATTGGCATCCTTTCGTAACCGTAATTCGCGTTAAACTGATCCTTACAATTCGTTAAAAAGCGCATTGGCCCTTTTTTTGCAAAATAAAAACAACAGTAACAACAACAATTTTGTTGTCTTTTGCAAACCAAAATTTAAAAGTAAAAAATATAGAAGCAAAAACAGAAAGCACACAGTTTTACTAAACGAAATGCATCCCAGGCTAAAAAGGATAAAAAAACTCACACGAGGCTGTTTTGTTTGACTTTGTAGTAGAAAAACGAAACTGTGTTGTATTAACGATGGCCACAGTAAAACGACGACAACCTAGTCTTAGGCAACGAACATGTATGCTGTCTGTCTGTCTGTGTATATGTCGTGGTTTGGCTGGCTGGCTCAAATGCACAAAAAATCGTTAAAAAAAATCACGAATAGTTTAGTAATGGCTTGTAAGGCAGACACAAAGGATACAATTAAAAATGTTTATTGTTGCATTTGTAGTTTTATAAAAACGAAGTTGAATGAAAAAAGTTACTGCTTCTTTTTTCGTGAATGTTTTAACCAGTTACTTCTTTCTATACAGATGACCAAGTTCTGGCTTTGTCGTTATTGTTTCAATTAATTCAAAAGTGTTTGTTTTTTTCACATAAAAAATATTTCGTTATAAATTGCAACATGTTTTGAAATAACGAAACTTAACATGTTTGATGATACTTGTACGAAACTATTGCATACTTATAGGAGGATTACAAAATTCAACCTATTATTAAACATTAAAATAATTATTATAACAAAATAAAAATAAATAATTTATTTAAAAGAAATTTTTTCACCAACAAACAATATCAATTTTATTTTTAATATTTAAATTTTTTAACTATAAATCCTCAAGTCATGCTTTATTTTTAAACAACTAAAATCACAGAAATAAAAAGCATTGCGTTTTATAACCAACATGTTGCTTACAATTCGCCGCAGTTTTATTTGAACTAAAAATAACTTAAATTCAAACATTTTCAGAATTTATTATATTCATTTTTAAATTTTAAAAAATGTTAAAAAATTTACAAAATATAAATTTCAACTAATATTATTTAATTATTTAATATTTCCTAAATGAATGTTTGCATCAAAATAAAAAAGCTTTTATTTTACAAAAAAAAAAAAGCTTTCTTTACATCTAGCGGCGAATTAGCAAAACTTCGCTCTTTAAATTAATTCTCTTTTGATGAAAGTTCATTTAAGAGAAAAAGTCTCCACTTTTTTCGAGGGAAAAAAGCTCCTTCGTTTACTGTTTGTTTATTTATTTTGTTGTTCTATTTAAAAAAAAAACACCTCCCATTTTTTTTAATTTCCTGCATTAATACCATGTGGTTTGATTTGGGGTGGTGGCTAACAGTTCAGTAACTTGTAACATTTTGGCCATGATTGTAGTCAATGTAAACAAACACACAAAAAGAAAAGAAAATCTTATTGTTTTGTCTTCAACTTTTAATTTCTTTTACTAAATATCTCAAAAATTTTACTTCAAAATGGTAATTTTATACATAAAATTGATTTAAAAATTTAATAATGTTCTCAAATATCAATTTTAAAATTTTTAATGTGAAAACGTTTGTTAATAACGAGGGCGGCTTTAATAATTCGAGAGCCAGCCTGAAACATTAAGAGAAAATAATTTTGACTTGATTTGCATCATCGTGAAATTATAGCTACGGATAAGAAGAAAAATGAAGTATTAAATGACTAAATAAGTAGGCTCTACAAATAAGAAAGGAGAATGGTAAAAAAATCTAGATCAAAAAGTTTGTATACGATAAGGCGTCTTTACTGGTTACATGTGAAAAGTTTCTCACATAAGTTACAAAAACGAGACGTAAGCCACGAAATCAATCACATGCTTAGCGGGCAATAGTTACCAAAGGTTCAGTACCACAGCTATAATTTCTATAGAATTTTTTGATTCTATTTTAAAAACGAGAAGAGTCACTGGGCGAGTTATTGCCCATTTATTAGTTGTGTTATTTTCTACGGCAAGTGTAGAGATTTCTATATTTGTACTTAATATTTATTTTAAGAACAATCTTGCACCGCCTTTTAAAGCCATTTTAACACCAAGACTCTAGTTTTTACACAACCTAAATAGACTTCGCTAAGTATTAAGCGGGTGTCAAGCAGAAAAAAAAGACCTTAGTATTAGTCCGAAATCCAGGCTCCAAATCTAAAGACTAGAAAAGCATTCAAACTGTTGTCTGTGCAGAGAAAATCAGTCCTACGTGTGACATCAGCATACCGCACGGCATCTGCTGAAGCTGTCTTAATAACGCTTAAACATTTCTCTCAAGCATAAAAATGAGGCTCAACCACAGCCGACAGAAAATCATAGAAAGGTGGCAACTCCGGTGATGATATAGGCAAGAGGCCAGACAATCTCCGCTATACAAATGTGGAAAAACAGGAAGCAAGGTGTGGTAAAGAATTATATCATTCAGACGGTATTCGGAGAGGAGTATTTTTGAAAGTATTTGCACCGAAAAAAGAAATATTTGATGACAGTGAATATGTTCAACTCAACAGCGGCTAGTGGGGCGGGCGACCGAAGCATAAATTGGCGATGATTTTGCTAGAAATATAAGACAGAAAAGTTGCGGAATGAAAGCGAATAGGAAACAATAAGGAATTATGTGGAACATATCTTCCGAATGAAGAGTTTTGAAATGAATATAGTTGCTTATACCTGAAAGCTGGTCCTGAACGCAGAGACATAACTGAAGTACTACTTTGAACACTACATACAAGGTCCACCTTGAAGTATTGCGAAAGAGTTCTTGAAGTAAAGAAGTTGAGTTTTTAGCCGGTATCACTGGAATTCGGCATACGATAGCGTGATGCATTTTCCTAAATCTAACCTGCGATGAAGAATTATTTATATTATTGTTACCAAGGCGAATCAATTACCAGGTGGCAGAGTTAGAGAATTTATTATTTTTTGCTGGTAGAAACGAAAGTCAAACTTCATATAAAAAAATAGTACACAGATTTTTTATATATGGAGTTTGACAATAGTGTTCACGGCGAAAATTAATGAATTCGCCTACGCTGCCACCTGGTAATTGATTCGCCTTGATTGTTACTAAAAAACTTGAGTACAATTGAAAAAATTAATTATTTTAAAAAAGAATAAGTTTTGTTAAGATAAATTTCCTTTCAACTGTTCTATATTATTTCTGTATGAGTAGTGTAGCAGTATATTTAAATATTACTTACCAATTTTACCCATATTATGATTATTTAAATTAACTATGAAATGTTTACATGTAAATATAATATTATAACTTTTAGTTATACTTATAAATATTTATGGTTATACTTTACTATGCTATTAATATACTGATCAACATTATTATTAATTATAACAACAATACTATGGCTTCATTACCACCAAATTATAAAACCATAATATGTTACTCGTACTATAAGATTATGGTTACCTCGACCATGTCTTTTCTTTGCGTGCACTAAAAGAAATTTTTTTTATGTTTCAGCTTGCAGTCATTGCGTCATCGAAAATAAAAAAATATATGAATGCAATTTTATTTAAAAACAAGTAAGAGTGCTATATTTGGCCTTACCGAATCTTATATACCCTTTACCATCTATGTAAATCTAGTTTAGTGAAGTAAATCCAATCAAAAACACAAATATTGGGGTGACAGATAATTAAAATATAGAATATTTAAGTATTATATAATTTAATCTAAAAATGTTATCGGCTCTTAATGGGTTAAGCATTTTTTTAATTCTAATATTTCTTAAAATATCCCTTCAAAAGCTTTTAAATGATATCATACAGATATTTTAAAAAATATGGTGCATAATCTTACTTTTCATTGAAAAGTTCAGAGGCCCATAACTCGAAAAATATGGGCGAGCTCCAATTTTTTCACTTGATCATATTTCTTATATTTTAATTCTCTATTGCCCCATTTATTTATTTATTTTATTTTTATATATTTTTTTGATTGGATTTATTTCACTAAACTTGATCTGTTTCACATGATATTAAATAATGAGAGGCCTCGAAGGATTTGGACGAACCTTGTTGATTTTCAATAGCAAAATTTTTAAAACTATGTGCGATTGGCGTATTTAAATTTTCTCTAGCTTATTTAGTGTCTTGACAAAGTTGATTTCAAGAATATATATTCTTTATGGGGTCGGAAATGGATGCTGTAGAAATTACAAATTACACCCTTTTTCCACCACATTTTGTGGAACGGAAAGGACACTCAAGCACCACGGACAAGAAAAAGCGGACGTGTGTTAATAGTTCCATTAAAAACTAAGGTAATATATAATTTTTCAGGAATACGAGGGCTGCTCTATATATTTCTGGCCTAATAGTGAAAATGCGAATATTTATAATCAAAAATGGTTTTCTTGTTTTTCAAAGTATTCTCCAGCATGATTTATACACTTTTACATGCGCTCAAACCAGTTGTCGAAGCACTTTTTCCACTCCGATTGAGACACCTCTAAAACATGGTTTTTGAACACTTCAACAGCTTCTTCTGGCGACGAAAATCGTTGACCACGCATTTTTTTCTTGATGTGCGGAAACAAGAAGAAGTCATTAGGTGCCAAGTCAGGGCTGTACGGCGGATGACCCATTAATTCGACGTTTTGGCCGGTCAAAAACGTTCTGGTTTGAGCCAATGTGTGAGAGCTCGCATTGTCATGGTGAACAATGATTCGTCTTCTCTTGCTGGGTTTTCGAATTTCTCTGATGACTCATGCGACATACCGAGAGATAGAGACATCCTTGAACATTTCTTCCACCAGCATACATTCGATACTGCATGAACACCTGGCCGTAAAAAAGGTTTGTTCTCGTTGGATCCCGCACAATTTGAAAGTCGCTCAAAAAAGGCTCGTGTCGAGTAGTGCAAAGAATTGTTGCAAAAATACGATTGCGGTGCTTCAAAAGACGTTTATAAGATCGTCACAGGTGACGAATCATGGATCTACGCGTATGAGCCCGAAACGAAACAACAATCGACAGTGTGGGTCTTCAAAGACGAGCAAAATCCAACGAAAGTTGTTCGTGGAAGAAGCACTTCGAAGAAAATGGTCGCCTGTTTCTTCGGCAAAACTGGTCATGTGGCGACTGTTCCGCTTAAGCAACGTAGGACGGTCACTTCTGAGTGGTACACTACAATTTGTTTGCCTGAAGTCATCGGAGAAATTCGAAAAACCAACAAGAGAAGACGAATCATTGTTCACCATGACAATGCGAGCTCTCACACATCGGCTCAAACCCAGAGCGTCTTTGACCGGCCAAAACGTCGAGTTAATGGGTCATCCGCCGTACAGCCCTGACTTGGCACCCAATGACTTCTTCTTCTTTCCGCACATCAAGAAAAAAATTGCGTGGTCAACGATTTTCGTCGCCAGAAGAAGCTGTTGAAGTGTTCAAAAACCATGTTTTAGAGGTGTCTCAATCGGAGTGGAAAAAGTGCTACGACAACTGGTTTGAGCGCATGCAAAAGTGTATAAATCATGCTGGAGAATACTTTGAAAAACAATAAAACCATTTTTAATTATAAATATTCGAATTTTCACTATTAGGCCAGAAATATATAGAGCAGCCCTCGTAGCTAGTTAATTATAAACCATATTTATCACTATAAATATTGTAGGAAAGTCTACGTTAATTATGCTTGATTCCTTTAAATATAAATATTTCAAGAATTTCTCATCAAAAATCGATTATTCAAAACTTAAAATGAAATGTACTACGTCAGGAAAAACGTATCGAAATGGCCATTTTGCTACTGCTCATATATCTCGTCAGTGGATTCTAGAATTAATCACAATTAACGTAATCGTAAAAAGATTCAAAGTAGAAATTTTTAAATATTTTATTTATATTTTATTTATTTATTACAGGTGGTAAAAGGAGTAAGATACAGCCATTTTAAAGTTATTTTACTTTGCCGGCGAATATGCTATGAAGAAGTACTGACGAAGGTGGCTGTGGGTAATGTAAATTCTAAATATGTTTTAGAGTAAAAATACAACCTTACGGTTGCGGCGACGGATTCCGCATGTCAGAGAAAAAACAAATAAAATGAAGTGCGGCGACGGATGCGGATTGTATTGTCATTTTTTGTTTACTAATTTTTTTATTCTTTTTTATTGAAAGATATTTAAAAAAATTTTTTATGTAAATATGCACAAAATTGGAAAATTTCAAAATTATTTTTGATTTTCAAAGACTTTTTACATTGTCTTTCTCTTCTTTTTTCGTAGTCTAAGTAAAAACTAGTATTTTTTGTTAGAAAAACTGTGGCAACATGCTGAAAGAGAACAAATTTAAAATAAGGAGCTTTAGAGAAAACGCACTCAAATTAAAATAGATTCTAATTTCATGCGGATTCGTTGAACGTTTTTTATTGTCAAAACTCCATATAAAAAACAACCGCATTCGCAACCATGAGGTTGTATTTCTACTCTTATAAATACATCAAGCAGAAATAAAATTTTTTTGATTGCCGCAGGGGTTGAACCCTGGCTAACCAGATTTGTAGGCAACGTGCTTACTACCATGTCTCACAGCAGCCTTACATTAAAAATTATAACAATTTAAAAGAAGTTTTTATATAAAAAAAAATAATTAAAAAAATAAATAATTTTGTTTAAAAAATAAGTTTAATGTAGAAAGAAAAAATTAACTTAACTCAATTCAAGTATTGAAACGAAACTTTCATATAGATTATTTTCAAAGACACTATGATTTTATGTATATCTACACTGTATGTATACTACCTTTGTCTTAAATCCATTTAACGTATGCTCTGTAGGAATGAACACATGGTATTTACTTTCGTAACTGATCAATTCAAATATGCTGGCAAGAATTATTGTCTCTCTGTGTAGTGCCGGATTATAAGTCTAGATTTGCCTATGTAGCCGAACTTTTAAGATCAAACAAATACTAGAAAATTGTCTATGCAAATGAAATAAAAAGAAGGTATTAAGAAAAAAATCTTCTTATTCGCCAAAATTTATTTTTCAAGAAAAAAAATAAAAAAAATTTCTTCTCACTTTTTACAATATACAACAACAACTTTTAAATTTCTTTCATTTCTTGAATTGTGTGTAAAGTGTTCTTTGTCAAAAATTATTTATTTTTTCTTTAATTTATATTTTTTCTAAAAGTTCTTTTTTTTTTTCAAAGATATAATTTTTTTCTAAGCATTTTTTTTTTTTTTTTCAAAATTTAATAATATTTAAAAATTTTTTTTTTCCAATTAATACTTTGTCTAAAAACTTATTTTTTTGGAAAATTCTTATTTTTTCTCAAAAACTAATTTTTTTCTAAAAAATTTACAAATAAATTTATTTTCTCAAAAACTTTTCTGTCTGAAAATTACCCTTTTCTTTCAATAAATGATGGTTTTATAAAGGAAGTTATTTTTTTCTCATAGACTTTTTCCATAAAACGAATTTTTTTTATAAAAAAAATATATTATTCTCTTTGAATAATAAAAAGTAAATTTTTTTAAAAAGCCTTTTTTGTTCTAAAAGAATAATCTTATTTTTACAAAAAAATCTTTAAAATTACTCCCTAAAATTTTTTTTACTTTTTAAAATTTTTCCATTTAAATAAATTTTTTCAAGTTTTTACTTTTTTATAAAGTAGATTTTTTAAACTCTTATTCTTTTTTAAACAATTAAAATCAATAGTAAAACATTTTTTTAGAAAAGAAAAAAATATGTTTTCTCATTTTTTAAATTTATTCTTATGACGCCTCTGCTGTTGCCCTAATGAAACAAATTTATTGTGCATCAATGTCAACAATTATTTACATACACACACACACACACATACATATGGTCGGCACTATTTTGCATACATTTGTGCACATATCAAATTGACTGTCATTTACTTAAAAGCCGGCTTTTTCTCTTTTACTCCCATACCTGTTACCATACAGCAACAAGAATAACAACAACAAAATAAAGTAATAAATTTCTCCAAAACAAATCAAAAAACCTGGCAGACTGCTACCACCATGAACAGAAAACCACCACAAATGTAGAAGACCTTAAAGGGCGGTAGTGGGATTCCAATAAATTCCCTACAAATCCTTAGGGAGCTTCAAAACACTGCAAATTATAATGCGCTTTGAGAAGACGTTAAAAATTCTCCCATAAATATTTAATGGATTTTCACATGCGCAGAAAAAGCTCCCCCAGAATTATTAACCAATCGCAGGAGTGCTAAACGTTGTAAAATTCTCTTTGTAGTGGCCAATAAAAATGTTGCATATTTCCAGGCGACTAAAATAAGGGAAATTTATGAGCTGGGGAAGAAATGCATTTATTGCACTGGCGAGTATAAGTTTTCCAAAATCGAGCAATAAACCCAGATTTATGACTCAATTTTTGTAAGTGATGAAAGGAAAAGAGCTCGTAATGGTCATAAATTGAGTAAATGCAGTTAACGAGTACGCATTCCAACAGCTACTCTGTTTTATAATAACACCCTTTCTTTCATTTTCCTTGCAAATGCAGGTATGTGTGAGAGCATAGCTTTTGCAAGTTACGGCATGTTGTGTATATGCAGTTTTGCTTTATTTATAATTTTTATTTTGTTTTTCAAAATTTCATTTTTGTTATGTGATTTTTATATGGAAACAAGTGCGCATAGTATTTACTTTAATGTAGACGCCCTAGTGTATGTTACACTTAATATTTCATATATTTACACACACACACACACACAGTAGAATCGTATGCAAACATTTGATATTGTTTTAGTATTGTGTTGTATTAAATTTACTCATATGAATGCATTCACACTTACCCTTCTGTTAAGTCATTGTATGTACTCGTATTTGCTCTGCATTTTCGAAATGTAGGCAAGAAAATAAGGTGACAAATATGTTTTATTTAAACTGGCAATTTTTTTATATTTTATTTGATTTCATTTCATTTCAAAGCCTAACGCATATGCATTGCAATGACTTCGGTTGTAGTGCCTTAAAGTAGATTACAAAAATAAATAAATATTTTTTTCTGGTTGTATCTTCTGTACGTTTTTTAGGCATTTTTCTCTTGTGTGTTTTAACTGTGGTTCGTTGACTTTTTATGGTGACAAGAGTAAGTTTTTCTAAATTGGGTAGTTTTTTTTTTTGGAAAAAGAATTTAAAGTTGAGAAAGTTTTTAAGTCACAAAAATCCACATCACAGTTACAAGATTATGGTTTTAGAATAATTAAAATGAGATTAAAAAAAAAATCAAAAAAATTTACCAATTAAGAAGAAAAATTATATAAAAGAAAAAAAAGAGTTTTTTATTTACAATTAACACAAGAATGTCCTTTTGCAAATACTCAGTCAGACCTCAGAGAAATTTTGAAAAAATCGGTCACCACTTTAATCTATATATTATCAGCATCTTTTTATTTGACACCTAGTTTTAGTCAGAAGCTTTTTGTTAAAGACACGGGAATATTTTTTATAAAAAACTTCGTGCTATTTTTAAATTATCCCAATTAAATTAATTACCGATATTGATTATTGAGGGTCAAAGCACGTATCGATGGCCATTACGTTACCGCTTAATTAACTCTTCAGGAAACTTCTGACAAACATTTTAAATAAACTAAAGATTTTTGTCCAAACAATAAAGCAAAGACAAAAATCAAAGTTTAAAGTTTAAGCAAAAACAAAAATAACCAACAGTAATCGGGATAATTAAATAATTCTTTCGAAAAAAAACCGACTTCAAAACAGATTTCATCAGTCTGCCTATAACAGCTCAAGTGTATGGCCACATAAATTAGGTTACATTAACTATTGGGACACTCTTGTATCTCCAACCCTTATACTTTTTTAACTGTTCAATAGTTTGGTAATATACATAAAATTAGAGCAACTAAGGGTCACCCTTTAATTTCCAAATTCTAATTTTATACTTGCTACTTTAGTATACTTAGCAATCAGGTTCTGTTTAAATTTCAACCTCTGTCTATAACGGTTTAACGGTTTGGCCTAATACATCAGATTATTTCAACTATTGTAAAACCCTTTAATTTATAATTTTAATACTTTTTATTATATGAAACAAAGTACTGGGCATTCTGTCTAAAATTCAGGTGTTTGTGAAAAATACGACCATATAGAACAAATAACATTAATTTTGAGAACACCCTTTAATTTCCAAATTCAAATACTAAGCTTCTTGTTTCAGCTGTCTGTCTCTAACGGTTCAAAGGTTCGGCCACATACACCAAATTACATCACATATTGGAATACCCGTTTATTTCCAAATCCAAATTTTATATTTATTGTTGCAGCGGAATTAGTAATACAGGTTCTTGGTAAATTTCAATCATCTGTCTACAACTGCTAAAAAGTATGGCCATATACATGAATAATAATTTTATATATTAATATTGGTTACTATAACTGCCATAGCAATCGACATTTGCAAGTGTTTGTCTATAACGGTTCAAAAGGTAGGCCCATATAAGTACAATTACATTAATCATGGGGGCACCCTTTAATTTTTAAATATATTTTTGAATAATGTTTTGTTTTTGGGAGCATTCATTTTAAATTTTACGGAATCGCCCTTTACAGTTCATAATACACGTAAGAAATATGTATGTTGTTTGGGGACACCCTTTAATTTTTAAGATAATGAACTGTTTTTAAAATGGGACCAATCTGTAAGCATAATCTATCATATAACCAAAAATTTTCAAAATCGGATATGAAATGACTGAATTCTGGAGGCACAAATATAAAAAAGCAACATTCAGCCGAATTGTATAACCTCCTTCTTTTTTAGAAGTCGGTTAAAAAGGACAAAAAAGTACTTAAAAAGTTGTTTGTACTTCCATTCAATTTATGATAATATTTACCATCACTGGCTACATGTGTCACGTAACCTTATATTAAAATTCTATTTTCAGCAGGTTGAAACGTTACGACTAAGTGACATTTCAGCCGGCTAAGCATTTGCATAGTTTTTCGTATAACAAAAATAATCAGCTGATACATCTACATTTACATTTCTACATTTACGGTCGGCTAAATGAAGCTTAAGTTGGCAGCAGCAGCAAATGCTGCCGTGTAGTCGTGCTGCTGTGATGTCGTCGAAATGATCGTGTTCATTTAAACACATGTATTTTATTTTTCACAGTTTGTTGTCTGCTGCCGTCGTGGAAAAGTTATTATAGCGAAAAGTTTTGCGAAGTACCGCCAAAAATTTCGCTACGTTTGGCGAGAAATCGCCATAACTGACAATACTGCTGCAAACCATATCCAAAACAAAAGCACATAAAACTAAAATTTATTATTAATGGGCCCAACCAAATGGTCGAACCACGACAAAAAATTGTTTTTAGACTCATTAGAGTGCTTCTCTCCACGGAAATCTTTAGTAAAAGGCGAAGAGAAGCCAGAGTAATTAATTTATGGACAACCTTAATATTTTTATAAATAAAATTTTTTAATCCAAAAATTTAATTTTTTTTTTTAAATTTTACCCTAGAGTTAATGTCGACGTCGTTGACGGCGTCAAATGTCAAAGAAAAAGTTGAATCGTATGAAATTGTATGAGAGCAGTTAAGGCCGTGTCAGATAAAACTTTATCGCTTTGCGTGACGTTTCAAACTTTGAACAAAAAGCGTATAACGCAAGAGGTATGTCACAATAAAAACTTTAACAGCGCCTAATTATTGTTTGTGTTTATAAGTTTTTCTTCCATAATTTTCTAAAAAAAATAATAAAAGAAGAATATATAATAAAAAAAATAATATTTTAAGACTCTTAGCTCTTTTACGTTCGATTTTGCCAAAAATAATATACAAATGTATAGCAGCTAATTGTCAAAGCGGGCAAAAAGATGAGTGTTGCCCAACTTTGCGCTTTGCTTTGCGTTTAAAGTGCTTTATGTGACATACTTCATATAAGTTCCTGCATTTTATCTCAGATGTCAAAGCGAATTTGCAACGCAACGCAAAACAAAAGTTTTATCTGACACGGCCTTAGAAGAACTCTACACCAGCGTTGCCACACAAGAAATTTACTTCCTACCAATAATTTTCAAAAATCCTACCAAAATCGTTCACAGCCTACCAAAAATTTAAAAATGCATTTCTTGCATATAAACTCTGTTGTATTCACTTGGTTTTTTTCCTTGTAATTGTTGAGATGGAAGTTTGTCTTTTCCATTTTGTCAGTTAATTTTTTTAATACATACACTTGAAAATTAACTTTCACTCAAAAGTATTGTTAATTTCAATTTCATAATATTGTTCGCGTTTCTTAAACCAGAGATGGTTATAGCTTTAATCATCTCTATGCAAAAAAGCAGAGATGTTTTTTATTGCACCTAAAGCAGTTTTTGAAAACAGTGGTAACACTATTCAAAGTTATTGTTTATTTAATTCAAAGTTACATTTCTTTTTATTTTATGTTCTGAAATTTTAAGGTGAAAAATTTACTATTGCTAAAAAATTGCTAGAGGAGAAAAACCTACCAAAAATTAAAAAAAAATTCAACAAACCAACCAAACCAAACTGATTTTTAAAAACGAAAAACTACCAAGTTTGGTCCGATTGGACCAAAGCGGCAACGCTGCTCTACACCACCCTTAAAAATTACCAACATAGGAAAAACTAAATCCCTCTTATTTGCAATAAGGATAAAGGAATGGGTTTCCTTATTTCCCCTCAAATATGGTAATTTTGTTAATGAAATTTATTTACTTATTGGGCCGAAATCCCGGCGGTACTGCAATACCGGGCCAACCCGTGACAGAAGTGGAGCAAGCCCCTAAACATTCCGTCTAATTCCAAAAATCAGTTTAACATTTGTTGTCCTCCGATGGAGGATCTATCAGATGTTAAGCTGATAAGAACAGATACTACACTTTGATCTTAGCCATAAGGCCGAGAAGCGATAACTTAAACAATGTTGAACTTGTCTATTTAAGCGAAATATAAATTCCATCGAATGAGAATTATAAAGTAAAAATTGATATTAATAATAAGCATACATTACAATCATCCACTAAAATTTTTATTCATACTACTAACAATTAACCCCTCTCGATTGTTTAAGTCAACACAAATAATTGTTTGATAAAATACTTGTTTTTTTATCAGAGAATCGCACGATGACGTCAAGCTACCAACCTCAGGTAAAAGACCACTGTTACTGCTGGCGCTAACATAGGCTAACATGTATTATCGTAGGCGACAGAAAACACATCTCTCAAGAGACGTAAAAATATTAAAAACTTTAAAATATTATTGTATAATGCATAAGGTTTTAAAAAACGATTTTATTTGTTTTGTGGTGGTGACGGTCACCAGCGTTGCCAAAATGATAATTTTATCATATTTTAGATGATTTTTGAACAAAAATATGATTTGATGATTTATTTATTTTAAATAATGACTTCTAATTCATAAAAACTATGATTTTTGTATTTCAAGTGTGTAGTACTTTCATTGTAATTGTACTAGGTACATAGTGAAGTTAAGTTTTGTATCAGCTTGTTGTAAACAAAACAAAAATTCTCAAACCTCACCTGTCAAATACATAAAATGTATGAGAAAATTTTTGACAATTTTATACAAACAGAATATGTGAACATGAGTATCAATAACGACCTTGACTTTGAAAACAAAAGTCTATTTCTACACAATGAAGAAGTCTCTCTGAATGTTTTTGTTAAACAAAAGATTTCTAGCTTAAAGCTCACTGCAAATGAAAAAAATGAATTTATTGAAAATTTTGTGGCATTTTAAATTGAGTTATGTGAGCAAATATTAAAACGATTTGATTATAACAATACGTTTTTAAAAGAACTCTAATGTCTTGACCCTGAAAATTCTAAATAGAAAAATTAATTCTCTGACAGGCCAATTTTCCAAATTTAATTAGTGAAAAGGATATTCAAAATTTAGACAACGAATTTAAAGAACTCCGTTTATAAAATTCAGTGATCATTTTTTAATTCTAGATAATCTTAGCTGCGAGAAATTTTGGTCAAAAGGTTCAAAAATAACTCGTGCTGAACGCTTTCTAGCTTTTCCGGTGTTGTAAAAATTTGTTCAAAACTTAATGAGTCTTCCCTTTTCTTCAGCAAATGTCGAATGAATATTCTCAACAGTTAATTTAAACAAAACTAAATATTAAAATAGATTAGACAGCAGCACTCTCCAAGGTATCTTATACGCAAAAGATTACTAAGCAATAAGAAACTGTTCCTGCTATAATTTAAAAATTAACTAAAATATTATTAAAAATATGTAACTCTGTATATATTATAGTAAAAGTTCTTCGTAACACTTCGTATACACTTAACAATAATAATTTAAATATATAAAATGTTAATTAATATATTTATTTTAATTATAATTTTAAAATAAAATTTTGTATTGAAAAAATGATGATTTTTCTTCCATTAAATATAATTTTTTTTTCTGCATATGACGATTTTCTTCTCAAAGCTTCTGGCAACGCTGACCATCTCAATGGTTTTTGTAGTCATGTAGTTGCCTAGCTTTATTTATGAATCATTATGCTATAAACATAATCATGTCCACCGACCATCGACTACAAAATGTCAAAAATAGAATACATGCGTGCTTATGAGAATAAATTTTTAGCAGCTACACGACTACCGACTACACGGCTACTTTTGTAGCCCGTAGCCAACTTAGGCTAATTTCTATTTTTCTTGACTACAAAAAACAGATTAGTGGTGCCAATACAATAAATGCATGAAATGGTGTTTTTAAAAACGCAATACATTAAATATCGCTATTAAAAACGCGAAAAACTTTTATAGTGGCACCATTGAAAAATAATAATCATCTGTTAATTTGTTTACATTTCTCATCAGTTTATTACTTTATCTCGAAGGGGGAACATCTGCGTGCAGATTTTTTTAAAAAAAGTGAAGTTATAATTGAAGTCGCAACGCGCACAGTTTTTATTCAACAGGATTTTCCACTTCCTATACGAAGGTATAGGTTGATGTGCAGTTCCTGGAGAGACTAGTAATATCAAAATACTTGTGGGATACCTTGGCGCTGTAGTTATATACCCCTGCCATTATTAAATTAAGATTAAAAAAAAAATACATTTTTCATTTTCACTTTTTGTTTGTGAAATTTTTCTTTTTTCATAAATTTCTAATTTGTTTCATTTATATTTATTTTTTGGGTTTTTTATTAAAATTGATAAGTATATAATAGTAATTTTTACTGTTTATATGCATTTATTATATTGTTTAATGTAAATGTTTAGTTCAATTTACATGCAAATATGGACGTGGACACTTCATACACTGAAGTCTTTGTTTCCACTATTTTAGCAATAGTATTTATAAAGTTAATTAAATTTTCTTGAGACATTTAAATTTTTTTTTTACACAAATTGACTTAAAAAAATCAAGTTTGTTTTGTTTTGGTTAACTTAAATACATACATGTATGTCAAAACAGATGTTTTTTTTTTGTAGTTAGTGGTCGATGGTCGTTAAAAAAATTAAGTAGCAGGCAACTTGGCTATTTTTGTAGCCAGCTACTTTTGTAGTCGGTAGTCGATGGTCGGTAGCCTTTGATTGTGTTTATAGCATTAAACTTATATTTATTTGCTGAGAAATCGTGTGTTATATTACACAAACAACATTCACCACAATTATTTTAATTGAATAACAAGATCAATGATTCCCCGCAAACATATATTTTATTTTTCTCAGCATAAAGATATTTTCTTTGAACTTCTCATACCTACAGTGGCTCAAACTAATAATGGGACACACACTTACGCGGACACTTCTTGTAATAATTTGATTAATATAAAAATCTCAGGAAAAAAGTTTATATGGAATTGAAAAGCATATATGGTGTTTTATTAAAAACATAAACAAGAAATTCAAGTAATGCAGGCAAAACAAAATAATAACAAAATAAACTTCATAACACGTTAATTATAGCTCAAAGTAATAATGGGACAAAGTAAAAGAACAATTCATAAAGTATTAAATTTAATATTGTAGACTAAGATTAATATTTTGTTGGGAGCCCTTTTTGTCGTATTATCCATTTCAATCGATTTGGCATCGATTCAACAAGTCTACGGCAGTACTCAGGTGATATCCTTCCCCATTCATCCTTTACTGCAACTATTAAGTCATTTTTGGTATTTATTTGATGGACTTTTAATTTTTCCTCCACATGTGCTCTATTGGATTAATATCAGGCGATTGTGGTGGGGTTTCGAGCACATGCGGGCAGTTATAAAGCAGCTAGCTTCTGACATTGTATGCCTTGTGCTTCGGGTCATTGTCTTGGTAGAAGTAATAGTCATCTTTAAGACCCAATTTGTTCGCTGATTCCGCAGGATTTTTACGTAGAATATCTAAATAGTATCTGTAATCCATAATTCCTTCAACAATATGGAGATTACCCGGTCCAGCTACTGATATTGCACCCCATACCATAACCGACCCATTACCATGTTTTACTGTTGGTCTCAAATTTTCTTTGGCGAGCTCTGTAAGCGGTTTTCTCCACATGTAAGAACGTCAATCCGACCGGAAAACATTAAATTTACTTTCGTCGGTAAAGATTACTTTACTCCAAACGAAAAGTCCTTATTTTTATGTTCTTCAGCAAAACTTACACGTTTACATCTGTTTACATCATTTACATAAGCCTTTTTTCTAGCTACCCGGCCATTATTACTGTGTTTTCGCAAAATATTTCTTTCAGTTTCAGGATTAGTTTTCTTTTTGAGATGTTTTTCTGCTTCAGCAGTTAATTTAGGGGCGCTTATGTGAGGTCTTTTCTTTACTTCTCTTATTAACCACCGTTCATCTGCATCGGAAAATATTTTTCTTTTGCTTGGCTTTGAAACATTCTCGAATTTTTTTGCACCGGAATAACGTTTTATAATATTAAACACTGTAGACTTAGGTTTATTGACTATTTCTGCAATATTTCGTACAGATTTTCCAGATTTTGAGTGTTCAATAATCAATTTTCTAATTTCAGGCGTTGTTTGGGAACCCCGATTCGCCATAGTCAGTAAAATATTTAAAGTTGTTAAAAAACGCTTGTAAACAAACTCTTAAACCATTTAAATGAAAAATATTCGCAAATAGTTCCGTTATAAACCGCAATCAAATCGAAGTTGCCAGATGTCCCATTATTACTTTGTGATATAAATATGCGTTATTGTAAATTATCGCTTGTAGCTTTTTCTCTTCAAAACAAACAGCGATAAAATTACGTCCTAACAAAATCAAGAGTACAAGCAACATAAAAACATAAAAAGCATAAAAATTAACGCAACTGTGAGAATAAATATGTTAGATAAAAAAATACTTTGTTTGTGTCCCATTATGACTTTGAGACACTGTATATTATATTTTTAGTTTCAGTTCATTTTGCTGTTAGAATATTAGTGATAAAATTTTTTAACGCACTTTTTAATAAAAATGAATTAAATTATTAAATTAAATTTATTATTTTATTGGCTGCGAGATTATATGGTAAATAAGAAAACACTTGAAAGTTGGAACGTTTAAATATCTGTTTGTTGGGTTTTATTATTGTTTGTTAGTTGTTGTTGTCAACATTAAGCAAATAAATTAACATTACTGATAGCACAAGCAGAGATGGAATGTACAATACCTTATTTATAACTGCTTAATGATTGCGTTTTAAATTAAAAATTAATGATGAATCCAATATGTAACGAAATCAAAAATAAATGAATAAAAATAAAAATGTCTAATATAGAAATTAAAATTGATAGTTTTTCGTTTAATCTTTTTTTTTTTTTTGCTAAAAAAAAACTTTAAAAAATAATATGAAAAATGAAATTAATTCTTTGTAATCGTTCGGACAGTAAGTTAAAAAAACCAGTTTGTTACTGTTTGCGAGTTAGTATTAAATTATTTTCGTAAATAAAATTTTACAGTTTTTATAGTTGCTTTCAATATTATTATTAAAACGTATGGACACAATTTTGTTTATAAATGACGATGTTTAATTGTGCTTATAAATTTATCAAGTATGTTTGTATGTACATAGAATTTTACGTAAGTTTTTCACCTCTTACGTTACACCGTAGCTTATGGAAAGAAAAATAATCCAAATTTTAGTTCTGAAAAAAGCCATCACAAGTATTTAATAATAACAAAAATATTTTTTCACAAAACTAAAAATATTTGTTGCAAGTTACCCCTGAAAACGTTGCAGGTAAAGTAAGTCTCTCTAAAATGTACATTTTGCAAAAACATGAGTAACAACAAAACATAATACGTAACAACAAAGTTTGGGCAAATTTGCAAGACTTTAACGAATCTTGGGAAAATTTGAAAGAGCAAACGAAGCGCTTAAAAATTTTTTAAGGTATCCAACACAAAAACTATAGCCGCTGCCTTCCAATTTGGTATAAAACTGTAAAAGAAATATTACAAATATGGAGAAAATCTTAGATGTAAGTATATATGTACTGAATTTTTTTTCTAATTTGAAATTGATTTATATATTGGGCCGGAATCCTGGCGGTACTGCAATATCAGGCCAACCCGTGACAGAGCTGGAGCAAGCTCCTAAAGACTCTATCTGATTCCAAAAATCAGTTTAACATTTGTTTGTCCTCCGATGGAGAATCTATCAGATGTTAAGCTGATAAGAACAGATACTACACTTTGATCTTAGCCATAAGGCCGAGAAGCGATAAGCTAACAATTACAAATCTGCAGTATATCAACACAGCAAAAATTTAACTTAATAAGAGTTATAAACTTAGAATATTGAAAATTTTTATGATCTGTAAATGTAATGAAGAGGATATTTAGGGGCTGATGCCAACCAACCCTTATTTATCTATACAATAACTATAATAATATTAGTTTGGTAGCAAAATGTTTGTTATTTTATCACTATTCGTTATATAAGGGATATTGTCTTTAAATTTGTTTGCTATTTGCATCAAAAATAAAGTTTATATCTTTGTGTTTGTGTATCTCAACCACCAAATAATTTCGTAAATAACTTTCGGTGAAAACCGTCGTTTATGGTTGCATACTTGGTACGTTTGGTGAGCGCTTTCGATCATTTTCATTAGTAATAAACACAAGTTTAATATTTTCTGACGAAACAAACCCAATTAACTTAATTTCGTAAATAAATAATATTGTGAAATTAAAAATCTTAAATCCAATATAAAAATTTATATTAACAACAAAATACATCCTAAAACCAAACAAAATACATCCTTACCCACATCAAAAAAACCGACATTATTTTTACACTAATATATAAATTATTAAGATCAGATATAACTAACTTATATAAATCAGTGCCTTAACATTAAATTTGCTTTTAAAATCTTAAATTGTGATTATTAAATAGAAAATTTAAAGGCAACTGAGACAAGCAAAGTATTTTCGCAATTCCCAACCCTGTATACTAAACATTTATTACCTGATTACTATGGATGTGTGTACGCATGTCGCTTTGTTGTTATTGTATTCTTCAGTTCTTTTTCAAGTTTTGTTTGAGTAAAAATGATCGTTTTGTATATTTTTAGATTGGTTTACTTAAAAACATGTTAAGTGAAGCGCTAGTGTATTGCTACTTTTGAGCATAACAATTCTCATTTGGATTAAAATATTTTATTTATAAAACATTAAGGTTGCGTGTTGTTAAATTACTCTGGCTTCTCTTCAGTTGTCGAATAAATCTTTCGCCTTTTACTAAAGATTTCCGTGGAGAGGAGCACTCTAATGAGTCTAAAAACAATTTTTTGTTGTGGCTCGACCATTTGGTTGGGCCCATTAATAATAAATTTAAAATATTACTTCTAAATAGGGATGGAATGATACCGCTAGTTTATCGATATTTTTACTCAATGCAGTATCGATATAAAAATGTCTATACGTACTCAATATCGAACAAAATGTATCGATACCTACTTGTATCGGTCGACTATTTCATAAAATTAAGGCAAAGAAAAATATATGTATTTTTCATGCATCGTGATTGTTGTTGTTGCTACTAAAGTAACAAATTACTATTTTTTCGAATGCTGCTTGACCCTTTTAGTGCCCCTTATTAAAAAGAGCTAAGTCTGCCACTTTTTGATACATTTTACCCTTTTTTGTCCATTTTTTGTTATATGGCACTTTGTGTTTGATTTGCAAGAAGAACATTGGAGCAACGGTAAATTTTGCAACACTTTTTTGTTTGTACACAGTTCGAAGAAAAAAATGCCTCCAATATAGAAAAACTAGGTATCATTGAAAAAGGTTTATCTCCTATGAATAAAATTAATTTAAAATTTTTGTTGTTTATTCTTAAAAGCAGGAACAAATACAAGACAAATTTTCAAAGTGCGTCTTCTTGGATCATATATGTATATTTTGTTTCCTCTACCAAAAACATTTTATTCGAATTGTTTAAACATTTTCATTAAAACACAAGTTAGACTCAATATTTCGATAATAAAGTACCAAAAAGTCAATACAAGTTTTGGCCGTTTTATCACAGATAACCAATTTATGCACATTTTATAAAGACTGTAATGGCGTCACGTTCAACAAAAACTTCAAGTTAATATGCAACAAGTATTTTTGATCGATACGAGTACTTCTTTTACCGATACCTGCTTGGTACTCGATGGTAAAGTATCGATGCTAAAAGTACTTGGTATCGAGAGGAAAGTATCGAATAGGTACTTGTATTTACTCGTATCGTTTCATCCCTAGTTTTATAGTTTTGTGTGAATTATGTTTTGTGGTATGGTTCGCGATAGTGTTATCAGCACTGTTGGCAGAACTTTTATGTGTAGAATCTGCGAAATCCACAAATATTTCGCGAAATAATATGCACGTTATTTTATTCTAGGTATTATTTCATCTCTAGATAGCGTCTCCACAGCAGATAGAAGTTTAAGTTGTGTATACGACGAACATAGCACCAGTCTGATATTTTACTTTTTGAAATTTGGGGAACGGAATGTTTTTTGTCTGTCATGACAGCAGCTTCATCTGCTGCAAATTTAACTATGTTCTCCTTATAGTCAACGTCTTTGTCGATAAAATATAGAAAATCAAAACAGAAAATCAAAACAGATTTGAAACATATTTTAGAAAAATTTGAATAAAAAATTTGTCATAAAACACATTCAAATGTTATTTTATGTTTAAGGCGTCGCATTGGAATACTTCTATAGATTTTAAAAACTATGCATGAGGATTTTTTATTTGAAAGGTCGTTTTTAATTTAATTTTTTTATGAAAATCAGGAGTTGAACTGTGATTTACTATAAAAAAAATAAATTCATTTTAGTTTAAGTTCATTTTTTTAATTTCTTAAAATTTCTTTTAAGAAAGATTAATTATTTTACAACGGACGTTTTCCAAAGAAAACAATAAAAATTAGTCAACTTAATAGAAGTTGCCACACAAATCATAAAAAATCTGCGATTTTAGGCCAAAACTCTTCAAATCTGATTTTGGCAATTTGAGAGGCCAAAATCTGCAAAATGCAGATAAATGTGCACTTCTGGCAACAGTGGCTGCATACATGTCTAGATATTCGCTTTTAATTAAATGTTGTTTTAAAAAGTTACTCATTACAATTTTTAATAGTGTGGTCATCTGATTATATAAAAGGTGAATCTCTGTCGCCTTGCTTTGAAACAATTTATTAAAACTATTAATAATACAATGAATGTGAATATAAATTTATTTTATTAGCATCATAAGGGTTATTTAATATGAATTTAGCATTGTCGATTTTAATGATATTACCAGCAAATGAATAATAAATTTTTAATCACTCATAAGCGACTTACAACCGACTCTACGGAAAGCCAACGCGTTTGGGATGGGTGTAAAAGGAATAGACGAAAAGTCAACGTAATAGAAGTTGTCACACAGATTTTAAAAAATCATCGATTTTCTGCCAAATATCTTTAAATCTGGTTTTTGGCAATTTGAGAGGCTAAAATCTGCAAAATGCAGATAAATCTGCACTTCTGGCAGCAGTGGTTGTCAGTTATGGCGATTTCTCGCCAAACATGGCAAAAATTTGGCTAACTTTTTTAACTTTTCTACGATGATTTCAAAAAAATATAAAAAAAACTGGCAGCATAAAGCATTGCAAAAACAACATAGCTTTTTATTGTTGCTTTGTCCGGTGGAAACGTCAAAAGGCAAGAGAAATAAGAAAAAATTGCTTGAAAATCGTAAACAAGTGGCAACTTTTGGCATTTTCAACTTAAAAGCAACAATAAAAAGCCATGTTGTTTTTTGTAATAAGAAGAGAAATTAGCTGTGCGGACGACACTACCAAGTAAAATAAATATGCCTTGATAGTTACTCTGTGATCGCTATCTCAGGCTTATTCCTGGTTGCGCGTCATTCAGACTGTCAAAAGTGTTGAAATCATGTTAAAAGTAAATATCATTTATGAAAAATTAGTAATTAATTTTATTATTTTATTTGTCTTTAAGCCAAGAATAAGACATAATAAATACAAAAATTAAAGCAATTTTTTTATGACATCATTAAAATGACTCAACTGACAAGACCTAAATTTTTACCTGTCTTAAACTCATTTTCAAACAATTTCGCTTTCAATTATGGCTGACTTAATTTTTAGTTCAGAGTTTCTTTTTAAACATGAGCATGTATTTTAAAGAGATTTAAAATTATTAAGACAGACAACAAAAAACAGACCTTAATTTTTATACAAAATAAGATTAAATAAATGAATTTTGTTGCAAAAATAAATTTGAAATCTCTCCTCATATGAAAATTGAAAAAAAAAAGAATCAAACATACTAAAAATAAAAGCACATTTGAGTGTAAATGCAACAAGAGTTAAAACTTGACAAATCTTTTCTATTTACTTATCGCCAAAGAAACACGTAGCATTAAGAGTAAATATGCGAATATCTACCTGACTGCAACAATGTTCAAAATGAAATTTTAGCAACGGAAACAAGTTGAAAACATGTATGTAGTAGGGTTACCAGTCGTTTTGTTAGTTACACAGGAAAGGATATGACAAAGACAAAAGATGCCTTAGTTGATGATGATAATTTTCCTAAAGAAAATATATCACAATGATAATTTTTCTAAAGAAATTCTATCACGGTGATAATTTTTCAAAAGAAAAAATTTCACGATGATAATTTTACAAAAGCAAAAATATCACGGTGATAATTTTTCAAGAGAAAAAAATTTTCTACAGAAAATATCTCACGGTGATAATTTTTCCAAAGACAATATATCGCGGTGATATTTTTTCTATAGAAAATATATCACCGTGATATTTTTTCTATAGAAAATATATCACCGTGATATTTTTTCTATAGAAAATATATCACCGTGATAATTTTTCTATAGAAAATATATCACTGTGATAATTTTCCTATAGAAAATATATCACTGTGATAATTTTCCTATAGAAAATATATCACTGTGATAATTTTCCTATAGAAAATATATCACCGTGATAATTTGTCTAACGAAAATATATCACGGTTACAATTTTTCTACAAAAAATATGTAACATTGAGAATTTACAGAAAAAAATATACATCGCCGTGAGAATTTTCTAGAGAAATTATATCACATTGAGAATTTTTCTAAGGAAAATAATAATTTTTCTAGAGAAAATATATCACAGTAATAATTTTTCTAAATAAAGTATATTACAGTGATAATTTTTTAATAAAAAATATCACAGGTATAACTTTTCTAAAGAAAATATATTATATTGATAATTTTTACAAAGAAAATATATCACAGTGATAATTTTTCCAAAGAAAATATACACACTGATAATTTTTCTAGAGAAAAAATATTACAGTGATAATTTAGAAAAATTTTTATCAAAGTGAAAACTTCAATAAAGAATATTTATCATACTAATTTTATAATATTTCAAAGATCTGGCACCTTTATCTTAAAAAAATCAAATAAAAATGTGTGTACGTGTATGAGATAAATGCTAAAAAAACTGCAAAAAGTAAAAGAATTCTAAAGCCAGAAAGCCTATAGCATTTTAAGTTAAGCAAAAAATTAGGTCTAGAGACAAAAAAATCAGCACACGCAGCAGAAAACAAACTTAAAAGAAAAAACTTTAAAAATCAGGGTTCAAACGATGTCACACAGTCAGTGCGGTCGAAAGAGTGTTAGGCCAGGGAATCAAACACATGCAACTTTGTTTTTTCTTAAAACGTATGAAAACATTAAGCTTTAGACTCTATAATATACTGTCGGTCGTGCATACAGACATTTGGCTGTGACACGTATATAAATGTACCTAGGAAGGACATGCATTAAATAGAATTGTCACACAAAAAACAATCGTATACATACAAACCACTAGAACAAAATGCCAGGAATTAAATTGTCAAAACTTCTAGAAATTTCCAAAAATACAGAACATTTTTGTAATTTATTTTCTCTTACGCGCACCTTTACACTTACAAAATGTAAATTCGAAGTATATTTTGTAGATGCAAGAAGTAGCTGCCATCACTAGCTTCCTAATTGTAAAAGTTGTTGTAGTTGTACTATGGAATTGTTATGTTAATGTTTAAAGTGTATTTGAATTGAATCCTAAACCAATAATTTAAAGCGGTAGACTTAAACCCTCTAAAATAGTATAAAACCATTAAATCCACTACATAGGTCCTCTGCTTAAATTTGTGTTTATGAATGCAATTTTTATAATTCTACATAAAAACTTTGTCACTGTAAATGTTAAAGCAGTACAGTGTTACCAGATAAAATAGCGGAGTATATTTTTTTATTTTTTTTATTAGTTAATTTTTTACTCTGCAATAACTGTCTTTAAATAAAAAATTTCGTTGCAAAAAAACAATATCACTGCAACATTTCTTCAAGAGTTAAATTATCACTGTTTTGAAATCTTCTAATAAAAACTATGGCCGGTAGAAATGAGTACGACCTTAAAAAATTTGTTTACTAAAATTTATCACTGTGATAAATTTACCTAATAAAAATAACAACTAAGCTTATTTCTCTAATAACGTTTCTTGACAAATATTATCACTGCTCTAATAATAACAATGATAAGTTTTTAAGAGGGAAAATGTTGTATTTTTCTAAAGAAAATACATCACAGTGATAATTTTTCTAAAGAAAATACATCACAGTGATAAGTTTTTTAAAGAATATACATCAAAGCGATAATTTTTCTAATAAAAGTACATCACAGTAATAATTTTTCTAAAGAAAATATATTACACAGTGAGAATTTTTCTGAACAAAATTTATCACAGTGAGAATTTTTCTAAAGAAAATTTATCACAGTGAGAATTTTTCTGAACAAAATTTATCACAGTGAGAATTTTTCTAAAGAAAATTTATCACAATGAGAATTTTTTTAAAGAAAATATATCACTGAGAATTTTTTAAAGAAAATATATCACAGTGATAATTTTTCTAAAGAAAATATATCACAGTGAGAATTTTCTAAAGAAAATTTATCACAGTGAGAATTTTTCTAAAGAAAATTTATCACAGTGAGAATTTTTTTAAAGAAAATTTATCACAGTGATAATTTTTTCTAAAGTTATCACCGTGTTAAGCTTTTCTAATTAAATTAACTAATAATTTTTTGTGATTAAGACAACAACTGCATTCAATTAAAAAAATTACACCAGAGATATATATGGCAAAGTAACTGATAAAAGTTATCACTATGATAAATTAAGGTAATACAAAATTTTGCTTCTGGTAAGTTTCTCTGTGATAAGTTTCTCAGTAATAAATTTTTATAGCGAAAATACCGCTGAATCCGCTTTTCTTTGTGAAACATTTTCTTTATATAAAAAACTTGAGTGATATGTTTCTCTAGTGAAATTTATCACCGTAATATATTCCCAATTCAAATTTAAAACTATCGCTGTGATAAATATGTTTATGAAATTATCACTGTGATAAACTTTTCTAAATAAATTAAGTTCGGTTAAGAGATTTATTAATAGGAACTATCACCGGAAATTTGTGTAAAAAATTTATCGCTGTGATATATTTTTTTAATAGAAATTATCATTGCTTTTATAATTGTTTGCAAAAAAAAAAAATATCAGGGCTTTTGAATTAACAAAATTATACCGGTTAAATATATTTAATAAAGAGCATTTGCTATTTAAAAAATCGCCGGGAAAATTAAAAAAAAAAAATATAAATAAATTTTCTGCAAAAAAAGTTTTCCTCAAATATCCCTTATCATTGTAATAAGTATTCGTTAGAAAAATTATCAGTAGGTTCGTTTGTGGTAATTGAATTAATTACCTTTAAGACACTTCTCACTGTTATAAATTTTATTTTACAAAATTCGTTATTGTGGACTGCCCTTTTACCAGCCCACTGTGCAAAAGTTAAAAAAAAAATACATGCTATTGTTTTCTTGTAAAATGTTAAAGTAACGTAACGTAAACATAGACACTTCGACTGCATGCAGATGAGACAATTGTAAATAATGATGCTGCTACTACTGATGAAGCTCAACATTAAAATATTTCTTTGTTTTCTCTATTACTACACGTTCTAAGAACATTTTATTTGAGAGCTTTTATTTGTATATTTACGTGCTTGCATATGCAATCGAATGCATGTAATCACACGTTTTTCTACTTTTGAATTGTATTCAAAAATGTTTTTAAAATACTTTTAGTTTCCGATCAAAATACCAAAAATTGTTTAAGCAAGATACATTAAATGTTTGAGAACTACTACTTGTTTTCTTTTACTGTTACTTAGCGATCAAGTTAAAAATCTTTTTAAATTTTCTTTAGAAAAACTCTCACTGTGATAAATTTTCTTTAGAAAAATTCTCACTGTGATGAATTTTCTTTAGAAAAATTCTCACTGTGATGAATTTTCTTTAGAAAAATTCTCACTGCGATGAATTTTCTTTAGAAAAATTCTCACTGCGATGAATTTTCTTTAGGAAAATTCTCACTGTGATGAATTTTCTTTAGAAAAATTCTCACTGTGATGAATTTTCTTTAGAAAAATTCTCACTGTGATGAATTTTCTTTAGAAAAATTCTGACTGTGATGAATTTTCTTTAGAAAAATTCTAACTGCGATGAATTTTCTTTAGAAAAACTCTCACTGTGATGAATTTTCTTTAGAAAAACTCTCACTGTGATGAATTTTCTTTAGAAAAATTCTCACCGAGATGAATTTCCTTTAGAAAAATTCACGCTGTTTTGAATTTTCTTTAGATAAATTAACACTGTGATGAATTTTCTTTAGAAAAGTTCTCACTGTGATAAATTTTCTTTAGAAAAATTCTTACTATGATAAATTTTCTTAAAAAAAGTTCTCACTGTGATAAATTTTCTTTAGAAAAATTCTCACTGTGATAAATTTTCTTAAAAAAAGTTCTCACTGTGATAAATTTTCTTTAGAAAAGTTCTCACTGTGATAAATTTTATTTAGAAAAGTTCTTACTGTGAAGAATTTTCTTTAAAAAAGTTCTCACTGTGATAAATTTTCTTTAGAAAAGTTCTCACTGTGATATATTTTCTTTAGAAAAATTCGCATTGTAATAAATTTTCTTTAGAAAAATTCTCACTGTGATGAATTTTCTTTAGAAAAATTCTCACTGTGATGAATTTTCTTTAGAAAAATTCTCACTGTGATGAATTTTCTTTAGAAAAATTCTCACTGTGATGAATTTTCTTTAGAAAAATTTTCACTGTGATGAATTTTCTTTAGAAAAATTCTCACTGTGATGAATTTTCTTTAGAAAAATTCTCACTGTGATAAATTTTCTTTAGAAAAATTCTCACTGTGATGAACTTTCTTTAGAAAAATTCTCACTGTGATGAATTTTCTTTAGAAAAATTCTCACTGTGATGAATTTTCTTTAGAAAAATTCTCACTGTTAAATTTTTTTTAGAAAAATTCTGACAGTGATGAATTTTCTTTAGAAAAATTCTCACTGTGATAAATTTTCTTTAGAAAAATTCTCACTGTGATAAATTTTCTTTAGAAAAATTCTTACTGTGATGAATTTTCTCTAGAAAAATTCTTACTGTGATGAATTTTCTCTAGAAAAATTCTTACTGTGATGAATTTTCTCTAGAAAAATTCTCACTGTGATGAATTTTCTTTAGAAAAATTAACGCTGTGATGAATTTTCTTTAGAAAAATTAACGCTGTGATGAATTTTCTTTAGAAATATTCTCACTGTGATGAATTTTCTTTAGAAAAATTTTCACTGTGATGAAATTTCTTTAGAAAAATTCTCACTGTGATGAATTTTCTTTAGAAAAATTGTCACTGTGATGAATTTTCTTTAGAAAAATTCTCACTGTGATGAATTTTCTTTAGAAAAATTCTCACTGTGATGAATTTTCTTTAAAAAAATTCTCACTGTGATGAATTTTCTTTAAAAAAATTCTCACTGTGATGAATTTTCTCTAGAAAAATTCTCACTGTGATGAATTTTCTCTAGAAAAATTCTCACTGTGATGAATTTTCTCTAGAAAAATTTTCACTGTGATATATTTTCTTTACAAAAATTCTCACTGTGATGAATTTTCATTAGAAAAACTCTCACTGTGATGAATTTTTTTTAGAAAAATTCTCACTGTGATGAATTTTCTTTAGAAAAATTCTCACTGTGATGAATTTTCTTTAGAAAAATTCTCACTGTGATGAATTTTCTTTAGAAAAATTCTCACTGTGATGAACTTTCTTTAGAAAAATTCTCACTGTGATGAATTTTCTTTAGAAAAATTCTCACTGTGATGAACTTTCTTTAGAAAAATTCTCACTGTGATGAATTTTCTTTAGAAAAATTCTCACTGTGATGAACTTTCTTTAGAAAAATTCTCACTGTGATGAATTTTCTTTAGAAAAATTCTCACTGTGATGAATTTTCTTTAGAAAAATTCTCACTGTGATGAATTTTCTTTAGAAAAATTCTCACTGTGATGAATTTTCTTTAGAAAAATTCTCACTGTGATGAATTTTCTTTAGAAAAATTCTCACTGTGATGAATTTTCTTTAGAAAAATTCTCACTGTGATGAATTTTCTTTAGAAAAATTCTCACTGTGATGAATTTTCTTTAGAAAAATTCTCACTGTGATGAATTTTCTTTAGAAAAATTCTCACTGTGATGAATTTTCTTTAGAAAAATTCTCACTGTGATGAATTTTCTTTAGAAAAATTCTCACTGTTATGAATTTTCTTTAGAAAAATTCTCACTGTGATAAATTTTCTTTAGAAAAACTCTCACTGTGATGAATTTTCTTTAGAAAAACTCTCACTGTGATGAATTTTCTTTAGAAAAATTCTCACTGTGATAAATTTTCTTTAGAAAAATTCTTACTGTGGTGAATTTTCTTTAGAAAAATTCTCACTGTAAAGTAAAAATAAAAGATCTTCAATAAACATGTTACTCTAAAAAAATTCTTAAAATTGTTGTCACTAAGATAACGGTCTCCTTAGTAGAAATATTGTTATTGTGGTAAGCCCCATGTAGGAAAAGTTACTAATTTAATAAACTTTCTCTAGACCCATTATTGGCTTTTAAATAAAAAATTGTTACAAATCAATTTTTCAAATAAAAAACTTTAAAATTATTCATCAGGATATCTAATTATGTCTATCAAGGAATATTTAAAAAAATTAATACAATTCAATTTTTGATCGGGTTTTCTAAGCACAATTATTACTGCAATAAATTTTCTCTAGAAAAAAAGAGACTGTAATTATATTTCTACAGAAAACATGTGAGTTATCATTAAAAAAATAGTCTTTATTTGGAAATTGTCTCACAAAAATAATACTTCTTTAAATTTTAGCTCAAAAAATTCTAAAAAAGTTAATCACTTTAATGATTTCTCCTATAAAAATATCACTGAAATTAAATATTTCATAAAAAAATATCGCTGTGATAAAATTTCATAAGAAAGTCATTGTGACAAACTTTGTAGAGAAAATAAATATTTCCCTGCGAAAAAGTTAAAAAAAAACTAGTAAAACTGTTTTATTTTTTTTATTATAAAACGTATCTCAGGAATAAAGTTTTTTTTTTATAAATATTATCACTGATAAAATTTCTTTATTAATAACTAAAAAATGTAATTGCAATATAATTCAAATCTTGAATATATTTCAAAAAACTGCTTTAAGTATTTACGTTCATTATTTACAAAATATCAAAAAAAGTTATCGCTGTATTTGTTTTCTTTCCCCCAAAATAACGCATGTATTTAATTGTAAAAAATTAACGAAGCGTAGTACGTAGAACAGAAAAATAAAAAAACAGAAGCGTAAAAACACGACATAATCACACTTTATAATTGGCCAATCAATTCAGGCATTGTTAACATTTATAACGTTAAATGTGGTAATTTTTTATGGCAGCAAGAGGCCAGATGAAGTTAGTCAAACAGCTTTCTAGACACCCACCCATTTAATTTATTTGTAACCATTCCAACGCTGTTGCCCAATATATTGGCATCATTAATGGCAGTAGGTTTGAACAATAATAACTTATACGCATTTGTTGTATAACTTCTATGTTACTGACAAAAGGATGACGTTTCACTGACCATGCTCATTGAACCCACCAAAATTCGTTGCTTTATTTTACAACAACAATGAAACATTTAAAGTTGTACAGCCAGCCACTCAGCCTAAAATTAATGTGTAAAAAATTTTCTTGATATTTACTCAAATACTTTTAATGCACACAATTTTCAAAATCCTTTTTATGTTTTAAGCAACACATTTTTTTTCAAGACTTAATTTGTTACAATAAACGAGAAAAAATTAAAACATATTGTTATAATAAGACTAACTTTTTAAATAACTTTTGCCGGCTGTCTATTTTGTCGTGTCGGTTTCTTTTCTTTATAAACCACCAAGCTGTCGCCTTTTGTTTTCAAAAAATACAAAATTAAGAAAAAAAGAACGCAACCGAAAAAAATTACAAGCCTTCAGAAAAGTTTTGTCTCTTCATTATTCCAACATCATCATCATCATCATCTTAATCATTTAACATTTCTCAGTTGTGGTAACTTTGCATTTTATAGACTTCTACTTATTCAAAACTAAAAGACAAATTTTTACACTTCTTTTATATTTCCTGTTGTGGATTTTTTTTTCTTTCTTTTTGAATACTGTAAAACAGAAAATTTGCTTTTTTGTAATTTAAACTAACAAGTGATTTTTTTTCTCTTGTAAAATTTTTTTTAAATAATCAGCACTCTAAAACAGAAACTTCTTTGGTTCCTTTTTTTGCAATTCCGTATAAATGTGTGTTTTAACAAGTAACAAGTTGTGCAACTTCCGCATATGATTATCTTAAAACACAGCGAAAATTGTAAAAAAAGGGAAGGTCTGCTAATTGTATATTGTGAAGAAAATTACAGTAAATGGTCATTGAATAAGATTCCTTAAAAGAATTGATGCAGTGAAAAAGGTTTTTAAAACACTCGGACTATTATAAACAAATTACACTGCTTAACAAAACCTCCTTTTGTCACTCTGATACTTCCTATAAAACAAAATTTTACAGTGAAAATTTGACATTGAGAAACCTGTCAGTGTGAGAATTTTTCCAAAGAAAATTTATCACAGTGAGAATTTTTTTAAAGAAAATTTATCACAGTCAGAATTTTTCTAAAGAAAGTTCATCACAGTGAGAATTTTTCTAAAGAGAAATCATCAGAGTGAGAATTTTTCTAAAGAGAATTCATCACAGTGAGAATTTTTCTAAAGAAAATTTATCACAGTGAGAATTTTTCTAAAGAAAATTTATCACAATGAGAATTTTTCTAAAGAAAATTTATCACAGTGAGAATTTTTCTAAAGAAAATTTATCACAGTGAGAATTTTTCTAAAGAAAATTTATCACAGTGAGAATTTTTCTAAAGAAAATTTATCACAGTGAGAATTTTTCTAAAGAAAATTTATCACAGTGAGAATTTTTCTAAAGAAAATTTATCACAGTGAAAATTTCATTGTGATGATTTTGTAAAAATCATCGCTTTTATATTCCCTACAGAAAAAATCCCTTCTCATGATAACGGTTTGAAATGGACATCTAGATAATTTTGTCTCTTTTATGATGACTTATCAACAACATTACGATACTAGAAATGAAATTGAAGTAGGAGTATAGTCAATGCTTTTACTTTGTAACTATTGAAGAAAGAAAGTATATAAAGGGTTATTATCACAATTAAAAATTTTTTCTATTATAGATTAAATATTAAACTGATTACAGCTTTTGGTTTCTGCATGCAAATTTAGAGCCGCTTTAACGGCAAAAGTGACTTTTAGTCGCTTTTAATATATAATTGAAAGCAATTTGTACTGCCAAGCACGTTCAAATAGCACAACATTATTTCTATTCCCTTCAAATACCAGTCATTTAAATTTATGTGTTTTTAAATCTTTCTTTTTTTTCTATTTTACTCAGTGTGTCCAATTAAATGTTCCTTTATAAATATTCACCTGAAACAAATAATCATAATTTTAAATGTCCCTCTATTTATTTGAGTGGCTGATGATGATACTGATATTTTGTACCGAGTTTAATGACAATTTTCCAAAAAAAAGGTCATCAAAAGTTATGGGTTGCTTGGCTAATGCTGTTACAGCCATTCCGCCAGTAAAAATGATGGTCATACCGTTAATAAAGATGTTGTTGCTCAATTGCTGACGATGATACACACTCATGAACGGTGTATAATCTGTGTATATTGAATTGCTGTCACAGACAATGTAACGGTATATTAATCTTCAATAATGATGGATACTGAGTCAGCATTTTAAACGAACCAATGAACAACAATTAATTTGTAACAAAAATTTTGTTAAACTCTCGTTTGCTCCCCATCATTTTTCAGTTTGAAAACAACAATTATTTTATCTTCTACACTGTGTTGCAACATGTGATGGAGTAGTTCATGCTACACTAACTCACATACAAACTCATAAAACTGATAAGAAGTTTGGCGAAGGTGTTATTTTCGTCATAGAGTTTGGGGTGATATGTTGTTGATACTCGATTTATAAATTTAATGGCTTTGGAAAAAATCAATAGTAAATTTTAATTAGTTTAATTAAGAGAACAATGTGTTTTTAAATCAAACCGATGCTTCTCATCCTTTTTTGATTTCATCAACCAAATGACAAGACTCGTAGAAAGATTTGCAATCACAGTTTATTTATAAAGGAAATCAAAATATATATAAATCTCTTTAAAGGATGAATTATGAAAAAGTTCTTTTATTTGAATTTATATTTTTAAAAGGTTTTTTAAGTGCATTTTTTTCAAAAAGTACTTTTTGAAAAAGGTACTTATTTCACTAAAATTAATTTTTCAAATAAGCCTTTTTGTTAAGTACTATTTTAATTAGGGTTTTTACGCAATTTTTGTATGATGGTACTTTCTTTAAAGCTATAAATAATTTTTTATAATTTTTTTTAAAAAAGTACTTTAATAAGAAATAGTCTACAAATGCTTTTAAAGTTACTCTTTTTCTACTTTTTATACACAATATTTTCAAAGTAATGTTTTTAAAGAAGTTTTTTTGGCCAGTATATAAAACAATACCTTTTAAAATGTATTATTTTTAAAATAAAGTACTTTTTGTAGCAGTTGTTTTTAAAAGCACTTTTTTAAATTTTTTTTGAAAACGTACTTCTTGCTAAAAATACTTCTTTAACAATACCATCAACAAAAGCTTTAAATAATCTTTTTTGAATTCCCCTTTTAAATAGTACTATTTTACATATTTTTTAAAAGTAGTTCTTTAAACATCTCACTTTGTTATTTATCAATGGTATTTTTAGAAAAAGTACCCTTTTTAAGAGGTACCATTTTCACACACTTTTTTTCAATGTTAATTTGTGCAAAAAATCCCTTTTTAAAAATTAATTTGCAGTAAAGTTAAAACTTTAGCCTAATGTATTCTCTAAAAGCACTTTTTCCAAGAAATTAGATATTTTTGTTTAATGGTACTTTTTGGCAAAAAAAAAAACTATTATTAAAAGAAATCGTTTAAAAATATTATTTTAAAAAGTTTATTTCCATTAAAATTCATTTTCTTTAAAAAGGATAATTTATTTTAAATATCATTTAAATTGGTACTTTTTTGAAAAGGTACATTTTTTACAGGAACTTTGCTTCTCAAAATTCATTCTCTTTTGAGAAAGATAATTTTTTTAAATATTATTTAAATTGGTACTTTTTTGAAAAGGTACTTTTTTGAATAGGTACTTTTTTGAAAAGGTACTTTTTTACGGGAACTTTATTTAATGAGTAGTTTTTTATGTATTTTTATTAAATTTTAAGCCTTTTGCGAAGATAAACTCTTTCAAACAGCCTTCGTTTTATAAGGAGTATTTCTAAAAAGGTACCTTTTTTAAAAAAAGGTCCACATTTTAAGACAAAGTTTGTCCTTAGAGATTTTTCTGCAGTTTTTGAAAAGAGTGCTATTAAAAAATAGTACTTTTTATTAAACTATACTAGTTTTTTTTTTTTATTTACCAGCTACTGTTTTCTCTTCTTCTTCTTCTGTTTCATTATTATGTCATTGATTTGTGTCAATTTTGATTTTTTATTTCTGCTTAGCAGATAATTAATTGGATGCGTAAGCAGTAAAAGTTTTATTGAATTAAAATTAACTGTCAGCTAAATGAAATACACACAATCATTGAAATGTTGTCGTTATTATAAAATATCATGATTTAGCTAAAATTGTTACTATTTCAGGCAACATTTAATATTAAAAAAATTTTAATTTATAAAGTTTAATTTTATTTAAGTTATACAAACTCACTTAACAAAAATTTGTAAGTTAAAATAAAATACAGAACAGAATATTTGAAAAAAAGTTGCATTAAAATTTTCAAAAAAACAAAAAGACGTTCAGAAAAACTTTTGTTATTTCGAGTAAATAAAACTTTTGTTAAAGCGTGCATATAAAATGCATAAAAATGCATACAATCTGTCGATTTATATGAACGAGCGAACATCTAGCGAAAAAAATAAAAGAAAAACAACAAAAAAAAAATCCAATATAAATTCACATGATACTCGGTTGGTGGCTAAAATTTGTAGCCTGCTTTTAGGATTATTTGTTTGTTTGCTATTTGTATTCGTGTATTGTGTTGTTTATTTATGTACAGGGAGAGGGAGGGGAACCATTGCAACCACTCAAATGTAAATAGTTTTGCAAATATTATCACAACTCTTTTTTCACTCAACTTTTTCAATATTTTTTTTTGCTTTTTTTTGGTTTTGTTTTTGTTTTTTCTTGGTGTGGTACATGATAAAACTTTAGTTTTTCACAGCAGGCTCATGTTGTTCCTATTTCTTCTTTTTTTTCCAGAAAGTTAATACTTTTAACAGCACAAACACATAAACAATTCTTAAGATTATTTAAGTTTTCTTAACTCGTTTTAAGCATTTTTAAGATTTTGACAGAAGTTGATAAAAGTTGAAAGTTAAAAGAGATTTTGCAATTTATTTCTTTTGAAAGAAAATTTTTAATGTGCATTTATTTTTTTTTTTTTTCGTTTTGTAACAAAATGTTTCTGGGCGAATAGAAAATACTAAACTCTTACAAACAAATAACAATAGCTTTGGGATATGCATAAGATGATACGGTCTTAAACATTTGTATGAAAGTTTAAATAGCTGATTAAATCCTGATCTAAGTTGAAGTGAAGACATTTGTAAAAATTTAATTTTTAAAAAATTAATGTAAATAATAATAATTTTTTAATTATATATAAGGCTCATGTCAATTTTAACTGTTATGTTATACCATAATTTATAGTTTTTTACCGTTTCTCTCGTCATTAAATTTCTTACTCTATATTGACGTCAGTGTTAAGTTGAAAAGAATAAATAAATGCCCATTTTTATGTCAATATTTGTATTAAGACAGTGGTAAAATCTTTTTTAGATATTAATCTAGTGTTATATAATAACATATTTATATCAACTATTGGGACGCCGTTTAATTTCCAAATCCAAATTTTATACATTTTAATTTAGTAGACATAGCAATACAGATTTCAACTGTCCGTCTATAACTGCTCAAAAGTATGACTAAATACATCAAATTTTATACACTTTATGACACCCTTTAATTTTGCATATTGTTATAACGGTTATAGCAATCAGTATTTTGACCAATTTTTAAACGTTTTCTTATAATGGTTTGAAAACATAGGCCATATATGATAATTTACGTCACCTATGAGGGCACCCTTTAACTTTTAGAATTATTTCTGTATTATTTTTTTTTTCTATTAGGAATTATAGTGATACGCACTTAATTTCATTTTTAAAGTGGTGCCCTTTACTGTTCATTATACACTTCAAAAACATATTTGTTGTGTGAGGACACCCTTTCATTTTTTTTAATTAAAAACTATAAGCTTAAGCTTTGATATAAACAAAAATCCTTAAAAATCGGTTCAGAAATGGCTGAGTTTTGCGGGCACAAACATAATAAGCAACATTCAGACGATTTGATAATCTCCTTCTTTCTTTAAGTTGGTTAAAAATCAAAATAACTTTATCTTTGTTTATTGCTACATTTATGTCTATGCCTGTTCACATGTTCATACATATGTATATATACCGATGTCTGTATGTAAGGTTATGTTTGTGTCTTTGTCAGTATTAATTATTATATTTATGTCAATGTCTATATTAATATTTGTGTCATATTTCCATCAATGTCCAAGTAAAGGTATCTGTCTTTGCCTGCATTGTGTCTAAGTCATTTTTATGTCCTTTCCAATGTTTGTATTATTGTCTGTGAATTTTTGTATTGCTGTGTCTATGTGATCGTTAAGATATATGCCTAAGGCTGTGTGTAAGCAGATGTTCTGTCTATGCCCATATCTCCAGTTGAATATTAGATTCCTTGTCTAAATATTTCTTTCTGTCCATGTGTAATTCATTGGTTTATTTGTGTTTATGACAATGGGATTGTGTATTTTAGTTTATGACTATGAGTATATTAATTTCTATAACTAGACCTCCTAGGTCTTTGTCCATGTCTATGTGTATATCTGCTTCTATATCTACATCAATATCTATGTGAATATCTATGACTATACCATATCAATGCCTACGATTATATCTGCGTTTATGTCTCTGGTTTTGTTTGCTTCTGTTTTTGTCTATGTCTATATCTGTGTTCATGACTTTGTCTATACATACATATATATGTCTATGTATTACCTATGGCTATGTTTATATTTATCTTTTTATACCCTTCACCACAAAAAATAGAAAAAGGGATAACTAAGTTTTTCATTCGGTGTGTAATTTCTACAATATCCATTTCCGAACTCATAAAGTATTGTTACTTTTTTCACTTTGTACATAAATACACGTACGGATTCTTTTGATTGCAAATACCACTGAGGCTCATTAAAATTCTGTATTCTTACTTTATGGCTTTCTCTGGCAATACTTCTTGTTGCAACTGGTCTTGTGAACCCTTGGTCTCGTATTTACTAAACATGCGTTTTTATTACATAAGCAGCCATCCACGCTACACAACTGTGTTACTCCGGCAAGACATGAACTACTCGATGCCTTGTTTAGTAACCTTAACCATCCACAGACATCTCCACTACTCATCCTCCTTAATCCAATGGCCACAACACACGTCTGCCATAAACTGTTGTAAAGCTGTTACACTTCCCTGCGATAACCACTACCGATCTTTCTTTTTATTATAAAGGGTTTCTTGACAATTATCTGTTACTCTTTTATTAAATTAGACGTCTGCACTAAATTATCTACCATGGCTTCGCACGATAATTGTCTTATACAACTATTAGTTTTCATTAGTACTCATGTCCAAAGGTGGGCTCGAACTCATGATGTTTTGTTTTACAGCACGTACTTCTACCAATGCAACCATCGAGGTTGCTCAGCTTTTGTTAGCTAATTGTGCTTTTATTCTATATACACACACCATTAGTGGAAGTAATTTATTCGCAACGCTCATACGGAAACAACAACAACAATATTTTATTATTCGTAACAGTATATATGTTCTGACGTCTTCTGCATAGCGAAATCGATTGAGCGATGTCCGTCTGTCCGTCCGTGATGATGAAATGATATTGAAATGATATCACAAAAAAAAAGAAATATTTCAATCGATCAGATAAAGTGTCGAAAGAGTTACTATTGGAAATCAGCATGATCGGTCCTTGTCCTTCGAGGCAGCAGGCACAACACTACGCCTACCTCTATTTTTTTCATTTGAAACAATAAGGTAACTCCAATCAAAAAAATAAATATATACGGCGATAGAGATTAAAAAGTAAGAAAAAAAAACATCAAGTGAAAATATTGGCGCTCGCCCTTATTTTGCGAGTTACGCGGCTCTGAAATTTAATTTTTTTTTAAATATTAATATTGGTATCATTTGATAGCTTTTGAAGGGGTCTTTAAGCAAATACTACAATGTTTTTAAAATGTTTAACCCATTAAGAGCCGATGAAATTTTTATGTTAATACTCGTATGTCGTATTAAATTTTTTTCTTTTTTTTAATTCTCTGCCGCCCCAATATTTGCTTTTTTAATTGGAGTAACTTCACTAAACTAGATTTATAGAGATGGTAAAGGGTATATAAGATTCGGCATGCAGTGGTGGCCACGAATTTAAGACACGACATTTCGCTTATGTATATCTGATAATTTTTACATCTTCTCGAAAAAACTTTAGATCGATGTTAGTTTTTTAAAGATCTAAGAAATGCTATGAAAAAAATTAACAATAGTTTGTTGCCTATATTTTGTCAGGAATTTTTATTAACATATTATACACATTTATACAATTTTTAACCTGGTGATTAATTTAGAACACAGGCAAAATAAAAATTAATTCAATAAATTAAGGTTCAGTGTCATAAAAAATATTTTAGTATTTGGTGGGAAAACCCTTATTTTGGATCACAGCAGCACATCTTCTGGGTAAACTTTCAACTAAAGCCATACAACGCTCCTTTGGAATGTCATACCAAGCTTTTTGGATTTCTTTTCATAAATCAGTCAAATTTGTTGGCTTTACAGCTCGTACATGCTCCTCAACATCATTCCACATGTTATCTATTGGATTGAGATCCGGGGATTGAGCTGGCCACTTCAACTAAGCAACTCTTCACTATACGTGAAGTGTGCTTAGGGTCATTATCATGCATAAATTTCCACATTAGAGGCATGTTGTCTTCAGCGAATGGTATCATAATGCTTGTCAGTATATTTTTGTAGATGTGCTGGCCCATTTTTGTGCTAATCTTGTAAATGAGACATAATGCAATCACCTATTTGGATGAGGTGCATGCAGTTGGCATGTATGGTTTACATGGTGGCGGAATTGCAGAAAGAGAAGGCCTGATGGAAAATGCGGCTCACATCATGACATTTCCACCGCCATGCCTAACCGTCTTAAGGGTGTACTTTGGGTGATGCTCCAGGTTTGGACGGCGCCATACGTACTGTTTCCCATCAGAACCGAAGCGGCAAAACTTCATTTCGTCGCTCCAAAGTACATTTTTTCAAGATGTCAGCGGTTTATAGCGAGGTTCTCTTGAAAAAGCTAGTCGGGACTTAATATTTTTTTTTAACAAGTGGTTTACATTGTGCAATACACCCACGTAAGTTTTTCTCATTAAGAGGTCTTCTTATTGTTCTGGACGATATATGTTTATACCAAAATCCGATTAATTCTGCCTTTTAATTTTGCTTGAGCTCGTGAAAGGATATTTAACAGCTGCTTTATAAATTAAGCTGTCCTCCCTTGGTGTAGTTTTTCGGGCTCTAGGATGCTGTTTAACATTTTTGGTGTACCATGTTGCTTCATATGTTCCAAGGCGTTGTAAATCTTGGATCTGGAACATTTAAGTAGCTTGGAAATCTCTATTACCGGTTTCGATCAGACTTCATTCGTTGGATAAGTTTTCGTTCGGCATCCGATCTCCATAAACCTCTTGCCATTTCTAACTGAATATTTTTGTGTATCCCAACATAAAATAAAATAATATATCAATTACTTACCCCTCAAAAAATTCCAAATTATCACTTAAAAACCCGATATTTTTAAAATGTTTTAAATTCAAATGCGCGTTTTTACAATAATATAATAAAAATAGCAACAAAATGCACAAAAAAAAACAAAACCAAATAACGGTATCTTCTCTTAACATTACAGGGTACACTGAAAAATAAACAACATCTCAATTAAAATTACAGGGTTATAAAAATTATCGTAGCCTCGTTATATGTCGTGTCTTAAATTCGTGGCCACCACTGTAGGTGAATTAAGCACTCTTATTTCTTATATCCTATCTTTATTTCTGAGAACGCAAAGAAGAGACATGTTTACGGTAACCATAATTTAAGAGTAATATATTTTGTTTATATTTCATAATTGTTAGCTAAGCAAAGCATTCTTACATTTAATAATAATATAGTAATCTACCAAACAATAACATGGTAAACTATAAATATAATTATATTTAAAAAGTAAACATATTATAAGTAAATGTAATAATACTATGTTTTCAACTATATTTGAAAAGTTTTGTACATTGTTTTTTATTTATTTATTTTGTACACTGATTTTAATTTTTTTATTTTCTCCAACCATAAATATTAATTTTGAGCGTTTTCACATGAACCGATAGCTAACAAGCAATTCACTAAACTGATAGAAAAGCATTCTGTCTTAGAAAGAAATATTTTAAATATTTTTAATTGTTTGTTTTTAATTATACTTCAGTTAATAATAATAAATATTGTGGTTAAATATATTACATTTTTCTTAATCTTTTATGTATAAAAAATAGTTGCAAGAGTGCTGAGACATTATAACTGCGATCGGTCACACCGAATTTGACTCAATTTTTAGAGTTTGTTCGTATGATCGTATGTAGACGGTTTATAAAAAATTTGCACGAAATCGGTCAACGCGTTAGTGAATTTTGACTTATCATGACAAAATGTGATATTGTTCATACAAAAACAACAACAACAAAAACAAATTCGTAGGCGCCTATAAGCGTATGCGGTGACTTCATATACACCGCATTCAACGTTAATATTCATGCGTAGCGAAGCACGCCGAAACCCGCTAGTCTATAAAAGTAAGTTGTCCTATGTTCGTGATTTTATAACACGAAAACCCCTCAACCGATTATAAAACGTGTACATGCGTTGAAGAGATCTACATACACTGATGGTTTATAAAAAAACATGGTCAATTTTCTTCGAATATGCGTGGTACGCGATCTTTTATGATGGTAAGTTTTCCCTATAAAAAATGTATTTTTTTCTGATGAGAATAACATGTTGTCGTTAAAAGGCTCTGCTTGCTCGCGTCATTTGCCTTATTTGATTTCTGTATATTTATTGGTTGCCATTCAGGTTTACAGTGCAAGCATTGACATTTTTTGAATTCTTGATTTTAAATCTTTAAGTTAAAATTAAAATCTTTTGCATCAGAAAAAATTGAAAAAATATTATTCAACAATACTGCGACGTAGAAGTTCATAAAAAACTGGCTTGGAAGAGTGGTCGTGGTCCGATTATTCTCATTGGGGTAGCGAAGCGCCCTGGCAATAACTAGTAAGTTATAAAACTTTGGTGCAAATTTTTAACATAAGCCAAACATGTTGCATTTTTAGTGCATAGTAACCATATATTGATTAAATGTTAATGTATTAATATTTATAGTGTCACTAATTATGTTAAAAGAAACTATAATTTGTTTGCCACAACGATACCTTGTTACATAATATGGTTATTGTGACCATATGAAAATTACGTTTTTTCTTTACTTGAGTCTATGTCTCAATATACTGATATGTTAATGCATATTTCTATGTCTATATCTACCATTTTATTTATCTCTGTCTCTGACTTATTTAGGTTTATACAATTGTCTCTGCTCATTGCTTTTCTATATCTTTACTAATTTAAAAAATATAAAGTAACGCTTATAATATGCATCGTTTCAACATTAAAATTTGCAGTTTCCTTGTATATTTTTTTCTTTAATTACAATTACTTCCTTATAAATCTTTATTGTCCTGACAAACTTTTTTACATAATTATAATTCCACTAGGTTTAGTTTATATTTCTGTCTAACAGTTTGAATAATTTGACACGTTCCGATAATAAATTAAAGAAACTAAGAAAAAAAGCATAAAGTTTTAATGCAATTGTCAAACTAAAAACAAAAGATTTTTTCTATGAAAAAGTTGTTTGCCATATTTAAAGCAAAAAGTATGAAAAAAAAAAAACAAACAAGCAGGAAACTAAACTCTAAAAGCAGAAAAGTACAACGATTAAAAGAGGAAAATCCATAGATTATTTACAGTTAATAACAAACAATAATAATTCCTAAAACCTCGCTATCTCTTACTATTGCTTTATGGTCCTCTCACACTTACTGCTGTTCATGAATACTTCCTTGAGAATTAACAAACTCCCTTTAAAAACTAAAACTTTTTTTTTTGTGTTTTAAAATCTTTCTCTTTTCCTCAATAATAATTTTTATTCCTTAAAGCTGTTATCATTGAGCAATTAGCATTTAAATGGTACATGAATGTTGCAACTACAACATCAACATCTGCAGCATGAATAACAGCAGCATCAGTAGCCATGTTGCTGGAAAAAAAATAAAGAAGAAGAAGAAGAAAAAACTTTAATAACTTAATACCATAACGAGATGTTGCATGAACATAAACTTTGCAGTAAAATGTCATAATTTACTTCTAGCCCTCGTCGTACTTCTAGCAATAGAAAACGTAGCATAAAAAAAAATAATTGAAAAACGTAAAAGAAAACGAAGAGCGTAGCATATTCATTCACAACCGTGTTGCAAAAGTTGGTAGCTTGTGAAAGCTGGCAGAAAAAATTTTAAGCTGGTAACAAAATTTTTTCTATGGGTTTTAAATATCCCAAGGCTTGAGGCTGTCACAATTTATTTTTTTCTGTTTTCTTCTCTATTTTATTTCTATGTGTTACAATTATGCCACATGTTGGTTACTTAGTAGATGTTTTCTAGGCAGCTAGTGAGTTATTTAAAGGAATGATTAGTTATTTGCTAAGCCTAGGAGCTTGAAATTCGGCCAATGGAACATTATAGATGGTACTTTGCAATACATGTAAAATTAAATTAAAATATAAATTTTTACTGATACCGCAATATACTGAAAGAACAGTGTCAGTAAATTTTAGTGAAATTATATTTTCATACGAGGGCTGCTATATATATTTCTGGCCTGGCAACACTGAGTGCTGCCAAGTGCAATCTGACATTTCCATTGGAAAGTTTGTCATTTTTAAGTATAATCGTACTCAAAACGTTTTGACGTACGACCATTATTTGTGTTGTTTACAGTGACTTGAAAAAATTAATATAGAAAAAAATGGAATTAACTCGTGGACATTTTCGTGCCATCATTTTTCACAACTTTCAACGTGAATTATCACGACAAGAGTGCATTGATGAACTTAAATCTTTGTATGGCGATGAAGCACCATCCTATAGCCCTGTGAAAATTGGTATAATGAATTTAATCGTGGCCGAAGCTCGCTCAAAGACGAATTCCGTGAATGTCGTCCAAAAACGGCTGTTGTGCCAGAGAACATTGATGCCGTGCGTGAACTCATAATGCAAGATCGACATGCGACATACCGAGAGATAGAGACACCCTTGGACATTTCTTCTACCAGCATACATTCAATACTGCATGAACACCTGGCCGTAAAAAAGGTTTGTTCTCGTTGGATCCCGCACAATTTGAAAGTCGCTCAAAAAAAGGCTCGTGTCGATTTGTGCAAAGAAATGTTGCAAAAATACGATTGCGGTGCTTCAAAAGACGTTTATAAGATCGTCACAAATGACGAATCATGGATCTATGCGTATGAGCCCGAAACGAAACAACAATCGACCGTGTGGGTTTTCAAAGATGAGCAAAATCCAACGAAAGTTGTTCGTGGAAGAAGCACTTCGAAGCAAATGGTCACCTGTTTCTTCGGCAAAACTGGTCATGTGGCGACTGTTCCGCTTAAGCAACGTAGGACGGTCACTTCTGAGGGGTACACTACAATTTGTTTGCCTGAAGTCATCGGAGAAATTCGAAAAACCAACAAGAGAAGACGAATCATTGTTCACCATGACAATGCGAGCTCTCACACATCGGCTCAAACCAGAGCGTTTTTGACCGGCCAAAACGTCGAATTAATGGGTCATCCGCCGTACAGCCCTGACTTGGCACCTAATGACTTTTTCTTGTTTCCGCACATCAAGAAAAAAATGCGTGGTCAACGATTTTCGTCGCCAGAAGAAGCTGTTGAAGTGTCCAAAAACCATGTTTTAGAGGTGTCTTAATCGGAGTGGAAAAAGTGCTTCGACAACTGGTTTGAGCGCATGCAAAAAAATCATGCTGGAGAATACTTTGAAAAACAATAAAACCATTTTTGATTATAAATATTCGCATTTTCACTATTAGGCCAGAAATATATAGAGCAGCCCTCGTACCAATTTTTCAATAAACAGTAAACTTTTACTGCTAATTCAAACTCAACTTCTTTTTCAATAAAAATTTACTGAATACTGCAATTTTAAATGCAGTTAAAGTATAATGCAGTGGGCCCGATAAGTATTCTCAAATCTTTGAATTAACTAACTTGTGGTATTATTTGTTCATTATTTCAAATATTATGACATGATGCCCCAACCAATGCGAATACTATATGCATTCATTTATTCATTTACTTTTCATTTCTAAACACATTTCTGAAAGTATCGTGAAAATATTGGAAAAGTTTTATGAAAACCCTGCAAAGTTATTATACTCGTAATAATGAAAACCTGCTTCAATATGTTGACTGAATCTAAACATATAAGTTTACACTTTTCGGTATATATGACACAAATGTATTATCCAAGAGAATAATTTTCATAGGTAGCATGTCATAGTATCCAAGGGCGCTTTGAAAAGCGTCACAATGTCCACGGTCATTGTGTCGTTTTAGGTATAGGCATAGTGTATTTTTTGAAAGTGTCATAACGTTCGCACTTAAAAAAAAACTAATTCACTTATCAAAGATTATTTGATAAAACCAACACCGGCTTCGCTTACCAAGATTTTCTGCAAGCCAGTTTATAAAAACGTTGCATCTTTATAACAGAGTATAATACAAAATATATCAATAATATCCGTAGACATTATGTCACTTTCTGCTGTGACATTATATCCATGGACATTATGTCCTTGGACGTTATGACATGCACCCTTTTAGCAGCCTGGAAATCTCTTTAGTTAGTTTTTTTTGCTTCAATATTTCCATTGTTTGGATTGTTCAACTGACTTCAAAAAAGAAAAAAGTTTTTAATTCATAATTGTTATATTTGTGTTCGCAAAACGCAGTCATTACTTAACCAACTTTGTAATTTCTTTTTAAAATTGAATATTGATGCTTAAAAAAAATTCTCAATAAAAAATTAAAGGGTGCCCCCTTTAAAGACACCAAAGGTTACCCAAAGTTTCACGAAGTTAATATCGCAATGTATGTATGCAGTAATCAGGCCGATTTTGTTTTGTGGATCTCTTGTTCGGTGGAAGGCATTGGATAATGCGGAGAATGACTCTATCTTGGAGAAGGTGTTGCGCGGTATGGCGGTCTTAATGACTGGGTCTATTAGATGATCGCCCACAAAGGCGATTTTTGCCACGCTCAACTGACTGCCCGTGGATCTTTTGGCTAAAAGGATGGCGCAGAGAAGAGAAGTTAGATTGAATTTCATAGGTAAATGGAACCATAGATCATGGGGACATGCTAGCGTACCACGGATCACGGATGTAATTCCTGATCTTGTTGATTATTGCACCTCAGAAATTTCCCTCACAAGGAGATTTCTCTTTAACCTGACGGAGGGCCACTCTCTTTCGTCTCGAGCACTCTCTATACACACGGATGGCTCCAAGAAAGGGTCGGAGTTGGCGGTGGGGTCTATATTGAGGAATCCATAGTACAAACTTACAGCGCCTCTAGTGCTCAGTAGCCACATAATCGCTGTCGACTTTACAGTAAGAAAAGTATGAACAGGAGTGTGCTCGATTACTTTATGTTTAACTTAAACAGAAAAAATTTTTTACTCTTATTAAAAGTTTTTTTTAAGATTTAAATTTAGTTAAATTTTTAATTGTCTCAATAATATATTAAATTGAAAAGTAAATACAGAAAATTTTAATTTTTTTATTAAATAAATAATTGAATTAAACAAAACTTTAATCAAATTTTGATTTGAAAACAAATAATGATGCAAAAGATTTTTGTACGTATTTCCATTTAAGAGACCATTAAGTGTTAGTTTGATTAATAAAAGTAAGTCAACCTTGGCTTAACCTAAGCAGACTTGTTTAAGATACAATTTGATACTATTTAAAGCAACTTCGGCTATAGCAATTTGAATTCTTTTAAACATCTGTTTCAAATTTTTTTTAAGTTTTATTTTCTTATTTTTTATCTCTATTTTTATATTTTATTACTTTTTTAAATTTGTTCTCAAATAATAGATACATTAAGGAAAGTACTCGTAGTCATGGTAAGTAGCAGTGGTAGTAGTAGTAGTCTGCTGTGGTGCTGTGTCAGCAAAAATCTTGTAGAACTTCCCAGAAGTTCCGTTTTTTCGTAACTTCTGCTTTGTGTGGCCAGCGAAAATTACAACAATAACGTTAAAGGAAAAAATCATTTATGCGGTATTAGAGCTACTTGCCTTTGAAAAAAAAAACTTTACACTATTAAATCATATTCTTCTAGAGGAATTTTCTTCCTCTATATATTTTTTTAATTCGCTAACGTCATATTTATACTTTTTATTTTGTTCGAATTTTTCATTTCATTTGGGTGTATGTGTGTGTGTAAGAATGTAATTGTTGTAGTTGTTTCCAGCTTTAGATTTATAATTAAGATTTGGTTTGTAGCAATTGCTGTTTAAATTTATGATTTTTTCTTTAAGTTTTTTTTATAGTTTCATTACACATCTCTTGGCAGCTTTAGCGTTATAACAAATGTTATAAATTAAGAAGGCGTGTTTAAATATACAACAGCCACTTTAATGTGTTTGAATTGTTTTTGTTTCCAATTTTCTTTTACGTTCAGGTTTGTTCAATTCATTTATCATTTTTCTATTCTTTTTAATTATATTATGAGATGTTTTTATTTTTGTTGTTAAATAAAAAGAAATCTATTGCGATGTCTGTTTTCTCAGTTGCGCTTAAAAAGTTTACATTTTTTTTTAGCAATTCTTTCAAGTTATTTTTTTCTTGAAATGGTTATCCTTTTATAGTAACAAATTTTCATATTCATTAACCAACTAATGGTTGTTGAATAAGTTTTTGATTAAGAGATTATTTATATGACAAGGTAAATTAAAGAGTAAACTCAAGAATCTTCTTTAGTTGTTAGAAAAAGTTAATGTAAGACACTTTTTTAAAGTAAATTTAGGTAAACTGAACAAATATTTTGGATCTTGAGCTGTAAATTTATAACATTATTTTTTTTAAAGCTATTGTAAATTTAAATCAGAAAAATATATATTTAATAGAAAAATACCAACCAAACGAGAGTTAAAGAAGTGACAGTTGTAATATCAAAGAAATTGTGATTTAACATTTCTTGCAGTGTTTTCGTCCGTGATCAATTGGTTTCAAATAGCTTTTTCTTTAAAAATAAAATGTTTTTAAATCAGTTTTCCGCATATAGCACATTTTCGAAATTAAATTCGAATTTTCGAAAATGCAAAAAAAGGTTTTATAATTATATAACAACGTTTTCTCTAGTAAGATTTAAATATAATTGTTAATTCTTTCACTCTCCCTTAATTTCGAATTTTCGAAGATTTAGAATTTAACTGAATTATGCAATATAAAATATTTTTATTAAGAAAAAAGGTGTAAAATGTATACAAATTTAATTTCGCTTTGCTTAATAAATTTTCGAGAATAATTTCGAATTTGTGAAAAGTAGAGTAAATCAATAATATTGCTCTAGTAACTAAATAAAGTTAAAAGTACAACATAATGGATCTTCGAAATTTCAAATATGTGCAAAGAAATAAAATTTTTGATTAAAATACAAAATAAAATAAAAATATACTTAAACAATTGAAGAATCAATTAAAGAATTACGATCGGCATTACATGTCTTTGTAATTTCTACCTGTTGGATTGTAAACTTGCACTTTTACAAACTTGCACAGATATTCACGCTCTAACTATATCTAACACCGGCGTGGCTCAAACTATTTGATGTGTTCTTTAGTAAATATACGACTATAATCCGCGTTGCTATCCAGAACACATCATGATGTGGCTCCAACTAAACTCGAACTTACAATCTCGTATTTCACTAACCAGCCTATTTTTTAACTATATCAGCAACGGTAGCTACACGCTAATAACTAATTGTTACTTTTCTCCCAAGCTTATGGTCCGTTAAGTTTTGCACTACCCTGTCTTTGTTTTTTCGCTTTAAGCACATCTTATATGTGGTGGCTACGCAGCAGCAATTATTTTTCTTTATATTAAATGGTGCCAATGTGAATTAAACTCGTGACTCGTCACCATAATTTTTTTTAAAAGGCAAACATCTCTTTCAATGCATCCACACCTCGTGTTATTAATATCTAAGTGGTAGACTAGCCCCCTTCAAAAAAAGAAGGAAAAAAATAATTCGTCTAAATGTTGCTTTTTCATGTTTGTGCACGCATAACTCCACCACTTCCAAACCGGTGCTGACAATTTTTTCTTGTTTTGAAGGTTATGCTTACAGATTGGTCCAGTTTTAAAAAAAGTTCATTATTTTACAAATTAAAGGGTGTATCCATACAACATGTATGTTTCTTACATTTATTATGAACCTCAGTGGTGCCCCTGCTTATCACTATGACCTTCAATAGCAAAAAGTGTTACAGAATAAATAAAAGGGTGTGCCCATAGGTGACGTAAATTAACGTATGTGGGCCTATCTTTAAATCGTTATAGACAAATGTTTTTTGCTATGATCGTTAATATTTGTTATATTAACGAAATATAAATTAAAGGGTATCCCAATAGTTCATTTAATTTTATGTATATGGGCATACATATGCTGATTAACAGTTAAAATTCACAAATAACCTGTTTTGCTAAGTCCGCTGCTACAACAAGTATACAATTTAAATTTAGAAATTACAGGGTGTTCCCATAGTTGATGTAATTTGACCTCAGTGACCCTTTCTTTTGAACGCTTAAAAATTAGAGTGCCCACTACTTTGTTTGGAAAAATAAGAAGTATAAATATTTAAAATTATAAATTAAAGGGTATTACAATAGTTGATGTTATTATATATATATGTGACCAAACCTTTGAACCGTAATATACAATCTTGGAACAAGGAACCCGTATGGCTTAGTCTGCTAAAACAGCAAGCATAAAATTTGAATTTTAAAATTAAAGGGTGTCCCTGTAGTTGATGTAATTTAATGTATATCGCCAAACTGTTGAATCGTTATAGATAAACAGTTTATTGATAAGTACTTTATTGATAAGTACGTTATAACGAGTAGCAAATTTGAAATTAGAAATTATAGGGTGGCCCAATCAAGCCAACTGATATTTGCTTTAAATTGTTTAATACCAAAATATTTTTTTAGTCTGCTTTCATATTTTTATCTACAATATTTAAAACCCTGCTGCGATCTTTTTTTAATATAATTAATGTATAACTACCGTATAAAAGTAATGTTTTGAAGTCGGGAGTTATTTTGCAAGAATTATTATTGGTTAAACAGCTGGAGTTCGACTTTTTCTAAATTTTGTTGCTTGTGAATTAATTTTTTTGTTAAAATTTCACGTTTGTATAAAATCAACAAATAAATTCTTTTTTCCCTTAAATACGTTCGCCATGATTATCTGTAATTTCTTTTATAATAATATAATTTCTATTTAAGCTTCGTTAATATCTTTCAATAACATTTCTTACAACATGTTGACTTTAAATATATGGCCTGTCCATTATCGTAATTACAATGGCAAGAATAATGTCAATTGTTTCTCGTACTATTTTTCCCATCCTGTTCTTAACAACTTCTTTAACACTTTAAAGCGATACAGAGTTTGTTTGACAGTTTACTATCTTTATTCGAAACAGAAAAAAACGTATAATTTCAAAATCATTATAGTGCAAAATGAAATGATGCTCAAATAAATAAACGAGTTTTTTGCTGGTACGTTCGATTATATTTGAAACAGAAACTTTAAACGTTGTGTTGTTTCAGTTGCAAGCAATATGTAGATATATATTCTAGGATATGTCAGTTGGAAATCTTATGAATTTAAGTTGGAAAAAAATTTTAAATTGTTCAGGGTTCCTTAATAATTGTAAACAAAAGTTCGTGGAGTTACTTTGCATAAACTTCCCTCTGTTAAGCTTCTTCTTAATGAATTAAGCATACGAAATGATTTTTTTATTTTTAAATCCTTCCTTTTCTATATAATTCAACATTCACCTATAAATTTACTACTGGGTTTAATGGTGTTTGGATAAGTGTAAAAGAAAATTCAACTCAAAGTAATAAAACGAAATCATTGCGTTGCTGTGAAAATCTATTCGAAACAAATGTTAATAAAACTGTGTACTTTAGGAAATTGCCATCATTATGGATTTTCTTTTACAATTTTTGTTTTATTTTTTCGTTACATCTCTGATAGCATTCAAGTAGTTTTGTTAATACAAAAATATATAGTTTTTTCTTTGCTAGATTATGGGGCATAGAACACTTGAAATAATATTAAAAACAGGGTTGTCATATCAGTTTGGTAGAAAAAGGAATTTTATGATGAAATTAATTAAATTACTGAAAGAAGTCATTTTGCAAAGATACATTTTTCCCTAATAACGCTCTTTCTTCAATAACGGCCAAAACAAAGTAAGAATAAAAACAAAATAAGCGGGTAATTTTGCTGACTACCAGAAGCAGTGAAGAAGTGACGAAGAGATAAGAATGTAAATGCATGTAATGATTTCTTACACTTTGCCGAACAGATGAGACAAGTGAAGCCATATGAAATTTAAAACGAATAGTAGGAGCTTTAATCGGCACGCGGAATATAGATGATAGATAAATATAGAGATACAGAGAGAGGGAGATTAATATATATTTAAATATATAACGCGAGATTGGTATGCGACAGGCCCTTAAGTTTTGTTTATGGCAATGAAGACGTTGATACCTACCGCTGAAACTTTTCTTGCTGCAGATATTCAAATACCAGACAGCAAGAAACCTACTGATGGCAACCACTTTATTGTGTTACACTATCAATTATTAAGTATCTCAGCTTCACACATCTGTAAAAAGGCAGGATTTGTTTGTATTCACTTATTTGTAAACTATCTGTCTTAAGAAATTTCCGGCATATCTGCGATGTCACGCAAATCTCATAGTCTTTTTCATAATATCTAAATATTACTTCACGAAAATATGATTTGACAAATGCTTATGTATCTGTAACAATAAAAACGTATGTTTTTTAAAACTGTTTATTGTTGATTTTAGTCTTTATTTCTTCCACCAAAAAGTGTGGTGTGTATAAACTGAGGATGAGAAAAGCTTAACTAACATATGTTGAGCAGTTGCGCTGGCTAAATTGTTTTACTGTAAAATTATAAGAGCATGTGTCATGAGTTCAAATCCCATAAACCACATAAAAATAGAGAATAGCCGTGAGGCATACATTGTTTGAAAGGAGAATGAAAGGTAAAGAACAGTACAGAGCTCTAAGAGTTTCGCAATAAAGCAAGGCGATCTTGAGTCCACCAGACAACTTTTAAAAGCGCATGGAAGAAATAAAAAAATAAAGAATAATGAAATAAAATCAATAGAACGCCTATGGTGAAAAAAGAAGAACGTAACAATATTGCTCATAACACGAAAGCAATTTTTGCAAGCTTCTTTCAGACTAGAACTGAAATTTTAAAGGCGTGCACGATAGACTTCCTTGTAGTATGAACTGGCTGTATCTGATGTGACACCGTTTGGTTGATACCATATGTTAATTAAGCCAGTACAGTTGTGGCGTTAAAAAGTTTTCAATCATATCACGATATTGCTCCTCATTTACAGTTGCCGTTGCGCCCAATGATTTTTTCATAAAAATCGAAGTTGTCATTGGCGAGCTCTAACATCCTATTGGCATATATATGGCGACGTAAATGGACTTGTGGAAAAAGCTCTTGTGTCAACTGAATCTTAAATGGGAATAAATGCAAATTTGTGCCTGAAATCGGTCTTTGAAGAATGTTCCATTCAAGACTAATGTTTACTAAAATGGCTGCAAAACAAAGTAGTATATCTTTTCGACAGACCCCCAATAATAGGTTATTAGTCAACCATTAGTTTGTAACACTCGCTTGCTAGGGAATACCAAGTTTTCATTTACTCTCGCTTTATAATCGTAATAATCATCAATATCTACTTGCTTTGGAAGGATAAGCATATTTAAGGCAACTAATTAAAAACCTCTTATCAGATCTTCTACAAAGATGCTTATAACAACTAACGTCTATATGCGAAGCAAAAATGTAAAGATTAATGCCAAACAATGATATTAGCCGACCTCATCGGTTCATTATTTATTTTGGTAGAGTAAATTTGAATCAGTTTTTTTATATGCCTTCGTAGGAGCTACACTAATTAAAACACCTTTCAGTTAAGCGATCGCAGAAATAGGAATCTAGAAATATCAAGCCTTTTGAAGTGGTTTTATTGGAAGATTTAACACCATAAAAGGCAACATGGTAACTGAGGAACATTTTAGCATAATCAATACAAATTACTAAAAATTTTGAGTTATGAATCTCTTGCAGTAAAGACACAATATGATTATATATTTTGCTTATAGCGAAAACGTAGAGACGTCATTACCTTTGATTTGTCAACGAAGGTGTGTCACTGCAAAAATTGGAGTGGAAGAAGATCAGCATTCTGTATTTTTTGTACCCCCGGGGGGCTAAAAGTTTGGCTGAGCTAACCTAGGTTTAGGTGAAGTGCCTTCCGAATATAGGGGAAACCAGTCCCCCGGTGTGTAGACACAAAATCTAGATAGACAAGCTGGGTACTTTTCGAAGGACTGACCAGTGTATTCAGTTATACTGGCACTACGGAAACCGGTAGCCCATACAGAGATTCGCCCATCTCTGTAGCCGGTTATTGGTGAGGTCCCTACGGGGTACAAGTGGTGGCTGTTGGTAAGGGTTGGTGTCCACAGGTATGGTATGGTGCTAACCAAGTGTGCTGTTGCACTTTCAACAGAGGGGTTCGATAGTCTCCAATCCTAAAGCAAGAATTAGTTTGTAGTCCTGACAGCCATGTTCCTAAAATTGCAGATTCGTTGGCTACGTCAGGGAAGGGCGCTAGTCGACACATTGTATTATTAGTCAGTGGTAAGACCACCATCGGCTTTACCAAATTTGCAGGTACTGACGCGAATTTTGATCTTGATCTTTACCCTTTGTACGGCATAGATTGTGCTGCGTCCGAAGTATGTGGAATATTATGCATCAAATTTATTTCACCAACCTTTCATTCAATGGCACCACAGGCAATCAAAGAGCAAATAAATTTTTAACTGCATCCTATTTTTTCAAAAACACTTTTTCAAAGTTAAAACAAAATCAATATCAAACACCCTGTATCTAGGATAACAAAAAGAAATTAAATAAAACTAACATTAATCTTTAAAACAGAAAGAAATTTTTATAGAAAATTCCAGACACGAATGATGCTGGTAAAACACAAAATACTTCCGACTAAGTAACAAAACAGCAGTGATTAAAACCCCATAAGATACTCTAAGGATACACTTGAAACTAAAATGCGTAGTTATCTATCTAACGTACACAAAAAAATATTATAAACACCTTCCTCATGCCGTTTATACACAATACTATCGCTCGTCACTACATCACATGATTATCAATGTCAACATCTTAGGAATAAAAATATTTCTGGAAAGAAAATGCAATATCAAGTTTAAGGAGGATAACAACAATATTATCGATAATATTGACACTTCCTGCAATCAAGTGTACACATACAAACACTCGCAATGAAACAAAAAAAAAATAGATAAATTCACAGATAGAAAGCAACAGCATCATTATGTCTTGAAAACGCAGCAATGCAAACCGACTCTTTAACACTGACTGTTCGATGAAAAGCTTTAAAATTGTCTACAGCATTTTATTTTCTACTGAAACCTTAAGTTTTTCCTCCTTTAGTTTATTTGTGGGGTAAATTTATTTAAAAAAAAAACTTACAGTTTTAACTGCATTTGTCTCGAGTAATTTTTTTTTTCAATTTCGCCTTCTTTGGTTGATTGCAATTTTACGTTGTTTTTCGAAGTCTTTAGTAAAGTATAAATAAAAATCGTTCAAAGCAATATCCGCTTATAGTTTAGCAATAGCAATGACTGTCGTAAAAAGTCTTTATAATAGAAGCAGCGACAAGGAGGTGGAAAAACAAAAAGAAATTGCTGAAGAGTACAGAAGCTTGAGTTTTTGATGGGAGAGGATGACTAAAAAAATTCAATTTACACCATGATTACACGTGCAATACTGCTAAGATAATGACAGGAATGTTTAAATTTGTTAAATTTTTTTTTTGTTCTGTTTTATTATTATAGAACTTAGATATCGGGTGTTTTTTTAAGCCCAAAAGAACTTTAAATTGTAAAAAATAACACAAAATATAAAATTGTAATGAAGAATTATTTCAAACGAAAGATTAGGGCGCAAATTACGGCATTCGATGTCGATCGAAATTTCGATCGATATCGAGAGCCGTAATTTGCCCCCAGAAGATGGTATTAATATTTAAAAATGATTTCGGGCGTATGGCCACCGCAGCTGCTCATGACGTAGCGCATTTTGGACTCAATTTAGGGTCACTTTTTCAAGTACTGCTGGGCATATGTCACGATTAACACGAACATTGTTGGTCTACAACCCGTAAATTGTTGCTGGTTTATCAGCATAAGCCCAGTGACTTCACTTGGCCCAACAGAAAATAAACGAGAGGAGTAAGATCGCACGAACTGGAGGCTAATTGAAAGGTCCATTTCTCGAAATCAACTTATTGCCAAATTTTGATTTTAATAATTCGACGGTTGCGGTCGCCGTATGCCACGTAACGCCATCTTGTTAAAACCACATTTTGTTCAGATCAATGTCATCCATATTTTTAAACAAAAAATCATTAATCATGCTGCGGTAACGATCGAGTAACGATGAGATCCGGTCTCAATATCGAAGAAATAAGGGCGATGATGTCAATAGAATGCAATAGAGTCTGTAGGGTATGTTGTGTATTGGGCTAATTCCATATGCGCCAATTTTGTTTATTAACAAACCCGTTAAGCCAAAAATGAGCCTTATCGCCGAACAACGGTTCAGTTGCTAACTGCTTTAGAGCCCAATCGGCAAAAGAGCGACGTATATAGGTTTCGCGGCTTTCATTCCTGCACTAGCTGGATCTTATACGGGTGTATGCCAAGACTTTTGTGGAAAATTTTCAACGTAGTGGACGGATAGAGTCCCAACTCCTGCGACCGACAACGAATTGATAATTTTGATCTTCTTCCACGCGTTTAAGTTTGTAGTCAATTTACAGGAACGAAACGTAATTCTTTTTTTTTCCGAAATTCTTAAGATATAATTTTCTTTTTGTAATTTAATTGGCCTTGATTCTTAGGTCAGCATGCATGTGGTAAATTACCATTGACCATATTTTTTAAAGTTTTGTGCAAGATGCAGCTTCTAGGCCCTTAGCTACAATATAGCTCGCAGAAAAAGGGAAACGATTTAATTTTGAATATATATTTTATTCAATCAAAATTACTTCTCAGTGCCTTATTAAAATTTAAATAAACTTTTCGTGAAAACGTTGGAATCGCTTTCTATTAAGTTTGCCTTTTGTAATTGCTAATTGTCTAGTAGCAGCTGTTAATCTTTGTCCTCGTTTAATACAGAAATATCGTTAGTTTTGCGAAGTTAAAATAAGGAACTCCATGAAACTTTGCTTCATTAAAAGTTTTACTATGCCAGACGTTAAATCACTTCGTATACTATTAATAAGTACGCTTTCAAGCAACTCATATTCCTAGATATTTATCTGTTAGTTGAAATTTCATGTTGCGGGCTTTATTTTTTTGTTAAGATCGCAGCGGTTGTGAAGTTTCTAAGATATTTTCACCCCAAAAGAAACATTTTCAATACCGCACAAGCAAATATTCTATAACTTCGTTTTGATTTTATAGAGTTTAAGCACTAAGTTATTTTAGGTTCGCATTCTTAGAAAGCCACCACTCAATGTATTCTGTTTTTCCACTCTTCCTGAAGTAGGCGAGGATTATAAATTGCTGCACATTTTTACTACGTTTTATGTTTCCGACAAATGCGAGGGGCTGTTGTTCGCTCGATAACGTTTTTGCCCATTCTTGGATAAATTCGTCCAATCCACTAACAGTCGAACCACACCACAAGAGTTACGCTTAAGGTACTTCTATTGCCCTCAGCTGCAAGTAATAAGAAACGGACAACTTTCAAATTTGATGATTTGTTCAATTCACTAGTGAAATAAAATGTGCACAAGATTGTTATTGGACATTTATTTAGACAATTTAGACCATCTTCGTTTTCATTAGGCACCAAAATATCGCCAGCCTTTATCAAGTTAGATAGAGCTACTTCTTGGATTTTATTTTTAGTATAAGCCAGCAATAAACTCACCACGTTGACTCTTAAATAATCATATTTTTAACATCTCATATTCCTCGATATTCGTCTCTGTCAGTTGGACTCCCACGATACGGGATACATTTTTTCAGCTTTTCGCTCTAAAGGCCTTACGAAACGCATTCTAAATACCCTACAAGGGTATGCTCCATGACTTGGTTTCAATTTTAAAAGGTTTAAAGACTAATATCATTTGTTCTGCATTAAAGCCAGTATAAAGCATATTCTATTTTATTGCTCTTCATGAACTGGGTTCGAGTTTTGATTTAGGGAACATTATAAAAACCTTTACTATCTTTGACAAAAGCAAGGGGCTTTCAACAGATTGTTTGAGGTTTCTCATCTTCTTAGATAAATTTATTTAAGCTTTGCTATCACACCATACCACAGGAGTTATCCCAAAGTTACTTTAGTTCACTTCAGTTCGAAATAATATGAGACGGTCGTCTGGCAACCTTCAAGATTTGTCCAATTCGCTTGTTAACTTTCTGTCCACTATATTACTAATGAAAATTTATTTAGGCGGCCCAATTCAAAATAGAAGAACAAGAGGCCAACACGGGGAGGTCTGCATAATGGAAAGGTAAATGTGAATTGAGTGAAAACTGAGTGAAAGTCTTCTAGCATTCAAGGAGTTCTTCTTCACATCTACTTCACATCTACTTATGTAAGAACAAGTCCACCATAGATTGGGTATCTGAGACCAATCACCAAAGCTAATTTTAATTCTAAAAATGGAAGAGGAGGACGTTATAAGGTTAGACAAGTTATCAATAACACAAGAGACTTTTCAAAATTCAAAGCGAACTCAATTAATGTACCATTTAGTAGGTCGCCACTAGTGAGCTGGAGTTTAAGTATGAGTAGTATACTAACCCAAAGCTAGTGATTAGTATACGAAATGAAAGTTATGCTAACACTTTTCTCTCTTAGTTATACGACATGCATTGACTGTGAAACAAATTTTGCATTTATTCACTGATCACCCAACTGCCAGATATGGCCATTATGACTTTTCAGCTTAAAATGAGGCATGAATTTTGTAACAACAAAACAAATTAAGGCAAAAGCGCTACTTAGGGGTTTGCCTTTGTACTGTCGAATTGAAATTTTAATACAAGACCCACTGTAAAACATAAAGGAACTCTCCAAATTTCCAATTTCCAATTAAAAAATAAATAACTATATCCACTAGTCATCAAATTTTAAAGGTAGACTGAGTAATTCCAATATTTTTCTTCATTTTCTATAATTAAATATGACAAATTAAAAATTTTTAAAAACTCATATTCAACACCACACTTAAATTATCCACTTCAATTAATAATAAGCCGTGTTCTTTTATTTCCTCAAATTATTTCTCAACCTCAATCTTATATTTAATACCATTTGCAGTCTAATAACGAATTTGCAACTTCTTTCTTTTTCGTATCACCAATTAAATATCAAATGCTCCACCAAACAAGAAAGCAACAATTTTGCGAAAAAGAATGTTTGAATGAAATTATCCTTGCGTGTCCTTGCTTATTTTTGCATCAACACACACATAACAGCAAATCAAAAGCATCACTTCAAGAAACATTTTCATTTTAAGCTCAAAAGGTGGTGCGAAATGAAAGAAAGAAAGAAAGACAGAAAAATAAAATGGAATGTCACGTGTGTTAAGAACATTTCTATTATTAGATATGATATTAGAGGCGATTACAAATTGATAATTAAAGCACTTACGAAATTATGAGAACACTTCATGAAATGTGAATTCAGCAAGACTTAAAAAATGAACTGATTTTTGGAAAAGCATTCGAACAGTATTAAGAATAATTAAAATTAGCTTTCCACATAGGTCCTGTTGAGGCATCCCAAAGTTTTTTTTGCTGAATTCTTGCCTTCTCTTTCCTTTATGACGGAAGTTGCTTCTGCAACCACAGATAGAATCGAAAATCCAAAGTCTTTGGTGTCCTTTATAGACGATTAATCGTCCAGTCTCGTCTTTATCCTAACAATTCGCGTATCAGCCGCTAAAATACAGCACCATTTTTATTACATGTCTAACGACAAACCAAATATGCCACCCACTGAACTACACACAATCACAATGTTTGTAAAGATTTTTTTTTCACCCACTAATAAGATTGTTGCGACATTAAATGCAACAAGTATTAGAAATAATTTCCTCTTCAAATGAATCTTTTTAGATGCTTCCGTCCTATCGTTGTTCTGTCTGTAATGACAGCAGCAACAACTGTGAGAAGCATCGTGTAAATGTGTAATAAATTCAATTTAATAAAATTGTTAAAATCGTTTTAATGTTTTGAGTTTGTTTTGTTTTCCAGCGGAACAGCAAACACGTTTGCAATCGTTAACATGTGACACACGTTCACAAAAGAATATTTTGCACCCAGGTGAGCTGAAAATTACATCAACTTTTAAGCAAAAAAAAAAAATAATAATTTACTAACGAGACATTGTGTGAATAAGTAAGGAAATAAACGAGCGAATGAATAAATGAGACATACAAAAGTGTGTGTTTAACAAGGTAAGGATGGAAAAATGGCTGAAGCTTGCAAAAGAATCGAATAAGATATATTGAGAGATGTTAATGTAAAGAGTCTATGTCGAAAGTTCTAAAATTTCTGAATCGGTTTAAAAAAGGGAGAAGGTTGTTAATTCATAGCCTGTATATATTTTTTAATCGCATTTAAAAAACAACAGGGTTGCGTCTAAATGTTGATTTTTTATGTTTGTGTCCGCAGAACTTATTTATTTCTAAGCTGATTTTAAATTTATTTCTTTATTTGACAGTTAATGCTTGCAGATTGATCTCGTAAATTAAACTTTATGGGCCTATCTGTGAAATCTTTAACGACAAACATTTAAAAAGTGAAAATAATATCGACTGATATGACCGTTATAGTAAAAAGTATTAATATTAAAAATTAAAGTGTGCCCCAAAATTTATTTAATTTTATGCATTTGACAATACTTTTGAACAGACGCTTGAAGTCTTCAAAGAACCTTTATTAATTATTTTGCTATAACAGCAAGTATAACATTTAGATTTGGAAATAAAAGGGTGTCCCAAAAGTTGGTGTAATTTGATGTATGTAGCTAAACTTTTGAACCGTTATACACAGACAGCTAAAATTTACAAGAGACCTGGATTGCTAAGTCCGCTTTAACAACAAGTATACAATTTAAATTTAGAAAGTAAAGGGTCTTCTCATAAATTATGTTGTTTAACCAATATGGCCGTATCTTTTAAAACGTTGTATACTAACGCTTGAAAATTATACAGATTGCTCACTACTTTATTTGATATAAGAACAAATAAAAATATTTTAAATTATAAATTAAAGGATGTTATAATATTTGATGTAATTTGATGTATATGGTCAAACTGATGAACCGTTATAGACAGACGGTTGAAATTTACTAATAGCCTGATTGCTATTTATTTCTTTATTTGACATATGTGGATGCCACTTTTTAAATCTAGGACTCTGTGGGACACGTGTATAGCAAGTCCAATGTCTATGCGTAAAGGCTGGGTGTCGCCTTTCGGTTCATGCTTTTTCAGTTCTGAAAAAGCAACTAAATGTTGCTTGGGTTGCAACGTACAGCTAAAACTGAATCAAAGGCAAATGTTAAATTCGGCGTTGTTTACGTTTTTTTTTTCAATTAATTCACACGTGCAGTTTAAATTTTACGAAAAATGCAAAGTACATATTTATTAAATGTGTTTAATTATGCCAATTCTTTTGAAATTGGAATTGAAAACTAAAAGGAAAAGTCCACATAGAATGTACAGAAGGCGCAATGAACATCTGATGGACGACGATACCAAGTTCAAAGCATATTTTCGTGTGGGTCCATTGCTTTTTGCCTATATTGTGAAAGTACTGAAACAAGATCTGAATGGAACTGTCACGACTTGGAATCGGAACCAAATTAATGCACATCAAAAGCTATGCATCATGTTGCGCTACTTGGCCACCGGTAAAACATTTGGATCTCAATATCGTGTGCACCGTTCAACCATTGGATGGATTGTGGACAAATGTTTTGATCGAATTATTAAAAATTTCTTGGAGAAAGCAATTCCGACTCCAACGACCGCTTCATTGCAACAAAATATCGAGAATTTTTTTGCAAAATGGAATTTCCCGAATTGTGTTGGTGCTATAGATGGAGAGAACATTAGAATCAAATGTCCACCGAGAGCCGGCTCATCGTTCTTTAATTATAAAGACTTTCAATCCATCGTTCTCTTGACGTTCATATGAGAGAGAAGGTGACGCTGGTGAGTTTTGATTAAATGTACTTTGAAAATGGAATTCGATTAGAAATTAACCATTTGAATGAATTTTTTAGGAATATTCTTGAAAAGTGTAATGGGAAGGCTCATCAATAGCGGCAATTTCAACATACCACCACCTGCTGCAATGCCCAACACCGATGTCGTTTTGCCGAATGTTGTTTTGGGTGATGAAGCATTTGCATTGACAACTTCTATGATGAAACCATTTCCTAAACAATAGGCACTTTACGACAGAACCAAAACAATATACAACTATCCGCATAGTAGAGCAAAACGAACAACTGAGAATGTGTTTGGCATACTTTCACCTTATTTTAGGATTTTACACACACCAATTTCAACGAATCCAGAAATAATTGATAAAATCATTCTTACTTCTTGCATTCTAAACAATATGATGAGTTCTGAAAAAATTTCAAGTCCATCTGAAGCAACTTTTGACAATACCGATGGCATTGTTTTACCAACGGAGAATTTGTTTCCAATGGAGAATTCAATTGAAAGACCAATATCTGAAGGTGCGAAGATTCGAGATAAATTTTAAGACTATTTGAACGATGTTGGGCCTTAAGGATGGGAAGACACAATGACTCGATAGTTTTTTATACGTTGTATTCCTGAGTTTATTTCGAAATACAAAAAATTAAAAATACAAAAATTTAAGAAATGGAATCATTCGAATATTTTTTCTTGGCTTTTCTTGGCATTCACATCTGACGATGACGAAGAAGAGGTACTCGTGATTGTGATCTGATCAGCTAACAAATACACATGTTGGGAATTTTGTTGTTTTTGTTTTCTCTTTTGCTCTTCAGCCCATTTGATTTCTTCTTCAAGTTCAATCTGTGCGATCTGTTAAACAAATTCATTGATTGAAGATAAAAACATACAAGATATCATTGTATCACGACAAATACTTTCATTTTGATTCGAGCAATTGCGACATCACTGAACTTTTAAATTTTTTCTGCCATGGAATCGAGAATGTTGATACTCTAAGTTTTTTTTGCGGTGGTGGGGGGTAGAAATCATTTGCTATTGGACGAGATAAAATCAATTTTCGCAAAATATCGTTCGTTGTTTCTTGTGTTGGATTTGGCTTGCGTTTTTTCGGAACTGATGCGCTCGACATCGGTGTAGAAACAGGCGAATTAGAAACATAACAGCACTCCATAAAGGAAGGAAGAGATTGACTATCACTGAAGATCGATTGTAATTCATGCTCTTCAATTCGGAAATTCGCGTGTCTAGAGTATGTGGAACTTCTTCGGTATCAGTGTTCGAAGTAGATCTGAAACCATAAAAATAATTTTTATTAATTTTAAAAACCATTAGGGCAAAAATAATAAGAAAACCACTCACGCTCTTTTCAAAATTGATGTGTCGTCAAGAAAGGAAAGTGCCTCATCCCTTTTCGAGCTGCTGAGCCAGTGGTTTTCTTTCCCTTTGAATTGATATAATAGTCGCGCATCGATTTCCATTTTTTTTTTAATTGTGGGCACTGTATAAAAGTCGATTTGATTGAATGAAATCCGCAAAAAAACTGTGAAATAAATGAAAACTCACTATCAACATTCACTTCATTCGCCAACTCAAGCCACAGCTGGTTCTCCAATTCTGCATCACGAAATGCTTTGTGTCGCACATTGAACAAAACTTCGTTGTTTTTCAGGAAGTCTACAATTTTTTCGAGGGTAAATTTTAATTTTTTCCCATGTCGTCGCGATAAAATTAATTTTTTAGAATTAAAAAGGAAACAGCGCGTGTAACGGTATCGACAGCTGTCGAATTTGACATGTTGAAAATCACATCTCAGTCAGACACTCAAATTAAGTCAAAAGTTTTTTTTTTTTCAGTTCCGTTGCTAATGTACTGAATTCGGTTCCAGTCACCAGCGGCTGAAAAATCGGATTCAGCTGCTATTCGGTTTCAGTCACAAATGTATGGATTTCAGTTTCAGTTTCAGCTGTATGCGACACCCAGCCTTAATTGAATATTTATATTTACCTCAATTAACATTTTTTACTAATCGTAACTTCTTGATAATTCTCTAAAAAACTCGGTTACTATTTTTTTTTTTAGTTTCAACATTCCACTTCAGAATACAACTATTAAAATGTATACAATATTTCCTTTAGTTTTTCACACTGCTCCTTATCAATTTTAAATGCTACACATTGAAGAGAAATGAAACAAAAAATTTCAAGACAAACTTTAATCTATTACACCACACACGGTTTCAAGTATTAGTAATTGTCTATTCCTTCGTTTGTTATGCGAACTCGTATTCATTTGTAATGTGTTCGCTCTACCGGAAATAGATGTTAAAATTGTTTGAAATCTTTACTAAATTGTACAAGGTACGAGGTACATGGGTATGTTCATGTTTTCGCATGTTTAAATGCGTATTATTTTTTGGGGGGGTTAACTGACGGCCGCCACAAGTACCATGTTCATGTTTTTTTTTTACCTTTATTCATCATGAGTGTTTTGTAATTCTTTTAATGCTTGCAAAAAAAAAAAAAGGAAAGTAAAATTGTCACTCGAAAATAACAAGTACATCTAGATAAATTGTGGGGATTTATTTAATCAGTAATCATCAGAGATGAAACTGCAATTACGAAATATCTTTGTAGTTTTGCCTCATAATAACAATAATTATTTGTGAAAATTTTTTCAGCCTGTTTCACACATGACTGGTAAAATGGAATTAAAGAAAATTATTTTATGTTTGAGAGAATCATTTTTACAAGATGTGAGTGTGGTGGAATGCGACAATTTTAAGTCTTGTTACATTTTTTATTTAATTATTTAGTCCTGGATATATATATATATATATATATATATTAGTGTAAATAGAGAATTACTTTTGAGGAGGCCATAGCAATTTAATGTAGAGAAAACTTTTGTTATGTTTTAAATATTTTTTTACATAAGAACATTCCAGAACATGTGCCAAATTTGTTCTTTGGGCCTGTTAATGGATATTTGCTTAGAAAGTTTTATATGTAGAGGAGTAATTACGCAGATTGTCATTTACAAAATTATTTCTAATATCGATATATGTATTGTTTTTATATAGATTTTGCAAAGATATTGCCATAGTCACACAGACAAACATGGATACATCGATATTTTAACACCAATGATGCTATTGCTTATGATACGAAATTCACAAAGGGTTTTATATAGCCTTCGTAGCGATAGTAAAAATATATAGTATATGCGCATAGATCTGATATAGCGATGGACGTTGACTTGAAAATGGATAGTAAAGATGATAGGCAATGGAGCAGAAATTTATAAAAATAGACATGAAACAGTACGTGAATTAATGCAGACATAAACAGTCACAAAAATATGCGACGACAGAAAATGTTATTTATGCGTTAGATATGTCACATGAAAGTTATCATAAACGTTTACATAAGCATAGATATATTCATATTAACATAGGCTTTTACAGGTGACATAGACATGGATATAGACACAAATGTTTATATGAGCATTAACTATGATACACGCATTGACACAAACACATAAACGTGTTTAATTTCAACAGTGATATATTCTTATTACATAACGTATCCTCCTTGATATAAACATTTAAAAAGTACGTCTCACAAAAGTTTATAGCGCATGTGGTTCATCTTTCATATGCGTGCTGGTATCATTATCCATACGATAATCCAAACAACCATGTTCGTTATAAAAAATCATATTTGTGTTGATAATTTAGGAGCCACCTGAGAGTAGACTCCCATTAATATTTATTCGCCACGCAGAAAAATATGATGAAATTATTACGATAGTTCTGCCAGTATTATGTTCATGTCTTTTATATCAATGGATCATGTAGACTTATTGTTAAGACTGATATACAAATTTACATAGACTATGATATAAATTATAACAACAGTATGATATAAACATTGGCATAGATGTTGACAGGAACATTGACATTGACATATTTTCTGAAACCATAGATATTGATACGGACATTTCCATTTGCATACGTATATTAACTGAACATTAACGTGGGACATGGACATAAATATGAGCATGAAAATGGACATAAATATGATTGTGAAAAACAGATTTACAAATTTACATAGACTATTATATAGACATTGACATAGATGTTGACACGATAATTGACACTAACATATTCATTGACATCCATAGATATTGATATGGATACTAACATAATAATACGCATATTAACTGACCTACATCTATAGAATTGTTCAACCATTAACGTGGTTCAAGACATGGACATAAATATGATTATGAAAAACAGATTTACAAATTCACACAAGCCATGATATAGACATTGACATAGATGTTGACATGACATTAATATGACTATGAAAAACAGATTTACAAATTCACACAGACTATAATGTAGACATTGACATAGATCTTTACACTGAGCTATTGATTGACATCCATAGATATTGATATAGATATTAACATAATCATATGCATATTAACTGACCTACATCTAGACGTATAGAATTGTTCAACCATTAACGTGGTTTAAGACATGGACATAAATATGATTATGAAAAACAGATTTACAAATTGACATAGACCATGATATAAAGATTGACATAGATGTTGACACGAACATTGACACTGACTTAGTCATTGACATCCATAGATATTGATATGGGCATTAACATAATCATACGCATATTTACTGACTAACAACTAGACGTATACATTTGTTCCAGCATTTACATAGGGTAGCACATGGACATAAATATGGACATGAAAGTGGACATAAATTTGATTTGTGAATATTTATAATGTCAACAAAAATATGAACGAGGCTATGGACAAAGTCCTATGTAATAAACTGTATACAAAATAAAACACGGACTTTGACAGGAATATGAAATAATACCGATATAAAGGCTGGCATTTACCTTGATAAAGATATTAACATTTAAAAACTACTTACATAAGAACAGATGTAGGGATTAACATAAATATCTACGTAGACTTTACTATTAATTTTTACATAAACGATTATTACTTCCTTTAGTTAGGTATTGACATGGGTTTGGGCATGGACATTAGCATTAAACCTAGACAAAATATATGACATGAATGTGTTCATTTTTGTCACCTTAAAAATGAATGCGGATATTAAAGCTAAGAACATATTACATATTAAAGTGAGCATGGAGTAATTAATAGATGTGGATATTAACATAAATATATCCATAGACATTGATATTGTTAGTAAAATAGGAATTAGTATCGATATTAGATCAAATGTGAACATAACTTTTAACGTAGTCAATAGAATACAAATAGACAAAATTATACTCATGGACATAAAAATCAAAGGACACACATCTATTCATATCGACATAAATTTTACAAGGTTCATGAAGTAGTAATGAACATTGACATGATATGCAAATGAACATGAAGTCAGAAAGAAGATTGAGACATCAATTTAGAATTTTAACTGACATTCAGGTGATGTAGGCACTGATCTTGAAAATAATGAAAAGATGAACGTGGATGCTTAGATCAATAGGCATAACAAAGACATGGAGGAAAAGCCCATTAAAAACAAGTCTAAGATTAAGACTTAGAGAGAGCGAAAGATATGTACACTGAAATTCCTACAGAATCTTACTTAAATCTAAAAAACTTCAAAAAACTTTTTAGAATTTTGTTTTAAAAAAATTAATTTTTCTTCGTTTATCAATAACAGATTGAAGTTTAACCCTTCATGTCTTCTAGTCTTTATAAAGTCCAATTAAGAGATGTCCATAAAAATAAACTTACCAGTGATTAATAGCAGCAGAATAACCAAATTACATAAATACTTAAAGTCTCAATGGTCAGTTAAAGGAACAAAAAAAAACTTTACAAAAAAACTCATACAATTACAAACTCAACTCACAGAAAGTTTAACGCAAAATGATTTTGCAAGGATTAATAAAAAAATGTACAAGAAGCACTAACTTATAGAGTTGATAGTTGGAAAAAATAAGAAGCAAGAAATTAAATCGTATTTTAAAACAAGACATGGGAACAATTTGTATTGTTCAAAGTCATTTGGTCATGTTAATGTTCATTAATCGTGATTTACACAACTTTTATTCATAGACACTAATTGCTATTTTTATGCAATCTTCTTGTTTTTCTCTTTTTTTCCACTTTTGTATTTTATATCTTAATAAAACGATTGTACAATGAAAACTGAAAGCATTTAAAAAAGAAAAAGAAAAACCCATGCTACTGGTTAAAGAGAGATTTTTTCATTCAATATTGACAGGACAGGAAATGGAAAGGTATTAAATCTTAAGGTTAAAAAGCAAAATTAATGTTTGTTTTTCAACCTTAAAACGATTCTGTATGAACTTAGTAATAATAAGATTTTATTGCTATCTTCGTGATCAATCTCAAATCTGTAACTTTTTATTTTTTTAGTACAATTAGTATTTAGTACTCAGTAATTTTTAGTACAAAATTGTTCACAAAAGTGTTTTTTAGTTTTCCTTTAAAGTAATTGTACGAGGGCTGCTATATATATTTCTGGCCTGGCAACACTGAGTGCTGCCAAGTGCAATCTGACATTTCCATTGGAAAGTTTGTCATTTTTAATCATAATCGTACTCAAAACGTTTTGATGTACTACCATTATTTGTGTTGTTAACAGTGACTTGAAAAAATTAATATAGAAAAAAATGGAATTAACTCGTGAACATTTTCGTGCCATGATTTTTCACAACTTTCGACGTGGATTATCACGACAAGAGTGCATTGATGAACTTAAATCTTTGTATGGCGATGAAGCACCATCCTATAGCACTGTGAAAAATTGGCATAATGAATTTAATCGCTCAAAGACGAATTCCGTGAAGGTCGACTAAAAGCGGCTGTTGTGCCAGAGAACATTGATGCCGTGCGTGAACTCATAATGCAAGATCGACATGCGACATACCGAGAGATAGAGACATCCTTGGACATTTCTTCTACCAGCATACATTCGATACTGCATGAACACCTGGCCGTAAAAAGGGTTTGTTCTCGTTGGATCCCACACAATTTGAAAGTCGCTCAAAAAAAGGCTCGTGTCGATTGGTGCAAAGAAATGTTGCAAAAATACGATTGCGGTGCTTCAAAAGGCGTTCATAAGATTGTCACAGGTGACGAATCATGGATCTATGCGTATGAGCCCGAAACGACACAACAATCGACCGTGTGGGTCTTCAAAGACGAGCAAAATCCAACGAAAGTTGTTCACTTTGCACATCGAAGCAAATGGTCGCCTGTTTCTTCGGCAAAACTGGTCATGTGGTGACTGTTCCGCTTGAGCAACGTAGGACGGTCACTTCTGAGTGGTACACTACAATTTTTTTGCCTGAAGTCATCGCAGAAATTCGAAAAACCAACAAGAGAAGACGAATCATGTTCACCATGACAATGCGAGCTCTCACACATTGGCTCAAACCAGAGCGTTTCTGACAGGCCAAAACGTCGAATTAATGGGTCTGACTTGGCACCTAATGACTTCTTCTTGTTTCCGCACATCAAGAAAAAAAATGCGTGGTCAACGATTTTCGTCGCCAGAAGAAGCTGTTGAAGTGTTCAAAAACCATGTTTTAGAGGTGTCTCAATCGGAGTGGAAAAAGTGCTTCGACAACTGGTTTGAGCGCATGCAAAAGTGTATAAATCATGCTGGTGAATACTTTGAAAAACAATAAAACCATTTTTGATTACAAATATTCGCATTTTCACTATTAGCCCAGAAATATATAGAGCAGACCTCGTAGCTAAAAAATATACACAGGAGTTGCTCTTATAGTACTGCTTCGCTTCGTCGGTTTCTCTATGGTACGGTTTTGAAATTTACCAAAAAAAAGTGGTCCTGGAAAATTGTTCTAAAGATTGTTTTAAGAATTTAATTTTTAATATAAAAAAAGTCTTTAGTAACAAAATTACAAATTATAGGTAACAAATTATCGTTTTTTAATTCAATTATCATCGTTACCTCCTTTAACCTCCTTTAGGGGTATAGGGCCTATAAATAGGAGCATAGGGTCCAAATGCCTCGATTAGTCCTGTTTATAATAGTACGGCAAAATGGTGGAACCAATTAACCATGGTATTCCAGTAATTTTAAACGGCTTTTTAACTGATCACTGATTTTTGCCGTAAAAGTTCTAGATCGGGAGTAAAAATGAAAAATTCTCCTTTTTTTCGATTCCAAAAGTAATTTTCATTGAATTTTATAAGGTGTCTCATATTATGGTTTTATTAGCTTCAAGACTTCAAGTTTTCATTTAAAATGAATTTTTAGTTTGTTTTGAAAGAAAAAGAAAAAGAAACGGGTTTTGGTGCTTACATAAAAGCAGTCTTTTAAATATCTGTATTTCCTTAGTAAGCTTCAGATGTAATTAGAATAGTTATTTATTGTGTATATTAAATAGCTAAAATCATACTGCATTACCGACTGGTATAACTCCCTATATTTATGTACCCGTGCACTGTGGGGCACTTGGGCGAAAAAAGTGGAATTAATTTTGACGGCTAGTTTAACTATATTGTAATCATGTTAAAAATTAATTAAGTTTAGTTGGTGCAAATATTTACTTATTTAATTAGAAAATATGTTTCTGTTTTTTTAATTACAAAACTAATTAATTTCTTTCCAATTCGAGTGCATATAATAATTTATTAAATTAATGCCTCCGTCTATCACCGAAAAAAAATTTTTAACAAGTGATCCGAAATATAAATTTTTTAATTTTAACCCTGGAGTTAATGTCGACGTCGTTGACGACGTTTCAACGCCGAAAAAGTTGAAACAGATTGAACTTTTACGGCGTTGCAACGCGTTGAGATTAACTGCTCTCATACAATTTCATACGATTCAACTTTTTTTTTTACATTTGACGCCGTCAACGACGTCGACATTAACTCCAGGGTAAAGTCAAATTTTGTTTGAAATTTTTTGAGAAAAAATATGTATTTTATTTATGAATTTTTTATAGTTATGTTTTTTTTAAGGATTCTTAAACTAAATATTAAACAGAAAAACTTAATATTTAACTTCCAAATTATACAGATTATTTTGTTTCAAAATATCAGACTTTCTCTTATAAATTAAACGAAACAAAAAAAAAACCTAAAACCTTAAAACCTTTATTTTTAATGCCCTTATATGTCTTAGTACAGGGTCCGCCATCTAACATTTTTTTTTTTGCAACTAGTGCTTATTTCGTGAATCGTAACATTTAGTTCATGTCTGATTTGACAGATAATTAGTTTTATCCTTCCGCTGAACGAATATGGTTGAGTATACGCTTGAACAACGCTGGGAAATATTGCGTCATTACTTTGAAAATGTGTGCGAAAATTGCGTACGGATTTTGGAAGAAAAGAAGCACCGTCAGCTCCGTATGTTCGTTAAAAGTTAAAAAGTGAAAGCATCTGGCATCCTCATCGATAAACCAAAGCGTGAAAAGCCAAAAACAGTGAGTACACCCGAGAATATTGCTGCGGTGGCAGAAAGTGTGCGTAAAGCGCCATTAATATCAATTCACCGTCGTTCTCAAAAATTGAACATTTCGGAGATATCATTGAGACGAATTTTGCATAAATACCTTGGTATGACCCCATACAAAGTTCAATTGGTTCAGGAGTGAAAGCCAATGCGTTTTCAAAAAATATTTACAAAAAAAAAGTTATTTGGCGGACCCTTTATAACTTGCAGCTGAACTTTATGTCCCAATAATTTTGTGGCAAATGCTGCAAAAAAATTAAAAAATCCCATTTTTGGAAATTTTTAAATTTTTTTTGGGAGTTAATTTTTTTTAAGTTTTCTATTCTGTAAAACTTTCTTTATGATTGCCAAACTACAATTAATTTTGTATTATATCAAACTAACTTATTGCACCCAGCATTTACTGGGTCTAATTTCAGGGCGCATTTGTCCTCTCCCGCTCCTATTTCCTTTGTTTTCCTAAAATAAAAAGAGAAAATTCTTTCTTCTTTATAAGTAAAATTAAAATCAATGCGGCCCGTAAATTCCCGTTTTTCCCCACGAGCAAGATGAACCATCTAAACAACAATACGAATAAACCCTTAAAATTAAATTGAATTCGGTTGGACTGCTCGTGAGTTATTAAGTCACAACTCACTTGCAACAATTTTTTATATATAAAGATTAGAACTTAAAATATGTTACGTTTGTCAAGATATGTGTGGGGTACTACAGTGGAATAACCCCAGTGAAACAGGTAGTACTCGTATTTAAAACAGCAATATTAAAATAAATTACTAATTGTAACGAACTCATTAAAGAAGCTTTTGATTATGACATGTACCTATAGCGCAGCACAATAAAAGTTAAAACAAAAAAAATTATAAAAGTTGATATAAAACTAATTCTCTAGCGTATAACTTCCGCAATTAGGCTCAATTCTTCTAGAAAAAAAGCTACAAAAGCAACAAAGAAATGAAATCCAAATGAATAAATCTGAACAAAAAAAAAAACCAAAAATCAAATAAAATAAAAGAATTTTCAGCTAAAACTCATTATGTTAAAAATGAATGTGGCCATTTCATCTGCCATTTTGCGAAAGAGCAAAATCACCAGGGGTTTAAGAAGAAGATGATACATGCTGATGGCTTAAAAGTAAATGTTATTGCTGATTTTCGATTTCGTTATTCTTTTTGTTTTTCGCTGTTCTTGTTTTTGTTCTTATTTCTCTTTTGTTTTAAAAGTAATTTTTGCGCCATTGTATAATTGGAAAATTGTACATTAAATGCAATCAATCAGGCGCAACTTTACACATTGTTCTGTTAGTGTTAGTTCAGGGTGGCTGTGGCTAAATGTTTGAATGTATTTGAGTTGTAAAGAAAAATCAGGGTGCCTGTGTGTTTTATTTAAATTTTTTAATTTTTTATTGTTTTTTTGTTCATTGTGAAAACTTGTTTTAACCATTTTGATCTTTTGATGAGTTGTACAATTTTCTTTTATTTCCGTTATATGTACATACGTTTATATGATTTTCTTTTATTTATTTTTTTTCAGTTGCTTGCTACAAAGATTGTCAGACTTTTTTTTTTATAAAATTCATTTTTTTCTCTTAATTTTGGACAGTGTGGGTGCTAAATTAATTTGAGCCTTTTGTTCTGGTCTGCTGCAACTTGTCAGTAATTCTCCTTTTTTGGGTAATTTTTTTTCTCGTTTTTTCGTTTTAACATTTTTGTATTTTAGTTTTTGTTGCTGTAGTTTCTGCAGAATAAATATTTTAAATGAAATTAAAATTTTCTATAAATATTAATGATGTGATGTATTTGAAAGGTTAATTTAGTGGTGAAAAGTTTTGTTTAATTAAACTGTAAGAGAACTAAAAATAGGGTAAATGGAATAATTATTAAGTAAAATTGGAAAAATAAAATATGGCCAAGCCGTGAATTTAATTCCTGATCGATATGTTAACTTTATAGCAGATCTTTTTTTTACGTAAATTGCATGATACTGTTACTGATGATTTATGATTACAGCCAACCAGCGCCGTATAGTAGCAGCTCATTTAAAAACTCAAACACTGAGGTATTTTTCGCTGGTCTTTTGTGCCCTTTGTCACAAGTTTATAAGCTTTAAATCCAATTTTATATTTCTATGGAAATTTTTAAGTCAAAGGTCAATAACACCACAGTTGGGGAATTATACGCTACATTACATTCTGAAGCCGAGAATAAAAAATTTACTGTTAAAATTAAATACATTTTTAATTCTGGAAACTTTTAAAATTGGATTGCTTGAAGAAAATTAATGAAATTGAGAAAGATTAAATCCCCTAATATAAAATTACGAAAATAAGATCTGGCAACTCTTTACATATCTTCAACAACAAAACAACTCATGCTATTGCGTCCGGTTGTGCTATTAAATATGCTGAATAAGTTGAACAAACATAAGTTCGTACACACCACTAAAAAGTGTGGTGTATACGAATAGATTTAAAATAAAGAAAGCCACTTGGAATGCGTTAGTAGAGCTGTTTACGTGTTTATTGAGACAAAAGACTTGATTTTTATTAAATCTACTGACAATTCGTTTTCAAATTTTCAGTGTCAGGATTATTTTAATCAGATCACATACAAGAAATATCAAAATATTGGACTGCTAATTAAAGAGGGCGGGCATGTGTAGAAGAGATTTTTAACAATCTCTTCTTCTTCTTTCTCGGAACACAAAATAGTATTTGCGAGAAAGTTTCGATGTACTGATATATTATTTCAAAAATAAAATCTGGCAACCCTCTATTAGCTGGTACTGTGTGTGTTCTAAACTAAGCTTATTAAGTTGTAACATCCACCACTGAAAAATGTGGTGTAAGCGAATGGAATAGAAATAATAGTTGGCTGACAAACATTTACAAATCGCATTGTATTCCTTGGTAGAGGATTCTGCCTTGAGTAGAATAATGGAAACAGCAGTTTAAACCTCCCATAATCCCATCAGAAAAGGAAAATAATTGCTGTACATCTGCGATACTTGAATTAGTGAAGGCGCCTTTATTTTAGCACAACAAGGAAATCGTTGTACAAACCGCTACGAGTCTAAAGGAAAGTTAAACTATAATAAAAATATGTGGCAATCGTGGCTGAGTCTATTGAAGGCCTTGGTTGTTTACACAAGATATTGTCGGCTCAGAAATGGCTGGAGACGCAACTCACTGCGGTAAACGTCAAGAATTAAATTTGTTCAAGCGAATGGTAATTAAACTTCAGATCGTAAATCTACGCGAACTACAGTGCAATAGTGTCCGTATTTTTAATCAAAGGAGGCCCTAGAGCGGAAAAAAACGTCATCTAGTGGCCAAAATTTAGCTTTACTTAATTTAGGCATTTTTATTTTTACTTATTTTCTTAGAATTACTTTTCTTCTGTCCCCGTTTTACTATTTATGTTTTATTAAAGTCTACATATTAAGACATTTTTAAATGACCTTGAGCCCTGGCAAGCTTTATAATACTTTTATAAGGCTTCAATGCATAAACTGATTTTCTGTTTTTGCTCTTTTCTATTTCCTTCGTGAATTTGTTCCTTAAGTGTGAGTATTAAGCCTTCAGCAGTTCTTTCGATTATGTTCTCTGATCGGACTCTTAGCATAGTTTCCAGCCTGACTATGATGTAGGTTTCTCGGGAGCTTTATAGTGGATTAAGTTCGACTATGCATTTTTATTTTGCCGAAGTATGATACCACTACGACACAAGACTGACCCGAAATGTACCTCTCTTTCCCCCTTAAGTCATATAACCTCGGCTTCATGAATGTAAAGAAATAGAAAACGAATACTAAAGCCGGCATCCTTGATCCAAACTAATTAAATTTCTTTATTTATGTAATATTATTAAGAAACACGTTTTAAAACAAATATGACATTCATACTTTATTTTTAGTTTAAATTTAGTATTTTATTGTAGAGAGTACCTCAAAATAAACCTCTAAATTCGTTGCATTGTACCTCAACCAATTTATTAAATTTTTTTATCATAAATGTTTATATGACAAAAGCAAAACTTAATTATTCTATGAAATAAAAAATACAAGAGTATTTACAATTTATAGCATTTTACTTGATGGCAAGTATAACATGGAGTGTGATATAAAATGCTACATATTAATCGCAGGTATGATACTCTTATCTATCTGTGAGGACAACATATCCCAAAAAAAAGTTGAATATAAAATGTCTAAGAAGAGTTGATGAGCTTTAACCTCAAGTTATGAAAACCAATAGTGTCCTAATAGGATTCTAATCTATAATCACAGTTCAATTATTACAAGAGGTTGACGAGTAAGTATTTTTTTGATAAGATTAAAATTTGCTTAGCATACCAATTAATAATTAAATCAGTACCACAGGGTAACAACTGAACCAAAGATTGCCTGAATTTGGCGACAAAAAGCTATATATGCATCTGCCGTGGCACAAATGTTACTTAAATAATGCTCTAAAAGAATTCAGCAGCTGCTAATAACAAATTTTTTGGAAAGTAAAGAGGAACTGGTTCCATATGTTCTCCAGCGGCCGTTTAAAGTACATGTCAGTGGAAATTGTACCGTTTACATTTATTTTATTTAATTAGGAAATCTGCGAACTTGGCACATGTTCTAACATACAGCGTATACCTCAGGGGGCATCGTATTATTACCTGTATTTATGCACAGCTGCATGGAAGTACCAGTTGAAAGACTTTTCAGGGCCTTGAACTGGACTATTTGTACAACGGAAACCTTTAGCACGTTCTGGTTATTGGTGAAGCCATTTCAGTGTAAACATAGCGGCTGGGATTTATGCTCAGTTTTTTTTAGAAAAGAAGTTTGTGTCTAGTGTGCTGTGGATTTGCACTAAATGTTGCTAGTCTCCAGTTCTTCATATAGGAACATATGCACATAGTTTTGCCAACCAGGATGTTAAAAGTTCTGTTTGGAGTGTCGCAATGCTTTCCGGGGGCCCATGTGGTAAGACGACCGTCATGTAGAGCAAATATAACTATGTAATGATGGGTAAAGCCGCATCGCAGTATAAACCATCCTCTGGGTTTTTCAGTACTTTCGAATGCTTTGGTTAAAGTTTTTAGTCAACTGTCCTCTAAGATATAAATAACACAAAAAATTAAATTGTAATGACGAATCTTTTTATACGAATGATTTCTAACATATGTTCACCGCGGCTGCTCATGACGAAGCACATTCTGGATGTCCAAATTTGGTTTACTTTTTCAAGTACTGATGCCCGTATGTCACGAACAAGAAGAACAATGTTGGCCTTCAAAGCGTCAATTGTTTAGCTGCTTTATCAGCATAAACCAGTGAATTCAATGGCTCCACAGGAAATAATAGAGAGGTGTTCAACCGCACAACCTTAGAGGCCAATTAACAGGTGCATTTCTCGAAATAAATTTATCGCCAAATTTTGATTTCAATAACTTGATGGATGCGGTCGCTATTCGTCCGGATTAATGTCATCTATATTATCAAACAAAAATCATTAATCCTGGTGCGGTAAAGATCTTAATTGACCGTAAAGTGAAATCCGGCCTCATTTCTGAAGAAAGAAGGTCCGATGATGCCACCAGCGTATAAACTACACCAAACGGTGCCTTTTTCTGGATACAATGGAGTCTGTAGGGTATGTTTTGGATTGCTCTTGCTTTATATGCGGCAATTTTGCTAATTAACAAACCCGTTAAGCCAAAAATAAGCTTCATCGCTGAACAAAATTTGGTGATAAAACAACGGGCCAATTAATAACTGCTCTAGAGATCAATCGGCGAAAGATTGACGCATATAATGGTCTCGTGGCTTTTAATTCTGAACTAGCTGGATCTTATACAGGTGTAGGCCAAGATCTTTGCGGAAAATATTCAACGTAGTGGACGGACACAGCCCCAATTCCTGAGATCGGCAACGAATCGATAAATTTGGATCTTCTTCCGCACTTTCATTTACAGCAGCGATATTCTCTTCAGTATGCACATTCCTTCGACGTGTTGGTATTATTGCATCCTCTTGAGAGTATGTTGTACGCAATCTATCTACAGTTAGAAGGATGGCTTGCTCGACGAACGATTATATGCACCAAAAAAATCAAGAAGTCGTCTATAAATTGATCGAATTAATGACTGAATTTCAAAGTAAACTTGGATGATTTAATAGCGTTGTTTTAGCGTGAGTGTATTCATAAAGATTTGCCAGAGTTTACTAAAAATTAATAAGAAAAAATTTTTCATCAAAATTTAATTTTTAGTGTAATTTTTTATAATTTCAAGTTCTATCATGTTTAAAAAAATACCCTTTATAAGTAGACTCGAATTTTTCCTCCAATAGTTCAGTAGTAAAGTTCGAAAGCACTTTTAACAAAGAGATCACATTTTTATAAAACAGTTTTATCTTCTGCACTTATTGCCAATATTCATTTGCCCTTCTGACAATATTGGAACTATAATAAATTACGATACTTGTATTTGTAACCAGCATACAAAAGAGAAATAGACAATAAGTACATTAAAGTACCTCCAGTATCCCCAGAGATGATAATCTCTCTAAGAGTCAATAAAATTGCTGCAGTGATATAATTAATAATTTAAATGAAATGTTATAAGGTGCCTCATGTGCTACTGCTACTGTAGATCTTGTCACGAATAGAAGATCGTTAAGAACTCCTGAGCTAGAAGCGAATTCAATGTCCAAGAAGTAATGGTGCTAGATGTTCTTATTCAACTGTTGAGCGAACTGCCTTGCTGGGGAATTACTTCAAGTATTGATGTGTATTTAAATCACGACCGATCTCTACACCGAAAGAAAAATCTTATTATAAACTTTAGTATATTTGTTCTTAGTTTCAGGCGAAATCGTTCTATAAATTCATACTTACGTGCTCTCAAAGCAAGACAGCCAGAAACGAGATTGTTTTCTAAAATCTGTCCAAGAATTTATTAAAAGTAAAATAAAGGCCTTGCATTTAGTGTTTAGGCTTAAGTAAAGCTAAAGTCCATAATTAGAGTTTTTTTTTTGTTTAGGCAGTACCTAACTTTTCACACCGCTTCGGATTAATTATTTGCCCAAAGCATACACAATCACAATTGGTGTCTGAACTGAAAGCAGAAATTCTTCGGATTCGACAGTAGCCACATTGCTTCAGTAACAAATATCCTCTAGCTACTTCTAGGCGAGGCTGGTGGAGGTCCATGGGAGCTACCTGATGATTGTGATATAAATTTAAGCCGCGGATAAAAGATGCGGCCATCAAAAGTAAAGAGGAGCTCATTATCAAGTAAAAAACGATCGACAATCCTGTAAGATTTCAGAAAGGACAAAAAAATTAACAATCGGGAAGAAATGTTTTAATATTCGATATTTTTTAAACAGCTTCTCTACGTCTTTTTATTAATCCAAAGCTTCTCGATTGAGGTTAATATTCTAAAGTCTTACAATGCTTTTTTTTTCCAACAATTTAAATTGATGCCATAATTTAACGACTGTTCAGAGTTTTGAATCAAGCGTACTGCAACTTAAAGCAGATCTCTGACATATAACACTTTAGCTAGAATTTAAGTCGCTTTATATTCACAGCATTTAATTTACACCCTCATTTTCCTATTTCCAGCGCAGTGGGCATTGTTATGTGCCCCCTTGGCTTTCCTTGAAATGTATATTTTCTCTACATTAATGCTTGTAGGAGTAATTGCGTTTATATATGTATGTATGTATGTGTATTGCATCAAATAACCATAGAATTGCAACAGCTTGTTTACAATGCAACATTGCACACATGATGAATTTATAGCACTTTAGAATTTTTGCTATATGGGCAATATATTTTTCCAAGTTTCTGTGTCTTTTCGTTTTTTTTTTGTTGTGTTCAAACTGATAAAAGTGACATAATTTTTTTTGTGTTTTATTTTTCTAATATTTTTTAGCTCATTTTGTATGGTGCAACAACATGGGACTTATGGCTTTTGAGTGTTTAGATAAGAATAGTTTGTTTTTTTTTTTTGCTTTTTGGCAGTTTGTATAGACTTAAAAATATTTCATGTTGTTATAACACGAATGTGTCAAAATACTTGTTTTAAGTGTGTGTGTGTGTGGGTGGTATTTTTTTTGCGAATAATATTTATGACTTAATGTGACTAAATATCAGTAAATAAAATGTAATAAAAATAAAGCGCTTTTTTTTGTAATAAATAATTTTGTTGGAAGAGAATTTTAAGAATGTAATTTTTTTTATTTAATGATGATAAAAAAGTTTACCACGAAGTAAAAATATTTTTTTTATTAAACTTATCAAGAATTTAGATAAATTTATGTTTGAGCCTCTGAAGTAAGATTTTTTGTCGTACTTTAGCCTGAAATATTGTTTTTTTGTTTTGCATTTATACTTCCTTCCTGTTTAAAACAAAGTGATATTTACGAGTCATTCATAGATTTTTAAACTTAAAAAATTATCTTGCTATTTATCCCGAACAAATTATTGAAATCACTGATATTGATTATTGAGGGAGAAATCAAGGACTACTTTTATTTTAAATAAAAGAACCGGAGTTAATGTGTATTTTTATGACCTTCACCACAGATGAAAGATGGGTATATCTAAGATTGTGATTCCAAAGAGTATATATGTATATTCTCAGTTCTTGTGCATAGCGAAGTCGATTGAGTGATGTCCACCTGTTCGTCTGTCCGTACATGTTCGGGTTGAAATCAACTTTGCCAAGGTACAACATGAATTGTAGAAAATTTAAATAAACCAATCGATCAGGCATGTTTTCGAAAATGTTGCTATTGAAAATCAGCAAAATCGGTCTATGTCCTTCGAGGCAGTGGGCAAAAAACCACGCCTACCTCTATTTTTTTATATTATTTGGAACAGTGAAATAAGACTAATAAAAAAAACACAAATACATGGTTCGATAGAGAAACAAAAATAAAACAACAAGTAAAAAATGGCGCTCGCCCATATTTTTCGAGTTATGCGTCTCTGAGCTAAAAGTACAATTATACACCATATTTGTTAAGATATTAATATGGGTATAATTTAAAAGCTTTCAAAGAGATCTTTCAGGAAATACTAAAATTAAAAAAAATGCTTAACCCATTAAGAGCCGATGACATTTTTATGTGATATTAATTTTTAGTTTTTTTTTAAGACTCTGTCCCCCCAATATTTGTTTTTTTGATTGGAGTTACTAAACTAACTAAATTTATATATATGGTGAAGGGTATATAAGATTCCTCATAGCCGCATAGAGCACTCGCACTTATTACTATTATTATCAGCATTGTTATAATTACAATTATTTTCATTACAATTTTTATTAAATAGTATTTTGGAGAAGTGATAAAAATTTGGTTTGGGTTTAAAATATTAAAAGAAAATTAATCCAAACCAATTGTTAATCAAATTTTTAAATAACAAGTTTTTTCGTAACTAAAATATTGAAGTATTGAGACAGTTATAATTCCTTAACTTCAGCCATACATTTTTATAGCGATCATAGTATGATTATTGTGACCACACCAAAACCATAACTTTATTAATAACAATTATTGCTCACCATCACAGACAAAATTGTAAAAAAAAATTTCAATATTATATTTTAAAACATTGAAAATGCTATTAATGTTTTGATTGTAAAAACCAATGGAACCATTTTTAATTAAAATATTGCCAAACCAAAAAAAAAGAATAGTTCGACAAAATTTATAATTAGTGAAGGGGTTTAGCAGAAGTGAATGAAATGAAACATTTGGCTAAAGAAGGCTGCAATTCTTAATTCTGAATTTTGGTTTTATATATTATTTTAAGATTAGAATTTTTTAAGTAATTTTATTTCTGCTTGCTTTCACAAAAATAGAATTCAAAATAATTTTTTAATTAAATTAAAATTGACTTATTATTTTCGGCTTTTCATCTATAATTAAATTTCTAAACATTTTAAGAATAACTTTTTAATTATTTACAAATGTATGCGGCCGAAAAAAGTCAATTTTAATTCATTTTTAAGATTTACGTTTCAAAACCTGATTGTGAAAAAAATTAAAAATTAAATTTTTAATTATTTAATAAATTTTTTTTATTTAGGCAGTTTTTTTTAATACTTTCTTACCCTGGAGTTAATGTCGACGTCGTTGACGGCGTTTCAACGCCGAAAAAGTTGAAACATATTGAACTTTTACGGCGTTGCAACGCGTTGAGATTAACTGCTCTCATACAATTTCATACTATTCCACTTTATTTTTGACATTTGACGCCGTCAACGACGTCGACATTAACTCCAGGGTTAATTAAACATATAATCAATACAATTAATTGTTGAAGGTCTACCGAAACGAATAAAAAGTTCTTGAAAAAAATTTTTGTTAGCAATTTTTAATAGAAAAACAACCAAATTTGATAAATGTGCAATAGTTTTGCATTTACTGATTTTGAGACACTCAAGCAGGTAAAACATTATTTTTTTTTTTATTGAAGAACAAGTTTTATTTTACATAATATTTTTAGCACGGCAGGGAAAAGCTTAAAGAAATTAAAAACATAAAACAAGCGCTGTACGAGCTATACAAATGGAAGAAAACAAAGGCAAAAGCTTGAAGAAAACGTTGAGAAAGCGTTGCCAAAAGAACACCATTAAAAATTGAAAGTGCTCACTTGAAAACAAAAAAAAAAAAAAAAAAAACAAAAAACAAAAACACCTGCAGGACGCTGCCAGAGAGTGTGGTAAGTTCCTTCACTTAATTTTACATAAGTGTGCAAGCTTTGGGGAAGAAGCCAACTATTTTTTTGAAGGGCAAATAATCACTAAGCGCTTCATGATGATGATGACAGTGAGTGTAGCTCTTTGAAAAAGAAAACCCAAATGCAAATATCGGAAAATCTACTTTACTTTTTAAGATACGCTCAAGACATGTGCAATCAGTAAACTAAAGCTAAAACTGCATATTCCGAAAAAAACTATAATTGACGTACCTAATCCTATTTGTATTTTATTTAAAATATTTTGTGAAATCTCACGTTTTTACTTTACTTTGAATTCTTCTATAAGTTCTTCTATTTTATTTAATTTTGTATTTATAATTTATCAAAAAAAGCATCAGAAAAAATTTGAAGGTCATGTGGGAAAAAAATGTCCCGTACAACATGTCCCGTACCGCTATAATTTAAATTAAACAAGAAGAAAACTATTTGTAAAATCCCGACTCAACTCATTCTAAAATTAGTCACATTAATTTATTGTTTTAGGTTTCGCTGAAATAAGCATTTTAGTTGTTTGCCTTAAAACTTATTTAATTGTTTTGTCTCGTACGACCGTCTTAGTTTTTTGTAATTATGTTTCAAACTAAAAATGGGTTATAAATGGATTTAGCAACATCAATAGATCTAACCAGGAGCCATAACTAAGGCTAATAATTAAAACAAAAATCTATTTTATTTCGAGTTTTTTCCACGTTAACTACGTACGACTGTCCTGTACGACAGTATGGAATTGCCCTTATATTTAAGAGAATTAAACATTTGATTGAATTTAGATCTAAAACAAATAAAATTTTGACTGTAATCTCGGCGAAAAGAGAGAAAAATTTGATGAATTTATGAATAAAATATTTCCATTTATGCAAAGGCACATTTCTCCACTTTGTTGAGATACGAAGAGCTAAATCATTCACTCAACGGACCGTTGTAGTTACTTAAGCCATCTATAGTTTCATAGTCAGCTATGTTTAAAGGAACAAACATACAATTTGGTTTATTCCTTTAAACAGTGTCTTTTATCCTTTTTTCTAACCAAAACATATGCCACGATTAATTTTACGCTTCAGTGTGTCAAGTGGCATAAAAACGAATTGCAGTAACAATTCACAAGAAACAAAAAACAACAAAAAAAAAAACGAATGAAACTGAATCAAATTGATGCAGTAAAATTGAAAAGTATAAAATTCTACATGTGTTTGTTTGTGTATGTGTTAAACGATCATATGAACGAGATTGTTTTAATACAGGCATATTGACCATTTATACTCGTTGCAACAGCATCCGTTTCCGGCTGTAAAACGTAAAGTAAAATTTAGGGAAAGGAAAGAACAAGGCAACACCACAAAAGCCAGGCTCTATATATAAAATGCCACAAAGTGCCAAAATTCAACTTCCTATTACATGAAACAATAAACTCTTATACACACACATGCCCCAATCAAAAACAAAACAAAAAAAATGAAGAGTTTGTTGGAATAAAAAGAAACAAGGCTCTCGATTCATAATAATTTTGGAAAATCATTGAAAGATGTAAATTCAAACTTATAAAATACATATTCATTTGTAAGCACACATATACACAAATACACACATACATGCACTTTGACGTTAATGTTCCAGTAGTCGCATTTATTCGTTCATGAAACGAAAGTGTTGTGTTGGCATTTTGTGGCCGTCAACTAAAAATCTAAGCAAACCGAAAAGTTTTTTAAATCTCAAAAATTTAATTTCGGTTTTTATAACTTCGCAGATTTTAGTTAAACTCATTTATATCAGTAAATAAAAATAATTGTGTAAATAACTTTATTTTTCAGTTTTTTGAAGTCCTTATCAGTTCGCCCTCATTAGAATATATATATATGTATGCATGTATAACATCAAGTTTGCGGCATTTTTGGACATATTAATACACATGTTAATATCGAAATGATTTTATTTATGTGTGAGCTTGTGTGTGTGTGTATGTGTTGTAATCTAGCTGTGTCTGCATTACACTATATGCAACATCAATTTTAATAGCTAAAATACAACAAACGTCCAATGTTTAATATTCTGCTGTGGTAGCACCTTTTGAGCACATCACAAGGCCTCGTATACATACATACATATCAATGTGTTGTAAGCAGAATTTTAAAGGAATTAATTCTAAAATTTATTGGAGTCAAGAAAATGAAATTAACTTATTTTTTATATGTATGTCTATTAAGGTTTTTTAGCATACAAGTTTGTTATATAAAGTTATAACTTCCATTCAAAGAATATTTAATAGGCTCCAGGAAAGCCTTCAACGATAAAATAGTTAATTACGTTTCTGTCAAAGATTTACACAAATTTTTGCTAAATTTGTCCTTCCTGCTAAATTTTATGCATAATTTCTTTCTAAAAATTTTTAAAAATCAATTAAGCCGAAAAAAGTGAATTTTCATTCATTTATAATAACTACGGTTCAAATCCTAATTAGAAAAAAAAATTAAAATAAACGCAAGGCACATCGTATTAACATTCATACTTAACTCATAACAATCAATATGATACTGAAACAGCATCTATAATGTTGTGAGCAAACTGGTATGAATAATTAAAAATAAAAATTTTTAGTTCATGGCCATACCCAGCGTTGCCAGAAGCTTTGAGAAGAAAATCGTCATATGCAGATAAAAATCATATTTTATGGAAAAAAAATCATAATTTTTTTAATACAAAATTTTATTTAAAAATTATAATTAAAATACATATATCAACATACATTGTATATATTTAAATTATTATTGTTAAGAGTGTACGAGTTCTAGGTGTAACGTACAACTTTTACTATAATCGGGCATATTCCCATTGGCGTTCTTATTTTGAACCGAAATAAAAACAACAACTTGGAATCAACGTTGTCGTTATCGACAAAAATCGACACGCGTCGGTATTCTCTATTTAAAAACGAAGATAAAAAGGACAAAGAAACGCTAGTATTTTGTCGTCTGCATTTTTAGTAGCGACATTTCCGTCGTCACTACTCCTTTTATCCAAGCCAGTCATCTCCTTTAATCCAGTAGCCACAACAGACGTCTTCCATACATTGTTGTTATGCTGTTACACTTCCCCGCGCTAACCGCTATTGCTCTTACATTTCATCCTACAGGGCTTCTTGACAATTATCTGTAGCTGTTATATTTAATTGACGTCTCCACTAAATATTTACCATGGCTTTACACAATAATTGTCTCTTGCCTCTCGGGAGGTTTGTACTGTTGTTTATTAATTTTATTTGCATTATAACAATTATTATTTTTTTCTTTGCACGAATTTCCGAATGCGGTATCGAACTCAGGACACCCTGTTTTGCATTACGCACCTCTACCAACGCAGCCATTGAGGCTGCTCAGCTTTTGTTGGCTAACTTGTGGTTTTGTTATTCTATAAACACACCATTAGTTGAATTAGCTTATTCACCACGCTCATACGGAAACAATACAGGGGTTGCCAGATTTTGTTATTCGTAACAATATATTAAAAAAAATTGTATACTCAAACTTGTTATTCAATTAACCGTGAAAATCAATTATCCGTAATGCTTCTGGTCCCGACCATCACGGATAATCCAGGGACAACTGCACTTTAATTAAATTCTTAAATCGATATTTATTATGTAACTAGTTTTCGCTTTTGCTTTAACTGCACTTGAGTGTGAAGCGCACTTAAGTTTTAATGTATGATTTTAACAAATAGTAAGAAGAAGAATGTACTTGAATTTTAAAAGAGAGACTGCTTTCAATCTAAGCCTTTTTTTTTCTTAACGTACGAGGTTCAATAGAAATTGACCTTCTTTGGGAGGATGATATTTTTTATTAATTCAGGATTTGTATGTTTCTTAAAGGACAAGTTTCTCTTGAAATAAAGGTCTTCACGCCGATGGGTTTTTTTCTCTGAAAGCCGGGTTGGAAACCAATTCCTTTAAAATGCAGTTGGGAAACGTTAAGACTTTTCTGTGGATTTATGTAAATGATTTTTTTTTACTCTTTCTCTCTTCTATCTTTCTCTTTCTTAGCTTTTAGGATTTCGTAAATCTTTTTCCTCGCGCTTTTGGATTCTCCATTTCTTCATACGTTTCTACCATCAGGCTTAAATAATATTTTTTGCACCAGCTGTATGAATTAGGAATTAATTTGGTTTATTAAATCAAAGGTGAAACGCAAGTGATAAAAGTCTGGCTTAAAAGAGATTTAAAGAGCTGAAAGGCAAGTTTTTCTATGCAATAGTCTGCAGGGGTCTTTATTAAAGCGAATAAATTCTATCTTCCTTTTGGTCCTAGTAGACACATGGCTTGTAATTAATAAATTTTGTTTATTTCAAGAATAGAATGGTCATCCCAGCCGAAACGGCGTGGACTACAAAATAGTGTCTTATAAAAGCATACACTAAGAATTCATTCTTTTAATTTACTGACAGTTTTAGAACATGCGTTAACTGGCAGTTTTAGGCATAAAATGTACAAAATTTAAAACTCCATAAAAGAGCGGAAAGTCAGAGAAGTTTGGTAAATGATTTCGGTAGAGTGATTGGTTTATTTTACCATTCCCTTTACATCTAATCGCTTGGTTGGTTGCCTATGTGTGTGAATGTGTGTATATATGTATATGTTTGTGCGGATGTGTGGATGTATGCATGTGTGCATATTTGTGTTGGTTGCTTTTGCAATAAATGACCGGCTAAATAACCATTGGTTTTATTTGGTTATTTTTACGTAATCGGAGGCTGATTTTTTTGTTTTTTGTTGGAAAATTGGCCGGTTGACTGATTGCATTATTTGAAATTGTTCTTTTTTAGCACATGTAAGCAAAATAAAACGCAAGTGGTTAAAGGTTTTTGTATGAGAAAAAAGAGAGAGAGGAAGTAACACACACACTTGCCCTTATTGAAATGAATGCAAGCTTTTGATTTTATAATTGCATTAAAATACGTGAAAAGCCAAATAATAATTAAGCCTAAATGTTGTTGCTTTAGAGATTTTGCTAACATTGCACAAACATTTTTTTTGATATCAATTGTTATTTCTATGTTTTTTTTTTTTTATTTATATTTTTTTTATGCTCTTTTTAAGTGTTTGATTGATTGAGGTTAACATTCAAAACAAAAAAAAAATATGTTTTTTCTGGTCACTTTAAATTATGAAATATTTGGACTATAATTCATGCGGATGACTGAACACATGTTGCCTACTTTTGCAATTGTTGTGGTTAGTTTTGGTTCTTGAATAGTCAAAGAATAGGGATGTTAAGTGGATACCGAAGCTTCTTTATCAGATAAGGATTGGGAAAATATAATTTTTGTTCTACACAAAGTGAATAAAAATGAGTATTTAAAACTATTGGAAGTTTTAATTTTTTTCAGTACAACCATTTGTAAAATAACGCAAAAGATTTAAGTGGCTGGGCCAAAGATTAATCATGGTTCTGAGCATTGATCTCCACCTAGAGATGGCTACAAGCCCTACAAATGGTTTGGTCACCAACTTTTCTGTGCCGAAAGTGACATTACTTACGCATCTCCACGAATTCTGTCAAGTAACTTACAATGCATAATTAAGGCTTTAACTTAATTGCTGGTAAATATTACTTTCTGTTTGCTAAAAGGGTGGGGAACATCTTCGGTTTGTGGCATTTTTGTTTTCACGTAAAGATACATAGACTGAGTAACATTAATATTATAATTTCCTAGCAGGCTCACGGCAATAATCGATAAAGGGTTGCTGCTGTAGTCATGAGTAAATATTATTATATAATGAATTGTTCTGTTTTGTTACCTTTTCTTAATAAAAATATTTTTAATTGTATTTGAAATAGAAATTTTTTATGAACAGAATTTTTGCCGATTTTTTAAAAATTAAATTACTAATAAAGACGATTTGTTTTTTTTTTTGCGAATTTGCCGATTTCTTAGCAAAATCATGTGACACCCCTGACTTTGAAGCCTGCTAAAAATGAGAAAGGAACTGCCCAAATATTGACGCTATACAAAAAAATAAAGACTCTTCATTAAATATTTTACTGAGAAAACTACACATTTGTAAATCCATAATCAGTAATTACCGCTGGCATATTTCGCACAGTAAGTAAAAAAAAAACATTTTAATTTCCATACTTTCATATAAATTGTCCATATAAATTATCATTATCGTTAGCCACCACTGGTCTTAAATAAAAATAAAATTACAGACAATTTACTCCGAAAAGAAATGCAAAAAAAAATGTTACATTCATGTGATAATTATAAAACAATCTCCCTTGAGAAAAGACATAAATGCCCGAGTAAATGCGAACAAATTTTCATAATAAAATGCCAGGCAGTTGCAGCCTGTATAACAAAAAAGAGTTAACGTTTCTTTTTACGTACATATGCGTGCATGTCTTGTTTGGACTCATGCAACCGACAATTATTATTCAAATTTATTAGCCACCTCTGAACTCGATAAATGCATTATAAGCTGTGATAAAGTATATGTGAGTGTACGCGAACGAAAGATACACATGTTTGTGGGAAAACAGGATGGGATCTTGCAGTCAGTGAAAATAGTTTAACAGTACAGGCCAAAATGATGGGTAAAGTCAAATTAGAAATTTAATACAAACTAGTTGATACTGGAAGTAACTTTTATAAAACTGTTATACTGATGATAATATTAAGTTTAGCATAATTAAACTTAATTTCACACCAAATTAAGGTATTTTGCTTTTATATTTTATTATCAACTTTGTATTCTTTTTAGTATAACAGTTTAAAGTAGCACAAAAGGGTTTGTATAACAAAACTCAAGAGCATTGATTTATAGGAGCATATTTTTTGTAAAAGTTTTGTTTATTGTTATAAAAGTAACATTTAAATATTCTGTTTTGAATTTAATTTCAAAATATATTGCACTTTTCAAATTAAAAAAAGTATAACAGTTTCTCTAATAAATAAAATTGTTTTCCATTTTTATAAAAGTTTAGTCTTATCTTAAAATAATGACATACAAAAATCTGTTTTAATTTGTGCAATATTTTAATTAGTATAACAGTTTTTTAAATTAATAAAACTGTTATACTATTTCAAAATATTTTTTTTACTACAGCTGCAGATGTTTTATAATTGTTTCATAGCTTATCTATATTATAATAATTTTTAATACGACTAAAACTGTTATACTTAAGATATTATAAAATTTTTATTCAGTCTACTTTTAATTATATTAAAAACATTAATTAAAAACATACCGCAAAACTGTTATACGGAATTTGTCAAATCAATATTCAAGGCGAATTAATTATAAGGTAGTAGCGGTGGCGAATTCATTAAGCCTAACTGTCACACTTCGTATTAGAAACTGTTATACAGAGTTTTTACGTATGGAGTTTGATAGTTGGCTACCTACGAAAATCAATGAATTTACCATCGCTACCACCTGGTAATTGATTCGCTATATTTTTATATAATTAAAATTTATTGTTTTTTTAATTAACGCGCCCTGAACAACACAATCCGCACCTTTCCCGTAATTGCCCATACAAACATAAAATTCCATACAGAATTCATAGCTTTTTGTTAATGCAACTTTAGTTTGCCAGACAAAATTTTGTGCACTGAGATTACAAAATGACTTTTTATATGAAAACCTATTGGCGACATCTACTACGTGCTGGGACTTAAGGGAAATATTTCAACGCTTTTTGCACTGCACACACATTTTAAAGAAGCTAAAGATATATGCATACATATGTATGTATGTCTATACTAACAGCTATCTGCATACATACATACCGCTATATTGATGTTAAGCTAGATATAATGATTTTGTCCTGTTTTTCATTTTCATAAAATGTTCAATAGACAATAGACTGAACACAAATTGCACAATGTGTTTTTTTCTTCTTCTTGATTATTTTGTTGCAATCGGAAGTAAATTTGCTTAATTATTTGCATATGATTTGACTTTATGACCAGAAAAAAGCAGTTTACTAAAGTTAACTAAGCAAAAATTTACCTTAATATAAAAAGGGATATAATGACTATTTATCTTTAAATAAACACTCGTTGTAAAATTACCGCCATACCAATGTTTAAGGCGATTCAACCACCCTCCAAACCATCTTCTAAGAAAATTATATATTTCAAATGCATGCTCTTTCTCTGTCATCCTCCACATCCGTTTACAAGAATATTCTACAATAATTGTTAATGATGATTAGATTCAATTAAGAGCATCATTAGATACCTTGTGATACATTGTGATTCGCTAGTCTTACATACTTACGTGCATGCCACATGCTCGTGCATGTGGTCTTTCAATGTCCAGTTAGCTACAAAAGGTTATGTTTCCTAAACCAAACACAAAAAAAAAAAAAAAATTAAGTCACACAACTATTGTAGAAATCCAATTCAATTGCTAACGTCATTTTAACATATTCAAATCGTTCCCCTTGCAATAGTTACTTTATGTATGACTACTGATTAAAACAATACTGATGCTGTTGCGAAGCTGCCTGTGAAAATACTGAAGAAATTCCAGTGGTTGTGGTGTTGAAAATTTATGCCGTTTGTTACTTCTGTTGCATAAACTTTTAACAATTTATTACCAAATGGCCTAAGGGTTATGGTCAGGTTAATTTTGTTGAAAATTACGGTAACTTTTGTTTAAGATGCTGACCATAAGTATAACGATAGTGATGATGGTCAAGGGGATATTTTACAGTTGAGTTAAAGGATTTGAAACTTTAAATATTATTATTAAATGTCTCCAAATATATACTTTTTTTATAACTGTTTTAAACAACCTAAAACTGTTATACAAAATATTAAAATACAGCAAAAAAGATACAGATAAAAAGTAAAATATTAAATTTTATGATTAAATATTTTATTTTATTAAAGCAACTATAAGGGTTAATATCACCAAGTTTTCTTTAAATGACATAAAAAAATATTTAAGATAATACATAAAAGTAAAAACTAAGATTATTATGCAAGTATTACAGTATTTTAAATTGTTGTATTTGATAGATAATTAGCTTTTGTGACATTCTAAGAATACAAACAATGACTAAATATTTTTAATTCATAAAAGGTAAATATTTTTTTTGATTAAATACTATTTAAATTGTACAAAAAATGAATAATTTTATATTTGGTCTTTCTTAAGAAAGACAAATTGCTTTAAAATTAAGCCTTAATGCGGCTTTTAAAAATTTGTACCTTTAAATCTTTTTAAAACTAATATTTTTGACAGTATAACAGTTTATAACAGTTAGCATAAACTGTTATACGAACAATTAAATGTGATATAATGTTTAGCAAACTATTCTTTCGCTAAATTACTAAGAAATTTCTTAAGAAATGAGATTATTTAAACACTTTTTATCCTTATGTAAACTGTTATAATTTTAAACATTAGATAAAAATTCCAAAACTCTTTAATTACTTAATTTTTTACATTTAAGCAATAATATAAAATGCAATATGTCATTTCATTATTTCAAAATTTCTCGGATGGCGTTCTAATTGCTTTGGTTTTCATTTTTAACTTAAGTTGCACTAAGTGTTGACTTTTTGTTTTTACGCCCATCCCAGTATTATGTTCTTAAAAAACACTTGTTCAATTTATTTTACTCAATACAAATGATTGATTTTCTTTCTTGAGCCTTGAGAGTTTTATTTTAAAAGCGATAAAAAGAGACTAACAGAAAGATTTAAAGAACCAATATAAAAGGTGTGGCATCCTTTGGCAGCTTAAATAACTTTAAAATTTATTGAAAAAACAGCTTTATAAAAGTTAGCATAAAATTTTTTATTAACTGAAAAAAACTCTTTGTAGCTAAAACATGTTATTTAAAAATTAGTCTAACAATTTCATTTATAGTTACTCTAACAGTTTTATAACATCTAAAATAATCTTTTTTATTACAACAAAATATATTCCAACTCTTTAATTTATTCTATAAAAATGTCAAAAAACTGATATGTTCAGGCGTGCATAACAGTTTTTTAAACACTAAATTTTAGCTTTTTAATAAACTTTGTCATCATTAATACTCTTATAGTTACAACAAACATTATGCTTCTTGTAGTAGCGGCATTAACAAAACATACAATTCTTACATACTTACAACAATGTAAAATGTTGTTTAACAAGCACATTATTATGAATGAACCCAAAGAAAAAGAATGAAAGAAAACAATAAAAAGGGTAGAATCACAATGACAATAAATAATGAACTTTAACAAGCGTGAAATTTAACATTCGCTATGTAAATAACAACAACAACAACAACGGCATACAAATTGTGGCAAGAAAGAGTTAAATTTACTGATATACAAATACTTACATGAACTTCTATTAAGGCATTCATTTACAAGAGGAAACTAGTTAAAAGTGTTTTTTGACTGCATACTCAACGAATCGATTTGACTTTACATTTGGAAGAAATTTTGCAATAAGATTGCCATACACTCTTATGTTCTTACTTTCCTTTTAAAGGGTTAAGACCACGATTACGTTTTATATACATCTTTAAGACTCCGGTAGATTAAAAACGTTGTAATATCGATAATCAATGGTCTATTTGGATTTGAATTTATATCTAACATTTGTGCCAGCGGAACTCAGTCCCATTTAAAAAGAATTAAATTTTTTTATTATTGAAAGGCAATGCTTACAGATATTTTTCATTTATAAAAAGTTTGTAATTAAAAGAAGTAAAGGGTGTCCCCATATAAAATTTAAACGAAGTTGATAACACTATAATTGAAAATTGCTAAAATTAATAAACATAATAAACTTTAAATTAATTGGGTTGATTCCGCCAGTATATAATAAACTGTTGTTATAATTTTCGGTAATAACCGTCGTCACTGGCTGTGTACTTTGGATGTTCGGCGAGCGCTTTCGATGTGATAACATCATTTTCAAGCCGCGTTTTTATTAAGACGATGATGTTATCACATCGAAAGCGCTCGCCGAACATCCAAAGTACACAGCCAGTGACGACGGTTATTACCGAAAATTATAACAACATAATAAACTTTAATATTGTTAAGAAAAGTAAGATCTGGCAACCCCTGTTGTTGCTAACAAGAAGAGAATGGTGAATAAAGTTATTTCCACTAATGGTGTGTATGTAGAATAATAACCAGCGTTGTCAACTTTGAAATTTCAAAACGCACCGAAGTGGAGAAAAAAACGCACCATTTAAGAGAAAACGCACCATTTAAGAGAAAACGCACCATTTAAGAGAAAACGCACCAAGTTTTAGAATTTATTTTTTATTTAAAATCTTTAATGATTTGTGGCGTTTTCTTTTCTGACAAAAATGTTGCATATGTTTAACACTTTTTACACCTTTGTGTTCTTTTCTAAAAAATGTTCGATAGTGTAAATTAAGTGTATGTTCTTTTGAAAATATGTTGCACTAAAAAGTGTAAGATATGTTACATATTTTACCCTCAATTTTATGTAAGGGTAAGTATGCTACACTTTTTTTTAGTAATTCTTACTCTTGATAAGTGATGTTTGCTTTTGTTGCTGAACCCAATATTATACTACTTTATGTTTGAAACGCTAATTAAACATTACTGACATGTAAAGGTAGTTAGAAAAATTCAATAACAGTTTTTGTTCTATTGTGGCTATAAAATGTGTAGCATTTTTTGGGGTTTAGGCAACAAGCAAAACATTTTGTGTGATTTTTGGGTAACATTTATTTTCAGAAAAGAAAACGCCATTAGTTTTTCAAAAAAAGTGTAATTTTTTTGTATTAAAAATATAACAATAAAGCCGTCTTAAAGTTCAAGGTTTTTACAAACAAAAAAAAAAAAAAATTAAAAAATAAAACTTAACAAAAATAAACAAATATGTTTGTGTTAATTTGTACTAGATAATACATTTTTTTCATATATTGCATACACAACTTTTGAAATAAAAAACAGCGGTCATTAAAAAAAAAATTAAAGGCTTATAAATGCAAAAAAAAAAATTATGAATAATTTGATTTCAAATTCTGATATTTTGTAAACATCATTACTATTAATGCGGCAATTAACACTATCTAGAAGTTCGTAAGCTTAAAAGCAAGACATTCGGTTACGTATTTTTGATTAAATAAATTCATTAAACTAAAAACGCGCTCAACTTCTGCACTTGAGTATGGAAGTGACAAAATTTTATGCGCGGTATTTGCTAGTGCATGAAAAGGGTTAATATTAAGTGCGTCTTTATAACATTTAACTTCAGTCCAAAATTCTAATGTTGAATCAATATTGTTCCATTGCATAAGGTAAACCATTCGCCACCCGTTTACAATACTAGACAATATTTTGATATCAGATTCAAATTGTACTGCTAATGGCATGAAATACACCATGTTTTATGTTTAAAACTTTAATTTTTTGTAAAATTTCAAACTTCGAAGGCAGTTTTGCCCGAATCTCGACATAATATCAAATTTGCAAGCGTTTGTCTATAACGGTTCAACAGATAGGCCCATATAAGTAAATCTACATCAAATATGGGACACCCCTTAATTTCTAAATTTAAATTATAAACTCGTTGATATAGTGGGCTTAGCAATACAGGTTCCTTTATAGTTTCAGCCTTCTGTCTATACCGGTTCAAAAGTTAGTTCACATACTTGAAATTACATCAACTATTGGGACACCCTTCCAAATCCAAATCCAAATCCAAATTTTATACTTGCTGTTATAGCGGACTCAGCAATTCAGGTTCGTTGTAAATTTCAAGCGTCTGTCTACAAATTAAGTGAACTATAGGCGCAACCTTTACGAGGGCTGCTATATATATTTCTGGCTTGGCAACACTGAGTGCTTCCAAGTGCAATCTGACATTTCCATTGGAAAGTTTGTCATTTTTAAGCATAATCGTACTCAAAACGTTTTGACGTACGACCATTATTTGTGTTGTTAACAGTGACTTGAAAAAAATAATAGAGAAAAAAATGGAATTACCTCGTGAACATTTTCGTGCCATCATTTTCACAACTTTCGACGTGGATTATCACGACAAGAGTGCATTGATGAACTTAAATCTTTGTATGGCGATGAAGCACCATCCTATAGCACTGTGAAAAATTGGTATAAAGAATTTAATCGTGGCCGAAGCTCGCTCAAAGACGAATACCGTGAAGGTCGTCCAAAAACGGCTGTTGTGCCAGAGGACATTGATGCCGTGCGTGAGCTCATAACGCAAGATCGACATGCGACATACCGAGAGCTGGAGACATCCTTGGACATTTCTTCCACCAGCATACATTCGATACTGCATGAACATCTGGCCGTAAAAAAGGTTTGTTCTCGCTGGATCCCGCACAATTTGAAAGTCGATCAAAAAAAGGCTCATGTCGATTAGTGCAAAGAAATGTTGCAAAAATACGATTGCGGTGCTTCAAAAGACGGTTATAAGATCGCCACAGGTGGCAAATCATGGATCTATGCGTATGAGCCCGAAACGAAACAACAATCGACCGTGTGGGTCTTCAAAGACGAGCAAAATCCAACGAAAGATGTTCATGGAAGAAGCACTTCGAAGCAAATGGTCGCCTGTTTCTTTGGCAAAACTGGTCATGTGGCGACTGTTCCGCTTGAGCTACGTAGGACGGTCACTTCTGAGTGGTACACTACAATTTGTTTGCCTGAAGTCATCGGAGAAATTCGAAAAACCAACAAGAGAAGACGAATCATTGTTCACCATGACAATGCGAGCTCTCACACATCGGCTCAAACCAGAGCGTTTTTGACCGGCCAAAACGTCGAATTAATGGGTCATCGGCCGTACAGCCCTGATTTGGCACCTAATGACTTTTTCTTGTTTCCGCACATCAAGAAAAAAATGCCTGGTCAACGATTTTCGTCGCCAGAAGAAGCTGTTGAAGAATTCAAAAACCATGTTTTGGAGGTGTCTCAATCGGAGTGGAAAAAGTGCTTCGACATCTGGTTTGAGCGCATGCAAAAGTGTCTAAATCATGCTGGAGAAAACTTTGAAAAACAATAAAACCATTTTTGATTATAAATATTCGGATTTTCACTATTAGGCCAGAAATATATAGAGCAGCCCTCTTAGTTTATAAGTTTTAGTATTAATACTTGGTACTATATCGGCCATAGCAACCGACATTCTGTCCAATTTACAAGCGTTTGTCTATAACGGTTCAAAACATAGGCCCATATAAGTAAATTTACATCATATTACCAACAATTTTCAAAATCGGTTCAGAAATGACTGAGTTCTGCAGGCACAAACATAAAAAAGCAACATTAAGTCGAATTGTATAACCTCCTTCTAAATCTAAAAGGGATAGTATATTCCATACAGTGAAATGTTTCTTTTTTAACAGAACATAAATTAATACAACAACAATACCGTTTCATTTTGTGCTTATAGTTTGGTACGTCTTAAACGAAATGGTACTAAAACAGGTGTATTTTTTCTACAAAAATTTTTTGCTCACACTAAAAAAAGTGGTGTTAAATTTGCTTTGGTGCCACCACAAATTAAAAAAAGCTCCAAAATTAAAAACAAAAACGCACCACGCACCAACACGTGAAATTTTCACACAAAAAATTCGAAAAAGCACTTAAAATGGTGCGAAACGCACCAAGTTGACAACGCTGATAATAACACAATTAGCAAACAAATGTTGACCAATGGTTGCGTTAGCAGAGATGCGTGCTGTTAAACAGACGATCATGAGTTCGAGCTCACCTTCAGACATGAGTACAAATGAAAAATAATAGTTGTATAAGACTATTAAAAATTAAGAAGGATACGTCTAATTTAATATAAGAGCAACAGATAATTGTCAAGAAACCCTTAATAATGAAAAGTAAGAACGGTAGCGGTTAGCGCAGGGAAGTGTAACAGCATAACGATAGTGTATGGCAGACGTGTATTGTAGCTATTGCATTAAACGGGATTGGCTTCGATTAAAGGAGTAGTGGAGATGTCTGTGGATGGTTAAGGTTACTAAACAAGGCATCGAGTAGTTCATGTTTCGCCGGAGTAACACAGTAGTGTAGCGTGGATGGCTGCGTTTGTAATAATAACGCATGTTTAGTAAATACGAGACCATAGGATTCACAAGACTGTTAGGATCAGAAAGTATGGCCAGTTAAGTCACAAAGTAAGAATACAGAATTCATAATGAGCCACAGTGGTGTTTGCCATCAAAAGAATCCATACGTTTTTCTTAAATGGCAAAAACGTAACAATATTAAAGAGTGTCTCCATATGCGTCATAATTTCACTTAAAAATGTGTACTTATATATGTGTTATCGCAAAACGTAAAAAACTGGAAATTAAAGGGTGGTTCCATATGTGTTATTTGATGCATGTATTTTTTAGCATATGTAATAGACAAACAGTTGAATTGCATACAAAACGTGTATTGTAAATTCTTTTGTAAAGAAATTCAAATCGGAATTAAACGGTGTCCCAAAAATTGATGTTATTTAATGCATGTGGCTTTATGTTTTGAACCGCCATAGACATACACTTGAAATTCGAACAATTTGAATAGAGTGTTTAATATTATATATACAGTGCGTTCATAAATAATAGCACATTTGCTAATTTGTAAATTAATAATTCATAAAATTTTAACAGGGCACGCTATAATTTTCACCTCTTTGTGTAAACTTTCTTAATATGTTCTCTTTTCAAAATTGAGTTCACTTTACACAAAACTCTCATGAATTATAAATACCGTTATAAAAATTTCTTACATGTAAATATTTAGCATATTTAAGCGTTAAGTAGTCATACGGCCTACTTAGTGGCAATGAATAGAGTAACCAAAGATATTTATTCTGAAACATATAACATATAAAGTGATAAATAATAAATAATAAGAAAGGGAAAATTTTATTTAAAGACACATAAAGTACAAATGAACAGGTGCTGAAAGGAAAAAATTTCGTGTCTGCAGTAATCAAAAAATTGCAAAGACTAGCGCAAAAACAGATAAGTTAACATCACTGGATCTAATCAAAATAAGGGTTACGAGTAAATTCTAAAGTTGTATAATTAAATACAATTTAAGCTATTTTCTTCACATTTGAAATAAACAAAAGAGACATACGTTTTGTCTAACTTATTATACCGACATGTTTCCTCAAGTAAGAATTTTCCAAAATTAACAAACATAGACATAAATATTTGCTTGGAAAGCAACAATGCCAACAGCCAACGCCAACAACTGATCTTATGATAACAAATTGCGATTTTTATTTCATTGTCGTAACTCACAAACGACTAAAATAATGGAATTGCAAGTAAATGCCTGTTTAAAGGTATGAACGAGTGTAACAATATTATGAGAACAACATTCATTCATTAATTGTTGTCGTGCAAGTAGTCACGATAGTTAAATTAAATGTAACAATTCTATAAAAAACCAGCAGGTCTTGTGACATTTCAGAGTGTTAAGATTTTGGAAATTATTAAGAGTGTATTTTTGTATCATTTAAACAATTCAATCGTCTTAGATTGCATATGGCCCATCTACTGACAATTGTATGCTGGAATGTCTTTCCATTTTTTTCAGAGACATTAGACATTTTAAACTAATCCTGCAAGGCGCTTATTGCGGATTTTTTTTCAGTTTATTTTTAAATATCTGCTCAACCGCTGTAACGTTCCACAGCCCAAATACCGAAATCACTTTTTCGAACTTATAGTAGCTTGATGTATTAATACATTGAATACAATTTTACATCATCTGCATTCAGAACTGTGGGGTACTCAGTTTACTTATGCTTTACCGCTTGACTCTGCCTACATTTAGGCGCTAAATTAAAGAGGTATTTAAAAGCATACCAGAAAAACTTAAAAAAATATTATAAGACATATTGTTACATGTTGTTGTTGTTTTCTCCATTATAAATAGTGGGTTGTTTTGAAAAGCGTACATTAAATAAAAGTGTCTTGTTGATAAATTGTTATCATTTAAACATTTCTATTTTGTACTTTTTTGTTGTAGAAATTATTTCATTATTTTAATAAAACACCAAATAAAGAAACGAAATCAAGAAACTTTGCCTGCTAGATTGTGTTTAACATGTCATTGCTTGTCTAGTGACAAATAATGGGGCATACTAATGAAGTAATAAGAAACATTCCTTTTACATTAAATAAAATATGTAAAAAAGAATTATTTAAATTTATTAGTAAGCAAGAAGCAAGTGAATTTATGCTTGAAAAAGAGAACATATTTTAATTAAAGTTAAATTAAGAAATTTTGGAAAATCATCATAAAAGACCGAAAGCTTTCGTGTCGCCTTTTATTATTATAGAAAATCATTTTGCCAAGGCTTACTTTCCCGTCATCAACTTATAATTTGGAGGAGACATTAATTTATAGCCGACGATTGGTTAAAGCAAAAACAATTGTATGTGATTATTATGAATAAAGCATGCCTGAACTATCTCCTATCCATCTAAAGGTGGTTGTCTAATTGAATTTGTTGCCTAAATAAGTGGTGTTTCCAGCATACAAAACTCATAACATTCTAATACTCGTAGATTAGTTGCTGTTATCTTTAAAAGAAACACCTCATTTTAAAGTTAGTTTGTATTTAAAAAAATTAGATTTAAAAGTACCAACTCGAGCTTGCCGTTGGGCGAGAGCGACCGCTTCTTACTCGTTTAGTTCAGTGACAGCCGTCGTCTTTGTGTGCATAATCCATTATATAGGAGAGAAGTTCGTAAACATTGAATTATGGAATCATCTAATATTGATTACTTCCATGAAACAATTTTGCTTGGGGTGCCTGAAAGTATGCTAAGATTTTATAATTTTTGTAGATCCAGAAAACCGCACTTTTTTATCTGACTCCAAAAAACGTGAAGGTTAACAATTCGTCTGAATGTTTTAATGTTTAAGCCTGCAGAACTCAGTCATTTCTGAACCGAATTAAAAACTTTTTAGGAATAATAAGAGATATAAATATTTTAAATTATAAAATAAAGGGTTTTACAATAGTTGATGATATCTAATGAATATGGTCAAACTGTTGAACAGGTTTAAACAGGCGGTTGAAATTAACAAAGAACCTGATTTTTAAGTCTACTACAACAGAGTGTATATAATTTGAGTTTGAAAATTAAAGGGTGGCCCCATAGCTGCGTTTAATTGATAAATATTGCTAAAATTTTTGAACAATTGAACAAATATAAATTTTGAAGATGGAATATAAGGGTGTCCTAATAGTTAATGTAATTTGATAAATGTGGCCTTACTCTTGAACCGTTATAGACCGACAAATGAATTCTGTTAAAGTCGGTTTTTTTTTTTGCAAGAATTGTTTAGATGAAAGGTACACTACGCTTTTTTAATGTCACTGCCAATGTGTATTCACAATTTTATAGCAATCAGTATTAGTAAATAATAATAAGAAAGTAGGGATATTTAAGCCATAAACATGAGAATTTTGCTTTGTCGCAAAACAAAATTAGTTTAAGACCTATAAAAGCTTGAAGTGTTGAATGTTATTATTAGGCAGCCACATTCCGAACAAAATCATTTTAGGTAATGAATAATGTTTTTTCGTTGATGCGATATAGAACATTTAAATGGCAGGTTTGGAGAACTCACATTTGATTGATACCAAAAAAAATAAAAAAAAAATGCCATTCACAACGCATTAATATTTAGTGCGGTTTTTGGCTTGGAGGCAATATTGCATTTTATTTCTTCGTTATTTAGAATGGACAAGCTGTAAATATTGCTAGTGCTCGATAAATCGGCTTAATAACAGAATTTACTGTGCATGAATTAAATATTGTTAGTGTAGACAATATGTAAATTCAATAATACACAGTCCGTAAAAGATCTCAAATACTTTACAATAAATATTTCTTACAGCATTTCAATGATACAAAATTACTTTCAAATTCGTGAAATTTAATACTTTGGAATTTTTATAAGAAATTATTTAAAGTAAAAAGTCTGTGCTATAATGCAAATGCATGAAGGAAAGCTGCACAAAAGAATTAACTAAGAATAGTCATGCAGAAACACAATGAAGATGCTGCAGAATCAAACCCAGCATTGACATGTGAATCATTTGCCTAATGTGCTTTTGCGAAAATCGCATTGAATTTTATTTTGTAATATCAAATTAATACCTCAAGTGTGAGTTGGACTTAGACACAAAGTACACCCTGGAATATATGGACCACCCTTTATTTTTTAATTTTATCTTATTATTTGTTGCTGACAATTCACTGTCGGTTACAGTTTAAATTATAAAACAAAAACGTCCAAAAAGTTCCTCATGTTTTAATTGTTTGTAAAGCAGTAACACATTTTGTAAAAATTTCAAAGATCTTCCTGTTGGAATTGGAAAGATAATAGTCACATTTATTACGGGTTACCCTATAATTTTTTATTAATTTTTTTCTACCTGACGATTTGGCGACCGTAATAATAAATATTTTGTGTAAACAATATCGAATGTCGAAAAGTAGAATTCAATGTACACAGTGCATGTAAACGTGGACATGGAATAGGAAAAAAAATATAAGAAGAACATTAAAATAATAAAGGATAAGGCCATGAACACTGAACGCGGTGTATGTCCTAAAAAACATTGTATAATTTGCGTCAAAAAAGTCAGGTTATTTAAAATTAATTCGACAAATACGAGCTACAGCCACATGCGAACATATAGAGGCACCCTCTAATTTTTATTTTTATCTTTTTACTATTTGTTATTGAAAGCTAAAAGGGTCTGTTTCTTATGGTTTAAAAAGTAAGATAAAATAACGTTAAAATGATGTCGTTTATGGTTCCACCCTTCAGTTATTATTTTTAATATTAATAATTTTATTTTAACGAACAGGTAATGCACACATATTTTAAAAAATTAATTGCTGTGGGTACAAAAGATAAGCCTATATAAGTAAATTTTACGTCTTGTATGGGGCACCCTTTAAGTTTTAAAATTATGTTATATGTATCATTATAATTGACATTGTACTACATTTGCTGATATTTAAAAATCAGGTCTCTATGGGCTACTCTTTAATTTTTAACTTTATTTTATTAATCGTTTATAAAGCGGACGAAATTTTCTCAAAAATTATAAGAGAATCAGTGCTACGATTCTATACAAGAGCCCTGTAACAAACGAGTAGATGGACAGAAATTGTTGCCTTATAGTACGATTTAGTTTTAGCCTTTGGGTACAAGCCTTTAAATTGTCAATTTTTGGAGAGAGATACAACTTAAATTAATTTTTGCGTAAATTTATAAACATCTTTAAAAGCACAAAATTACTATAATTGATTTAAAAAATAAGCCTTTTACACAATACAACTTTCTTCCTGTCTTTGCATAACATAATTTCTAAACTAAATTTATAGAATGATTCTTTTAAATAACTTTTTCAAAAGTTACCAAATCATTTCGTAGAAAATTAAATAAGATTATACTTGAAAGGCTAAAAGTACAAGCTAAACAAAACAAAATAAAAAAAAAAAAAAAAAAACACAAGTACAGCAAATGATATAATTCTATTGGTCCGTCCTTCTAACCTTTTCTATAAGTATGTGTGTATGTGTACAATTCATAATATAAATTACATTAACTTGAAAGTTTTTCCGTAAAAAAAAAACACACACACAGAAAAACGTAATAATAAACGTGGTCACCATTCCTATGTAATTCACTAACTTTCCCTTCTTCTATGGCAGAATATCTACTTACTTGGATTTGCAATATAAGAGTTTATTTATACATACAGACATGTTTAATGTGATTGGCTTTTCATAAGTAGAATGAATTGTATGAAAATGTAAGATATTTTGCATCGTCTTGAAATGTGGCCCGATGTAGTCTAACCCAGCAAAACATTTTTAAAGCATCAAAGGTTTAATAAAAATTTGTGGGTGTCCGCCGGGAAGGTATACCTTCTTTGTTTGTATCCATTATAATCCTGGCTGTATGCGATAAGGCATTGTCTTCTTGATGCCACATGTAATTAAAGCACGTTAAAAAGTTTTCAATCATATCACGACATCGCTTCCCACTCACAGTTACCATTATGCCGTTTTCTTTTTCAAAGAAGTAATGTCGCTTTTAATGAACGAAAAAGTAACTAATGAATAATTTGTGGGTGTTCCATTGCTCAGAACCGATCAAAATGAAAATGTGCCTCGTCACTCGTTATGGTTTTTTCATGAAAATCGGGGCTGTCATGGGCAAGCTTTGACCTCCTATTGGTATATTTACGGCGGCGTAAATTATCTTGTGGACGAAATGCATGTGTCAACGGAACCTAAAATGGAAAGAAATGCAAATTCTTGTGCAAAATTGTGGCCAAAGTTGTTCTTTGAAGACCAAGCTACTGAGCTCGGCGTCGCATTGTTATATTCTTTATTTGCCTCTGAAAACTTGCGATTCTTCAGTTGTTTTCAGGAGCTTAGAACAATACGCCCAAAAGGTGCCACTCATATTTAGTTCAGTTTTCAAAGTATAAACGTTTCTGCAATAGTTTGATGATTTACTTCTTGAAGTCTTTCTGAACTCTATTCGATTTATTGAATTTAAGCAACTGTTGAAAAGCTAATCAAATGGTGGCATTGTTGCGATTAGGTCACAGCTAGTTCTGTCATCTTTCTTTTATAGTTAAAGATATCTTGGGTTAATATTACTGTTAATGTTAATATTAATATTCAAGTTAATTTTGATCTTAATTTTAAGATATCGTATAGTGAATTTTATAGCCAAGTAGGCACAGACGTAGATCTGAACGTAACTTAAAGCTAAAGACCACGGACATAAGCATGAGATATTACATGAACATGGACACTATTATTGGATGGCCGTACTTCTAGGAGTTATGGCAAGGATAATATGTTTATTTATTCTTACAATATATTTAAATTATTATTCTTTTTTTAAATGTAACTTGATCCGTCAAGAACATGGATTTAAACATAATATTGTTACTAACACATAATTCAACATCGACAACTGATATGGACTTAGGCATAACATTCTAAACGATTATGGCATACATATAAACATGTCAATCAATATTGGTTGTTACTGGTCATTATTGGTCGGTTGCGGAATCTTCTCCAATAACCTTAGACTGAGACTCTCTTTTAGACTTGGGAGCGAACATTTCGTCCTTGGCATTCAGATCTTTTCGGACAGTCAGGCGGCAATCAGGACGCTTGCTGGTGCATATTGTACATCTAAGCTGGAATTGAGATGTCGCTCCTCACTAAACACACTATCGGAGCAATCACAGTTCGACCTGTTTTGGGTCCCTGGTCACAGGGATATCCTGGGAAATAATTAGGACGATGATCTCACCAAACGGGGCACATTGCTTCCCAGCGTCTCCTCATTACCCGACGTTCGTCTGGAAACGGTTAAATGGCCATAAATTATGGGTGGAGGAAAGTTCCTGCTGTACCTCCAGACAACTGTGGATTACACTGGACCTCAGGTGAACCAGGCAGCTAATGGACAGGAAATCCATAAGTATTACGGTTTCGGTACTTACTGGTCACTGTCTAATCGGCAGGCATGCTGAAAGGCTGGCTTTGCCCTATAATGCTTTCTGTAGCAGCTATGGCTCGGAGGAAAATGAAGAGACCGTACTACACCTCCAGTACCATTGCCCATCCCTGGCTCGAAGAAGATTTAGAATTCTGAGCTCTCCTTTTTTCAAGACTCTTACGGAGCTATCATTTCACTCTATAAGAGACATAGCGAAGTTCATCCGGGAATCTTCATGGTTCTCAATTGAGTAGGGAAAGTCGCGCCGCCTTCCTTGTGGTAACACAACGGGCCATATAAATGTGCTCAAGTGATCTTCCTCGTGAGAGGCTGTCACTCCTAACTAACTTACTATGGAATTAATTGTAGAGTGTAGATGTAAACATATAATGGCTATAGATACTAATATGGATCCGGACATCGTCATTGATATTGACATTGATTAAACTAAGAAATGAAACAAAAATTAATAACAACAGGGCATATGATATGGATATAAATTGATAACGTGAACATGAACATGAATAAGAAAATAAATTTATAAATAATCATTCAGATAGATATCCATATCGAAATTTTCATAAATCGGGCCACGTGCACTCAACAAAATATATGTGAGAAAAGCAATGGACGTGGATATAGACATGAATATGACTATGGACATGGACATGGACATGGGCCAATATCCACAAAATCTATTTAAAAATTTTAAAAATCATAATTGTGCCGAACATTTTTTCTAAATAAATGGGTTATTTTTTATAACTAAGACATGGATGTTCAAATAAATATTAATATTGACATGATCATTGTCATGCATATAGTCATGAATTTACATAAAGACACAGTCTTATGCACGTATAACGAAATAGACAGAGAAACATTAATATCAACAAAATTTTTACATAAACTTAGACATGAACATTAGACATGAACATTGACATTGACATAGCAATCAACATCGAAAATCTTTATACTGTTTTAAAAAAAAATTTTCAATTAATATATTTTAATTAAGTTTTCTGTAAAAAAACCAAAGACATAAAAGTATATAAAAGTAATTAAAGAAACATGAACTTGATATGGAAGCGGACTTATGTGTATGAAGGCTTAAACATGGATCCAAGCGTAATCATTAAAGTCTATAGTAGGAAGAGGACCTTATTGGTCAGTGCTCTTAAGCAAAAGGTAACCACATTTTTTATAAGTTCTTTTAATGCTTAAAAATTCCTCAAAAAATAAAGCAGCTATAAAAGTAATACGTCTCTTTAAAAGTCCTTTAAGCTTCAAAATTTCACTGGGTTTAGTTTCTGCAGAGTAAAATCATAAAAGTTTTTCTGCTTACTTGGGCAAAATGCCAAAATAATGTCTTTCTTCTACTTCATTCATGTAAGAGCAAAGAAGAAAACGCAGAAAAAACACATTCACACACAATCCAAAATATTCTGCAACACTGAATGTTAAATAAAAAGTTCATTAAAGAAACAAAAAATAAAAAACAAAATAAAGAGATGAAACTTAAGTTATGATTATGTATCCAACATGCAAGTAGAGTCATATGGTAGAAAAAAAAGAATGTTCAAAGGAAGTCATATGCAAAAACTACACGAAAATATAGATAAAATAAACTAATAATAAAAAAACATCTTTCAACAAGCAAAAGTAACTATTGAAGTATGAAATTAACAACCTCGAAGAAGAGATTGTAATAAAAATATTCTATTAGTAAAGAGGAGCAAAAAAATTGAAATGGGAAAGAAAACATAGTAACACTTTTATATTTATTAAAGGTGTATAAGTTACTAATTTTAAACATAAATAAAGATTGAGAACAATATTAGTTAAAAACACTTCTTTTCAGGACTGTACTCTACTCAACAGAACACAATAGAAGTACGAGTAAAAATAAAGTCCGCTTTGGTACAGTTGTTCGACTTAACTAATAATATTTTTTTAAATATTAAAAAATAAAAGAATATTTCTATTAACTGTGTGTCATTTTGACTGCAATAGAATTCTATATAATATTTTGCAGATTCCAGTCCCACCTACTTTTCTCCGTATTTAAATACACATTATATTATGTAATTCAAATAGACTTAAACACAGACAGTAATATACAGCAGGACATCAAAAAAGACGTAGACATAGATATTGATACCCATGGTGATATTCGTATTGACTTGGTATTCACACTGATATTGATATAAAAATCGATATATAATGCCGTTACGTCATAAACCTGTCACGAATTCAGCTTCTTCAGTATCTGTTTTTTAAGCACAGTCTGCTCTGAGATGAGTCAGCATATTATTTAATGCTCCTAACGAATTGCGCCAATATCAATTTCATATAGTACTATCGGTCCCTTTTGTGTTTGGCGTAGTCTAACAGACTCTACAATATGACCGCTATAACTCCTTGGCGAAAACCAGCTTCGATTCGTAATGAAAAATAAATTTATAACCTGCCATGATAGCCTAATCTAACGCTGATCTTACCACTTAGTGAAATACAATGCGCCGACTAGAAGTAGCAAATCTAAGAACATGGCTTGCTGGACCATGAACTACATTCTGCTTAAGGGCTTGGACCCCATTCAACTTCTTCTGTTGAGAATGCAACAGCACATTTCATCGGCATCTTACCATCTCCGCAAATACCGATCTAAACTGCAGCCAGCTCACCAAAAACCAGTCACGGAGATGAGCGGCCTTCTGTGGGGCTACCGGCTCCCGTGGTACTAGTCTATAAGGATACTGGTCAGGTTTTCGAAAGACCAAAAATAGACCTGTCGGTATCAACACACCAGGGCACTGATTCCTGTTTACAGCGTGGAAGCACTGGGTCATCTTAGACATTATTAACCCCGGTAAGTAGTACCCCCGGACGGTATCAGCATCGATCATCACAATGCAAAGTTGACACGTCACATCTTAACTCCAATTAGTAGCCTTGGGCTATAAGTAACAAAAGTGTGGCTCGCCGTCTCTCAGTGTAATGTCGTAAGTTCTTGTTAAAACTTACTTGCAACAGCTAACCGAGCTAACGCAATTCTTTCTTCCACCATATTACTTATTTTTCTAAACGACCTTCTTTGACAAACTTTAAACTCTATTTACTCTTTTGCAGATGACAGCAGCACTTGCCAATTTTTTTCTTTTCACAAACGGCCATGCCTTTTAGAGGTTGGGGCTAAGCGACAAAAATGAATGATACGCCTAATTAGGATCTCATAATAACATTTGCTTGCACGCAGGAAAAAAATATGGTTGTGATATGGTCACAATAACCATATTATGTTCTTTGTAACAATGTGTAGTTGTGGAGAACCAATTATAGTTGTTTTCAACAAAACTTTAGTCACAATAAAAATTTTTTGTTAAATTTCAACGATTACATGGTTGGTTTTAGCTTAAAAAAGTTTCAACCACAACCAAAGTTTTATAACTTTTTAACCATAATATATTATTATTAATCAAAGTATGGTTTAAAAACAACAAAATAATGTTTGCACTAAAAAATATTTTATTCTAGTTCTAGACAGTTTGTAATTTTTCTGGTAGCTAAAATTGAAAATTGTTTTTTATTGATAGAGAAAGTGAAAAAAATAAAAATTTGTGTACAAAATAAATAATTAAAGAAAGTGCAAAATATGAAAAGAAATAAAAAGGGAACCAAAACATTAAAAAAAAAGTTGAAATAAATATATGTATATGTATGTATGGTAAGCATATGCATCTTTATTTTGTGTTTGTAGCACATTTGTGAAATCATGTATTTGAGCTTATAAACTATATTTTTATATAACTGATTCCTGTTGCCTATGATCTAAGCGTTATTATAAGCAAATAATAGATTTTTTTGTGAATTTATGTTTTTAAATAATTCTTGTGAATTAAACAATAAAAACTAAGTCTTTTATATCTGGAAAATTTTAACCATTAAATGTTTATATTTAACCATAATTATGTTAATACTTTGGAATGTTATAGTTTTGCTGGACAAAAATATGGTTGCAAATGTAACAATGTGTGGCATACTTTTAGTTTACACCAACAAAACATATATAAATGAGTTAAATATGCTACACAATTTGCAAATGCTATGATGCAAGTCTATCTGCACCAAGATCGTGAATAGAGCTTATGTTTTGTTTGCAAACATAAATGTTACTCTTAGATTATGGTTACCTCAACCATATTTTTTCTTTGCGTGTGGGCACGGGCGAATAGAGTCGATTTTAATGCTCTTAGGAAACATTGTTTGCTTACTTATAGAAGTTCGATGGAAAATTGTTTATGCGATAAGGAATTGGAAGCTCTTGATGTTCTTGGCATGAAAATACAGTGTAATTTTCGATGGACTAAACATATTTTTCAAGTCTTAAAAGAAGCTTTCCAGAGCCTCGGTTTTTTGAGACAGTCTAAAAGATATTTTGTTTCATCTGATCTTCTTCCTTTTAATACCACCTACATCTGGTCAAAAATACATTTTTCATGTTAAGGCTGAAGCTGTAAAGTCTGTTTTGGAGTTACTTGACCACGTGCAGGAGATGTTCGAAGAGTGTCATAGGTGACAGTAGGTTATCCAACTCTATTGAGTCTCTTGACGCAATGTGGGTTGTGTTGTACTGTTTTGGCGACTCTACAATAGGATTTGCTCTAATGAGATTAGTTGGCTTGTTCCTGATATTTAGATGTTTCTTCGTACAACACGCTTTTCAGTGAAATCACTCCGATTTGTAGTCGATTGGCCAGTGATTCGCACTTTGCATTACAGAAAGAATTCGTTTTTACACCGAAAGGTTCGTATGTAGAATTATCTTCTTGTCACTTACAATGTAGAAAAATTAAAATTGAATGTGTTCAAACACCACTCCCTCTATCCTTCATTCCATAACCTAATTTCCTAGTTCTGGTACAAAGCATTGCTTTAGTAGAGGTCATCCCGTGAGTGCTGGACCGAGATAACCAGAAAAGTTAGACCTTGTCTATGCTAGGAGACTTGCTTAATGTAATTAAGCGATCACTAGATATCTGTCAACCTCTGGTTTTGATATAGACTTACCTACGCATTTGGAGCTCCGTGTGAGTAGATCTTTTTTTTTTATTACTGAGAATATTAAGAAATCTCTTTGGTAAATTAATAATTAATTTTAAATTTTGTAATTTTAATATACAAAATTAATTCTAAAATTTGTCTGTACATTTAAGGCCACTTTCTTTAAAAATTTTATTTCTTTAAGGGCTCAATAGATTTATTTTCCTACATACACTTATTTATATATATCTGTACAATTATATTAGTACAATGTATAGGAAATATAAAACACTTGTATTTGTATAAAATATGTGCTTTGTACTTTTTTCGATACTTGAGTCTTGATTGTTGTATTAAATAAATCTTAATTTTAAACCATAAACCTCTATATCCTTAAAAAAAAAACACATACACATGTTACTTGACTTGCATTCTATGAACTCTAATACAAGTTAAGTATTTATTAAAAAAAAAAAAACTTTATAAAATATATATTCTAATATTTGTACATACTCTTATACATTAACTAGAGATTTGGATTTTGCTTTAAAGTATCCCAAAATATAAAAACAAATTGTGCACTTGTTATAAACTCACTTGTACTAGATGTGTTGTAAAGCTTAAAATTAATACAGCAACAGCAGCAAGTACAACTACAACAATTATTTTGTGAAAACGATAACAATCTAAAAATGTTGTGTATTTCAATTTATTAAAAAAAATTAAAATAAATTGTCCTCAATCAGATGAAGCATTATATTGGCACAGAAAATTCCCTTTTTATTTTTTATGCTGATTTTATCAAAAACATCGAAGTAAATTAAAAAGCTTAGACACATAACACTTTATTGGGAGATCATTAAGACGGTATTATGATTTTTATTTGAAAATATGAATGACATTGATCAGGGCAAGATGTGAAGTTTGAATTTTTTACACAAAATTCTTGCAAAAAAAAAAAACCGACTACAAACCAGAATTCTTGTGTCTGTTTATTACGGTTCACAAGTATGGTCACATACAATAAATTACATTAACTATTGGCCCACCCTTATATTCCATCTCCAAATTTTATGCTTGTTATAGCGATCTTACCACTACAGCTCCTTGTTATTTAAACCGTCCGTCTACAACTGTTCAAAAGTTTAGAAATATGCATTAAATTATAGCAACTATAGGGGCACCCTTTAGTTTCTAATTAAAATTTAAAGCTTGCTGTTATAGTAGACTAAGCAATCAGGCTCTTTGTAAATTTCAACCGTCTCTCTAAAACGGTTCAACAGTTTGGCCCTATTTATAAATTTACATCTACTATTGTAATACCCTATAATTAATAATTGAAAATATAATAGTAGTGAACATTCTGTCTAATTTTCAAGCAGTATATAATGGTTCAAAAGATACGGCCATAAATGTCAAATTACATGAATTTAAGGAACACCCTTTAATTTATAAACTTGAATTATAAACTTGTTGTAATAGCGGCCTAAGCAATACAGGTCCCTTGTAAGTTGCAGCTGCCTGCCTAAAAAAGTTCAAAAGTTTGGTCAACTATTGGGGCACCCTTTAATTTATGATTTTTAATATTAATACTTGTTACTATTACGGTCATTACAAGCAACATTCTGTATAAGTTGCAAGCAATTGTTCAAATTCAAATTACATTACTAATGGGGACGCCTTTTAATTTTAACATTTATTTCTGTATTACTTTTTGCTATTGGGAGCTATATTGATACGCAGTTTTTTTTAATTTAAAGGTCGTGCCCTTTACTGTTTACAATACATGTAAAAACCTATATGTTCTATGGGGACATAAACCGTTCTTAAATCGGGACCAATCAGCACAATCGTAAAAAAGCAACATTCAGTCGAAATGATAACCTCCTTCTTAAAAAGGATCAAATTAGACACTGTTAAAATATAATGCAGTATTTTCTTGATCTCTACAGGCATCATCAAAATTTTTTACAATAAAAAAATTCTTAAATTTTTAATTTTTTTGCAACCAGAATTTGAATTCTGCTAGCGTCTAATTTTCTAATTGTCTTCTTTGGAAAACGTCCGCATACATTTGTAAATAATTTCTCTTTCTAAAAATGTTTAGAAATTAAATTAAAAAAGAACTATAAAGCCGAAAATAAATCAATTTTAATTCATTTATAAAATCGATGGTTCAAATCCTGGTTGGGAAAAAAATTAAAAATTAAAACAAACGCTAGGCACCGCGTATTTACATTCATACTTAACTCATAACAGTCAATATGATACTGAAACAGCGTCTATAATGTTGTGAGCAAACAAGTATGAATATCTATATATATAAAAATGAATGTCTGTCTGTATGTTTGTGCTTTATAGGAGGCCAAACCCTTGGACCGATCTTCCTGAAATTTTCACAGCATGTTACTGTGACTCTGGAAGGAATAATAGGCTATATGAAGTTTTAATTGGACAACGGGGCGTGGCACCGCCCATATAACCCAAAAATTTAAATCGCCATATTTTGGCCATTTTTTGACCTACGTCGACGATATTTGGTACATATGGTATTGGCATAATTAGGAATATGTACCAGGAGAAAAGTGGGTGGGACCCCGCCCCTTTTTAGAAAAATTAAAAATCGTAATATAGTGTTAACTACTGGACCAATCGTCATTAAATTTTCGCAATAGGATATTCTTGACTATATAAAGTTGGGAGTGGACAAAGGGGCGTGGTCTCGCCCATATAACCCAAAATTTAATATCGTCATATTTTGGCCATTTTTTGACCTACGTCGACGATATTTGGTACATATGGTATTGGCATAATTAGGAATACGTACCAGGAGAAAAGTGGGTGGGACCCCGCCCCTTTTTAGAAAAATTAAAAATCGTAATATAGTGTTAACTACTGGACCAATCGTCATTAAATTTTCGCAATAGGATATTCTTGACTATATAAAGTTGGGAGTGGACAAAGGGGCGTGGCCTCGCCCATATAACCCAAAATTTAATATCGTCATATCTTGGACATTTTTTGACCTACGTCGACGATATTTGGTACATATGGTATTGGCATAATTAGGAATACGTACCAGGAGAAAAAGGGACCCCGCCCCTTTTAAGAAAAATTAAAAATCGTAATATAGTCTTAACTACTGTACCAATCGTCATTAAATTTTCGCAATACTTTAATTTTATTTAATAACGAGGGGGGTAGCGAAGCACACTGGGTTCATCTAGTTTAAAAATAAAAAAATAAAAAGTTGCATTTCGTGGCTATCCAAAGGCTAGCACAAAAGCAACAGCAAATGTACTAATGAGTTACAAAGAGAACGACGAAGAAGTGCTTTAAGTTGTATGTGAACTTCGTCTCACCAAATTAACATTAAGATTAGTTGGTTAAATAGATGATGTTTACGACGCACATAACATAAGATAGATAGATGCAAAGAATGCTGATAAGGGATGTGGCTTTCCAGATAATGCTGCATTTCATTCTGCTAGCGTCTAATTTTTCTTGTTGTATTTGGAAAACGTCCGCATACATTTGTTAGTAATTTTTCTTTCTAAAAATGTTTAGAATTTAAATTAAAAAAGAACCATAAAGCCGAAAATAAGTGAATTTTCATAATTTAAAAAAAAAATTTCTCTATCTTAATTAAATATAAATTTTTAAAACCGCTTTAAAATTAAGACTCTGTCACCAGTTTCATTCTTCAAAGCTCCCAAAGTGGCCATTTTAGATAATCTAGTATCTAATATTGCAAACTTAAACTTCACTGCACCTTTTCTGTAGCCATATGAAATATAATTTTATACTAACAAATATCACAAATCACCTTGAATTTAATTAATTTATGAAAAATTTAAATATGTAAAATAAAACAAATTTTCCCAAAGTAGAAAAACAAAAATCTCTCTTAAGAGCTGGAATAATATAGTGAAAGAGAACCTTGTGGTTAAATAGACACGCTGGCGGCTGTACTGACAGGGCACTTACTATTGGCGCTAGTGCTACAATATTAGATTTTCCACCTAACGATTTGAGCAAAAGTTCTTAACATGAAGAGGTGGAGGAGATTAAGGAGTGTTTTTCTCTGCCCATATCCTCCCTATTAATAACGCGGTTTTTGTAGGCTAAACTTGGGTACAAAATAAATTTGTTTATTAGGGCTTCTAGTTGGTTTGGCACTAGGCCTATAATAGTTATGGAGTTATCTAGGAACCCTCTGTAAATAACTAACCATCGGACATCACAAAGAGCCTAATGGCTCCCAGTCCTAGTGGCCTGTGCAATCTAGTCTAAGGTAACCTACAGGAAGTTTAATTTTTGCGTTTTTATATTTTCATTGCTTTAAAAGCCTTTTCAGACTGACCTCGTTTAACATGATTTTTCTAAAAAATCCAATATAATACAATAGAATAATTGTATAAATGTATTAGACCAGATGTGCGATTCAAGTTGGTTGCAACTTTACAACACATTCATATTGCGAGAAATTCATGTTTTTCTAATTTTTTTTTTTTTTTTTGGAAAAAAAAATTATTGTATTTTTAATTTAGCAAAATTTGATTTTATTTAAGCATTTCTTTTCAGATTTACTAGCTTGGGTGCAGTAAAAATATGTTGTAGTACTTGAAAAATATTTTCAAGTCAATATTTTTCAAATAATTTTAATAAGGGAATTGTAAAGAGAAATTAAAAAAAAAAATAATATTTACTTTAAACAAAACTTGAAGGATTAAGAAGGACAGCATATTATCCTTTTATATATTTTAACTATATAAAATTGAAATATAATTAAAATTTAAATAATATTTAAAATAAAATTACATTCAGTTTTATATTTTTCGGTAACAAAAAGGAGCAATCTTCTTAATAAAAATTCAAATTATTTGCAGAAATAAAAAACAAAAATCTTTACAAAAAGCAACCAAAAAAAAAACAACATCAAAGGAAATCTAGCTAAAATTTTAAATCATCATCAAAAACGGTTTTCAATTCAATCGTCAACAAAGTCTTTTGGTTAAGGAAATAAAAGAATTCAAGCAGAAATCAACAGCACCTGGGTATCATCTTCAAGCAAGCAGCTCTAAGGTTACAAATGTAATGAATCCCTGAAACAGCTAATGCATGTTTGTGTGTATGGGTGTGTGTGTGTGTGCCTGTCAACAGTAAGAGTACCCAAATATATGTGGTGTATGCATTCAATGATTGACTATGAATGAGTGAATGATTTTGAAATAAGATATAAATACTATTCCTTAGGGGTGTTAACAAGTGGCAAGTGGTTGTGTCAACCAACTGAACAAATACAATATAGTTGAACGGAAAAAAGGGCAGCTAAAGAAAAGTTGCTGAAATTTGGTTGTAAAATTGATCACTGGTTCTCATTTTATCAAGTTCAGTTGCAAGATTTTATATATTTATTCTTTAAATACCCTTCAATATAAATTTAAGTTGTACAAAAGAGTTTGACATCTTTGCTTAGAAAGCACAGTTGTTTTATATGTTTTTTCCTTTTTTCACAGAAACAGACACTGGTTTACTAAATATATTAATATCAATTTTAACAAAGTATGTTCTAGGTTAGAAAGTCCTTTTTATCTCTTGCCTACTTCAATTTATTTTTTTTAATCAATTATTTTTTAAATTTTAAGATTTTTAAAAATTTCATCCTCTTTAAAACAGGTTTTTTTTAATTAATAAGAAAGCTATTTAAGCTTATTAGAAAAATATGATTTTTCACTTTGCAGCAAGCTTTATGCTCAAAGCTTTTATAATTCGATATGCTTCCAAAAAGCGTTTTAAAACTCTGTTTCTCGCAATAGAGACATTTTTTATTTAAAAGAATTTAATTAATTTTTAATTTACTTTTATACTTTACTTTATTTCCTTTTTCTTGTTTCTTGTTTAGCTATATAAAAAACAAAAGTTGAAACTTTAAAGTTTTAAAAGCTTTTCTAATGAAAGGAACAAACATAATGAAAAAGCCTGAAAAATATATTTTTAAACAAAACTTTTAAGAACAAAAAAATAATGTTTAATAAGCTGAGAAATTAAAAGCTTAGTTATAGCTTTTTAAATCAAACTTTCAAGATTAAAAATATTATTTTGTACTTACATTAAAAAATGTTTCTCAAGTACATTTTGTTTACACTAATTCAACTCTATTTCAATTTTTAGTTGTATGTACGAATAAAGTTTTCAAGAAATCGTTTGTCTTAAGAAAAAAGATATAAAAACTGTTTATCGATAACAATTCTTAAAAGGCAATTTATTAAACCAAAAATATTCTTTGCTTAAAAGGTTTAAAAATGATTAAAATCCATATGTTTCTCTTTCTATTTTTTATAATATTTCTTGTTATCTATAAAGCTTTTTTTTGCTTAAAAAAGTTTACGTTTTTATAAGTAAAAACTGTTGCTTTTTACAAAAATCTTAATTAAATTTATACTCTTAGAAAGCTTTGTAATTTTTTTTCGCAAAAGCTTTTTGTGAAAACTTTTTGACGCGAGCTTTTTATGTTTTTTTATTTAGGTTAATTATATGAGACATACATATACTTATACAAAAAAAAAAAAAAAAATTATTAAAAAAAAGTATTTGTAATTGTTTTCGGAAAAGCTTTTTGTAAAAACTCTTTGTCGAAAGCTCGTTAGAATTTTTTTATAACAAGAATGGATTGATAAGGTTATTTATATGAGACATACATACTTATACAAAATATGATCTTGCGAAAAGTTTTTTTTCAATATTTTGTAATAAAGTTTTTTTTTTTAACTAATTTTACTTATTAAAAGTTTTTTGAAAAATTGTAAAAACAAAACGTTCTTCCAAAAGCATAATTTATAACTAAGGTAAAGATTAAGTTGAAGAGTTTGCAATAAAATAAGAGCTTTACTCAAAAAATAGCTTTCTCCGCAAGAAATTTGTTGATATACAAATTTTAGCCGTTCAAAAGCTTAATATTTAATAGTAATTGTTTCTTTTTGATTTTATTTTAAATTTATTAATATACACGTCAGAGTGCTACATTCGGCTGTGCCTAATCTTATTTAGTGAAGTAACTCCAATCAAAAAAGCAGAGAATTATAAAATTGGTTACTGCATGTGTATAATTTAACATAAAAAGGACATCGGCTCTTAATGGGTTAAGCATTTTTGAAATTTTAGTATTTCCTTAAAGATCTCTTCAAAAGCTTTAGAATGATACCCATGTTGATATTTAAAAAAATTTTTATATTTCAGGGTCCCGTAACTCAGAAAATATTGGAGAGCGCTAATTTTTTCGCTTGATGTTTTTGTTTATTTTTTAATTCTCTTTTGCCGCATATATTCATTTTTTGATTAGAGTTACTTTATTGTTCAAAATGATATGAAAAAATCAGAGGTAGGCGTTGTGTTTTTCCTGCAACCTCGACAGACATAGACCGATCATGCTGATTTCCAATAGCACATTTTTCGACACTATATCTGATCTATTGACATATTTATTTTTTTTTTGTGAAATCAAACTTGGTTTTAACACTAACGCGGACGGACAGACGGACATCGCTATGCATAAGAAGTCAGAATATATATACTTTATGGAAATGGATATTGTAGAAATTACAAACGGAACGACAAACATAGTTATAACCTTCTTCCACTTTTTGTGGTGAAGGGTATATAAAGGGATCCCGAAATCCCTTTGAGGTTTTTATTTTAAAAACAATCCCTTATTTTGATTGTAAGGTCTATCAAATTCGTTGTTGCGGAACTTAGCTTTCCTACTTGCTTTTTTCGTAAATCTTATAGTGCACTCGAGCATGTAGCAAACGATAAACACATTTTCTTGTAATCACTTTGACATTTATGCATATAAAAGATGTCAATTTTTGAATGGGGATACAAAAGTTTTTTTTTTTATTTATTTTCAGTATCAAGTGAATTTAAAAGTTTGCAAAGGGATGGTAAGCTAACAAACAAAAACAAGTAAGCCAACATATTTTCAGATATTTTTTCAAATTAAGAACTTCGTAAATTCCCTATAAAACTTTATACAGGAAAAAATCTTTCAAGGAGGCATTACACTGAGACGAATAATGTCATTCAATCAATTTTGTAACTTTCATCGCGGAGGATTGTAGTGGAGTGATACATAATAACATGTTTAAAAAATGTGCAATTGAACATCATATTTGTCCTAGTACAGAAGTTTTTACATTCGTTTTATTACTTACCAGCCCAGGTCTTCGTCTACATTCGTCTACATTTTATAATAATATATAATTTCTATTATTTAAAGGTGCTACCAAGTTTATTCGGTGAAGTTGCGTTTATTCAATTGTCTTTTCTCTCGTTGCTTTGGAAATGATGGGTAAATAGTATGCCAGGGTTTCTGATCACAAAATTTTATTAAAGTTTATCACCATGGTTTGACCGCCAACAGGCAGACAACTTTACAACTATTTCAGAAAAGTTCATTATAAATATCTCTCTTCTCTCCAAAAAGGTAATGCCTGATAAATAAATATATAGTCATACTTACGAACAGCAAGCTCTCTTTAATTCTTCATTAAAATCTTGTGCATGCCCTTAATGTTTTGTTAATAATCAATATGACTTTAGGAGTAAGTGGCCGAGTAGAGACTTGGCATCTTTGTAAGCAGTAATCATTTTTATTTAGTAGCAGCAATTTCTGTACAGAAGCTATACGACTGAAAGATACCTACCTTTTTCACTTGTTGTAAAATCGCTGTTCAGTAGCAATGCTGAGCAGGTAAGATGTTCGATACCGAAGCTTTATTAGTAATCTTTCTAGGTGATTTCTCGTTTGACAGTATTGAATTTGTATTTAGTTACAATTTTTAGCAGAAGCTGTGAAAGAGTGGAGGATAGATCATTCAGTTGGTCACCAGCTCGAAAGTTATTAAATTTTTATTTATTAGGAAATCTATATAGTCTTGTATATTGATAGAGGCTCTAATATATTTTCGACTCTATTCCTTAAATAATAATTATGTAGAAGAGATAGCAACGCTTAAGAGTGTAATGCATTATTAATGCACACGAAAAATGCTGAAATATCCCAAACAAAAAGGAGTCTCCGAAAAGGGCAATGAGATCATCGAACATGTTCTTTAGGACTCCGACATTTAGAAATAAAATTTTCTTAAACAACAGAGGTATACAAGGCTCAGTTGGTATGGATGAAGTATTATTTTATCCAAATATAATTGGCACAAAAAAATGGAAGGAGGGGAAGTTAAGCAAATGTTCGCCTGTGGCAAATAGACAGATAGAGCAATCGAGGATAGCGCAATATATTCATAATGACTCTTGTTAGTGATAATAGAATAGTTGTAAAGGGCGAATGTAGGAAATTTTTAATTGTTCAATTTCCTGCATACCTTAAGGCTGCGAAGTTACAAATAAGAGGAATTTGTGAAAGGGGTATTTGCCTAATCCTGTCAGGTTATCAGACGATTGTTCTTAATATTTTAATTCGGCAAAGTTCCTTTTCGAAGCATTAATATTTAAAATTAAAATCCCTAAGCACTGATTTTTGTAGAAGAAATCAGAATAAATAGAAGAAGATTACTAAGCAAATACTGTTAATTTCCCTCCAGTAATATTGTGATTCCTTTTATGGCTCCCCTGCTACAAAGTCACGAATATGCTAAATTAGTACAAAACGTTAGAAGTGTACAATAAATAAGACTAAATCGGGCAAATAATGACTTCTATAGCAGACATCAGAAACAGTAGTGCCAGAAATTTTCAAAGAAAAATCTTTATTCGCCGGAAAAAATCTTAATTTTAGAAAAAAAATCTTCAATATTTTTTATGCTTTATAACGTGTTGTTACTTTTAATGAGGTTACCATAAAAAAACACAAACCAAAAATATATGTACATGCAAGTGTAAATAAAAATTAAAAAGTAAACCAAAAAATCAAAATTAAAAAAATTAATTTAAAAAATTTTAGAGATCAAATGCTTCTGGTTTTAAGGCAAAAAAGTGAAAAAATTACTTTTTTTTTTGAAAAAGTAATCAAAATTGTATTAAGAATTGAAAATATTTCACACATTTTTAATGATAATAGTATGAAGGTTTCAAATTTTTTTTAAATATTAGTATCATTGTTTTCAAATATTAGTATAAATTTTTATATAATAGCAAAAAATCCTGAGTGTATAAAATGCCCTCTAATGTGACGATCGCTAAATTATTTTGGTCATACCGAAGGTTGATATAAAGCAAATACAAATGTACAAGACGAGTTACAGAGAGAATAACAAAGAAATGCTTTGGCGTGTGTGTGGACTTGCTCTAACCAAATTAAAATTGATTAAATTAGTTAGTTAAAGAGATGATGTTTACATTGTATACAACCTAAGTTTAATAGATGCCAAGAATGCTGATGTAAGATGAAGCGATCCAAAAAAGCAGCATTACATTCTGCTGGTGTATAATTATTCTTGTTTTCTGTGGAAAAAGTCCGCACATTTTTATAAAGAATTTTTCAAATCCTGATTTGGAAAAAATTAAAAATTCATTTTTCTCTCCAAATGTTTTTAGAAATTAAAAAATAAAAATCCTTTAAATTTATTTATGTTGACTAAATTTTAGTAGGAAGTTGCAATATTAGGTATAAAGCAACTAAATTAAAAAAAACTTAATTTTGGGAAAATTATCTTCAAATCTTATTTTGACTAAAAAATTTTTAAAATTAAGGTAAAATCTTCATTCTGGCATCACTGGTCAGAAAAATGGTGAAATGGTGATTTTTCACAATATACGAGTATTGCTGCAAGAGAATTTAGAGAATTAATTTATTTGTTGGATTTCAGGTACTGAACCAAAGGTTCAGCAGCTCTTAACTGAACGCGCCGAATAGTAAAGAATGTTTTTTTGAGCCCGATACAATTATAAATTGTGTAAAATTAGCGAAAAATTGAATTCTAATTAAAACTATTTTTTATTCAAAAGACTAATATATGGCATGAACATCAGAAAATGATTTCGGTCATATGGTGAACGCGGCTGTTCTTGAAGAAGCGACCTCTGGATGTACAATTTAGGTCCTCTTTTTCTTCGTGTTTTTGGCCGCATGTCCCGAATAACATGATCAGTGTGTGCCTCCTAGGCGTTAATTATTCCTGATTTGAAAATAATAGAGAGCTGTCAGGCAGTGCGATTGCCTTAGAGGAAAATTGACAGGTTCTAGAAATCAATTTGTTATCAAATTCGTTTCTACAAATCGATGGTTATACTCAGCATATGGTAAGTAGCGCCATCCTGTTGAAGTCACATATTACCCGCATCAATGTCGGGCTAGAGACCTGTAATGAGAGCTCTGGCAAAATTTTTTTTAAGAAATAAGGTCTAATGATGCCACCAGCGTTCAAACGACAATAAATGGTTTGCGTTTAAATTTTCTGGTTAAGTTGGAGTCTTAAGTGACTGTTGTAGAGTAGGTTCGCTTCATAAGCAGCAACTTCGTCTATAATTTAGATCGTTTGGCCAAAAGTAAGTCTCATCGTTGAATAATTAGTTGACAAACTGCTTAAATTGATAGCGTTATTTAAACATCAAAAATTTATGATGAGTTGTCAGAGTAAAGTGGCCATATTTTTTAAAAATGAGAGCAGTTTAATAGTTTGTTTGGCAGATAACCCTTTTGTAAGTTTTGGATATTAATAATCGATCTCTAGCTTTGACAACATAAGGTTTTCGTAAATAAAAAAAAATTTAAACTATTTATTTAAAGATTAACGTTTATATGGTATATTTCCCCATAATCTTTTCTATTATTTAAATATCTGCTTACTTTATATCCAATAAGTTTTAATACAACAAAAACAAAATTGCGTAAATAAACCACTATAAAGAACATTATTTGAACCTTTAAATTCATTCAAAAATAGATGCTTAAGAAAATTGTTGTCAATCATTCTATTCATTGAAATGTATATATTTTAATGACGGTCAAAAAACCAGAATGACAAAAAAATAATGAAGATGATTTAAATTGTGTTTTTATGCTGGTTAAGAGCGCCTTCTTATAGATTTTCAAGCAACACATTTTGTTTACAAAAGAAGATAAAAGATAGAAAAGAAAGATCCATTAAGATAAAGGAAATAAAACATTATTGCAGACTTAAGCAAATTTTCTAGAAAACGTTTTATTAAAAAAAAATAAAAATAAAAATAGATAAATAAAAATCAATCATTTCAATTTAGTGTTTTTGCTTAAAACCAATAGAAAAAACTAATATTTCGGGAATTTCATCACCTGTTAAATATTTCCATTTCCTTTTTTTTCAAATGCCTGAAATGTTAGAAAAAAATTGGGAAAAATAAATAAAAATCAAATTAAGTTCAATTACTTTTCAAGCTTAGTTTCACATTTGTTTTATTGCGTTTTTTTTTTCTCTCTTTGAAATGATTTTTTTTTTTGTTTCTTTAACCCCCTTTTAAAAAGGAATTACAAAAAATTTATTTCTTTTTTTTTTTTTTTTTTTTGTTTGCCATTTGAACAAATTGTTCATTTTCACTGTGTTCTACAAAATTTTACTAAATTCTTTTTTAGTATTTTGCAGCAATTTAAAATGTTTGTGCAAGTAAAAGAAGCTATGTGTGTATGCATGTGTGTGTGTGAGTATGTTAAAAAGGCTGGCATGTGTGTGTGCAAACATTTTTTTGATTCATTAAAAATTAACACACTTCAAAGTGTTTTATAGACATGATATTTTCCACTCCTTCTTTGACAGACATGATGAACCATGTGTTAAGTTTTCGAGGGTAAAATGTTACGGTGCGTTCAAATGATAGGAATTTAAAGAGAAGCTTGTTTTTGTGACACCTTTTTGTGGTTATTGATGATAAATATTGGCATAAATAAATTTAATGAAATTAAATTTTACTTAATCTAAATGAATTGAGCAATCGATACAGGTTTATGAAAAAGCCCTTAGAATAGATTTTTGATCATGTTCGAAAATTCGAACTTGAAAAAGATATATTTTTTTCCACAACTGCAGTAAATATCTAAAAATTATATTTTGCCAAATTTTAATGGAGATTTTAAATTTGAAACAATTAGCTAAAATGAATATATATTGAAATAAAGTTTTTAGGTTATGTTGAAAATTTTGAAATTAAGAATTAAAAGTTTAAATTCCGGACTTTTCAACTCATTTTTGAAAATTTATAATTTATATTAATTTAAGCAAAAGATTCCAGAGTCTTAAATATTAAAAATTTAAGTTGTGAGACATTTTCGAAGATTTACTTAAATTTACTCAAATTTCTATTATACTTTTCAAAATTATTAATTTTGGAATATTTTCCTTTCCTTATAGTATCACATATATTAATTAATATTTTTAGTAACGAAATCATGATTAAAAATTTTTCTTCTGTTAATGATTTCAGGTTACGTTCGAATATTCGGACATAAAAAAAATTAACTCGAAAAATATTGTGTTTTGAAAACTTAATATCTAAAATTTTATATTTTACAGATATTTTGAGTAAATTATAGTCATTAGGTTCATATTTAAAACTTTTGCGTTATGTTCGAAAATTCGGTTGAAAGTTCGAAAATATTTTGTAAACTGGGGAAGTCAAATACCCCAAAAAAAACATTTTTGTAGCATTTTTTTTTAGTATTTAAATGATTAAAAATTTATCAAATGTTTATGATTTTAGATTACGTTCGAAATTTCGGACATACGAAAAAAAATTTTTAAATACAAATATTTAAACTTAAAAAATAGTGTGATTTGAATAAAATACTTACTATAATTTTTTATTTCGCAAATAAATTAGGTAAATTATAATCAGTAGGTTCATATTTAAAAGTTTTATGTTATGTTCGAAAATTCTGCTTAAAATTCGAAAATAGTTTGAAAATTAAAAAGAAATACTCTCAACCTGGTGAAGTCAAATACACAAAAAAAGATTTTTGTAGCATTTTTTCTGTATTTGAATAATTAAAAATTTGTCACATGGTTATTATTTCAGATTACGTTCGAAATTTCGGATATACGAAAAAAAATTTTAAATATAAAAAATTTAGACTTAAAAAATAGTGTGATTTGAATAAAATACTTACTAAAATTTTTTATTTCGCAAATAAATTGAGTAATTATAGTCAGTAGGTTCACATTTAAAACTTTTGTGTTATGTTCGAAAATTCGGATTAAAGTTTTTTAGATTTTCTCAACCTAGGAAATTCAAATACACACATATACATTTTTTTTAGCAATTCTTCTTTAAATTTTTCGGTATTTAAATAATTAAAAATTTGTCGCATGATTATGATTTAAGGTTACGTTTGAAATTTCGGACATAAAAAAAATTCTGTTTCGAAAAGTTATTTTCAAAACATTTTATATTTCACAAATATTTTGTGTAAAGTATAGTTACTAGGTTCATATTTAAAAGTTTTGTGTTATGTTCGAAAATTCGGCTTAAAGTTCGAAAATAAAATTGAAAATCAAAAAAAAAGATTCTCTTAACCTGGGAAGTAAAATACACAAAAATAGGATTTTTTTTCGGGTTGCTTGCATAAATTCGAAAATCTAGTAACGACTTCAAAAATCTAGTAACGATTTCAAAACTTGCTTGTCATTTAAAAAATACATTTTGTATTCGAAAGTTCATGTATCTTTTTTTCCATTAATAATTCCAATTTTCTTTAAAGGCTCAATGTCATTTGTTTTAATTACCACGAGAAAAAAAATGTGTTCAGCAAACGCTGCATATGTTTTGAACTTAATTAAAAGTGAATTTCAAATAACTTTTTAAAATAATTACGAATTAACCACATTTAGTACATATTTTTTGCCTTTAAAAGAAGGAAGAGAACAACTTGTTTTAAAAAGAAATTTAGCACTTCATTTCAAAACTTTATTTTAACTTTAATTAAAATATTAAAATTGCAATATTCTCAGCGTGAACAAAATAAAAAAAACAAAAAACGAAAAGATTTAAACGTTGCTAAGTGAAAAGAAAAATTCCGAAAATAAAACAAAACTAATTTTGAATAATTTTTTAATTATGACCACAAATTGTGAGAAATATTTACGTTGTTTCTTTTTAAGGGGAGAATAAATTTAATAAAGTTTCTTGTGCCGTCTTCAGTGGCCAGCAAACCACATAATTAATAAATTTTTATTACAACATTATTATTAATAAACTAAGAAATTGTAATTTGTTCTCTGTCCAAAGTTTTTCAATTACAATTACCCAGGCTATTTGGGAATGAGAGAAAAACAAAGAAATTAAGAAGAATAATATGCAACTAAAATTATTTTTTTTATTTCCTGGAGCTGGAAATATGCTTCATGTTTAAGGTTCAATGAATTTTTAATAGTGCACAAGTGGTAGACCGTGAAAGTGTTCTGTGGTTGGCGACAAGAGACATTAAATTTCTTAGAAAATTTTTGTTCAATTTGTAGGATTTTCTTTAAGCAGAAATCATATATACTGACAGTAAAAACAAGCTAACCATTAAATTGTTTTTTTTTATTTGAACATTTGAATAGAATCATACAACTGAAAGGAAAAAAATCAAAAATAAGGAAATCAGACATGGTGCTCTCTGCAAGTTCACGATCCAGAAAATGTCGACCACAAAGGGGTTTAAGAAAAAAACAAGAGTTCTATAATCGGCTATGCAGAATCTTATATACCCTTCACCATCTATGCAAATGTGAAGTAGCTCCAATCAAGAAAGCAAATATTAAGGTGACAGAGAATTAAAAATTAAAAATAATTTTAAATAAAAATGCCATCAGCTCTTAATGGGTTCAACATTAAAAAAAAATTTTAATATTTCCCTTAAGATCTGTTCAAAAGCTTTAAAATTATACCCATATTGATATTTAAAAAAAATTTAAAAATTTCGGAGCCCTGTAACTCGGAAAGTATGGGCGAGTGCCAATTTTTGGACTTGATCTTTTCTTCTTATTTTTTAATCCTCTATCGCCCAATATATTTATTTTTTTTTATTGGACTTACTTCATTAATCCAAATGAAATGAAAAAATTAGAGATAGGCGAGGTGTTTTGCCCACTACCTCGAAGGAAATGGATCGATCATGCTGATTTCCAATAGCGCCTCTTTTGGTACTATGTCTGATCGACTGGCTTATTTAGCTTTTTTCTTGATTTCAACATTAACACGGACAGATGTGATCAAGATTCTCGTCAGTACCTGGCCACAGGCCTTCAAACTTGACGGTGGTCTTACCACTGAGTGAAATACAAAGCGCCGACTAACGTCCTCCACTGGACGTAGCCAACAGAGTTGCACTTTCAAGAACATGGCTTGAAGGACCATGAACTGTCCCTTGCTTAAGGGTTGGACCCTATCCAACCCATCTGTTGAAAGTGCAATAGCACACTTTGTAAGCACCGCACCTTCCCTGCGGAAACCAACTTTCACCAACAGCCACTACGTGTAACCCGAAGGGACCTTACCAATAACTGGGTACAGAGATGGGTGGCTCTCGGTATAGACTACCAGTGCCAGCTTATTTAAGGACACTAGTGACTTCTTCGACTGTACCCAACTGTCTATCCAGATTTGGTGCTTGCACAGCGGGGGACTGGTTCCCCCTATACCCCGAGAACACTTCGTCTGTGCCTAGGTTAGATCATCCAGACTTTTAGTGGCGCCGGTGGGAGGACAAACGGACAGAATGACATCGCTCAATCCACTTTTTGTAATGAAGGGTATAAAAATTAAACTAAAGATACCGTTGCATTCGCTGGAACTCGTAGCCGCATCATGATCAATTATGTATTTTGAAAATGGATGGATGACGTTAATCTGATTGAGATGTAGTTTTAATAAGATGGCGCTACGTCCCATACAGCTTTAGGAACCATTGACTTGTTAAATCGAAGTTTAGGGATAATTTGATTTCAAGAAGTGGACCTGTCAATTGGCCTCCAAGGTGGTGAATTTCGGTACTTCTCAATTATTTATTTCGGAACAACAACAACAGTATTATTAGTGTCATACAGCAGCAATGCTTAAAAGAGCGGCCCAAAAACTAACGCCCAAAATGCGCTCGTCAAGAATAGCAGCGATGGTCATTGAAAATTAATTAGGATGGAATAGTTCTAAGGAAGCCCTGAGGAAGGAAAGCGAACGATGAACTAGATGACTATCCTGGAGACAGAATATAGCTGCCTCGGATATCATTTGGATGAAATGAAATCAAAGAAGTTTGAACTTGATCAAAGGCAGTAGCGTGCTGAATGTTAATGCCACGAGTGGCTGCATTTAACAGCAAATGCCTAGGCGGAGGCATGTAAGACTCTGTAGGGAAAAGAGAAGCTTTCAATTAACAGTTGACGATAAGAAACCACTAAACCCACAATAAATGTGTGTTAAATGGCTCGGGACTTTTTATAAGCAGGAAGCTGGATATCGCAAGCGTATTTTTGATTTGTCAATAACTATCAAACGGTTGGGTTTAGTATTCCTCCTACACGATCATTATTAGATTAAGAACTCTCGCAAACGTATCGGGTTGATGATTTCAATTCACCGTTTTACTTTTTCGATGATGATTATTTTACTTTCAACGAAAATGGAAAGTTCTGGCGATCGATGACATCCAGTTTCGTAAGTCTTAATGAAACAGTGCCATGTATATTCTATCACTTGTCTTCAACACCTTTATTTTCTATACTATCCCTTTCTAAAGAAGGTAACACAATTAATAAGTAGGCATTATTGTCTGAGGGATACTTATCTCTTAAGACAGTCGATGTCAAACATAAAATATCTCTCTGATGCTGGTTTTATATATTTGAGATTGGCGGTTATCAAAAAGTTATGCCGTGTCCTCCTGTGCTGACTTTTAAGATCTTGATATTTTACTTGGTTTGAGATCTTTTAACAGCATAATGCCCAAAGTCAGTATAACGTGTACCATTTCTTTAACATGACTTGATCAAAGCAGCATACGTAGCGAATTAAAGAAACAGTGACCAGTGTTACTTGCAATTTTAAAAATATCTGATGAGTCTTAAATAATTTGCGTTTTGTAAAGAACTTGTTTGTTTTTCTTAAATCTGAGCGTAACTTTTGGGAAAACTTTTTAAAAGTCATTATCATTTGGCTGCATCGAGATATTCAGGCATGTTACAGAACTCAATTCCAATCGAAAGTGGTTTTAATTCTGCAAATTGGTTCTTCAGAAAAAGAAAAATTTCTTCGGAATGAAATCACTATGAAATTTTAAAGTGGAATTGATTTTCTTTTAAATTTAAGTTTCTGAGGTTTTTATTTTTTTCCTGCATTTGTATCATTATTTAGATTAGCCTCTTTGTTACTTTTTTTATTTTATTTAAAGAGAAGTAGCACTTCAGGCATTAATACCTACTTAGTTTTTGTAACCGTGCTACATTCTTTAGGAAAGGGATTGATGAGAGAGAAGACAGGTGGTGAAAGGAAATAGATATAGCCATTTTATTAATTATTTTACTTCGCCGGCGAATATGCTATGAAGAAGTATGATCAATGTTGCCATATTAGCATTGGAAAGGTGGGATTCAGCATCTTTTATCAATATAAAAAACTAATCGAAATTTGAAGAAGGTAAAATAAATTCGATCGGCATGGTTATTACGGAATTAAAACCATTTCGATCTAAATGTGCGACCTAACTGACTGTCTTATCAAATATTTTTCTTACAGTGTAAACAGCCTTTTCTTATTTCGGAAACAAATTAAAAATTCCCAAAAAAACTAGAAACAAAATCCATACAAAAATATTAAAACATGTGTGAGTTTTTGTTGTGGCATTATTATTTTGCATAAAATGCAAAACATTTCTCCCAAAAATTTTCTACAAATAAATATCCTTGAAAATTACTAAGAAGAAAAATATTTGTGTCCACAATTTGTTTTCAAGACAAACGAAAACAGAAACAACGGCTGCAGTACAAGAATTTCTTTCAACCAAAAACTTATATTCTCATGCAGATAAATTATTTAAACAATACATTATTTTAAACTTTTTGTATGTGTGTTTTGCAAGTATGATGCTGTTTGGGGAATACAACAACAATAGCAAGAATACATTTTGTGGCAAACATTAAATGAAAACATTTTGTAACAAAATTTACGAAAAAGGCACCCACAAAAATAATCCAGAAGTTTATATGTGTGTTTGTGTGTGTGTGTGGTGGCATTGGTAACAACAATATAAGAAATGAACAAATAAAATGTCGCTTAATTAGACATGAGAAAACCGCAAATGAGTGTTAAAAGTATTTTACAACACATTTATTCTCACTTTTTGTTTAGTTCCATTTTCTTTGGCAAAAACAATAAAAAAACCAAATCACAATGAAAATGAAAATAAAACAAATAAATGTGAGGGAAGATGATATAAAAAACATGAAAATGTACTAAAAGTTTCATTAAAGTTTAAAAAGAAGTAACGCGTAAACAAATGGGACTTTTTGCCACGCGTTGCTGCAAACAAAGGTTTTTATGATTGCAAAACAAAAACAGAAAAAAAACCTTAAGTGACAGCGAAAGTGATTAGAAAGTAATAATAATAGTAACATTTTCAATTAATTTTAAGGAATTATTTTAAAGGGTTATGATGCTCACCTTTTAACAAATAAAGGATTCTAAATATGTGAAAAGCTATGAAATTTTGATAACAACTGATTACAGCTGTTGGATTAAAATTCTTCAAACCTTTGACTCGAAATAGTAATTCTTTAAAATAAATCGATTTCAAAACAGATTTCAGATGTCTGTCTATAGCGGTTTAAAGATATTTTCACATACATCAAATTACATTAGCTATTGGGACACCCTTATATTCCTTCTCCAAACTTTATACTTGTTAAAGCGCACTTAGCCCTACAGCTACTGTTATTTCAACCATATGTCTACAACTGTTCAACAGTTTGGCAATATATATCAAATTACAGTAACTATTGGGACACCCTTTAATTTTCAATTTTAAATTATATACTTGCTGTTGTAGTAGACTTAGCAATCAGTTTCCTTGTAAATTTCAACCGTCTGTCTATAATGATTCACCAGTTTGGCATGAAATTACCTCAACTATTGTACCACCCTTTAATTTTTAATTTAAAATATTTATACTTCTTTTTATACCAAACAAAGTAGTGGACATTTTGTCTAATTTTCAAGTTTTTGTATTTAAAAATTCAAAAGTTACGGCCATATATGACAAATTACATTTATTTTGTAAACAGCCTTTAATTTTTAAATTCAAATTATAAGCTTGTTGTTATAGTGGACTTAGCAATATAGGTCCCTTGTTAGTTTAAGCTGCCAGTCTATAACGGTTTAAAAGTTTGGCCAAAAACATTAAATTATTATAACTATTGGGACACCCTTTATTTTTCTAATCTAAATTTTATACGTGTTGTTATAGCGGAGTGTGCAATATAAGTTTTTTGTTAATTTCAAGCGTCTGCCTACATCAAATTAAATGAACTATTGGGGCACCCTTTAATCTAAAATTTTGGATATTAATATTTGTTTGTATAACGGTCATAGCAGTAGCTCTTTGGTATCGTTTTGAATATGAAACTGCATATTGCAGTTTTTAAAGAAAATGTAATTTTTTGGGGTCTTAAAAATTGGCGCTCGCCCATATTTTCCGAGTTACAGGCCTCTGAAATTTTCAAATCTTTTAAAATATCAATATGGGTATGATTTAAAAGCTTTTGAAGAGATATTTAAGAAATTACTATTTTTTGTTCAAATGCTTAACCCATTAAGAGCCGATGGCATTTTTATGTAAAATAATATATATATGCAGTACCAAAAATTTTTTTTATTTTTTAATTCTCTTTTTTGATTGGAGTTACTCTTCACTAAACTAGATTTACATAGATGTTGAAGGGTATATAAGATTCGGTATAGCCGAAGATAGCACTCTTACTTGTTTACAAACTGTTTATATCTTTTTTTCTGCAAATTTAACATTTCACAGGAAAACTTTTCAAATATAATAAAATAATTAAAATTATATACAGATAAATATCTCAGGTGCGAGTTTGTCTTACACACGAAGGATTCCGAATAATGTATGCGCTAACTTTTAATGTTTCCACTTGCTATAGCGCACATAGTTTAATATACACATCACTTCAGGAGCATCCTTAAATTTTTGGCATTTTTTTTTGTGTTATAACCACTACAGTAATACACCTTCTGTAAAAACGTCAAGACTTTACTTATCATGATTCCAGAGATAGAGGGCTGAGACATATTAAAAATTACGGCAATCGGAAAAACGTCAAAAATCACTGCTGGTACAAAAAATCGACTAATTCAAAATAAACAATTATTTCGCGAAAACTAATCTTAATTACAAAAAATCCTTAAGTAAATAAAACACAGTTTAAATGCCAAAGAGAAAAAAATCCCAAAAGTCTCACTAAATATTATTTGTTTATCATTTATGCAGAGTTGGCAATCTTCTAAGGAAAAAAAAGCTGAAAGTGTTAAGTCATTAAAATGGCACAATAAATGAAAGGAGATCATATTTTTATTACTGATCAATAATTAAAACTAAAAGTAGGATCTCTGATTTCCCTAACTAAACGATACTAAGGCATAAAGTACATTTTTTTTTTAATTTTTAAAACCACTGCACTGCACAGAACTCACCGAACTTTATTTAATGTCATTGTCGAATGCAAAGACATTCACAATGCGCTACTATATGTTACGTGTTTCAGTGAATTATACTTTTTTCCAAATCGGCTTTAATAGGCAGGGACTTTTACGAGTGCTTCGTATTTTATTCTTTCTGCCACAATTGGTGGTATATCAGATAACATACTATGTGATGTAATAAAAAATATTAAAATAAAATTGTGTTCTCTAGTGGTACGCTTTAATTACATCGAGCAAAATTTAGGTAAGACTTCAGATTTAAACTTTACAAATAATTCCTGCAAAAAACGACTTCAAAACAGACTGACGTGCAGATGGTCACTGAGTACGAATTGAAAATTTTAATACACACTTCGTTTAAATTTCAGTTTTCTATCTATAACGATTTAAAAGATAAGGCTATTTATATCAAATTGCATCACCGATCTGGGCCACCCTTTAACTTTTAATTATTTATACTATTGCTATAGCCGAAGTTCATATTTTGCGCAATTTGCAAGTGTAGCTGTATAAAAGATAGAGTAATAGAAGTCAACTAACTCCTGCTATGAGGACACCCTTTAATTTTTTTTACTTGTAATTACAGAATGGTTTTACACAGTTTATTCAAAATTCAAGTGTCTGTATATAACGGTTTAAAAGATAATGCCATCTACGTCAAATAACACAACCTATGGGGACACCCTTTAAATCCAAAATTTAATTTTATTTTGCTGTTATAGACGACATGCAAAAACACATTTTGTTTGTTAATTTTAGATATCTGTCTATAACGTTTCAAAATATAAAGAAATAAACATCAAATTGCATCAATTATAGGGACACCCATTAATTTGCATTTTTATACTTATTGTTATAGCAGACAAAGAAGTAAGGATACTATTTAATTTAAAAGTGTTTTGCTATAACAGTTCAAAAATAAGCCTATATAAATCACCTATAGGGACACCCTTTCATTTGTATTTTTATGTTTATTATTATAGCAGACATAAAAATACACATTTAGTTAAATTTTCTAGTATTTTATATAACGTTTCAAAAGAAGGAGCGTTACAAGTCAACCTATGTCTCCTATGGGGGCACCCTTTAATCTGCAGTTTGATTCTTATTGTTATAGGAGACATCGAAGTACTCATTTTGCGCAAATTAAAAGTGCTTGACTATAACGGTTTTAAATATACAGTTGTATAAGTCAAGCTATGTCTTATATGGGGACACCCTTTAATTTACAATTTTATTCTTTTCTTATAGCAGACATAGAAGTACTCATTCTGTGTAATTTTTAAGTATTTGACTATTACGGTTCAAAATTTAGAGCTATATAAGTCAAGCTATGTCTCCTATGGAGACATCCTTTAATATTTAAATTAGTTTTTTTTTATTACGTTCCTCTATTGTGAGCCATAGTAATACCAACTTGGCTAAAACTGCATATGGGTGTTCGTTATGGCTCAGTAAACATGTAAACACCAAATTTGCTGTATTGGGTCACCCTCTAGTTTTTAATAATAAGAAGTAAGCACCATCTTTATTTGCGGTCGCAAATAAAAAAGACCAATTCGTCTTCTTCGTTTTTGATAGCGGTTAAAAATCGCTAGTTTTATCAAAACCCTATAAAAAAAGCACTTGTTTTGAAATTAAAATCTTTTGCAAAAAATATATTTTCTAAAACTAAAATGTAAAATTTCCCAAATATTACTAAATTCTTAGAAAATAATCATTTAAAAAAATTAATATTAGTATTTAGTATTTTATTCTTACAAAGCTTTGATATGAATTTTAACATTTTGCTTTGCTGAAAATATTTATTCAAATTTATTCTATTGATATTTGATGCCTTATTTTTATGACTTTTTCTAAATGCTATTTTGTGATTTTTATAGAATATTAAGAACAATTTTAAACCAATTCTATCACTGTTAACTACATCATACGCAAAATTTTAATTTTTATATTAAAAACGTATATTAGTATAATATTAAGCATATTTGCTAATGAAATAATAAAATAAAAAAGAACTAAAATAAAGAACTTAATTTGAAACGCAAAATTCACTTAAAAAACAGCGCACTTGTATTTTTGACGATTTTAATTTTTCATAAAGAATTCATGATGTGCTCTACATTATTAAAAACTTTATACGCAACGATTTTTGTTTTTTAACAAGAAAAAACTAATAATTTTATTTGAAACCCCAAACATGATTATGAGACATAAAAACTATAGAAATTTAATTTGGGTAATATATAAACAAAAACGCACCGCTGATCCCACAAATAAATATATTTACTCTAAAATCCGAAGGTACGATCAGATTAGCCAAATATTTGACAAAAAAGACGTAACCACTTAATTTTGAATAAAATGTGTCCTTCTCAAATAAAAAAAGGTAAAGGTCGTAATTATAGCTGTCAGAAAAGTTTTAATAAAAATTTGTAAAAATAGTGGTCACGTTTATTTGGTCAATTATGTGACTAATCTGACTGCACCGTAAGTAATGGCATAAGACATACACTGCTATATTAAAGATAAACACACACATTCGCTCATATACGCTGCTGATGCAATTTTGTGAATTTACTAGTCTTATCTTCCTTAATTGCTCACTATTCTGTTTTACCTTTATATCCTTTAAAAGTTTAACCATCAAATATCTAGCGCTAAAATACAAGTAATTAATTTTTATAAAAATGTTACTCCTTTCATAACAAATAATATTCATTCATATTCTTAAATAAAAACCGACCGACCATCAGACGTCTTTGAAAATGTAATCAACAGCTTGTTGTCGGCAACAACAATAGCAGTGGCAGCGTGCAATAACAATAACAAGTGCCTACTACTTTAGCAATTATTTTCAAAAAAAAAAAAAAATCAAATATTTTTTCTTTTTTTATGAATTTTCTTTTTCCATTAAAGCAAGCAGAAGTAGCCGGCTGAAGTTAAGAAAAAGTCGAAGGAAAAAATAAATTAAAGTAACCAGAAAATATGTTAAGGTTGTCTTTGACACAGGCTAAATTATATTAAATTATAATAAAGGAATAAAAGTGAAATCCTTCGAAAAAATTACCTTTTAATGCAGAACATTATTGTGTTGCTCGTAGTAAGAAAAAGAACCAAAAAAATTGAAAAAGACGACGACCACTTGTCTAAGGTGGCAAAAAGAACTCAAAAGAAAGAAACCCCAAAAAAAAAAATTAGAAAAAAAGATATCTAAATCACAAGACAAAAACCCCTTAGACAGGCAAAGCAAAATCCTAATGTTCAACAGTTGGGGTGATAGTAGAACATCTAGAATGTAGCAAAAGAAAATTGCTAAGCTATTGAAGCAACTAACACTTACTTCCGTTTCCTGCATCGACGACTATGCTGCTGATGATTTTGACGTCAACGATGAAGTGAAGGGCAACGACAATAATGTTGCATTTGATGATGATGATGGTGTTTAGTCAGTAGTGACTTGTAATTTTTCTATGTGGCTTAAACTTAAGTAAACAAGGGTCGTCCGGAAATTGAAAATTTTATTCGCTTTAATTTGGATATAAATTTTGCTCCAATTCAAATTTTGTTTCAAACGGGTTTTCCCACTAAAAACTGGTCAAGGTAGATAAGATTTTACAAATATTTATGTATGAAACATGACGTCGTTCAACAGCTCTCCAGGCCATAGCATTATATACTGCATTTTTCAATGACTCCGCTGCCTGGTGGCTTGATTAATGTTGAGTTTGACCACATCAGCTTATTAGCAAAGACCTGCATGTGTTTAGAAAATTAATCTTATGTTCTAAATGCTCAGTCTCTCCGAGAAAGACAATCCACAATTTAAGATGTTTTATGCAGAATCTCTGATGTGGTGTTCGTTGTATCGAATAACATATACCTCACATTTACGTAGTTATAATCGGAGCCAAAAATAAGTAACAGTGCTATGTTAGGTTATGCCGAACTTATGTACCCTTCACCATCTATGTAAACCTAGTTTAGTGAAGTAAATACAATTGAAAAAAGCAAATATTGGAGTGACCGAGACCCAACAAGCACCAATTAAAAATTGCTTCAGCATATATATATATAACTTTACATGAAAATGCCACCGGCTCTTAATGGGTTACCAATTTTAAAAAATTGTAGTTTTTCCTTAAAGATCTCTTCAAAAGCTTTAAAATGATACCAATGTTGATATTTCAAAAAATTTGAAAATTTCAGAGCCCCGTAACTCGGAAAATATATGGGCGAGCTACAATTTTTTTACTTGGTGTTTTTTTTTTATTTTTTAATTATCTATCGCTCCATATATTTACTTTTTGATTGGAGTTCCTTGATTGTTCCAAATGACATAAAAGAATTAGAGGTAGGCGTGATGTTTTGCCCACTGCCTCGAAGGACATAGACCGATCGTGCTGATATCCAGTAGCACCTCTTTCGACACTATGTCTGATGGATTAACATATTTATTTTTTCTGGCTTATCTAATGCCTCTGCAGACTTGATTTTAACACTAACACGGACGGACAGACGGACATCTTTCAATCGACTTCGTTATGCATAAGAAGTCAGAATATATACACTTTATGGGGTCGAAAATGAATATTGTAGAGATTAGACACAGAATGACAAACTTAGTCATTTATACCCTTTTTCCACTTTTTTTCCAGTATAAAATAAATATTTACCCCCTATCTGTAGCGCCGGTCGTTTGCGATGGTGCCTACATTGCTGTCGCTAAGAAGCTCGGTCAAATAATTCCCCCAGTACCGATCTGCAGTAAATATTACATTTCCATTAACGGTTTACCAACGGGTTGTCCTTGTTTGAGAATATCTTATCACTTTCATATAAATTTACTTTATATTTTAGTTCGAGTTCTTTTTTAGTTTAGGTAATATCCATTTCTGGCCGATTTTAGAACGGTTCCTGTGGACCATTAATTAAGTTTAAGTTAAGCTTTCTCATCTGTTGTGCTTAGTTAGTTAGTTAGTTAGGAGTGGCAGCCTCTCGCGACGAAACTCACTTGAACACAATCGAATGGGCCGTTGTGATACCATAAGGAAAGCTGCGCGACTCCCCTTACCCAGCCGAGAACCATGAGGATTAACGGATGAACTTTGCTATGTCCCCTATAGAGTATAATGATAGCTCCGTAAGAGTTCCAAAGAAAGGAGAGCCCAGAATTCTTACTCTTCTTCGAGCCAGGGATGGGCAGTGGCACAGGAGGTGCAGTACAGTCTCTTCCTCTTCCTCCGAGCTACAGCTGCGACAGAAATCATTAAAGGGCAGACCGAGTCTTTCAGCATGCCTGCCGATTAGAAGTGTCCAGTAAGTACCGAAACCGTGATACTTATGGATTTTATGTCCAGTCTGAGTAGCTGCCTGGTCCGCATGAGGTCCAGTGTAGTCCACAGTTGTCTGGAGACATAACAGGAACTTTCCTCTACCCATATTTTGCGAGCCAAATTGAGGTAGTGGTTCTTTATGGCCATTTTTACCGTTGCCAGAGGAAATCCAACATCTGGTAGCGAGAAGACGTTAGGAAGCAATGTGCCTTATTTAGCAAGATCATCGGCCTCACAGTTACCTTGGATATCCCTGTGACCAGGGACCCAAATCAGGTCAATTTGTGATCGCTCCGATAGAGTGTTCGTAATGAGCGACAACGCAGGACTAGCTTAGATGTACTGTATTAATAATTAATTCATGTCTTGCTCATTAGCTGTCGCAGCAAGACAGTAAACGGGAGGACTCTAAAGCAATAACTCTCTAAAGTAAGCTAAAAAATGCACCAGAGATGCTTACAAAAAAGAAGCTTTGACTCATGCAATGCACTTTCTATAATTATTAATTTCCAGTTTAAATGTTGAGTTACCTTTGCAGTGAAATTCTGTGCAAGGTGACGTTCTTTCTCCGCAACTACTGGTAAGCAGAAGTCACAAAAAATAGCCAAGCAACATGAATGAGCAGATATAAATGAGCAGATATGTCAAAGTGGGTGTAGAATGAATCTGATCCACCAGTTATCAACAGCCTGGACTCAGTGTGACCGGAAAACCATCGAGAATGTGTCAAACTGACAAAAGATTAAAGAACGAAACACTTTTTCGAAGGCGAGCGAACCGACAAAGAAGTTAATGCATTCTAACTGTGAAGGTTCGAAATCGGTAGCCTTACGACTATCATCGCCCTTGGAGCAACTTTTTCAAAGGGTTGGCATAAACATATTCTTACTTCCTCTGTAAAGCTGAAGAGTATCTTAACCTACACTGCATTCTTGATGGTATCTGTGCTTTTTGTGTTTTTTCAGCCCGATAGAACTTTAGATTGTAAAAAATAACACAAAAAATTGAATTATTTTTAAAAATGATTTCAGGCAAATGGTTACCGTGGCTGCTCATGATGAAGCTCATTCTGACGTCCAATTTTGGATCACTTTATCAAGTACTGCTGGCCGTATGTCGCAAATAACACAAACAATGTTGGCATCCAAAGCGTCAATTGTCAAATCGCAAGAACTTGGAGACCAACGGACAGGTCCATTTCTTAAAATCAACTCAATATCTCGATTGTTGCGGCCGCCGTATATCAAGTAGCGCCATCCTGTTGAAACCACATTTCGTCCGGATCAATGTCAACCATATTTTCAAACAAAAAATCATTAATCATGGTGCGGTAATGATCTCCATTGACCGTAACGTGAAATCCGGCCTAATTTTCGAAGAAATAAGGTCCGATGATGCCGCCAGCAAGTAAACCACACCAAACGGTGCATTTTTTTGGGGCATGTTGTGGATTGGTCTCACTCCATATGCAGCAATTTTGCTTATTAACAATCCCGTTAAGTAGACAATGAGCCTCATCGATTAACAGAATTTGGCGATAAAACAACGGGTCAGTTGCTAACAGCTCTAGAGCCCAATCGGCGAAAGAACGAACCATATAATGGTCACGTGGCTTCAATTCCTGCACTAGCTGGATCTTATACCGGTGCAGGTCAAGATCTTTGCGGAAAATTTTCCATGTAGTTAACGGATAGAGCCCTAATTTTTACGACCAACAGTGAATCGATAAATTTGGATCCTCTTCCACACTTTCGTTTACAGCAGAGATATTGTCTTTAGTACGCACATTCCTTCAACGTGTTGGTGTTATTGCATCTTCTAGAGATTATATGGTACGAAATCTATCGGCATCTATAAGTTGCTCAAATTGATGACTGATTTTCAAAGTAAACTTGGATGATTTGATAGCGTTGTTCAAGTGTAAGTCTATTCTTAATGGTTTGCTCCAGTTTACTGAAAATAAAAAGAAAAAGCTTTTTATGAAAAGTTAATTTTTGAAGTTATTTTTTTATAATATCAAGTTCTATCCGGCTTAAGAAATAATAACAATAATAATCGTTACAGGGAGAGGTGTTCCAGCGGTATATCGGTTAATGTGATACCAGTACTTAGCCACTGGTGGCTTGTTTAAAGTCCATATATTCTAGTTTCAATATGTGGGATGTTTAGGCGACTGATGGCGATAAATACCCCAGAAACAAAAGCATCAGGAAGAAAACAATATCTCTTGTACGAACTGATGGAAACCCTACTTAGGGTCTCCAGCAAGAATAGCGATTACAAAATTTTTCCAAAGTTACTCAGCGGTCAAATAAGTTAAAAGATATTTACCATAGCAGCGTGAACCCGAAGAGTTAATGTGTTCGAATTATTTCCATATACTCTAACGGTCAATCGAAACATAAGGCCAACCAGGGTTCAATGGGCATCTGCAATATGGATAAATTAGTTTCTAAAATAAATCTGAAAAGCAAGTGGGTAACAACTTTTGCTGACACGCTCGAATAAATTGCTAAGACGACAGGACATAAGAGATATCAATTTGCAATATTGGCTTACATTATCATGAGGCTCCGGTTTAGGATCAGGCGCATACTGCATGTGTATGACATCAGTGTCCTCAGTCTACAGCAAATACAAATTTCGGTGTTAATAAGACATGTTGACTGATTGATAAGCAAAAGTATCAATCTATGGTGAATGCCTATTTAGGTAGCAATACTTTTTAATGAGTAGTAAGCTCAATGTTCTCTCAAATATTTTTTACATCGCTGAGAAAGGAAGGCAGTTTGAAAATGTAATATCTAACGAATTCTGTTTCTGCATTCCTCCCTTACATCCTTATTATACGAGAACGATTATAATTTTCTAACTCCTTCATATTTCCACTCTAGTTTTACCGTTGTTGAAGAGGTATTTAAGTACATTTTTGTCCTTGCCAAAAATTCTCTAACATACCACGCTTTGATATCTAATGATTGTCTCTAAAAAACAATGTCTTGTTTAACGCTTTATTTTTGTGCCGTTCACTTTTACAAAATTGTGAAGATACTAAAAACATTAGTTGCATTTGTAGTGGTCTTTAGTCAAAGTTGAAGCCATACTAATGACTCCCTGGTGTTATATGCGGTTGAGTGCCTGGTCTGATTTTTTTTTTAGATTTCTTGTACCAATAACTTTTAAATTTCCTTGTATAAATGTTAAAGACATTTTTCCTCCTTTTTTTTTTATAAAGTATTAGAAAAAATCTTTTTATTATATTTAGTATATATCTTGGTTTTGTGGCGTTTGTTTTCTGTTTTATTTATTTTATTCTAAAAACTATTCATTTTTTTGTGTTTTTTCCCATCTTTTTTCAAGACCACTACGGTTTCTTTTGATGTGATTTCTTAAGTTGCCAGCTTCAGATTCTTAAATAACATTAAAAAGCGTTAAATAAAAAAAAATAAAAATAAAAAATTAGAATAAAAGTGAATGCCACTTAATGTGCATATTTAGCAAACATGACCATCTTCTGCTTACTTTGGAGCACATAAAAAGTATTTTCAAGTGCAGGCTAAAGGAGAATGTCGTCGTGTCGCTGGCAGAGCAATAATAATGACTGGGGATAAACAGCTTGTAGATGAAGGCGGGTTATAAATAAATAAAGGCATTCAATTTAATCAATTTATGCTACGTTTCAGTGTCAAGTATGCTGTAATTGGATTTTATTGCATTTTGGGCGGTTTTCTTTTTGTGCTTTGGCCAAGTGTAAAGTTTAAATTTAAGAAAAGGAAAAATTAAAAATTTAAGTTTTTTATTTTTTAAGGAAAGAATTATTATATTTATAATTTTAATAAAAATCTTTAAGCTATTCCTAGAAGACCAATTGGAATTCCTTTAGTGTCCTTTTATTTCAATATTCAAGTTTTAGCAGGAAATATGTCCATCAATGTATCAATCAAAATTAAGGAAAATTAAATTCACTTAAAAGTGAAAGAGGAGAGAGAGAGAGAAATAAAACACATATGTAGGTATGTGTGTGCATGTGTTTTTGTGTTAAAGATTTAATTAATTTTCACACAATGTGGTCAATGCAGCTAATCTAACACAAGCTTAGCAATGACTTCACATCTCTAGAAAATACATTTTCACAAATAACACACCAAATCAATAGCAAATAAAAGAAAAAATACTTAAACACACATACTCACAAACACACACACACACACACACAAACTACATACCTTACATTTGCTCTTTTATTCATTTGGCCAACAAAACCAACAACAACAACTACAAATAAAATCATATGAACATATCTTTGTGTCCATTCGTTTCTGAATATTTCAGCACAAATGCTTTTAAATTATTGGCAACAATCATTTTGGACAACGTCAGCACGTTGAATTGATTAAAAGACGTGTTTTGATTTCATAATCATTTATTAAATAAAGACAAAAATGTTTCTCGCGTTCATCTTTTTTTGTGCATTTTCAGCTTGCGAATATCTTGTGCTGCAACTCCCTTTACCTCATCACAGCACTTGTGCCCCTGATTGCAGAAATGAGAATGACATGAGAAAAGGATTTGAGTTATGGGAAAATTTACACTTTTTGTTGTTGTCATTGTTGTCGTTGTTGCAATTATTTTGTATTAAAGTTAGGCAGACAGCCACAGGGTGCAATTATACAACAACAATAATAATAATAATGATTATGATAATATTATCACAATCACCCTTATTGTTGACAGTGAGCTGATGATGTAGAATGTATGTAGGTGTTGGTTATAATGACGACAATTATTATAAAGCTGGGAAAGACAGGGTTTCAAAAAGTAGAGAAAATTATACATATTTAAAAAAATTAAAATATATTAAATCAATTCATTTTAATTTCGTTTAATTTGAATGTTATATTATTTAAAAATGATTTTGAAATGAGAGAAAAGCTTCAGAAATATTTTTTAAAATCAAGGCTTAACTTCTTCAACTAAAGGAGAGTTTTAAAGCCCTACATGCTGTAATTAAAACAAAAAATTGGTTTCTTGACAAGCAGCTAGAGAAATGCGCAAATTTATTTTCTGTATCGAATATTTGAAAATTTTTATTTTATAAAATTTTCGTAAAAAAATATTCTTAATTTTTTATACAGGGTGTCCGCCGGGAAGGTATACTACTTTGTTAGTTTGTTGTTTTTGCTTAAATGAAAGATTATGGATCTTGTATTGATAAATGTTTTATTGAATGTCCGCAATTATGTATGAAGTGCAATTCAAAAAAAAATGTCCGTTTCTGAAAGCCACACAAATGCGAGCGCTTTTGAGCACATTTTTCACTACAGTCTCATTTCAATCGTGAATACTTTGTTTGAGTTTCTCAAGCATTTCTGGTTTGTTTGCATAAATCTTGCTTTTCAGATATCCCCACATAAAGAAGTCCGGGGCAGTCAAATCAGTCGACCGAGGAGTCCGTTTTGGAAAATGTCTGGCAGCCATTGTAATCCTGTCTTTGAAAACCAGGCTTCTAAGCACGACGTCGAATTGAGATTGATGATTGAATTTCTATTAAAAATTTTCCATATAAACAAATTTTCAACATACGGATATTATTATTTTCTATGTTTTATATCTAGAGTAATATCAGCTGTGCACACTAGTGGACTTGGTATTTTCATTGAATTCTAACGAAAATGGCTTTGGATTGTGTTGATTCAATATGAATATTCCTGATATTTTTACTTTACCAAACGTAGCGTAAGTAAAGTATAATAGTCGTGAAGAAAATCGATCTCGAGATATAAATGGGTTTTCACGTTTGACGGTCTATTGAGTGCAGTAAATGCCACTATATTTGTGAACGCTCCAGGTCATACCCTTTGAGATATTTATATAAAATTAGGACTTGAAAATTTGAACTTTTATGTAAAATTCCCATTAAAATATCTGTTTCAATGAGGTATAGTAAAGCTGAGTGTAGGCAACTCCAGATTTTTATTTATTAAATTAGTTGATTAAATAAGTGATGTTTACAACGTACACAACATTTGTAGTATATTAATGACTTCAGTGTTGTATATTAATGACTTTCAATTTACTTTAATTGTGCTTGATTCCTTCAAACATAAATATTTCATGATATTCTCATGAAATATTTTTTATTAAAATGTACAAATTGAAATGTATTACTGCGGGGACAGCATATCCATAGAGTGAATAGTGCTCTGTTGTTTCTTTATCGGTTTTAAAAATAGTTAATAATCATAAAAATTAAAGGATGTCCCCATACAACAAACCTTTTTAACGTGTATTATGAGTCCTAAAGAATACTACCTAAAAACTAAAAGAATGTTATAACAAAATAAATCTAAAAATTAAAGGGTGTCCCCATAGGTAACGGATTATCTTTTGACCCATTATAGACAAACGCTTGAAAATTGGAAAAAATGTCGAACAAGTATTCATATTAAAAATTATTATTTAAAGGGTGCCCCAATAACAGTTTTTAACAGTTGTAGAGAGACGCTTGAAATTTACAAAGAAGCTAACTCCGCTTTAACAACAACTGTAAAATTTGGATTTGGAAATTAAAGGGTATCCCAGAAATTAATATAATTTTATATATGTGGCCAATCTTTTGATCCGTTCTAGACAGACAGCTAAAACATGCAAGGGATAACAAGTTTATAATTTGAATTAAGAAACTAAAGGGTGTTCCCAAAATTAACGTTATGTGACGTATAGGGCAGTATCTTTTGAACTGTTGTCTCAAATATTTAAGAATTAAAGAAAATGTCCACAGAATTATAAAAATAAATGGTTAAAGTTGATTTAATTTGCTGTATATAGCATAACTGTTGAACCGTTGCAGACAGACGATTGAAAGTTATAAATAATCTGATTCCTCAGTATACTTAAACAGCAAGTATAAATTGTAATTTGTAAATTAAAGGGTGTGCCTATAGTTGCAATAATTTTATGCCTATTGCTAACTGTTGCATTATTGTAGACAGATGGTTGAAATTAACAAGAGCTGTAGTGCTATAACAAGATGGATGGATAGTGTCCCAATAGTTAATAGACAGACAGATGAAAGCTGTTTTGAAGTCGGGGTTTTTTTTACAAAGTTATATAACGAGTTTTCTACATAATTAATAGCGATAGTTTCCTATACGCGAAATATTGTTTCTAAACGATTGCATCAAACCAATTTATATCTCGATGTATTTGAGTTGTCATATATAAGAAGAAGAGCTTTAAGACTTTTCTTTAAAGAGTCAAATAAAGTATTCTAGTCGGTTGAATTGTACTGCTTGCGCATTTCATTCATGAAGATTAAGATAATAAAATATGTTACACATAAATATTTGCCTTCGATTTTCTTCAAAGCTACTAAATGAAGCCAATGGAAACTTTTACTCTCGCCAAAAAAAAATCCAACACTCTTAATAATTGTACATATATTTAATTATTTTATTTATATTTTGCAACGATCATTTTTCTATTAAAGGATTCTTGTATTTAAAATTTATTTCTTTTATGTGGAGGCTTTTCTTATAAGGAAACTTTCCTGTTTTGCACCAAAATTTTTTATTTTCTGTATAGAAAATTTTATCAATGGTAATTTTCTGAAATGGATATATTATCTGATTTTACATTAATCCTTTTCTGCATATAAAATGACGTCGTTTTAACTGCACACAGCAAACAATATAAGAACAAGTTTATAGTTTTGATGATTTTACTATAACATTTTTTACATTTACACGGTTGGGTTAAAAAGACTTTAGGAGGAAAAAAATAATCCGAGAAGATGTGCAACCCAAAAATAAAACATAACGCAAAAGTGTTAACATTCGTTGTGAAAAATATCAAGTGCCTTGTGTTACTTTGATAATTGTAAATTATGAATTACGAATGATAATGTTTAAGTGAAAAAGTATTAGTTATTCAAGTATGAATGTTACGTATAAAAACGAAAGCTAACTTTTAATAAAGGTGTCTTTTATCAACATTTTGAGCAAACATACATATACTTTAATAAATATATTATGATTTTAACTTTTAATGTTTAATCCTCGTATTAACAAATTCAAACTATTAAATTATTTCAAAGAGAGAATACGAAAATGAACACAATAAAATTATAATTTCCGTTAAGCAACATTAACAAAACAATTTCTTTTTTCAATTTCCGTTTTGCTAAGTTGTGTTAAATTTTAAAAGATTTTCAGCTAAATCAGTATTTTATTGTTGAACTAAATAAAGAAGATTGTTTTTTTTAAGGGCAACAACACAATTTTTTCAATTTTTAATCTCTGGTTTAATAAAAAACTTTAAACAAAACTGTGTTAAATAAACATTATTCGAACTCTTATGTCGAATAAAGTCATTTAAATCCTGTTTAAACAAGTATTTTTTATACATTCATTTATAACAACAAATAAAATCCATATCATTGTTAAAAAATAAAATGCTAGGAGAAAAATCAAAAAAGCAAAAAAAAAATACACACAAATTGGAATCCTTTAGAATGGCACAAATCCACCTGCAGCACATTGCAATGAAAAATCGCTTAATGACACCATTCGCACTCACCGCATTTGCCTTTAGGCCTTAAGTTCTATGAAATTGTATTGTTTGGGTTCAGTTTTATATTTTTTTACACTTTTGTTTAATTTTTATCCAGTTTGTGCTTGTTTTTCCTCAAACTCTCTATTTGAAAAAAAAAAATTTTTATAATTTTATATTTCTTACTTACTTTATGCCTTTTTCATTCAATGTGGTTGCCTTGTCTGTTCTGACTGACTGCATGTATTTTCTATCAGTCTGTCTGTACATTTTTACCTCTATCGGTGAAACCTCCTGGGTGGCATTGTCTACTACTGCTGCCACGACGATTTCTACAACAAAGTGGCAGAATCATTTGTCAGTTATTTTTTTATTCGTTTTTTTTTTTAACAAATTACATTTGGATTTGTTATTTTTTTAATTTCTACTGTATGCAAATGAATGAGCTTCAAAATAACCGGAAATGCCGTAGGGTGTTTAATTTTTATACAGGGTATAAAACTAAAAATGTAAGAATAATTATTTAAATCTATAAATAAAAAAAATAAATAAAAAATTATCCGAATTTTCTATACGGAAAATAATCGATAAAAATATATCGAAAATTTTTAATAAAAAAATAATAATAAATAAAAAGTAAATCAAAAATTATCGAGAGACTTCAATACAGAAAATAATTGATGCAAATTTTGTTTAAAATATGTTAAATATTTTGCATACGGAAAATAGTCGATATAAAAATTATAGAAGAGCTTCGACACAGAAAATAATTGATATAAAATATATCGAAAATGTTCCAAAGGGAAAATGAGAAATATAAATTATATCGTGCATTTTCTACACAGAAAATAATCAATATATAATTTATGTTGCTTATTGACATTAACATACATCGATAATCGATATAAGATTCATTTAAACATGCAGCAAATAAGCGATAAGGAATTTATCAAAGTTTTTCTATGCAGAATATTACCAATATCAAATACGAGTATGTTAATGATTTTCTATGCATAATACAGTAGATATAAAATATATGTATATAGCATTTTCTATGCAGACTATATTCGATGTAAGATGTATCGTAAAATTTCGATACAGAAATTAATTAAATGCGAAACTTTTCTGTACTGAAAGTAATCGATATAAAATACCTCAATAATTTTCTATGAAAAAATAATTGATACATGTTTTTTCTATGCAGAAAATTATCAATAAAAATATCGATAATTTTTTATGCAGAAAATTATCAATAAAAATATCGATAATTTTTTATGCAGAAAATTATCGATAAAAATATCGATAATTTTTTATGCAGAAAATTATCGATAAAAATATATCGATAATTTTTTATGCAGAAAATTATCTATCTAAAATTAATCGAAAATTATTTGTACGGAAAATAATCGATATAAAATGTAACGATAATTATCTATGCCGAAAATAATCGATATAAAATGTATCGATATTTACCTATACCAAAAATAATCGATAGAAAATATATCGATAATTTCCTATGCAGAAAATTATCCCTATAAAATAAATCGAATATTGTCCACACGGATAACAATCGAAAATTTATCAAAATAAAAAATCCGAAAAAAAATTCTTAAAATTAAAACATAAATATTTACTATGATTGAAAACCGTAAAAAAATATCGAACACTGTCTGTGTAGCTAACTTTTGCTTCTAATTGTTGCTTTGTTAACATCGCGCTTAGTTCACAAGACCTTTGCTACTCATTCCTATCGAATTGCAAAGAGTCATTCACATTCATTTAAAAAACTTCACAATGACGCTTAAATGTATAAATTCATAGCCTTTTGCAATATCTTTTGCTATAACACATAAAAATATCAAACAGGCATTTTTTTCGCACACATTTACATTCACTCTCACATACATACGCTAGATTTACAAAAAAAAACTAAATAAAAAAACATGAAAATTGCTTAAGACTGCCGCAAATGAATTTAATGTTGCAACAAAATTAAGAAATATCTATGTATTTCAATTTCGGCTTAAGTTAAAGCGTAAATTCTGTTGTATTTGCAACATGAGGCAAAATCGAATAAACGGGCTTACAAACGATTCAACTTAAAGCATTATAATGAAAATGCAATTAATTTCTCGTTTCTATCTTCTTTTTGTTTTCAATTTTTTTTTCTATCTTTTATTTTTGCAACAATTTTCTTTTGACTGCCTTCATAAAGATGTGTGGCGATAGTCAGCGATGGATGAAAAGACAGAACCATTGAAAACAAATAAGGTTATGGTGTTGTTGATGATGATGCTCAACCTTTGTTGTTTGCAGCACTTAGCGCAAGGAACAAAATGTTTATGGTTGCGACTTTTACTCTGTTCTGCTCGATAATGCCAGTCAGTTGAGACTAGTAGATGTTGTAAATATTATGACTTTTGCCATTTGTTCGAATACTCTTTTTTCATGTGCACTTTTTTCATATTTCACAACCGGCTGACTCATCACACCACAAAACATTCACATACATACACATACTAACATACAGGCTCGGGTAAGGTTGAGCAAGATGGCTCTTTGCTGACTATAAGCCCACTCACTTCAAGCGAGGAAACCAATTATTTGTGCTTTTAAAGGGTTTGCTCAGGATACATTCGTGGTATTGGATCTTTTTGCTAATAATTTGCGTTAAATTATAAATTAAATAAATAATTCAACAATTTAAAGGAATTAGCGATATCGATAACTTATAAATTTATCGCTAATTCTTTAGCATAATTTAAAGAAAATAACTTCTCCTTTTATTTTTTTATAATTTAATGTGAATGGAAATTATAATTATATATAGTTGATCGTTAATTCCTTAATCGATAATTTTTTTAATTGCAGTCATTTGAATTCAGTTATCGTTTATTCGTCTTAATTTATTACTGAAAATAATTTTATCTGTAATTATCAGCAGCTATTGTTATCGATAACAACAAAAAATATTTGCGTTACTATTTTAAGTACATATTTAAATTATGTTTAAATATAACAAAAAATTAATCAAAATTTTATTAAAAATATAATAATTCCATTGTTAACTTACGAGAAAATATCTATATCTACATTTTAAGCTAAATGTAGTTATTTAATTTAGCTTTAATATAAATTAAAAATAATAAATTATAATTATTATATATCGTTAAATTATGCAGATAACATTTGTATGGACATAATATTTACAAAAAATAAAAACTGATATTAAATGTGAAATTTATATGCACAAATTTTTATTGATAATTAACAACAAAAAAATATTTTAATCGGTTTTGTTATTCTTAATATTAAAATACTTTTGTTTTTTATGGCAAATGCCAGTTCTAATATTTGACCTATCTTAAGTTATATACAAAAATTTTTTATCGATAATTTTTTATCGTTTTGAAAATGTCAAAATACAAATGTTGTTTAGTGTATAAATTGTGTTATCGGATATTTAAAGTAAATTTTTTGCAAAAAAAATTATTTATTAATAACATATGGTAAAGGAAATATAATTTATATAAATTATCGATAATTATCGATAACCATTCTACATTTTCGATAATTAATTGTAAATATTTAGGACAAATTTTAGCTTAAAGATATTTTTTATTTTTTTTTCTGATAAATTCTTATATTTGTTTTAAAAAAATATCGGAAGATTTTAATATCGAAAATAATTGTAGAATGTGAATATCGAGTAAAGTAATAATATTTATAAAAAAATATTTTACTAATAATAAATTGATAATTTGTGTGCCAAATTGTATCATTGCTAAATAAATGTTTATGTTTGTTTACTCTTATCTTCTGCAAGTTACTGATGAAAGCAATGCTATCAAAGGATAATCGAACTTTTTTTTAGAATTCTATTTCTGATAACCTATCGAATTTTTAAATAGATATTATTTAGATCTAATATATTTAAAAAATTTGGGAAGAAATTTTATTCATATTTTATCGATAAATTTTAAACGAATTTTTTTATGTTACAAAAAATTTTGTTATCAAAAACATTTTTAAAATAAATCATGTGTAATATTCTAAAAGTTTTGAAATGATGTTTGGGTTCAAATTTTATTAAAAATTAATAAAAATAATTATTTGTAGGCAATACTCGTATATGCAATTAATATGGGGATTTTTTATTTATTCTAAATTTTTATATGGCATTTTAATTTTTTTAGCAATCCATTTCTAGTTTAAATATTTAACTTTTTTAGTCACTAAAAATTTTATAAAAAATCTTACCAAAATTTACAGCAATATTTGATTTAATTTTTTTATTGGTTATTTATACAACCAATTTCGATCATTTAAACAAGAAAGTAAGCGACATAAAATATCATTTGTAATATCTGAATTTTATTCAAGAGCCTTTTGTCAGCACTTATTGTAGCTGCGATTTCTATTCATAGGCGAGTATAAACGTCTGGATTGAACTAATAATAAAAGATCTGGTAACCTTCTTCTAGTTTTTTGTCTCATACTTTCAATAACGTACGTGCAGGACAGAGGCAATGAAAACATTTTTGCAATAGCAAATAAAAAACTGACTGATTGGTCGTTGAGTATGTTTGTGTGCAAATAGCATGAGACTTTAAGCGCGATTTTTTTTTATTGTAAAACCTTTTCATTAAAGGTTATAAATATTCTTTCGTATCGATAATATTTAAACAAAAATTTCCAACAATGAAACATCGCCGATGCACACTCTTTTTTAAAAAGTACTTAACCCATCAAGATAGAAGTGATTTTGCACCTTGAAAACACTTTTAATACCAAACTTTTTATTGTGTGAAATAATTAATTTTGTTAAATTTCTGTACGAGTATTTAGAGAACAACTCAACATTTTGCTGCATAAACGAAGGCGAATTTATTGCATTAATATTTTTGATTCTAAACTAAATTAAACAACTTAGAAGCAAATTTTTATAAAATATTTGCAAATTAAAACTTTTCGATTTATGGTGTCGTTGATTTTATTAAAAAACAATATAAATTGTAAAAATTTAACGCACTGCCGAAGAGCTGTTGGTATTATTGCTGTTATGACTTTAAGGTTCATTTTCTTTTACTCTTTTAATTTTTTGTGCTGACAATCATAATTAATTAATAAATGCAGAATGAATGTATAAAAATATTGTTAATATTTTGACATCACAATTATTTAAATTTTTTATAACACATTTATGCTGAGATTAACATAATTTAATTAAAGTAGAAAATAAACGTTTTTTAAACATTTTTAACGTTAATTCAAAATAAAATATTATAAAAATATATATTTTTTTTTGAGTCGTTTAATCGAGTATTAAATTCCTGCAAAACATTTCCTGTTGGATCAGTTGCCTGTTCAATACAGTTCAATTCAATTTACATTAAAACACACCTTACGTAATACAAAAAAAGAGTCTGGAGTAAAAAAATTATTTAAATTGAAAGAACATTTGTGCTGAGCTGGTGAAAATTAATTAAAATTATTTTACAATCAACACTGTCGGCAGCTTCGCTTTTTAATTTTTTTCTTCCTTTATTTTCTCTTGGAAAAAGTTGTAGGGTTTTTATCTATAAAGACAGCACCTTAATAACTCTACTGCAAGAATTGAAACAATCAAATATACAAACTCATTTATTAAGTACATCATCCAGCCAGCCAGCCAGTCAACCAAGTCGTACAACCAGCAGCATCATTATTCGATAAAGAAAAACTGAATTTTAATTGAACGCAATCAATTCAATTTCATGGCACAAAGTTAATTTGAATATAAAATTTTATGCTTTTTACTAAAAAAAAAAACAATTCTAACTTTATTTTCAAGGACTTTGTTCCTTAAATTTTTAATAACAATAATTTTTGTTCTTAATGAAGATGAAATTTTAAATCTTAAAATGACCTTAAGCAATATTTAATCAATAGAAAAACTAAAAAACTTAAAATGCCTACAATTAAAGATTTTCCCTCCAACAAAAAAAAAAAAAAAAAAAAAAAAAAAAAAACACACACACACAAAAGAACCCTACCAACAACAACCCCAATATTAAAAGCTAAAGTTTAAATGATTTTTTTAGTAGACTGACAACGAAAATAATCAACAAATTTTTACATAAATCTACTGACTGAAACCTTACAGCGTTACAACGTTGTGGCGTAACTTGCACAGAAAAAATATTTTGTGACTGTCAGCTTGTGTTTAATAACAATAATAAAATAATTTTTGTTTAATCCTATTTTATTTCAACTCATTTAGTATTTTTTAGCTTTCTACTCGCGCTAAAATATTTCACATCTTTTGTTTCGTATTCGATGCCATTACTCCTGCCTGTTTGGATGCCTGCTTCAGCTTCCTTTTTTCTGTTATAACTCTTTTATTTTTATAAATTTTTAGGCTTTAAAAACTAAAAAAACGACTGTGAAAGTTCATCTGATTATTAACGTTTACAATAACCCGGTTGCTTTAGAAGGAAGCTATGATGACCTTAAAGAGAAATGGGTAGAAATAAAAACGTAATAAAATGGAACGAAATGATGGGGCATTGAGGCGACGAAAAAACAAACTAAATTCGTCTTAATTTACTTAACCTTCGAATTATAATAATTTTTTAACATTTAAGAAAAATACGAAATTTTAGAGAATCGCCACGGAAACAAGTAGCCCATAGAGACTTCGGCTCCTGTTCTGATTTTTGGTGATGCCTTTAGTGTAGTAACATAATGGCTATGGCGAGTATGTTGTCACCAATGAATCAAAGTAAATGTTGATAATCTCAAGCTCTTCAGTAAAAAATAAAATTAGAATCCTCTTAGATATCACGCTAAAGGTTGAAGCTCGGAGTGTCACATTGATTTGTTAGAAGCATCATGCCAGATTCCCATAATAATCCGGAATACTTCGTATGCAAATGTCTAGCACTGACTTAGTTTATCGATAGCAATTCTTTTATAAATTTTTAAATAAAAGATTTGCGATAAATTAACATAATATTTATGGAATGAAATAATCGATTTCAGGTTTTTATATATTCAAATTCAATTTCACACATTCAATTCAAAAATCATCGATAGCAAAATTTTCTATTGCAATAATCATTTACATAAATTTATAACAATAATTATTTAAAAGGAAAAAACTTCAACATAACTAATCGATAATTAAACGATAACATTAATTACAAATTATTCTAGAATTTTATTTATAAGAAAAATTATTTATTTAATTATAAAATATATTATTTTTATTTAAAAAAACAATAAGTTATTTATTATAAAATAACATAAAGTTATCGATTGCTTAAAATTGCAAAATATTATTTTATTATACAAGAAAAATGTGCGATAAATTATTTATTTATAGTAGAACACTCTTTTAATAAAATCAATAAATTATTATTTATAAAATTTTCACGATAACATAAAGCTATCGATTGCAAAAAATTTCAGAATTTTATTTATTTAGCTATCGATTGTCAATAATTTTATAATTTTATATATTGCTTGAAATTGCTGTGCTGAATTTTATTTGTAAGAAAAATGTGTCAGAATTATTTCCTTTTTGCAGAAATTTTATTAAGAAAAGCAAACAACTATTACTATTACTATTACTTTTTTAAGTAAAGCAATAAATTACTATTTATGAAATTTTTACGATAACATAAAGTTATCGATTGCCAAATTTTCAGAATTTTATTTATAAGAAAGATGTGCGAGAAATTATTTATTTATTGCTGAACACTCTTTTAAGTAAAGCAAGAAACTTTTTTTTATCAAATTTGTACGATAACATAAAGTTATCGATTGAAAAAAATTTCAGGATTTTATTTAAAAGAAAAATGTGCGAGAAATTATTTATTTATTTATTGCAGAACTCTTTTTTAAGAAAAGCAATAAATTATTTTTTATAAAATTTTTACGATAACATAAAGTTATCGATTGTAAGAAATTTTGAAATTTTATTTATAAGATAAGTGTGCGATTAATTATTTATTTATAGTAGAGCTCTCTTTTAAGAAAAGCACGAAAATAATATTTATAAAATTTTCACGATAACATAAAGTTATCGATTGCAACAAAATTTCAGAATTTTACTTTTAGGAAAAATGTGTGATAAATTATTTTTTTTTAGTAGAACTCACTTTTAAGAAAAGCAATACATTATTATTCATTAAATTTTTACGATAACATAAAGCTATCAATTACAAAAAATTTTAAATTTTAATGTATAAGAAAAATGTGCAAGAAATTATTTATTTATTGCAGAACTCTCTTTTAAGTAAGGCAAGAAATTATTATTTATTAAATTTGTGCGATGACATAAAGTTATCGATGGCAAAAAATTTCAGAATTTTATTTATAAGAAAAATGTACGAGAAAGTATTTATTTATAGTAGAGCTCACTTTTAAGAAAAGCTATAAGTTATTATTTATAAATTTTTTACGATAACACAAAGATATCGATTGCAAAAAATTTCAGAATTTTACTTTTAGGAAAAATGTGTGATAAATTATTTATTTATAGAAGAGCTCTCTTTTAAGAAAAGCTATAAATTATTATTTATTAAATTTTTACGATAACATAAAGTTATCGATTGCTAAAAGTTGCAGAATTTTACTCATAAGTAAAACGTGCGATAAATTATTTATTTACAGTAGAACTCTTTTTTAAGTAAAGCAATAAATTATTATTTAAAAAAATTTCACTATTAGTCATCGATAACTCATCGAATTTAAAAATAATTTTAGAATTAATTTTTTCTTAAACTTGCAAAAACTTATTTAATTGAAAATAAAAAATTTTTACATAAAACAAAGGTGGCATATGGAGCTAGCAAAAGACTATGCTGACTTTATTGCTGCTATCCTTTCTAGTTTAGCTAATTTTAAGGCTAACTGCGTTATTCTGGCTTCTGTAAATATTTATTTCTTTGCTTTCAAATGCTTGAAAATTGTGAAGTTGAGATTTTATTGATGGATATTTCGCAAAAGCTTCTTGATTATTGTATTATTTAACTTTTTAATGTTAAAGAAATTCATTTTGAATATTTCCAAATAAAACAAAAAAATATTCGTATAAATTGAATTCCTTAAGATTCAAATAAATATTGACATAGAGATTATCTTTGGGTAAAGTTATATGAAATGCCTATCGACTGCATAAATTAATATGAAGGAAAAAATTAACATTAATTTAGAGATTTTTCAATAAAATACAAAACTTTAGGAGAAGAAATATAGTGTGAATATAAAGCAAAGGAAAGTATGAAGATATGATAAGGAGATGTTGTTTGTGTTGTTGCTATTAAGTAAACAACAAATTGTATTTGTCAAGAATTGCATAAATAACGAGATAATACTCTATAAACATTATAAACTGTCAATAGTGTCTGTGACACATACAAAAAAAAAGTATGATTACATCCCAGATGTAAATTATAATCATCGTCATCGTCATTATCATCACCGGCATACTCCTACTGCTTAACAGTGAAACAAAATAAAAGTTGTTTTCTTGTAAATATTTTAAGAAGTAATTTTTCCAAAAATCAATTTAATGGAAAATTACAAAGTTTTAAATGAATTATTTTATCACTCATTTAAAACTAACAGCTTGGGCTTCTAAATAGCGTATTTTTTTTCTTCTTGATATTTCTGTAACTATAACTAGTATGCTTTAATTTTTTCTTTTACTTTTTAATTAATAATAATCATACGTCAAGTGTGAAAAAATTTTTAAATATTTAAATTACTTACTTTTTGAGAAAACAATGCCAACAAAAATATAACTGCCGTATTCATAGAAAATAAAATAACTTTGATATGTATTTTACGACAAATTTTTCATACAAATTTGTCCTAAAATATATATCAAATCTATTTTGATTTTCTATGAATACGGCAGTAAGTATATTAACTTGTGCATGCCACAAAAGTGAATGCCTTAGCTGCTACTGCATAGTCTTACTGACATCGACGACTTCTTCGATAGCGATCTTTTGTGTCGTTAACACCGAGCTGCTCGTATCGAATTTGTCTATACCGCAAGTGTTTAATATTTTTCTTGCGAAATTAAACGCTGCGATATTTCATGCTTTTTTGTCTTTATTGAAGAAATGTATAAAATGAACTGGTTTTGAAGATTCTTTTGGACAAAATTTTTAATTTGTAGATTCGACTGGAGAAGAATTAGGAAACTCTGATTGCTGTTAATAAAGGAATAACAAAAGTTTTTTTTTACATTTTCAGTTAAACATCATTTGGCCATCTGTCTAATTTTCAAGCGTTTGTCTATAACGGTTAGAACTATAGGCCTTTTTTGTGCGCCTATTGGGACACCCTTTAATTTTAAAAATTATGAGCTGTTCCTAAAACGGTACCAATCTGCAAGCATAGATTTTAAATAAAAAAATCTTTTCAAAATCGGTACAGAAATCGCAGAGTTTTGCGGGCACAAACATAAAAAAAAGCAAAACCAGACGAAATAATAATCTTCTTATTTTTTGAAGCCGGTTAAAAAACCGTTTTTTATTTGTATTGAAGAAGCTATTCACAATTTATAAAATCTAAGCCATGTGATTTTCTATCAGCCATTTAAATGATTGATAAAAGCTTAAAGATAACACAACTAATGGATAACTTTCGTACGTCAACTAAAAATTAATATTACTCATACGTACAGTATGACAAAATTAAAAATAAAAAAATTTCATAAGCTTTTCCTGTACGCTTTTGTACCTACTATGCCAATATAAATAAATTTCCCCACTGTATTTTGCATTTCCCATCCCATTTCATAACAACAATAATGTTGCTAACGTTAATATTTTAGTTGTTACTGATAACTATGATGATGACCATAAACTATACAAATACATATTTTGTTTATATTCTCACTCTAACATTTTACACAAACCTACACCAGAAAAATAGCACCTATCAATTCTTTAAGCCAAATTTAACAATTCTACAAGCAAACGCCCCCAAAATATGTTAACTGTGGCCTCATATAGAATCACCTACCATAAGCAGTGGGTGCACATTCAAGTAGATGTCAAAACATTCTTAATGTTGTTCTGTTTGTATGGCTGTATATTTTTGGATTAAATAAATAATGTTGCCTGGTTTAGCACACACTCATACATACCTGACAATATTTTTTGTACTATTTGTGATTTTTGTTTTTTGTGTCGGTGTTGGTTTGTATGACAAATGGGAGCACGTTATTGTAGATGCATGTGTGGCGTCAATTTGCATATTTAATCAAAATTAACATGGCCGATAAAATCAATTACACAGGGTAACGTGCTTTCATTTACAAATACTCATACATAAATATGTTTGCTCTAACATACACACATACAAATTTGTATCTAACAATTTGTGTTACACTAAGTAAATACAAGATTTGATGCATAATAGTGAGACCAATAATTTCTTTACACAAATTTTGAGTTGAATATCTGCTGTTAAAATTTTATTTAAAACTTCGATTCAAAATTTTCTCAGAAGCTTCTTAAGTGTTTCTTTGCAGTAATGCCCATAATCTTTTTATATATTTTTATGAAATGCCGAAGTGTATTCAACTCTTCTATAGAAAAGTTGCCCAGAGTGTGTTCAACTCTTCTATAGAAAAGTTGCCCAGAGTGTGTTCAACTCTTCTATAGAAAAGTTGCCCAGAGTGTGTTCAACTCTTCTATAGAAAAGTTGTCCGGAGTGTGTTCAACGCTTCTATAGAAAAGTTGACCAGAGTGTATTCAACTCTTCTATAAAAAGTTGACCAGAGTGTATTCAACCCTTCTATAGAAAAGTTGACCAGAGTGTGTTCAACTCTTCTACAGAAAAGTTGCCTAGAGTGTGTTCAACTCTTCTATAGAAAAGTTGCCTAGAGTGTGTTCAACTCTTCTATAGAAAAGTTGCCCAGAGTGTGTTCAACTCTTCTATAGAAAAGATGCCCAGAGTGTGTTCAACTCTTCTATAGAAAAGTTGCCCAGAGTGTGTTCAACTCTTCTATAGAAAAGTTGCCCAGAGTGTGTTCAAATCTTCTATAGAAAAGTTGCCCAAAGTGTGTTCAACTCTTCTATAGAAAAGTTGCCTAGAGTGTGTTCAACTCTTCTATAGAAAAGTTGCCTAGAGTGTGTTCAACTCTTCTATAGAAAAGTTGCCTAGAGTGTGTTCAACTCTTCTATAGAAAAGTTGCCCAAAGTGTGTTCAACTCTTCTATAGAAAAGTTGCCTAGAGTGTGTTCAACTCTTCTACAAAAAGTTGCCCAGAGTGTGTTCAAATCTTCTATAGAAAAGTTGCCCAAAGTGTGTTCAACTCTTCTATAGAAAAGTTGCCTAGAGTGTGTTCAACTCTTCTATAGAAAAGTTGCCTAGAGTGTGTTCAACTCTTCTATAGAAAAGTTGCCTAGAGTGTGTTCAACTCTTCTATAGAAAAGTTGCCTAGAGTGTGTTCAGCTCTTCTATAGAAAAGTTGCCCAGTGTGTGTTCAACTCTTCTATAGAAAAGTTGCCCAGTGTGTGTTCAACTCTTCTATAGAAAAGTTGCCCAGTGTGTGTTCAACTCTTCTATAGAAAAGTTGCCCAGTGTGTGTTCAACTCTTCTATAGAAAAGTTGCCCAGTGTGTGTTCAACTCTTCTATAGAAAAGTTGCCCAGAGTGTGTTCAACTCTTCTATAGAAAAGTTGCCCATAGTGTGTTCAACTCTTCTATAGAAAAGTTGCCCAGAGTGTGTTCAACTCTTCTATAGAAAAGTTGCGCAGAGTGTGTTCAACTCTTCTATACAAAAGTTGCCCATAGTGTGTTCAACTCTTCTATACAAAAGTTGCCCATAGTGTGTTCAACTCTTCTATAGAAAAGTTGCCCATAGTGTGTTCAACTCTTCTATAGAAAAGTTGCCCAGAGTGTGTTCAACTCTTCTATAGAAAAGTTGCCCAGAGTGTGTTCAACTCTTCTATAGAAAAGTTGCCCAGAGTGTGTTCAACTCTTCTATAGAAAAGTTGCCCAGAGTGTGTTCAACTCTTCTATAGAAAAGTTGCCCAGAGTGTGTTCAACTCTTCTATAGAAAAGTTGCCCAGAGTGTGTTCAACTCTTCTATAGAAAAGTTGCCCAGAGTGTGTTCAACTCTTCTATAGAAAAGTTGCCCAGAGTGTGTTCAACTCTTCTATAGAAAAGTTGCCCAGAGTGTGTTCAACTCTTCTATAGAAAAGTTGCCCAGAGTGTGTTCAACTCTTCTATAGAAAAGTTGCCCAGAGTGTGTTCAACTCTTCTATAGAAAAGTTGCCCAGAGTGTGTTCAACTCTTCTATAGTGGTCTAGAATCTGTTTAACTTTTTTATTGAAAATTGCCAACAGTGTATTCCACTCTTCTATAGAAAAGTTGCCCAGATTGTGACCAACCCTTCCATAGAAGTCAAAAAAGCGTAACTTCTCAGAGTTTTTCAATTCTTCTACACACAGAGTTGACCAGAGTATGGATAGCATTTGTATAACCAAAGTAGCCCAGTCTGCATTTAACTTTAATGTCAAACGTTTCTGTAGAAAAGTTCCCTGGAATTTTTAGATCTTTCTATAAACGATTGCTCAAACTTTGTACCTTTTTCTAAAGACGAAGATGCGAGACTCATCAAAACAGTGATGTTGCAGACTTCTTTCAGGAAAGTTTCACAGAGTATGTTTTATTCTTCTCAGGAAAAGTTGTTCCTTTATATTTTCTAGTAAGTTTAACTTTGTATCAAAAAAGTACCCACGTCTGTTTGTCAGTCTGTCCGCCTGGGTATCGGCCTGCCTCAAAAAAGCAGAAGCTCAAAGCTGGATAAATTGATTCTTCTCTTCACAATGCTGGTCCCATTGATAATTACAAACTAATCGTCAAGTTGTGTTCATTTATTTTTTAACCATGTCTAGGTAAATCTTCAATTACTTTAACATTTAGTTTTATTACACAAGTTACAATTAAAATAAAAACACACGCACACATTTACCGTAGATTTAGTTTTATATAAAATACAGAATTACAACTGTCATGTTTTATTTCTCGGTTCGTTTATTTAAATCTCTTATTAAACATGCATTCAATTCCATAAACTCTATCTATTCGACCAACAGACCGTCAGTCTGTGTGTGTATTTGTTTTTATCTCTGGTAATTCAAGTTAAATATTGTGTGTTTATAGCAGAGCTGGGAAAACCTATTATCTAAGAGTTAAATATTACATTAGTCTTTAAACTTTCATGAAAATCTTTTGTAAAACATTACAGAATTGGCCCACAATTTATTGGAAGTTTTCCTTTACCAGCAATTTTCTGTCAACGTGTAAAATTGTAAATATTTTACCTAATTTTATGGTTGTTATTTAAATTGTATTTAATTTTTATCTATTTTAACAGTGATTTTTGTTGTTCTATCTTTTGTTAAACACTGCAAGTGCATATTATTGTTCTTGTTGCTTGTCGTTGTTATATATTCATTATAATCTATTCCCTCTTACATGTTGTAATTTGTCAAGCTTCGGTTTAATTTTCACAAATACATGATTTAATTTATTTTTAAAGGTTGGTTTCAGAAAAAAAGAAAACAAACATTTTTATAGAAATCTGGAATAGTTGTTGGTTAGATAAAAAATTTGATAGTTGTTATATCGTTTCAAGGACTTCATAGTAGAAAGTGAGGTGAATTGAAAAAAAAATAAGAAAAATTAATAACTTCTTTAAGCAAAGACTTTATTTACTAAAACGTACCTGGCGAAAACTTCAAGAAGAATATCTGTAAAAATAAAACATTTGTAAATATAAAACGTAAAAAATAAAAATAAAAGAGAAAAAAAACTTTTGTTAAACTTATAAAAGTACTTTTAAACAGCACCTTTTTGAAATAGTACTTCTTAAGAGAATTAATTAAAAAACATCACCACTATATGTATATTTCTTCAATAACTTTCAAAAATAAAGCAACAAAAAAAAAACTTTTATAAAACTTATAAAATTACTATTAAAAAGTACCTTTTTAAAATAGTACTTGTTAAAAGAGTTAATTAGAAAATATTACCCATATAAGTATTTTTCTTTAATAACTGCTAATAATAAATGAACAAAAAAGTTTTATAAAATTTATAAAAGTACTTTTAAAAAGTACCTTTTTAAAATAGAATTTGTTTCAAGAATTAATTAAAAAATATCACCAATATATGTTTTTTTCTTTAACAACTTCTAAAAATAAAGGAACAAAAAAAAGTTTATAAAACTTATTAAAGTACTTTTAAAAAGTAACTTTTTAAAAAAGTACTTGTTTAAAGAATTAATTAATAAATATCACTCATATATGTATTTTCTTTTATAACTTCTAAAAAGTAATGAAACAAAAAAACTTTTAGAAAATTTATAAAAGTACTTTTAAAAGTACCTTTTTAAAATAGAACTTGTTTAAAGAATTAATTAGAAAATATTACACATATACTTATTTTTCTTTAATAAGTGCTAATAATAAATGAACAAAAAAAGTTTTATAAAACTTATAAAAGTACTTTTAAAAAGTACCTTTTTAAAATAGAACTTGTTTAAAGAATTAATTAAAAAATATCACCCATATATGTATTTTTCGTTAATCACTTCTAAAAATAAATGAACGAAAAAAACTTTTATAATACTTATAAAAGTACTTTTAAAAAGTACCTTTTTAAAAAAGTACTTGTTTAAATAATTAATTAATTAATATCACTCATATATGTATTTTCTTTTATAACTTCTAAAAAGTAATGAAACAAAAAAACTTTTATAAAATTTATAAAAGTACTTTTAAAAGTACCTTTTTAAAATAGAACTTATTTAAAGAATTAATTAGAAAATATTACACATATACTTATTTTTCTTTAATAAGTGCTAATAATAAATGAACAAAAACAGTTTTATAAAACTTATAAAAGTACTTTTAAAAAGTACCTTTTTAAAATAGTACTTGTTTAAAGAATTAATTAATAATATCACCCATAAATGTATTTTTCTTTAATAACTTCTAAAAATAAATGAACAAAAAAAACTTTTATAAAACTTATAAAAGTACTTTTAAAAAGTGCCTTTTTAAAATAGTTCTTGTTTAAAAAATTCATTTAAAAAAAGTACCAATAATATATGCCTTTTAAAATACAGCGTTGAAAAAATATATTAACAAAAAAGTACCTAAATACATTTTAAAATTGATAACCTTTTTAAAAATATTGTAAGTCTGATTTTCAAGGGATAATAAACTTTTAAAAAGAGAAACCTAATTTAAATGCGTATGAAGAGAAAATTCTTAATAAATAACATTAAATTCTTTAAAAGTACGATTTATTGATATTTATCTAACTAAAGAATAATTTTTAACAAGCAAGAGTGCTATATTCGGTTATGCCAAATCTTATATACCCTTCACCATACATGGTACTTATTGCGACATATTTTGTTGTATTCCTGCAAATGAATGTCTTTAATAAGTACGACATCTGCAGGAATACTTTATATTAAAAACTACAGACAATACCCCGTGAAATATAACCGAAACTCGAAGAAAAGGTATGAAAATTTAGAGGCAGGCGTGGTGTTATGCCAGCTGACTCAAAGTGCATGGACCGGTCTGATTTTAAATAGCAAAATAGCAAAATTTTCGAAACTATGTCTGATCGATTGGCGTATTTTAATTTATAAAAAGAAACATTTTGGACAGGCAAAAAAATTCAAAAGTACACAATTTTAAATTTTACTTTTTTTAAAAGTACTTATACATATTCTTGTACACATTTTTTAAAAAAAGTGATTTAAGTACGTAAGGCTTTTAAATAAAGCAACATTAAAACACATTTCGACGAAAGCAACGTTTAAAATATTTATCATTAAAATGTATACAAAAAAACTAAGGTATTTTAACTTTAACTACCTTTTAAAAAGTACATTTAAGAAAGTACCTTTTAAAAAGAAAAATTTTTTTAATGTGTAGCTTTAAAATTGTGTTCTTGTTATAACAAAAAAAATTGCAAACAAAGAACTTTAAGAGAAAACCTCTAAAAAATAATTTATGAAATAAGTACTTTATATCAGAAAGTACTTTTAAAGAAAATTTTTCTAAATAAAGTCCTTAGAAATTAACTTAATAAAAGGCTTTAAAAAAATACGAATCATTAAAATGTATACAAAAAAAAACTATAAAGTACTCAACCTAACTACCTTATGAAAAAGTACATTTAAGAAAGTACCGTATAAAAATGAAAATTTTTAATAAAAAGCTTTGAAAAAATGAACGTGTTATAATTAAAAGGAATTGGCAACAAGGAACTTTAAAAGAAAACATTTAAAAAATAATTTATTAAATAAGTACTTTATAACAGAAAGTACTTTTGAATAAATTTTTTCTTAAATAAAGTCCTTAGAAATTAACTTGATAAAAGGCTTTAAGAAGCATTTTAAAAGATAATTTTTAGATTAAATATCTTCAAAATTATCTTAATGATATTTAAAACTAAGGTGGCTTTTAATTTAAAACTGCCTGTAAAAAGTACTTTTAAAAACAGATCACTTTAAAGAAAATACCTTATAAAGATATAATTTAAAACCAGTCTATGCACTTTAAAAAAATTATTTAATATTTGCACGCGCATTTTTTTAATTTATAATTTCTTAATGAAATGCTTTTTAAACAAAGAACTTAAAATAAACATTTAGTACTTTTACTAAAGGTACCTTTCAAAAAATTCACTTTAAAAATAACTTTTCTAAGAGGAGCTTTAAAAGTACTTAGTAATATTTATTTTATCACATTAACCTTTTGTAGGATGATTAATCTTTCAATTAAATGTTACAAATCATTAACTTTTTTAAACAAAATGCAATTTAGCTTTTGCACTCAAACTCAATAATTTTTATTTAATAAAAAAATATACAAATTGACTTCAGTATCATTAATATTATGATCCTAATCCTTTTAGCTTTTTATGACTTTTTTTCTAGCAGTTTATGCAAATAGTTTTTGCACTTCGCCCAATAGATTTTATGCCTCTTCAATGACAAAACGCATTTATAAATTATTGTTTTTTATGCAGTAGAATATGGTCTTTATCCTTTATCTCTGCTGTTTTAAATTCCGGCATTGAATATTTTTATTTATTTTTATTTCAATGCATAAACTTCATTTGTAAGCTTAGAAGGATATAACAGATTCTGAATAAATATTTTTCTCAATACTTTTACGTTTTTATAAATATTCATGCAGTTTTAAGGATACAATTACATATATAGAAGTGTGTATGTATATGTGTGTGTGTGAGTTTCGTCATGTGTTGTATGAAAATAATTTTGCATGTGAGAGAACTTACAGCTGGCAGTGACTTTAGTTTTGATTATTTTTCCTTCTTCTCATTTATTTGCATGGCTTTTGCTACTCATCTTCCCAATTTAATTTAGATTATTTGTTTGTTTTGTTTTTTATTTTATTTTTATTTTATATTTTCCATTTGCATATTTATAAGAATTTTATGTTTGATGGTAGATTCAGCATTGATGACTTTCAATAAAAATTAATTATAGCAAATTGAATCAATTGTCAGTGTTTGGTAAATAAAATTTTGAAATAATGGCCAGGTAATAGAAAAACACATACAATTAATTTAATACAATTGTAGAATAATATAGATAACACATTACATTAATAAATTATAAAACTGCGAAATTAACACAATAAAATAATAATTAGCTTATTCACGGAACTTAAAAATAATAAATATTTTTTTTAAGGAATTCTTAAACTTTTACCACACAGTGTCTATTTTAAATAGATAGTTTTATAAAATGTACTTTTTTTAAGCGACATTGTTTTAATTTAATTTAAGTACCTTTGAAAAAACTTCTTTTTAAAAAAATTACCTTATTAGAAGGAAATTTTTAAAAAAGTACTTTTGAAAATAGTCTCTTTTGTAGCATTTTTATAGGATAGTTTTAAAAGGCATCCTTCTTAAAACTTTTCTTAATTATTTTTAGAGTTATCTTCAAAAAAGCTTTTTTTATTATAATTTTTAGGGTACTTTTTACCTTTTTCGGGGTACTTTTGAAAGGTACTTTTTAAAGGTACTTTTTAACTCAATTTCTATTAAAAATTGCTTTTCTATGAAGGCACTTATTCCAAAAGTGTAATACAGTACCTTACAGAAAACTGAAAAAGAAAATAAGAAAAATAAAAATAATAAAATATAATTGTTAAAAATGTACCTTTCAAAATGTAACTTTTAAAATAAGTTTCTCAAAGCAAATTATACTATTTAAAAAAAGTATTTTTCTATTAATTATTATAAGATATTCTTAACTCTCCCCTTCTCAAAACTTTCGTTAACTAATTTTATTAAAAGGTACTTTTGTAAAAGGTACTTATTTAAAAAAAAGTTTTAAAAAGAGGTTATTTTCCACAAATACCGTTTTTGAAAGGGTTCTTATTTTAAAAGTGCTAAACAGTACCTTACAGAAAACTGACCGTTAGAAATTGTACCTTTTAGAAATGTATCACTTAAAAAAATTCCGTAACAAGTCTGGAAAAAGATTACATAGTTTTTTAAGCGGCACTTTTTTTTAACAATTATTGTTTAAAGTATTTTTTTAAAAAATTCTTTTTTTAAAAAGCAACTTATTAGAGGGCAATTTCTTAAAAAGGCACTTTTTAAAAAAGTCTCTTTTTAGCATTTTTGATAGAGTATTTTTAAAAGGCATCCTTCTTAAAACTTTCTTAATTATTTTTAGAGGTATCTTCTAAAAGACTTTTTTACTATTTTTAGGGTACTTTTTAATTTTTTTTCAGGGTACTTTTTAAAAGCACATTTTGGAGGTTCTTTTTTAAGTTCAATTTAGATTAAAATTAGCTATGAAGGCACTTATCATAAAAGTCTAAAACAGAACCTTACAGAAAACTGAAAAAGAAAAAAAAGAAAAATAATAAAAAATATTTTTTAAAAATGTACCTTTCAAAATACGTTCCTTTAAACAATCTATATTATTTAAAAAAGTGTTTTTCTATTAATTATCATAAGATATTCTTAAATCTCCCCTTCTCAAAACTTTCGTTAACTAATTTTATTAAAAGGTACTTTTGTGAAAGGTACTTATTTAAAACAAAAAGTTTTAAAAAGAGATTAATTTCCACAAATACCGTTTTAAAAGGGTTCTTATTTTAAAAGTGCTAAACATTACCTTACAGAAAACTGGCCGCAAGAAAAATGTACTTTCTAGAAATGTATCACTAAAAACATTCCGCAACAAGTCTTCGAAAAAAGATTACATACTTTTTTAAGCAAAACTTTTTGTAACCTTAATTTTATAAAGTATTTTTGAAATAAATTTTTTTTACTAAAAGCACCTTATTAGAGGAAAATTTTTTGAAAGAGGCACTTTTTAAAAAAGTCTGTTTCTAGCATTTTTTATATGTTATTTTTAAAAGGCATCCTTTTAAAAACTTTTCTTAATTAATTTTTTAGAGGTATCTTCTGAAAGACTATTTTTACAATACTTTTTACCTTTTTCGAGGCACTTTTTAAAGGTACTTTTTAACAGAATTTTGACTAAAGGTTGCTTTTTTATGCAGACACTCATTTTGAAAGTTCAAAACAATACCTAACAGAAAACTGAAAAGAAACCAGAAAAATAAAAAAACAAATATTATTTTCAAAATGTAACTTTCAAATTATGTTTCACAAAACAATCCATTAAATTCTAAAAAGTATTTATTAGATAATTGTTCAAAAATATTTTTAAATTTCCCATTCTCCAAACTTGTCTTAATTATTTTTATAAATAAGTACTTTTGTGATAGGTACTTATTTAAAAAAGGGACTTATTTTAAAAAAAAGTTTTCTATGAAAGATTTTCTACAAATACCTTTTTCATAAGGGTTCTTATTTTAAGAGTGCTAAATAGTACCTTACAGAAAACAAGCTGTAAAAAAAGAACTTCCGAAACAAGTCTTCAAAGCAAGACAAGATTTTTTTAAAACTAATTTTCAAGTATTTTATACAGGATACATTTTAAAGGCAAATTTATCAAAAATTTTCTTAATTACTTTTTTAAAGAGGTACTTTTTAAAGGTACTTTTCTTACAGCTACTTTTTTAAGAGCAAATTTTTACTGTAAAGGTTTTCACAAAACATCCTTTTTAAAAAATTACTTTTTTATAAAGGTATTTACTTGTAAAGAGCAAAAGGTACCTTTTAGTAAATTAGACTTAAACGAAAATAACTCGAAAAAAATTTCTTTGAAAAAGTAATAAATAAAAATAAATTCATTAATTTTAAATTTTTTCCCAACCAGGATTCGAACCATCGATTTTTTATAAATGATTAAAAATTGATTTATTTATGGCTTTTTGGTTCTCTTTTCAATCATTTATAAAAAAAATAAATTCCTGTAAATAAGTCTCTTAAAAAAATGAAAAAATAACCTCGAATGGACAAAAAAGACATTAAAAATTTCTTTACAAAAATTAATTATTTAAGTTTTTTTTAAAGTTTGTTATTTTTCTAAAGTTGAGTTTTTGAAAAGTGTTTTTAAATAATGTTTAACAGTACTTTCTTAAAAAGCACATTTGAAAAGTCTATTTCCTCTACCATTTTAAATGTACCTTTTTCGAAATTTTTCTGTAATAAAACAGTTTTAGATTTAAGTTTCCTTTTGAGAAAGTACTTTTTAAACATAGAAATTTTAAAGGTTTTTCTGGTGGTACTTATTTCAAAAGTATTTTTATGGTACTTTCTGTAAAGAATTTGTATAAATATACCTTTTCAAAGAGTTCTTTATTAATTATAAATTTACAAAAGTTTTTTTGTGGTACTTTCTTCAAAGTACTTTTTTATGGTACTTTCTCTAAAGAAAATTTTTTAAATAATTTTTAATCATTTTAAATTAAATGTAATAATTAGTTTTTTATTAAAATCCAAATCTTCTCTTTATTGATACTTTTTTAAAGTTACGGGTTTTTAACTGTTCTTTAATTGAACGCATTTTTCCTTTTATAAAGTTTGTGTTTTTTAAGAATCTTCTTTCCCATAATACGAATGTTATTCTAATTCCTCTTTTTGTCTGTCTTATATTTCTAAGCAATTTAATAAGTTCTTCTTTTTATAGGCAAAACAATTTGCAAGACTTCTTTGACAAAGTAATAAATACAAATAATTTTTCACTTAATAGTTTATACCTTGAGAAAACTTTAAGGAAGCAACAAAATCTCGATAGTTGTTGCAAACAGTATTTTTTTCCTACTAATTGGCTTTGAAGTATAGGAAAATTACGAAAACTTTAACACAAATAAGTCTGAAAATTTAAAGTTGTTAAAATTAAATAAATACAAATATTGAATAAGAAAAAATGTCGTTCCAGAGTGATAGAATTTTAATTTCGTTTTGTTTCGGTAATACCTTTTTTAAGAAAATTTCTCTTCATTTAAAATCTGCAAATTCAAATTAACACCAAAAATCCTAAATTTTCTTTGAATATGTCTCATACAACAAAAACTATTTGCAACATTTTCTAAAAGCATAGAAAAGGATAATGCAAACAACAACAAACGTAACAGCAGACATAGAGGATTTTTAAGGGCAACGAGGCATCACATTGAGGTTTCAGCATTGAAGCAAAACAACGTCTGCTAATAATGATGATGTCGTAAAAGTGTTAAAGAGATTGATTTTAAGGATGAAGCGGAGTTTTGTAAATTTTCGTGATGATGATTGTTCAGCACACATTCATGAATAAATATTTCGATAATTTGAAATGAAAAAAAAACTCTTGCAAAGACTGATACATTATTACAAACCTAAATAATTTAAAACTCTATTAAAAAAAAAAACTTTCTCCATCAAAAATATCCCACAGAAGCTGTGATGAAAAAAAATTTTTTTTTCTATATAAAAAAAATCTATCAGCCGATGTGATGAAAAAAATTAATAAAAATTAATAATAAATTAAATAATAAAAATAATAATAATTTTTTCTATATAAAAAAATCTATCACAGCAGCTGTAAGGTAATATTTTTTCTATATAAAAAAAATCTATCACAGCCGCTGTGAGAAAATTTTTTTTTATATAAGAAAATCTATCACAGCTTCTGTGAGGAAATTTTTTCTATATAAAAAAATCTATCACAGCCTTAGCGGAAATTTTTTTTCTATATAAAAAAATCTATCACAATCGCGTGAGTAAATTTGTTTCTATATAAAAAAATCTATCACAGCCGCTGTGAAGAAATTTGTTTATATATAAAAAAATCTATCACAGCAGCTGTAAGGTAATATTTTTTCTATATAAAAAAAATCTATCACAGCCGCTGTGAGAAAATTTTTTTTTATATAAGAAAATCTATCACAGCTTCTGTGAGGAAATTTTTTCTATATAAAAAAATCTATCACAGCCTTAGCGGAAATTTTTTTTCTATATAAAAAAATCTATCACAATCGCGTGAGTAAATTTGTTTCTATATAAAAAAATCTATCACAGCCGCTGTGAAGAAATTTGTTTATATATAAAAAAATCTATCACAGCAGCTGTAAGGTAATATTTTTTCTATATAAAAAAAATCTATCACAGCCGCTGTGAGAAAATTTTTTTTTATATAAGAAAATCTATCACAGCTTCTGTGAGGAAATTTTTTCTATATAAAAAAATCTATCACAGCCTTAGCGGAAATTTTTTTTCTATATAAAAAAATCTATCACAATCGCGTGAGTAAATTTGTTTCTATATAAAAAAATCTATCACAGCCGCTGTGAAGAAATTTGTTTATATATAAAAAAATCTATCACAGCCGCTGTGAAGAAATTTTTTTCTATATAAAAAAATCTATCACAGCCACTGTGAAGAAATTTTTTTCTATATAAAAAAATCTATCACAGCCGCTGTGAGGAAATTTATTCTAAATAAAAAAATCTATTACAGCCGCTGTGAAGAAATTTTTTTCTATATAAAAAAACCTATCACAGCCGCTCTGAGGAAATTTGTTTCTATATTAAAAAATCTATCACAACCGCCTTAAAAAAATATATGTCTCTATATAAAAATGTCTATCAGCCGCTGTGAGGAATTTCTTTTTCTATATAAAAAATCTATTACAGCCGTTGTGAGGAAATTTTGAATGAATAAAAAAATCTATCACAGCCGCTGTGAGGAAATGTTTTTCTATATAAAAAAATCTATCACAGCCGCTGTAAGGAAATTTTTTTCTATATAAAAAAATCTATCACAGCCGCTTTGAGGAAATTTTTGTTCTATATAAAAAAATTTATCACAGCCGCTGTGATAAAATTTTATCTCTATATAAAAAAGTCTATCACAGCCGCTGTAATAAAATTTTATCTCTATATAAAAAAGTCTATCACAGCCCCTGTAATAAAATTGTATCTCTATATAAAAAAATCTATCGCAGCCGCTGTGAAGAAATTTTTTTCTGTATAAAAAAATCTATCACAGCCGCTGTGAAGATAGTTTTTTCTGTATAAAAAAATCTATCACAGCAGCTGTGAAGAAATTTTTTTCTATATAAGAAAATCTATCACAGCCGCTGTGAGGAAATTTTGTTTGAATAAAAAAATCTATCACAGCCGCTGTGAGAAAATATTATTTCTATATAAAAAAATCTATCACAGCCGCTGTAATAAAATTTTTTTCTATATAAAAAAAATCTATCACAGCCGCTGTGAGGAAATTTTTTTCAACATTGAAAAAATCTATCACAGCCGCTGTGAAGAAACTTATTTTTCTATATAAAGAAATCTATCACACTTCTGATGATTTTTTTTAATTAAATAAATCTATCACAGCCGCTGTAATGGGTTTTGTGCTATATAAAATCTCTATCGCAGATTTTTATTCTAAAAAATCTATCACAGAGATTTTTATTCTATATAAAAAATCTATCACAGTTACACTGATGTAATTTTTATTCTACAAAAATAATCTATCACAGTAGCTCTGTGAAAAAATTTAAAGCAGTCGTTATGATGAAATTTTTACTCTACATAAAAAACTATCACAGTCTTTATGATTTTTTTTTCTTTAAAAATTCTATCACAGTCTCTCTCGCGGGATTTTTTTTTTATACTGAAAAACCTAAAACAGTCGCTGCGATGACATTTTTATTCTATACAAAAAATGTATCACAGCATCTGCAATGAGATTTCTATTTTTGCAAAAAATGCATCACAGTTTCTCCGATAAGATTTTTATTCTATAGAAAGAATCTATTGCATTCACTGTGATCAGATTTTATTTTATTTGCAAAATCCGTAACAGTTGCTGTGATGAAAATTCATTTTGCTGCTGGAACAACTCTATAACAGTTTTCTAATGTCTTAAAACAACACGTAATGATTCGAGTATCGCAGTTGTTGGGTTCCTGCTTAGTTATAATTTACAGTGGGGCGTTCTTGAACTACTTTTAGTGTATCTGCTACCCATTTCCAAAAATCTTATTACTTTTAAATGAATAAAATCTTTGTATCATCTTCATTTTGAAGTGTATATTATTTTCCTCTTTAGAGAATAATTTCTTTTTGGCTTCATCACTTGCTGGCTGTTGATGCTGATGTTGATGTTGATGCACTTTTCTAGAATTGAAAAGGCAAAAATAGCTCTTGTAGCTGCTGCTGTTGCTGTTTTTGTTGTTATTGTAATGTATCCTCTTGAGTATTTTGTTTATCCAATTGAAATGTTTTAGTTAAAATGAATACAAATAATGTTTATTTTATACATCAAATTGAAAGGCAAAAGCAAAAACATTCTCATTATGGGGTTTAAAAATAAGAATTTATTTAAAACTCAAGAAAAAGATTTTAAAGTGTTTTACAAAGTTAAATGAGAACTTAGATCTTTCTTTTTTTTCAATGGAAGGAAAAAAACCCAAAAAAAAAATGAAAAAGTTTGAATTATTTAAAGCCCCCACAAATAGTTTAAATTAAAAAAAAAAATGAAATCAATGAAGTGCATTCGTTGTGCTTTAATTTTTTTTACTTTTTGCTTACTGTCCTCGATAACAAGACACCAAGAAACTTTGTCTATTTCCGGCTTGACCACCATCATTACTTATGGCGTCGCAAAATTGCTTGATTTTTATTCGGAAAAAAATTTTCAAAAAGCTTTAAGAAAAAACTGCTAGACCTAGGCCAAAACGTAGTTAAGTATTTTCGCCTGCCAGGCAGATAATAAGAAACGTGTAGCAAAAAAAAAATTGAAAAACAAAAACGGTAGCATGCTTGTTTGAACATGTTTTACAGTCACGTTTAAAGATTTTCATGTATGTCCAGCAATATTTCAGGATAAATGTCAACTAGTTTTTGAGAGAAATAAAAGACAAAAAAAAAAACAAAACTAATTCTTAACAAGGACAGCTTAAGTTGAAAAAGTTACATGTAAGAAAAAAAAAAAAAAAGTGAAAGAGTTGCAACAAAAAAACTAAAGAAAGAATAAAATTGGCGACATAAATGCACTTAAAAAGGTAAAGAAAAAATCATTTATGTTTATCTGAAAAATATATAATTAAGAAAATGTTTCAAACGTTTAAAATTTTATCTCTAATTCTCTTTCAGTACCAGAGGCTGGTGAATAGCTACTCTTCATAAGATGTGTCAGGCACAAACTAAACAGCAGACATTAACATAATGTTACGTTTTTCACTTTTAAGACAAACGTACGGATTCTTTTGCTTCTCGGGAAAACCAGTGTGGTTCAAATTCTGTATACTTACTTTGTGGCTTTGTTTGGCTATACTTTTTGATCCTACGGTCTTGTGAATCCCATGGTCTCGTATTTACTAAACATGCGTAATTATTACAAATGCAGCCATCTACGCTACACTACTGTATTTCACCGGCGAGATATGAACTACTCGATGCCTTGTTTAGTACCTTAACCATCCACAGACTACTTGACGCCAGTCATCCTCTTTAATCCAATAGCCACATCACACGTCTGCCTTACCTGTTGTTAAGCTGTTACACTTCCTTACACTTACCACTACCGTTGTTACTTTTTATTATAAAGGCTGTCTTGTCTGTTACTCTTATATTAAATTAGACAGACGTCTCCACTAAATTATCTGCCATGGCTTCACACAATATTTGTCTTTTTCTTCTCGAAAGGTTTGTACTGCTGCTTCTTAATTTTTTAATTGCATTATAAAAATTGCTATTTTCCATTCTACGCATGTCTGAAGGTGGGCTCGATTTCATGATCATCTGTTTTACAGCAAGGACCTCTAACAACGCAGCCATTGCGGTTGCTCAGCTTTTGTTAGCTAATTGTGCTTTTATTCTACATACACACACCATTAGTGGAAGTAACTTATTCACCACGCTCATACGGACAACAACAACAGGGGTTACCAGATCTTATTTTCGTAACAAAAATTTCCAAAAATCATAGTTTTTAGTCATTGTTGAAGTCAGAGTTGAAACCTTTTAAAATAGCTCGCTACTTGAAATCACCCAGGGATTTTTGAATAGATTATACGAAACAAAATTATGCACACTATAGCTGGTCAGTGTGTTCTTTTAAGTTGGACAGAACTTAAAGCTGTTAAATACAACACAAAAAATTAATTTCTTTCAAATAAAAAATTAATTCAAATGATCAACTGATTGGCATATGGCCACCGCGGCTGATGTTCACCAAGCGTATTTTGGACGTCCAATTTTAGCATTGATGGCCATATGTTGCGAACAACATGAATAGACCAGTGGCTCCCTAAATCGCGCATCCTGGGTGAACACTTGACAGCCTTTTTTCTCGAATCTTATTGGTAATTTAAATAAGTCGGAGATTGTTGTTAACACATGATACCTAGCAACATCCTGTTAAGATCACATTTTGCCCGAGTCCATGTCGTCCATATCATTGAACAAAAATGTGGCTTGGGTAAAATTTTTTTTTTTTTTAATTTTGTATGATATGTCTATTTACAAAACATATAAAAACATTTTGTGGGTTTTTTGCGATAAGAAGGAAAAAAAATTGTTTTCTACTTCAATATCAAAGAAAAATTCGTGTACTCGTATGCTTAGCAACGTACTCACTGCATTAATCATGTATATATGTAAGTATCTACATATACATGTAGTTTTGTTATTGTTTTTTTTTCTGAATCTTAATATTCCTATTTTTGAGACAAAAACCGGACTTATAGTAGACCAACCACAACCAGGATTTGGAAACTCAAATGACGGGAATACAGCCAAACGTTTATTTTTTTCAAAATCCTGAAGTTTCTGCAGAAATTAAAAAAATCGACGTTGAACTAATCAAAAACGTCATCCAAATGTGACGCCTAGATATCAGCACTATATAATTTTTACACGTGACATCTTTTCAAATGACATAAGCCATTTTGTTTTATTAGAAGGTAGTACAATTTTAGCCATGGACAGGTACACATTGCAACAACGCGTTTACATCATTCAAAGTTATTATGAAAATGGGCGTTCTTTGAAAAATACCCAAAGCAAAATTTTGTTTAGTGACGAAGCTCATTTGAGAATGGATGGATTCGTCAATAAGCAAAATTGTCGTATCTGGGGTGATGGAAATCCTCGTGTTATTCATGAAAAATCTCTACACCCGCCAAAAGTTACTGTTTGGTGTGCATTTTGGACGAATGGAATCATTGGGCCATTTTTCTTCGAAGATGATGCTGGAAATGCTGTTACTGTGAATGCTGAGCGATACCAATCAATGTTGAGAGACTTTTTATGGACACAGTTGAATCATATTGATGTGTCTGACGTCTATTTCCAGCAAGACGGTGCTACATGTCACACAACTCGAGAAAACATTACGCAAAATTTCCTTAACGTGTAATTTCACGAAATGCAGATTTTAATTGGCCTCCAAGGCCACGTGATCTAACATCATTCGATTTTTTTTTTGTGGGGTTTTTTGAAAAGTCGAGTGTATGCTAACAAGCCACAATCAATTAATGATCTAAAGAACAACATTCAAGTTGCAATTCGTGAAATAACACCAGCAACATGTCAAAAAGTCATTGAAAATTTCGATATTCGGATTGATGTCTGCAGACGCAGTCATGGTGGACATTTGAATGATATTCTATTCCACTTATAATTGTAATGGATCATACTTTTAATAGAAAAACAGCTTGAAAAAATTGCAAATAGTTTGTGTTTTATTTCAAAGAAACGTGTAGGCGCGTTTTTTGGATGACCCTTTATTTTAGTTGCTGTATAATGCGGTTATCAGATTAATATTGAAAAATACTTTGCTGGTAAATACCCATCTCCCCCCTTACATAAATTTTTAATACATGATCCGCGAATTATTACTCATGCAGTGTTACCTATTGGCCAGTTATCGGAGGAAGCACAGGAAGCTGGTAATAAAATAAAGATTTTAAATCATACAGAGAACTTTTTTCACGGAAATGCGGTCGTAAAAAGTCCAATGAAGATATTTTTAATAGATTTTTAATAAGCTCTGATTCTAGAATTACTCACATGAGCAAACATAACAAACATAACATAAAATTAGCGTGTTACCACAGCAGGTATTTGATCTTATATTACGAGTATTACCTGAAATTTCCAGAAAAAAGTTACTAAAAAATCAAAAAAATAAATTGCCCAAATTTCCTTCATTTATATTTAAAAATGGACCTTTAAAGCAATTTATATATTCATACGAGCTGACAAACGAACACCCGTGGCGTTAAAACAATTTTTTTTTTCTTTCAAAATTGATTTCTTTAAAGTAGTAATAACCCACTTAATACTACGAAACGAAAAACAATTTCAACCCAATGTGAGACCGTAAAACGAGCTCCAGGCTTATTTTTGCCACCAGCAGCTTAGTGTACGGTGCACTTTTTATAGATATAATGAAGTCTGTAGGGTCTGTTATGGATTGGCTTCACTTCATATGCGGCGTTTTTGTTTATTAACGAGCATCATTACTGAACACACTTTTACGAAAAGTTTCGTCAATTTTCAAAGTATATTGATCATTTATTTCAATAAACAGTGCAGTATTACATTTTGTGTGCTAGTTAACTATTTCGTATTTTATTTTGGGTTTAAAAATTCCAAATATATTTATGTCAAAGAAATCTCGTTGAACAATTTTTTGGTTTTTAAAAAAGAAATGAGCTCTATGCATTAAAATTTATGCAAACCTAAATTCAAATTGATTATTGAATAGTCAGTCCCTCCTCCTCATTTCAGGTTTCCAGTAATATCATTTTTTTACGTTAGTTTTATTAATTCAATATAAGTATGTTTTGCACAAGCGTTATTGTCCAACAACTTACTGACTTAAGGACACGCTAAAGTCTGAAGCTTTACAAAATATATTTTATTTGGTTTCAAATTAAAATATAAATAACTTTATATTATAATCAATTACAAATTTAATTAAAACAAAAATTTTTTATTAAATGAATAATTAAATCAATTAACAATTTAATTAAATTATAATAAGAAACCAAAAAATCTTTAATTTAAAGAAATCTTTTTTCTGTATTTTTGGGATAAAGAACCAATACTAAAATCAAATTAGTTTTTTTAAGTTCGAACTCGAGCTTTATACTCCTCTTTTAAGAAGTAGTACTTCAGGCAATAATACCTATTTAGTTTGTAACCGTTCTACATTCTGTAGGATAGGGATAGATGAGAGATACGACAGGGCTGAAAGGAGATGGATAGAGCTATTTTATTTGTTATTTTACTTTGCCGGCGAGTATGATATCAATAAGTACAATGGCTGCATATTGTAATGCTAATTCTGAATTTGTATTATTTATTATTTTTTTGCCACAGGGGTTAAACCCTGGTACGAAAATTTCTATCAAAGTGTGAAAAATTTTTTTAAATGCAAGAAATTATCTTAAGACTGAGAGTAAAAAAAAATCCTTTTGTTTTTATTTTTTTTCCAGTCAGGATTTGAACCGTGGATATTATAAATGAAGTAAAATTGGAAAAGAGAAAAATTGAATTTCTTGGCCATACCGAAGATTGGTACGAAACAAAAACAAACGTACAAGACGATTTACAGAGAAAACGACAAGAAAATGGTTTAGTTTGTGTGTGAATTTAGTCTGACCAAATTAATATTAAGATTAGTTGTTTAAATAGATAATATTTACAACTTACACAACCTAAGATAGATATGTAGATTCAAAGAATACTGATAAAGGAAGTAGCAATACAGAAAATTTTTCTTCTTTTCTTTAGAAAACGTCTGCATACATTTATAAATAATTTTTGTTTCTAAAAATTTTTAGAAACTAAATTAAAAAAAATGAACCTTAGCCGAAATAAAATAAAATAATTTTTTAATTCATTTATAACTTTCTTTTATTTTAATAAATTTTTCTTACTAATTTTAACTTCGGTTTTGAAATGTTATTACATGAAGAAGTAAAATTTATTAAACATTTTTTGCATACGAAAAGGAAAAAATAATAAATTAATATTTATTTTCAGTGTCCCTTTAATGTGTTAATTTTTTTAACCGACTTTAAAAAAGAAGAAGATTAGTTAATAGTCTATTTTTTTAGACATATTGGTCCCCGAAAAAATTACAAATTTTACAACTGATTTAGAAATTATGTTTTTGATTGAAAGGTTTATAATGTTAAAAATAAAAGGGTGCCCCCTAAAACCTACCTGATTTGTATAAGTTAAATGAACCGTAGCGCATAGCTATACTTAATTCTGACAAAGTTCCTAACACTATAGCTAACAACAAAAGAAAGCAAAAAACAGTTAACTAAAGTATTAAAGGGTGTCCTCATAGTTGATATAATTGAACTTATATGCTCCTATCTGTTAAATCGTTATAGTTAAACACTTGAAAATTACACAGAATTTTTATATGTTTGTCTGTTACAATAACAAGTATAAAATTGCAAATTAAAGGGTGTGCCCATAGGTGATGTTATTTGAAATATATGGCCTTATCTGTTGAATCGTTAAGGATGGAAATTTTAAATCTAAACAAAGTGCGTAATAGTAGGCCCTGAATTACAAACCTAAAGGGTGTCCTCATAGCTAATGTAGTTTTAATTATTTGGCACTATCTTTTCAATTTTTATAATCAATCGGTTGAAAACTACACAAGTTATGTACTTGTATGTCTGCTATAATAATAACTATAAATATTTAAAATTAAAAATTAAAGGGTGTGCCCATAGGTGAAGTTATTTGTTATATATGTTCTTATCTTTTGAACCGTTAAAGACAGGAAATTGAAATTTAAACAAAGTGTTTAATACTATGCCCGCAATTAAAAACGTAAAATAAAATAAAAAAAACTAAAGGGTGTCCTCATAGATAAATTAGTTTTAATTATTTGTCCCTATCTTTTGAACTGTTATCATCAATCAGTTGAAAATTGCTTAATATGAGTGCTTCAATATCTGATATAATAACAAGAATAAATATTTAAAATTACAAATTAAAGGGTGTTCCCATAGGTGGCGCATTTTGATGTATGTGAACTTATCTTTTGATTACTAATGAATAGAAAATTTAAATTTAAATAAATTATAATTGTATAATTTTCATTTCATATTTAATTAATCTCTGGCTGTCGTCTGTCGGTTTTGAAGTTGGTTTTTTTTCCACGAATTATTTTTTTAAAGAGGTTTCAGAAAAAGAAATTTTTGTCGAACAGTGCAATTTATAATTGTAAGATTTCCAAGAGTTTTGTTACTCCCATTAATTATCTTTGGCCATTTTGTACTCAACAATTAAATTTACTGCTTTTATTTGACAAATAATAAAAAAAATGGTTAAAAAATCTATACAAAAATAAATGTCATTGAAAAATTAACATAATAAATTAACTACTACTGCTGCTTAATTAGTTTTACCACAATTTAACAAAAAAGAAAAAAAACTTCCTCTTTTTTTAAACAATGTTTTGCATAAAATGTTCAACACGTACATGATTCTGTTTCATTTAATTAACTTTTGAAAAAAGAAAAGCACATTAACAAAAACTTATACACATATCTACACACACACACATGTTCACACTTGCACACATATTAAGATGCAAAAATTTTCCCTTAAACTCTACATAGTTTCACTAATTGTCGTTAACAAATTTTTGTTTCACAATTTACTCTCGAGGAGTTAAAAAAAAAAAGTTTTTGAAAAAAAAGTTAGAAAGTCGTTATAAATTCATACATGCGAACATTCACTCATTCATGTGCTGGTTTATGAACTTTTATTAAATAATTCATCAGTTTCTCTTCCAGCATTGAAGCTGATGAAGTGTCAAATGCAGCCATACAGGAAATAATTTTTTTTATTTCATTTTATTCCTAAGGAAAATTTTTAGTACGTTATAGTCAGTGAGACGAGGAAAGGGGAAAAGAGAATACTATGCCGTTTGTTTAATAAATTTTTCTCCTTATTTTTGGCTTTTTAACTTTTTTTTTCTGCGAATGCTAAAATGAAAAATGTTTCATATGCAAAAATGTCACACGCATTATAATTCACAGTCAACATGTGTTACATTCTCAAAATGTAAGTAACACAAAATGTTTAAAAAAAAGTTAAAAAATGCTGATGAAAAAAATTTTTGAAATTAAAAAACTATAAGCTGTGAAATTAAGTTTTCATTCCAGAGATTTTTTTGCGCTTTAACGGAAAAGATAATTAATAATATTTGCAAGCCATATGCTAATTGCCAAAACAGAGCTGCTCATAAATGCATTACGGTTGAAGTAACGGAATTCATATAAAATGACTGATGATGGTTTGGTGAAGGCAACTTAAGGTGGAAAAAAACTATTTGTGTATATTTTTTTGTGAAGAATTTTATTATAATTAAATCAATTTTTTTTAAGCCGGCTTGGGTTCAGTTAATAACTAGTGTAACAAAAAACAAGTAAGAGTGCTATATTCGGCTATGCCGAATTTTATATACCCCTCACCATTTATGCAAATCTACTTTAGTGAAGTAACTCCAATCAAAAAAGCAAATATTGCCGTGAAAGAGAATTACTAAATAAGAAAAAAAATTCGGTTGTACATATACATAATTTTACATTAAAATGTCATCGGCTCTTAATGGGTTTAGCATTTTATTAAATTATTAGTATTTCCTGAAAGAACTTTTAAATAATACCCATATTGATATGTAAAAAATTAAAATTTCAGAGGCCCGAACTCGCAATATATGGACGAGCGCCAACTTTCCACTGGTTTTTTTTTTTTATATTTTCATTCTCTATCGCCGCATACATTTTTTTTTTTATTATTGGAGTTACTTTGTTGTTTCAAACGATATGGAAAAATTAGAGGTAGGCGTGGTGTTTTACCCGCTGAAATTAAGATTGCTTTTGCAACACTAACACGGACGGACAGACAGACATCACTCAATCGTCTTCTCTATGGGCTTATCAGCTCCTTAAAGTGAGCGCTATTTTCAGCTCAGATCATTAGAACGAACTAGTTCGTTCATTTAGTTCAAAACTAACTTAGTAAGCTAAAACAAATGATCGATTTGAGTTTACATGCTTAGCTAAATTGTTCTTAGTTCAATGCTCAATCAGTGAACAGAAAACAATTAAGCGAATTCAGGTGATTTGTTTAGCTCACACAATTTTTATTTTATTTATTTTTACCCTGTGTTAAATTTATCAGAAATTAAAAACATATTCACACATACTAATGAAAAATTGTGCAACTGAAAAACTATTTAAAGATTAACTATATGTAAGTATGCACTTTGATCTGACTTAATTTTTTTAAACCTTTAACCCTAAAAACAATATTGGTTTATAATAATATATTTTCTGATTACAAAATGATGTTTTTCCTTAATTTGTACCAAAATAAGTTTTAAGGTTTCACTCAAGTTGTCATTTTCTATATGTTTTCATATAAATAATGATGAAGTATAAGAGGCGCTTAGTAATTGAGCTCAAAAGCTCAGTAAAAAAAGCCTCCATATAGTTAAATTGAGTGAGTAGTTTAATTAAAGTAGGTAATTCACGAACTGCACAACCCTACATAAGAAGTCAGAATACGTATACTTTATGACAAACTTAGTTATACGAGGGCTGCTCTATATATTTTTGGCCTAATAGTGAAAATGCAAATATTTATAATCAAAAATGGTTTTACTGTTTTTCAAAGTATTCTCCAGCATGATTTATACACTTTTGCATGCGCCCAAACCAGTTGTCGAAGCACTTTTTCCACTCCGATTGAGACACCTCTTAAACATAGTTTCTGAACACTTCAACAGCTTCTTCTGGCGACGAAAATCGTTGACCACGCATTTTTTTCTTGATGTGCGGAAACAAGAAGAAGTCATTAGGTGCCAAGTCAGGGCTGTACGGCGGATGACCCATTAATTCGTCGTTTTGGCCGGTCAAAAACGCTCTGGTTTGAGCCGATGTGTGAGAGCTCGCATTGTCATGGTAAACAATGATTCGTCCTCTCTTGTTGGTTTTTCGAATTTCTCCGATGACTTCAGGCAAACAAATTGTAGTGTACCACTCAGAAGTAACCACCCTACGTTGCTCAAGCGGAACAGTTTTGCCGAAGAAACAGGCGACCATTTGCTTCGAAGTGCTTCTTTCACGAACAACTTTCGTTGGATTTTGCTCGTCTTTGAAGACCCACACGGTCGATTGTTGTTTCGTTTCGGGCTCATACGCGTAGATCCATGATTCGTCACCTGTGACGATCTTATAAACGTCTTTTGAAGCACCGCAATCGTATTTTTGCAACATTTCTTTGCACCAATCGACACGAGCCTTTTTTTGAGCAACTTTCAAATTGTGCGGGATCCAACGAGAACAAACCTTTTTTACGGCCAGGTGTTCATGCAGTACCGAATGTATGCTGGTGGAAGAAATGTCCGAGGATGTCTCTATCTCTCGGTATGTCGCATGTCGATCTTGCATTATTAGTTCACGCACGGCATCAATGTTCTCTGTTGTTGCGTTTTTGGACGACCTTCACGGAATTCGTCTTTGAGCGAGCTTCGGCCAAGATTAAATTCATTATACCAAGTTTTCACAGTGCTATAGGATGGTGTTTCATCGCCATACAAAGATTTAAGTTCATCAATGCACTCTTGTCGTGATAATCCACGTCGAAAGTTATGAAAAATTATGTCACGAAAATGTTCACGAGTTAATTCCATTTTTTTCTATATTAATTTTTTCAAGTCACTGTAAACAACACAAATAATAGTCGTACGTCAAAACGTTTTGAGTACAATTATGCTTAAAAATGACAAACTTTCCAATGGATTGTAAGATTGCACTTGGCAGCACTCAGTGTTGCCAGGCCAGAAATATATATAGCAGCCCTCGTACTCCTTTTCCACTTTTTGTTTTAAAGGGTATAATAAATAAACCCTTCTAGTGTAAATTGCATCAATACACAAAGGTTTCCGTGCTATGCATGGATCACCCTTTAATATTTTCCATCAAGTAGTAAAAATTTCAAGTGTCTGTGTAAAACGATTAAAAAAAATCACGTCTCTGTGAGGACACCCTATAATTTTTATTTCTTATAATTGTCGCTATTGCGGACAAAGCGCTACATGCTCTAAGAAAATTTCAATCGCCTGCCTAAAATAAATTAAAAGTCACTGTCTTAATGGAAACACTCTCTAATTTTTATATATTTACAGTTTACACTTATTTTTAATTATGTTTTGTTTTAAATTTGTCGTTGTTTTTTTAGCGGACATAAAAATATTTCAACTTAAGAACAAGGTCACTTACGTGAAAATCACGCTACTTTTGGGGCACCATTTAATTTAAAGTTTAATTTCTTGTAACTAGTTTTTCATAAACTGTGCAACTGTAAAGTGTTTGTTTATTAAAATTCAAACAATTATAATATTTTTATTTACGTCTCTTTTAGAACACCCTTTAATTTGTAGTATCTGGTGTTATAGCGGCTATAGTAATTCACCTTATGTTAAAAATTTCTAGAATCAAGCTATTACAGTTTCAGAGATAGAGTGCTGTGTGTAACGGATGGATAGACAAAGAGACATTGTAACGACAAAAATAGAGTACCGTTTTTCGGTACGAAACCCTATACGCTGAAACGCTATTTTACCTTCCTCAATTTTCTATATTTTATGTTTGCGATAATAATAAGTTAAGTTTCATATCAAAGCAGTTTGTTTCTCTATTTTTATTCCAGAGTGTTTTCAGCAAGCAGTGGGAAGTGCTAGGCCACCTCTAGAACCAACTTAGATCCAGCCCCAGAATTTTTTTCATCTTATCCAGCAGCCAGTGCAGATTCTTAGACTACGACAAAGAAACTCCAGAGCATCTGATAAAGGATTTTGAGACTTTACGTAACAAAAAACGTAACTTGCTGAAAAAGCACCTACTGGAAATTACAAACATCTGGCAGCAGGATCAATAGATGGTTGTGGCTAAAAATAGAAGTAGCCAGAGTTTAGAATGAATGTTTTTCTTAGGAAAATAAATACTATGATGATGATTCGAGAAAATGTAACAGGTTCCACGCCTACCTCCTATGCAACCTAAATTTTATAAATTGTAATAATTGAAATTTTGCATGTGAAAATATCTAGTAACAATGCAACATACTGCCAATATTCTAAAAAATCGTTCAAACGACACGCCCACCTCCCATGCAACCATAATTTAAACATTGTCATAATTTTGAAATTAGTTATCTGATTAGAGCATAAGTTTGCATGTGAATATATTTGGCAACAAGCGCCACGCCCATCTCCTATACAACAAGTGACAAGTTCTTCCACTCGCCTCCTTTTTGTTCTCATTAAACCCTCCTCATGAGAAACCTTCGGTCGGTCTCTACCACTTTTATTTGCTTCCTAACATAGCATAACACAATTAAGTTTTATTTTAAAATCAAAACTTTATACGGAAACAATTATTACAAATGACTTCACCAAATAATTTGCTATCTAACAAGTTACTTAACTCAGTTTTAAATCTATGTGTCTCTCATGCGATGATATCTAGACCAATTTTTCAGAAAATTTAAAAATGAAAGCCTTATTTTCTGTTGTCTTATTTTTCCATTTAATTTGGAATAAAAGTATTTTAGTGAAGAAAATATAATCAAAAAAATAAAAAAAATAAAAAATAAAAATACAAATATGGGACGATAGAAAATAAAATAACGAGTTATGGGCCTCTGAACTTTTCATTGAAAAGTACGATTGTACACCATACTTTTTAAGATATCAATATGAGTATTATTTAAAGGCTTTTGAAGAGATCTTCAAGGAAATATCTAAATTTTTTTAAATATGTTCAACCCATCAAGAGCGGATGAAATTTTTATGTGAAATTATATATACGGTAGTACTTATTTTTTTTTCTTATTTTTTTAAATCTCTGTTACTCATAAAAAATTTTTTTTTGGGTTATTTCCCTAAACTAAATTTATATATATGGTGAAAGGTATATAAGATTCGGTATTGACGACTTTAGCATTCTTACTGGTGTAATGTGTTCTATTTTTAAATAAGCAGCAATTAAATGGCGAGATTTGGTAGTGTGTGTAAAGTTTCTATTTTTAGAGTACTGGGCCCTCACGAAAAGAACAACTTTTTGTTATAATTAAGAAAATAAAAATAATTATCAAAAATTTATTAGTAATAAATAACCTCTTCTTATATACCCTTCAACACAAAAAGATGTAAAAAGGGTATATCTAAGTTTGTCATTCCGTGTGTAATTTCTAGAATATCCATTTCCGACCCCATAAAGTATATATATTCTGCATTAAGCATTTATATAGCCAAGTCGATTGAGCGCTGTCCGTCCGTGTTAGTGTTGAAATCAAATTTGACGTGGCACAATTTCATAAAAAATAAATCGATCAGATATAGTGTCCGAAGAGGTGCTATTGGAAATCAGCATGATCGGTCCATGTCCTTCGTGACAGCAGCCAAAACACTACGCATACTTCTAATTTTTTCACGTCACTTGGAACAATGAAGTAACTCCAATTAAAAAAAAATAAATATATGCGGCGATAGAGAATTACAACATTAGAAAAAAAATTAAGTGAAAAAATCAATACTCGCCCATATTTTCCGAGTTACGGGCCTCCGAAATTTGCTAGTTTTTTTTATATATCAATATGGATATCATTCTAAAGCTTTTAAAGAGATCTTTAAGGAAATACTAAAATTTTTTTAATTTGCTTAAGCCATTAAGAGCCGATGACATTTGTATATAAAACTAGATACATGTAGTACTTAAAATTTTTTTCTTATATTTAATTTCTCTGTCACCCTAATATTTGCTTTATTGATTTGAGTAACTTCACTAAACTAGATTTACATATATGGTGAAGGGTATATAAGATTCGGTATAGCCGAATATAGCACTCTTGTTTCATGTATTCTATTTTGAAATAAACAGCAACTAATTGGCAAGATTTTATGATGAGTGTAAAGATTCTATTTTTAGATTTACTGGGCCCTAACTCAAGAACAAAAAGAACTCAAAAATATTATTAAAAAAATAATAAAATAATTTTTAAAAATGTATTAATAATAAAAAATCTCTTATTTTGAAGTCCATTTGCTGTTTACTTAGAAGTAAAATGTGTCTTACGTAGTATAAAAACAAATTTCCCATACCGGGAATCGAACCCGGGCCTTCTGGGTGAAAGCCAGATATCCTAACCACTAGACCATATGGGATACATGACAGTTTTTGCTTTAAATTAATTTGATATTTGTATGCCCAAAAATAGATTTTTTAAATATTACGGAGTGATGTGTATATTAAATGCACCTGAACTAATGATGTGAAGTCAAAAATATTTGTTTGAATGTACAATTTTTGGAAAATGAGATAACATCTAGCAGTCTTGGTGTATTTAATAAAAATTTTTTTAAGGAAATCTATTAAAAATAAAACCAAATATAATCGCCTTAAAATGCAAAAAAAACTCAGGTCTAAAATATATTAGTGTAAGAAGCACAATCAATTGTTGTTAAAAAAAATCTTTAACATTTTTCATTAACAAGACAATAAAAGGACACTAACAACATCCCTTTTACTTTTTTCTAACTTAAAATCCCAAAAATGGCCAGACAAAAGGTAAATAAGCATCGACAACAAAATTATAACTCAAACACAATAAATATTAAAAATAAAAAGTATAATTGTGATTATGTGTCCTTTTTGCTGGCAATTGTCCCAGAAATATTTATTATTATGCCCCAAAATAAACTCTACTTTCACACTTAGTTAGAAGAATTGGTCTAATGTTGGCTACAACCTAAAAAAAAGGTCGTCTTCATTTGCAGATGTTTAATGCTGCCAACCAAGTAAAAGTTCATCAGCAACCAGTGTGATGTGGATTATAAATTCTCAAACTTTACAAAACAAATGCCGGCCTAACTCCTGAACCCTAAAATGAAATATAAAATTCAATAGACTTGACAAAAGGGTTTAGAAAACATATAAAAATTAATTTTTCTATCTTTATTTTCTCTCCTTCAAATCCGTGTTTTAACTCTTACCTTGAAAAAACCCCAAAATAGCCAAATTGGCAATAACCAACAATGGTTTGTGTAAAGAAAAAAAAAATAATACGAGAGGATTGTCACAAATTGTTGAAAATTAAAGTTAAAAAAGTTTAAAAGGTAACTTTTGTGTGTGAAAAGGTGAGTTTTGATGTTGCCTTTATTGCTGATGATGATTATCACTGCTGCACTAAAGAAAAGTTTATGGAATTGTACAATTTGTAGCAGTTCCCTTTGTAAAGTTTAAATCAACCTTGCTAAATCTGTTGTATAAGTCGTAATAGAAAAAGTAGTTGGAAAAGGCACAAACTATTGTTCTTTTTTATCCAAATTGAAATATTAATTTCGCAAAAGCACTTTTTTTTTAATGGGGAGACAAGATAAAAAGTTGTGTGAAAATTTTTAATTTTTTTAGTGAATCTTTAAGAAAATACTTCTTTAAAGCCTTCGGAAATTCCTCTTAGCTTCAGTTTTAAAATAGTCGTGATGCTTGCGGTAGATATTTTCAATCTCTGGTACACTGAATTATCACATTTCTTTAAAAAAAATTGGCCAAGTGCAAGTTGAACTCATACACGAAGAGCTCCATATTGTACATGAGCCACCTTTTAGCTCATTACATTTTCCTACTGCCTCCCTGTTTTCCTACTATTTTTAAAACAAAACAATCTGATACCCTTTATTATATATTATTTTCCTTAAAGCAAACATAGCAAACATACATCATCTCATCAATTTTGAAGCGTCTGCCTGTAATGTTTTTAAAACTAAGGCCATATTCGTCAAAATCACGGCCTCTATGGAATACCCCGTTAATTTTTTTTTCGATTTAGTGTTCACACTTATTTTTATAGTGGACATTATTGTCTAGACTCTGTGTTAATTTTAAATGTCTGCCTCCTGCAGTTAGAAAACTGCAGTTAGAAAACGTAACATAAAAACATGCACGTCAAAATCACGTCACTATGGGAACACCCTTTATATTATAATTTTAATTTTTTTAACTTGTTTTTATGGTGGACATAAAAATGCTTTAATACTTTATAACCAAAAACACATACTTGAAAATCACGTCACTATTGGCACACCCTTTAATTTAAACATTTATATTTTTTTTTATTATTCATACATAGGTTTACATATACAGTCTCTATTTGACATGTCTGCCTATTACAATTATAAAAAAATAACAATATTTTTATAAATATCATATTACTTTTGGAACACTCTTTAATTTCTAGTACAATTTGTTATAGCGGTTGTCGTTATATACCTTTCGTAGAAATTTCAAAAGTTTACCTTTTACGATTCTAGAAAATTACGGGCTGTATTAAATGGACAGACGGATACGCAGGCTAACATTGTGGCGAAAATAAAAGGATTACGTATTTACCCTTTTTGTGCGAAACCTTAAAAAGTCTTAATCAAGAAGATATCATGCTTAGTACAATCGTTTCTCTTTCGTGTACTTCATTATTAAAACAATGAATAACGAAACCAATCACGTTCTTGTCTCGTAGGACCAATTGTTTTATTACTTCGAACATATATTCGATATGCTGCTTCATTATGGGTGACAAAAATGTTAAGACAGAATTAGTCTTTACTTTCCGTTCCGTGACGAATCAGCTGATCAGTATCTGTTAAATGGAAAATATGTATTTGTGATTTGTTATTACTTTGACGTTCTGTTCCGTTTCGTTCGAATCAGTAGAAAGTGGAATTCAACGTTGAGTTATTCGAAAGTTGTTTGGTAGTGTGAGTGCAAAATATGAACAAACCTAGTTTTGTTATTGTAGTTTTTTTGTTCAGTTGTGTATTGTGTTTTCTTTGTTTATTATAAACAGCTGAATCGTTGTTACAGGAAAACTTATCACAATAATTTAAAAAGCAGAACGGAACAGAACAGCAACAGAAAATAAAGACTAATGAGGTCTTTAGGAAATCGAAAGATTTTAATATTCTTTGCATTTTAGTGATCTAGTTTTTTTTAACGGTTCTATATTGTATTAGTGTGTATGAAAGCCAATATAGTTATACATGATAACTTTTATTTTTTGTCTTCCTTTTCCTCCTCACCAACCCCAATGCAACTTTCTTATTCCAACACATGTTCTTAGTTTCCCCCGGGGTCACTAAGAGTCTGGCTGAGCTAACCTAGGCACAGACGAAGTGATCTCGGGGTATAGGGGGAAACAGTCCCCCGTGCATCCAAATCTGGATGATCCAGTGTCCTAAAATAAACTGGCACCACGGGAACCAGTAGTCCATACAGAGGGCCGTAAACTCTCTGTAGCCGGTTATTGGTAAGGTATCTTCGGAGTACACATGGTGGCTGTGGTAAAAAAGTCTATGTCTGCAGGGATGGTGAGGAATAGATCGAAGTATGCTATTGCACTCTGAACAGACGGGGTTGAATAGTCTCCAACCCCTTAAGCAAGGGGAAGTCCAGGGCCTGCTAGTCATGTTCTTGAAATTGCAAATTTTTGGCTACGCCAGCAGAGGGCGCTAGTCGACGCTTTGTGTTTCACTCAGTGGTAAGACCACCATCAGTTTAGGGCCCACACGGCCAGGTACTGACGTTAATCTGTATCACGAAATATAATCTTAGTATTCCAGTAGGACCTTATAATAAATTGTAACGATGTATCTGGACATATGGCCACCATTCTAAACAAGCATATTTTGGACGTCGAATTTTGCTAAATTTCTCGAACATTGCTGGCCGTATGTGACGACTTACAAGAACAATGTTGGCCTCTAAGGCGTCAATTTTTGCTTTCTATCAGCATAAGCCATTGGCTTCACCTGGCCCCTCAGAAGATAATTAAGATAAGATAATTTTAAAGAGCAATTGATAGTTCAATGTCTCAAAATAAACTCATCGCCATATTTTTATTTTAATAGGTCGATGGTTGTGGTCGACGTATGGTGCGTAGCAGGGTCTATTGTGTAATTGGGTTACTCCTTATGCGGAAACTTTGGTTGTTAACAAACATATTAAACCCAAAACGAGCAAAATCTTTGAACATAATTGTGTAAAATCGGCGAAAGAGCGGCGCATCTCATTCCTGCGACCGAGGACCAGTGTTGTCTTTTCGTTAAATTTTCTAAATTTTTCGTAACTTTTAAAGGCTCCACGTAATATTTGGCCACGTAATATTTAACCAAATGAAACAGACACCAAGTGAAGTACTATTACTGAAAAAGTACTTGTTTTTTTATTTGAGGCAAGAACTTCTCTTTATGCCGTTGCTTTTAACATATCAATTCGATTTTAATATAAAAGATAACTTGCAAATGGTATTATTAAAATTGTAAATTCTATCAAAGCTGATCTTTTAAAGAAGAAGGTCAAACGGATTTATTAAAAATCCTACTTTAACTAATTTTATTGAGTGGATATAGCGTGTACTTTTCCATGCCAAAATATTAGTACTGAGTACTAACTTAAATCCTCATGAGTATCATCGGGTTGAAATTTTTTTCATACGTTTTTCAACTTCTTTTTTTATTTTCGTGGTGTTTTTTTTTTAGTAAATGATTTTGTTGCTTTGTTAATTTTTCTGAAATAAAGAGGGAACTTTAAGCTATATTTTATATCAATTAAATTTCCAGTTAATTAAGGAAAATTTTAAAATGTAACTTTAAATAAAAAATTTAATTTTTTTTTAAGGAAAACCGTAACTTTTTGCTGCCTTTCCCTGGCAACACTGTCGAGGACACCGATCACAGCGGCATTATTCTCTTTAATATACAAATACCTTTTTGATGTTATTGCATCATTTATAGATTATTTGGTATGAAATATATACACAGTTTAACGCAAGGCTTTTTCATGAAAAGGATAATGTACACGATAATTATCGAGAAGTTGTCTAATAGTTGCTCGAAATGATGACTGATTTTAAAAGCAAATCTGGATAATTTGTTAGCGTTATTTAAGCATCCATTTATTTCTGATAGTTTGCCAGAGTATCCCGATCATAAATGTCAAAGGATGGTATTTTTTTTTTAACGAATCCTTTTTGAATTTCTTCTTCACATACCTGGATGTAATGACAAGGAATATTAATTTGATAAGAACTCCAGCCTTGGCAGGACAAAATAAGCATGAAATGTAGGAACTACAATAACAACAATTTCAACAATAAAAAACCCAATAAATGGTGAGTTGGAGAAATAGTCAGACAGTCGAATATATGCTAGAGAAGCCACTAATAGGATTTTCCTGATGACGGTGCTCATACCCAGTTCGAAGTAAATAATTTTACATCTAAATAAAAGTGTTTATTTCCCTTGGCTGACTTTAACCCTGGGTCAAAATCAATTTTTTGTTTCAAATAAATAAAACACAGGGGGCTAGGAGATTATCAAAAGACTCTTATTTTCTCTGTTCACTATTGCTGGTTGGCCACTTGTCTATTAGAAATAACTTCATTGTTACTTTTTTCATTTTATCACAAAAGAAAAAGGATTTTTATCAAACACAAAAATTGTATGTTTTCATGCATGAAATGAGTTTTTATATGGATTTTTTGTGATGTTTTCAGGGAAAATTATAATTCTAAACTTAACTTAAGGACCAAAATATTGCTTAACAGTTTTAATAATTTTTATTTCCAGGAATTTAACAATAATATTTAATTTGTCACTGGTCAAATATATAAATGAGAATTTATTACTTTTATTATTATTCTTTTTTATTTTATTTTTTTTTTTTTATTTTTTTTTTTTTTTTGTTCTTGACGTCATAATTCCGTTTTCATATATTTTAAAATACTTCACCCCTTTTATATATTTTAACACCCACTTAACACAATTATGAATATTTCCACAAAATTCACCACAAATCTGTTTAAATTACTTGTCTATTTCTAATTTAAACCGCCCACCTTTAAACTTCTCTTACTCTATGAGTGTATAAAAGTATTTGAAAAGGTGTTGCTTTATAAGGTCAACAGCAGTAGCAGCAACAGCAGCCGGAGTTTATAATAAATTTATTTATTCATATAACATCCACCATCTACATAAGCCGATTTATTTATGAAACCGCACACAAACAGCCAAAATGATCATTTGGTTTGGTTTTACTTTCTGTTTAGGTTTTTCTTTTTCTAAATTTATTCTTGTAGAGCAAACACACTCTGTGTATGTGTGTGTGTGTGCGTAGATTTGTATGGTCTTTTTTGGAAACCTTTTTTAAGCCAAAAAATAAATTAAATGAATTCATTAAAAAGTTTTATTAATATTTTTGTATGAAGCAAAAATTAATTAAGAGAATTTGTTGATTGAGTTAAGGGAATTATGTGTGATTGGGTTTAAAGAAAAAATTAAAGGAAGTGTTTGGAAATATTTTTTGGAAACAATATTATTATTAAGACAGAATTTAATTAAAATTTTAACATCTATTAGAAGTAGTAGATAATATTCTCTTTCACTATTAAACAGAAAAGGACTCATAATATTATCGTTAGACTTCAGAGATAAATGAAATCAAATCAATTCCTTTAATCTAATCTAATCTAATCTAATGGCGATCTCATCTAATTTTATCAGCTAATCAAATAATGACAATTGATATTTTTCTGATAACTTTGGTCTCCTCGGAAACCAGGAAGACATCATAAATTACTTGCCAGCAAAATCTTAAGATAAAAATTGCTGCTGAAGTTATTAAGAGAAAAATATTTATGCCCTTTTAACAGAAATATTTTTTTCAGATTGATTTTTTATTTAATTATTAATTGATTCATTTATTTATTTAAATAAAAAATTGTTTTCTTATTTATTAATTAAATTATATTAATTATTTATTAATGATTTATTTAATTAAGAAAATTTTATTAAAAATTGAATTAAAATTTAATTAATTATTTAATTAAGAAAATTGTATATATAGTTATTAATTAATTTTATAATTGATTCAATTAAAATTGTAATTAAATTAAATATAATAAAAATAAACTTAAATATTAAAGGGTGCCGTCATAGGTGACCGAATTTGGCTTATAAATTTTAATTCCTTATAATCAAAATTTTTTAAAATTTTAAGGCATATCTACTTTTTTACCTGTTATAACGAGTATAAAATTAGCAATTAAAGGGTGTCACTATAGTTAATGTTTTTTTTTATTTAAAGTCTTTATAGCCAAACACTTTAAATTTATGCAGAATATTTACTCCTTGCGTCATATAGCAACAAGTATAAAATTGGAAATTAAAGGGTTCCCCATAGTTTATATTATATGAACTGTATAGCCTTATCCTTCGAATTTCATTTCAAAATTAACCCAAATGGAAGCTACTATTTCTGTTATTATAACAAGTATAAAATTAGAAATTAAAGGGTGTCCCCATAGATAATATTATATGACGTATATGGCCTTATCTTTCGAATTCTTAAAGTCCAACACTTACAAAGTAACTTTTATATCCTCTATAGCAACAAGTATAAAAAAATAAATTTTAAAGGGTGTCCCTAGAGATAATGCTATGAATTTTTTCAATCATTATAGTCAAACTCTTACAAAGTGTATAGAATATGTTCATCTATGTCTGCTAAAAAAGCAAGTATAAAATTAAAAACCAAAGGGTGTCCCCATAGGTTTTACTATTTGATGTATTTAGGCCTAACTTTGGCATCGTTTTAGTCAAACACTTACAAAGTACACAGAAGATGCGCTTCTATATCTTCTTTAGCAATAAAAATAAAATTGAAATTTAAAGGGTGTCCCCATAGGTAATACTATATATCTTTTGAATTGCTATAGTTAAACACTTGAAAATAACATAAAATGTGTACTGCTATATCTGCTATAACAATAAGTATAAAATTGGAAATTAAAGGGTTTCCCCATAGGTAATGCTATTTGATTTATATGTGCTTTTATTTTGAATCGTTAAAGTCAAACACTTGAAAATTACACAGAATGTGTGTTTCTATAGCAGCATGTCTATAATTGTAAATTAAAGGGTTCCCTATTGGTAATAATACATATATGTTTTGAATTATTACAGTAAAACCGTTGAAAATTACATAGAAAATGTTCTTCTATATCTGTTATAACAACAAGGATGAAATTGTTAATTAAAGGGTATCACCATAGGACTTATATTGTGAACCGTTTTGTTAGTTTAATAAGTCTTATATTCAAGATAAATAATAATCATAAATCTGAATAGTGACTTCTATAGCAAAACAATTAAAAGAGAGCCGTAGATGCCCTTCTTTCCTTCTCCCATAATTTTATATTATACTTGAACCAGTTAACGAAAAAAAAAACATGAAGTACATTCACGTCATCAGTAAAAGCTCAATATGGTGCGACTTTTTTCTGGAGATCTTACTAAACTGTTGTTTTTTTTAAATATGAACGATGAAAAAAGTAGTTCAGTGGCCCAATTTTAATTTACGCTTTAGAGTAACTCAGTATTTTAAGGCAAACAAATTAAAGTAAATAATAAAACAAAATCTTAAAAACATATTTGCCTTGAACTAAAATTGAACGGCTAAAATATTCCGTTTTATTTAAAAATATTACAACCATTTTAGTTTATTTGCTTATTAGAAGAAAAATCTTAGATTTATAAATTATTAAAATACCATTGAGAAATAATAAAATAAATTCCGATTAGCAAATAATATTTAAAAATTTATTGCGCCATTTGAGCAGTCAATGTTACCAGCATTTGCTGAAACTAAAAGTGGTTTCTACCTGTAAATGGCCGAAAAAAAATAAATGTTGCAACGTCTAGATAAAAATCGCATGCTTTAAATCAAAACAGCCAAAGTTAAATATTTTACACGTTAAAAAGTTACACAAGTAGGAAAACGGATATACATGAAGCACATAAAAAATAAAACAAAGTAGTTAAACTTTTTTAATTCAGAATAAGCAAAAGAAGAGAAAAAAAGAATTAAGGCGAATTACAAACACCTTGCATCACAAGAAATTAAAAAAAAAAAAACATTTAAACTTCAAACAAATAATCATAACAAGATTTGCAAATTAGTAAGATCTTGTTAAAAAATTATAATTATGATATAATATTTTATGATCAATTCTTATATCATCTTAAAAAGCTTTTGTTAAACTTTTGTTGTTGAAAATTTTTGTTACGAATTTTTATTGAAAGTTTTTCTATAACTTTTTATTAAAATTTAAACAAAAATTTGTTGTTAAAAATGTCTGAATAAAAACTTTTGGTTTTTTCATAAAAAAATTTTGATAATTTTTTTGTAAGTTTTTGTTTCAAAATATATTATGAAAATTTTTAGTTCAAAATTTTTTGATGAAAATTTTTTGATGAAAATTTTTTGATGAAAATTTTTGGTTCAAAATTTTTTGATGAAAATTTTTGGTTCAAAATTTTGTGATGAAAATTTTTGGTTCAAAATTTTTTAATGAAATTTTTTGATGGGAATTTTTGAAGAAAATTTTAGGTTCAACATTTTTTGATGAAAATTTTTAGTTCAAAATTTTGTAAAGAAAACTTTTGGTTCAATATTTTTAAAGAAAATTTTGGGTTCAAAATTTATTGATGAAAACTTTTGGTAAAAAATTTTTTTATAAAAAGTTTTGGTTAACATTTTTTTAAGAGAATTTTTGATGAAAAGTTTTGGTTAAAATTTTTTTTAAATTTAAAATTTTTTCAAGACAATTTTTGTTTAATAACTTTTTGATGAAAACTTTTGGTCAAACTTTTTTTTTTTTTTGTTAAAAATTTCTGGCGAAGATGTTTTGCTGCAAGTTTTTTGATTTATTATTTTTGTGGGTCAAAATTTTTTGATATAAATTATTTTGGCTGAAAATTTAAGATTCAAATTATTTGTTGAAATTATCTTTATTTTTTTTTTTTTTGTTTTTTTAAAAATGTTTTGTTATTTATTTTGTTTAATTTTCTGATTGATAATTTATTTTTTTTTTTTGGAAAATTTTGTATTAAAAATCTTTTGGTTTAAAGTTTTTTGTTGAAAATTTTTTGTCGAACACATCTAGTTACAATTTTTTGGTTCAAAATTATTTTGGATCTTAATATTTTTATAAAAATTTTTTGTTGAAATGATTTTTTTAAATTTTTTTGTTGTAAACTTTATTGTTGTTATAATTTTTGTTGATAACTTTTGTTAAAAAAGTTTACTGAATGTGTCTAGATTGAGGAATTTTTTCTTTGTTTAAATATTGTTTTTGGAAAATTTCAGTTGTAAAATTTTTGCAAAAATGTTTTTGAACATTTTTTGATTACAATTTTTTATTGAAATTTTTTTTTAATTGAGTATTTGTTTGTTTTAACATTTTTTGTGTAATTTTTCGATTGATTATAATCATATCAATAATTATCTATATTGGAACTTTTTGTGGAAATATTATATTTAATTATCTTTTGTCGAAAAATATTTAAGGATATTATTTTATAGAAAGTTTTCTGGTTGAAAATTTTTAGTAATTTTCTTTTTTAATATTTTTTGTATAAAAGATTTTGATCCATTTTTTATTGATCTTTGGTAGAACATTTTTTATTAAAAATTGTGGGTTGAATTTTTTTTAATATATTTTTTGGAAATAAAGTTTATTCAATTATATCCTAAATAAATTTTTTTCGTTTACGGAAGAAGCAGCAGTTTGGACCTTTTGCTAAACCTTTAAGTACTTAACGTTGGTGAAAGTTTTTCTTTTTATTCGAGAAAATTGTATTTAAAAACGACTTAAGAATTTTTATGTTAAGCCTAAGAAACGTTTAGAAAATAAGGCCCATTGTGCATAGTGTAACAAATGCCATTACAAACTAAATTTTTATTTTTTTAAAGAAAATTATCGTATTTGTTGATTTCTATTAAATAATTGACAACAACATTTATTTAAACAACATTTATTCACGTTTAAAGCAAATATGATGCAAGTTTGTTTTTTAAAGCCAACGAACTTGCTGCTGCCACTGTTTGCTTACAACTCTAATGTTGAAATAAGCAACCAGCACAAAACAGCAACAGCATGTTTTGCATGTGTTGCAGATTTTTTTTAGTTTTCTAAAGCTGGTTTTCTTATAAATTTTCTTAAGATTTTGATTTTATTTTTCCAAACACTGAGAGCCAGTAGATTGGCCAGTGAGTGGAATGGAATGGTCTACTGACTTACTGGCCATCATTTAAGACAAAAAATACCTGCAACGCTTGTTGCAGTTAAATTGTGTGGTCTGATGTTAAGCTACTGTGTGCTCTATCGGCAATTTGCAATAGTTTGAATGTGATAAACATTTTTTTTTTGCTTTGCTTCATGATCTATGATTTTGTTTTCAATTATTGCGACACTTAAATTAAAACGCGTTTTAAGTGTGTTTTTCTTTAATAAAATAAATACCCTCGCTGGCCATTTAATGTGTGTCTGAGTTTGTTAAAAGCTTCTTTGCAGCAAATTCTTAAATTCAATTTTTGGTTTTTATTTTTCTGTAAAAACTTTATTTTGTTTCAGTTCACTGGCGGCGTTTTGGGTGTAAAGTTTATTAAATAAAGTTCTTTGAAGAAAAGGGAAGAAAAAATAAATATTTAAAACTTTTTTAAAGATGGCATTGATTTTTTTTTGTGTTTATACGTTTCTGTGCGTTTGTCTATTGGATCTTGTGAAAAGTGAAGAGAAATTTTTAACTGATTCGCGTAAGTGTGTAGAAAGTGAAAAAGTATTTTTTGCTGTATTTAAAACTTATTTAGAAATACAAGGAAATTGTTTAAAAAACGGAACTTAAAAATATAAATATTTAATAATGGATTAAAATTGGGGAAAAAATATAAAAATTTATTAATTTAAATTAAATATTAATCGCTTAAAAACTCAAATAAAAGTTATTGAACAACTTTAAAAAATACTTTTGAATAATGATTTTTTTTAGTGAGATAAAATATTTTTCTTTTCCTTACGTCTGATAAGTTTTTTTGCTGTGTGTTATTATTATTTTTTAAACACTCTAGATAACCATAAACGATCAAAATTTTATCCAAATTATTACATTTTAACCAAAGCTCAAATAAAAATCAACTTTACCAATAATTGTTGTTGTTATCAGAAATTTTAAATTTCTGTAAAACCCGGAAAAGTTAAAAATAAAAAGCTCTGTTTTCTCAAAAATAATATTTTCGACAAAATATCAAAAAAAAATCTTCAAAAAAGTACTTCCAATCAAAAAATTTCTTAATGTTCTAAAACGAAAGTGCTCAAAACAAAACTTAAATAAATATCAACAGTTCAAAGGTTTGTTTAAACAAATCGCAGCCCAAGTATAGCAAAAATATCTGTATTATTCCAAGGATTATTCTGCAAAAAATCTATATTTTAGGAAAATAATAATTCAATTCCGTTGGTGAAGGGTATATACGATTCGACTCTTACTTAACCCTCTAGTGCGCAGGAAAACCAAATTAAGTAAAATACTACTTAAACGAAAGGAAATGGTTTAAAAGCAAACTTTTGTTCTAGCAGTTTGTATAATTTTCATTTATAAGGGCGCAGGAGGCGAAAAATCCATTGATGCAAATTTGCATCATTCCGCATTTAGCGCAAAGTACTTACCATAAAAAAACAATACACACTATAACATTGTAATAAAAAAAGAGTGTAACTTATATAAAACTCAAAATATTTATAAACTTGTTGAACTTAATAAATTTTAAGGTCAGAAAAACACACTGTTTCCTCCATGCACAACAAACGAATGAGCAGGCACTTCAAAATTGCACAATAATTCAATGCTGCTATAACGGTACTTCAAAAGCAGAGAAAACTACGTCTATTAAATGGAGACAACATATAACGAACATTTACATAAAACTGTTTTCAAATTTTGAAGATACAGAGAGATATTCGGTATGATTCAAATTTGCATCACGGCGCACTAGAGGGTTAATTTTAAGTATTTCTGACAGTCAAGAAGGTGACTTGTTATTAAGTGAGATAAACAATTATTTTTTTTTTTTTTTGTTTGGAATATCTAATTTCTTGTTCTTTTATAATTTAATTATAATTTTCTAAATTTCAAACTTTTCTACGGCTGAAATGTGACAATGTAGTATTTTGATGAACCTCTCCTTTTTGGTAATTGAAGTTTTTCATTAAATCACTTGGATTGAATCAAGGTGCTTCTTCAGTGCCATTTCAGTTCATCTTCGAGTAGTCGTTCCCTGCCACTTCTTTGATTAAATGCACAGTGGGAAATCTAGGGTTTCTAAATAGATAAAATTATTTCATTTGAACTTTCCCAGCAAAAAATTTTTGAAAAGGTAATCGAGTGTGGAATTAAGCATTTTTGCAGAAGTACTTCCCAACTAGATTGCCAACTTAATGATTAAAACAAGGCATGAGACTTTTATAATCAATTATTGAGAATCGATTACATTAACTATTGTAGGAAATAATTGCCCTATTCACAAGCCCCCTAGTAAGTGCTAAGTACTAACAAAATACAACGGTGCTAGCTGTGTTGTTGGTAATTTTTATGCAAACATGCGATACAACACTTAGTACTTTTTTCATATGTTTTTCAAACGTTGTATAGTGCCTTATTTTTTAATGTGATTTTTGTTTTATGTTTTTTTTATGTTTAAATGTTTTACGTTTAAATAAATTATTATTTTTGTGTTCATGTGTGAATTATATTAAATTAAATTAAACGATATTTTTATTAGTTTTATTTATTTAATTTATTGATTTGACTGATTTATTAGAAGTGGAATAAGTCATTTCTGTTGTATATAGTAGGAGTGGGTATATTTGAAACATATCTTAAGGTTTGTTCTCTGCCACCTTGTTCTAAATTATATTTAATAATAATGTTATGAAGAATCCAGCAAGCCATTATCCAATCATTGCATCTTTTCTTATTTTGTGCTGATAGCATTCTAAACTTAAGTTCTTTTAAGCTTCCAAATTTTTCCTTCAGTAATATAACTTACTTGAAACAACCATTAATATATCGAAACTATATTTTTTACACAAAAAATTTATTAATTTCCTTTTTTCTGTTTTCTCCCCCATTTGGCTTATAAATAACAAATGATGAATAGCACTTTTCTTCTTTTTATTCAGTTTTTGACGTATGAAGTACAATGTACAATGGCACATTGATACAATGGTTGTTCACAAAGAAGTAAACAAAAGGTAGTATGCAATACTACCTACACCTTAGCAGAGCTTGTGAATATGGCAAATGAGTACCATTAGTACGGTAGTCTCTTTTAACATAAAGACTAGTTCCATTACAACTTCCTTTTTGGAAACTAACGTAATGTATTTTGTAAGCAAGTAACAAAATATGGCAATCACAAAAGTAAGTCATTATATGGCAAGTACTTTTTAAGGTAATGTCTAATTTTTTGTTGGGTTATGTCGCTAAAGAAGAGTCGTAATTGAACAAAGAATAAGAAGAAAAAAGTGCACCTCTTTGAACTTTAGATCATATAAATAAATTTATTTATCTGAATTCAGCAAATAAAGTTGCAATACAAATTGATTACCCTCAACTAAAAAAACGAAATATTTTAATTTTTAACTATTTAAAACTTTTTATCAATTTTTATAATAATTAAACAAATATTATTATGGGAAGGTTGTCCGAAATAATTACATTTTCAGCATAATCAAATCAAATTATCAATAAAAAAAAATAAAAAAAAAAATATTTTTTAAATTCCCAAAAAAAATTCTCCAGAAATTCCTAAAAATCCCTATAATGTATTTGTAGTAGTAAGAGGTCGACATTAGTTTGCAATTGCATGACAATAATGAAAACATACTGAGTCATAAAAAAGTTAAGTAATTCTTATTTTAATTCTAGAATTGCCTATTTTAAATGCCTCAACATGTTTTCATAATTGCTTTGCTATCACAGATGAATTCCCAAAGTAAATAATACAAAGGTAGCAAGAAACTGGTTAAATCAATTTGGAATATTTCTTAACAATATGTGGGAGTTGCCGGATTAACATTAAAAATTGTTATTATTAATTATTTTTTCTTTTTAGAAGCTTCTATATAAAAGCGCACTTTAATTATAAACATTTTAATTTGAGAAATAATTAATTGTAAATATTTTTTGGCTTATTCTTCAATTATTGAAAAATTTTTTTGTGATTAAAAATTATATGCGGTTTAAAAAACAGAGATTTTTTTTTAAAAAATTACTTTTTTTACTTTTGTTTGACAAACTAACGTTTTTCTTTAATCAAGTGATTTTTTTTAATAAGCGCGTTGTTTTAATAATTTTTTACTTTATACTCTCTTGTTCTTACTTAATAATATTTTTTACTTAACCGTACATGGCTAAACCTTTAAGTTTTAAACTCTACTTCTTAAACAGCAGATTACATCCAAGGTTGTCAGATCGCTGATACAAATTTTACCAGTTGTTCGACTCAAAGTATACAAAAGCTGTTTGATAAATTAAATGGAGGTAAGTAATATTTTTATAAAAATAATAAAATATTAAAAAGAAAATTTGGAAAAATAACCAACCAACTTTAATCCAGCTTTTGTCATATAGGAACTAATCGCCCTTCGTAACAATAGTTTACTGATTATGAGAGACATATAACGAGTGCATAATTTTTTAGGACCGATGTTGATTTTGAATAAAATACAAATTATTAAAGAAATTCTTGCAATTTCTTTTTATTTTAATAATATTGGTATGTTTCAATTATGCATGGCCAAATGGCCGCCTTAACCTCGGCACATCTTCATCCAATGGTTCAAATTTTCGATGACGCTGAGGCATAACTGAGGTTCTATGCCGTTAGTGTACCGAATTATGTCATCCTTAAGATCTCACATTGTTGCTGGCTTACCGACGCAAACCTTTTCTTTCATATAATCCTAAAGAAAGAAATCCAACGATGTCAAATCACATGATCTTAGAGACCAATTGACATCGCCACCACGTGAATTAACACAGTCATTGAATTTGTCACGCAAAAGAGCTATTTTTTCATTAGCTATGTGGCAAGTGGCACCATCCTGTTGAAACCACATATCGTCCACATTCATATCTTTCCACTCGGGCCATAAAAAGTTCGCTATCATTTCACAATAGTGAACAATATTTACAGTAACTGCCTGACCGGCCGTCCTCATTTTAGGAAAAAATACGGCCTGATGATGACGCCAACCCATAAACAGCACGAAACAGTCTCTCTTTGTGGTGGCATTGGTTTTTCAACAATCACTCTTAGATTATCATTCACCCAAATGTGGCAAATTTGCTTACTGACGAATCCACTGAGATGAAAATGTGTCTCATCACTGAAGATAATTTTTATCGAAAATTTATCATTCACTGTTGCCATTTCTTGCAACCATTCTGTTCATTGACCACGTTTGGAATGATCAAAAGGCTTTAGTTCTTGAGTCAACTCCACCTTGTAAACGTGTAGATGCATGTATTTATGCATAATTTCATCAACGACGAGCGTGAGAGGTGCAATTATTGGGCACGATGACGAGTTGAGGTGGACGGCTTTTCTTAGACACCATCGCGAACAGCAGCAATATTTTCTGCAATACGAGCTGCACTGGTCTTTTTACATCTCCCACAGACCCGGTTTGCTCATATTTTTGCACGTTTTTTCCGATTGTACGCACATTTGGACTATTAAATTGACCGAAAAAATCACGAAGTTCACGATATGCATTTTGATTTGAACGCCCATTTTCATAAGAAACCAGAATAACTTTAACGCGTCGCCCTATTGTGTATCTTTCTATGGTTTAAATTGAGTTTGTCTGAAACTGAGAAATGTTGAATTAAAAAAAATTGTCAATAAGGTGTGGTTCACATTCAACATCGGCCCTTAAAATTTAGCCACCAGATAAATAATTATAGTTGGGCTTAAAGTCAAGTAAATTTTCTACATTTATTAAGATTGATCTTTTTTTAATTTTAGTGTAAACTTTTAAAGAAAACAGGAAAAATTACACTTTAGCATTTTCTGGATCGCTAACTTAGGTTGTTTACATTGTAAACATCAACGATTTAACCAATAAATTTTATATATAGTAATACGAGAAATATTCATATTCAATAATGTTAATTTGTTTAGGAGAAGCCTTCATACAACCCAAGGCTTTTTGCGTTGTTCTCTTTATAAATCGTCATACATACATATTTATTAAGCCTTCTGTAGACCGTCGATTTAGCTACGAATTTATTTTTAGTTATATTCTTTTCATATTTTTCTCCTCATAACACTGTAGACGTTGTTCCAGTAACATAGTGATTAAAAATTACTCGAACTTAAGCCGAAGTAAGAATTTTTTTAATTTCAAAATTTTAAAAATTAAGTTTTTTCTTAATATTCAGGATAGATTATGATCTCGATAATTCTTTTGTTGTTATTTATTTAATTCTCATTGTTCGAGACTTTTGTAGCTTTACTGGGTGGCGCTGCATCAACATAAAATGGTTAATCTTCTCTAAGAAATTTCTCCTATAGCAATGACCAGAAACATTGCTGTTGAGAATTCTTTTATTTGCCACAAGGAAACGGGGCATTTGCATTCTGATGTCGTGACTTTTATTTTTACCTCAAAGCAATTTTAAATTAAAATCTTGTTGTTAGAAAAACTATTATTTTTATATAAAGTTTTATAATACCGGCGGGGGGTACCTGGCTCTAAATCATGTGGTACTTTTACACTGCACTAAATAAATTAATACGTTAAATAAAATTATATTTACGGCCTAAAAAGAAAAATAGAATTTAAAACAAAAATTCAAACACTATTTTAAGAAGAAAATAACTCGCTAAATTTTTGAAAATTTATATTTTTTTTAAACTTTTACTAAAAATATTTTAAAAAATTAGTTAAAATACTCTGAGCCTATAAAACATTATTTAAGATCTTTAATGTATATTTTAGGTATTCCCGGCTTGGACAGCATTAAAAGTTTCGATCCATTTTATTTAAATCGCATTAAAATCACTCAAGGCAACAGTCAGGCCATAAATTTAAAAGTTGAATTGTCCAATGTTAAAATTATTGGCTTTGGACACACCCATGTGTTGGAGAGTGCGTAAGTATAGCCCTCAGAAAAACTAAAATATTTTTTCTTAAAACAAATTATTAAAATATTTTAGAGTTTCATCGAAAGACTACAGTTGGAAGACAACATTTGTTTTGCCTGTGATGAAATTACAAGGAGACTATAGCCTGTTTGGCAGAATATTGCTAATACCTTTAAATGGTAAAGGTGAAGTGTTTCTAGATGCGGGTAAGCAATAACTAAAAAACAAAACGTTTTATTTGAAAACCAAAAAAAAAAATATTTAATCTTCTAGAAAACATGACGGTGGTGATGCACACAAAGACCAAGTTGTATGAAAAGGGAGGCTTTACTTTTTATAATGTCACTAGTACTCATGTTGATTTTAAACTGGAGGGTTTAAAATCTTATTTCTCTAATCTGTTCAATGGCCAAAAGCAATTGGGTAATATAAAAGTTTATAAAGTATTTAAGATTATTTAAGGGATTTGAGAAAATGTGTTCCTTTCCTTTACAGAGGACAGTACTAATAAATTTTTCAATGACAACTGGCGCATGTTGACCGATGCCTTGTATTCCGTAATAACTCAAACTATACAAGACATTTTATTGGATGTCTTAAGAAAAATATTCCATTTTATACCAGCAAATTTCTTTGTCACCGATATACCCACCTCGGAGCAATTGTATGGCAAAACGAAACCTAAAAAAAACTTAATAAATTAATTTTTTTTTTCATAAAAAAAGGTCTGTTAATCTTGTAAAATAATTTTAAATAAATAATTTTTAAATTGTTGGCAGTTAAATTATTATGTGTTAATTACATTCAATACGTTAAATAAATTTTTTTAAAGAACTTCATTTGGTTTCAAATCGCATTAAAAATAAATATGCACAGCATTCATTTTTAGTCGGCCCATAAAAACCCTTAACCCAACATCAATGATCAATTAAGTATTTATCTTCAAATGAAATTTTTAATGTTGTTTTTGTAGTTACTTAATCCGTTGCATAAACACACACTTGCACAGACTTCGCGTTAAATTTAAAGTACAAATGGAAATGCAAAAACATGAGGTGGGAAATATTTTTAAATATCTTATAAAAAGACATATGAAACTTTAAGCTTATTACAAGAATTCAAGTAGGAAAAATTTTGAGAAAAATAGAAAAAAAGAAAAAACCGGTTTTATAAGAGTAGAATAAAAAAACCCGGGTTAATAATGAATCGATTAATGATAAAACCCGAAAATGAAAATAAAATTAAATCGTTTCATATTTCATTCCATTTAAAACATTTTCTATGAACTGAATATTTTGCAATTCATTTTAAATAAACCGATTAAGTTTGTGTACTTCTCAAGAAAATTCTTTTATATTTAAAAAAAATTAATCAGTTTCTTATTTACAACATATTTATCATGTCGAATACGAACAAAAATTCCGTTTGTTTCCCTTTTAAATAAAATAAACAGCTCCACTCAAATTACGTTTATTTTGTCCCCACGGAATTCATAACTGCAGGAGTCTTTTCTCCAAAAAATTTTTTTCGTGATTCATGATTTTTTCATGATTGGGCAACATATTTTTGATAAAACTTTGATATATTCTTTCTATTCTAAATATAAAAAAACAAGTTCTATATTAACTAATTAAACTTTTATTAATTTCTTATAAATTGATGTGCCTTCCTTTAGTTTTAACTGAATTAAGTTTTTTAATATATTCTAAACGTTATTTGGCAGACCCTTTATTTATTTTTTCTTTGAATTCTTAATGAATAAGTTAATTTTTCAATTCATTCTAAATAATTAGGTTCATTTTTAATTTTCTTTTATATGAACGTGTTCAGTTTTAAATTTACTCTAAATGAATCGATAAATTTTTTTCTTCCAAATGAATCAGTTCACTTTTCATTCTATTCTAAATGAACCAGTAAATTTTAATTTTATTCTAAATGAATTAGTTAGTTTTTTATTTCTTCTAAATGAACCACTTTATTTTTCAGTTATTTTAAATAAATCACTACATTGTTCATTTTGTTTTATTCTAAACGAACTAGTTAATTTAAATTAAATTCCTAATAAGCAAGTTCATTTTTCAATTTATTCTAAATAATATGGTTCATTTTGCATTTTCTTATAAATGAACATGTTCAATTTGCAATTTACTCTAACTGAATCGATTATCTTTTTTTTGCATTTTCTTCCAAGTGAATCAATCCATTATTTATTTTATTCTAAATGAACCAGTTTATTTTTAATTTTAGTCTAATTTTTTATATTTTTTTAATGAACTACTCGTAGTAAATTTTTCAATTATTTTAAATCAATCACTTAATTTTTTATTTTGTTTGAAATGAACTAGATAATTTATTTTGAATTCTAAATGAACAAGTTCATTTTTAAATTTATTCAAAAAATACGGTTCATTTTCTTATAACTGAAGATGTTCAATTTTAAATTTACTCTAAATGAAACGATTATTTTTTTAATTTTCTTCTAAATGAATCAGTTCATTATTCATTTTAGTCTAAATGAACTCGTTAATTTTTCAATTAATTCTAAATGACTCAGTACATATTCCAAATGTAAAAAACCAAGTTAAGTATTTTATTTATTGCAATTGAACCGGTTAATTTTTTCATTTCTTTAAAATAACTTTATTCTAAATGAACTAGTTTATTTTTCCTTATACTCTAAATAATCTACTTATTTATTTATTCAATGATACAATTCATTTTTTATTCCCCTTAAATTAGTCAGTTCATTATATTCTAAATGAATCAGTTCATTCAGTTAAAAAAAGCTATTCATTTTTGTTCTGTTTTAATTAACAGCATATCGTTTTTAATTTTATTTTAAATAAACCACGTAATTGAGTGTAACAATTATAAATGAGCCAATTCATTTTTCATTTTATTCTAGACAAATTAATTTAGTTTTAAATGTGTCTTAAATAAATTCATATTTCATTTTACTTAAAATAATTTGATTTATTTTTTCACCCTATAATTCTTCTACTTATTCCATTCTAAATGAATTGATTCATTTTGTCACTTTATTCTTAATGTACCGATTATTTTTTTCACCTCATTCGAATTGAACAAATAGTTTTTACTTTATTCCATTTTGAATGAACAAATTTAATTTTTTTATATTTTTAAAGAAAAGATTCAATTCTGTCTTTCTATGTTCTTTGTGTATTCATTTTTGAAAAAAATTAATTTTTTTAATAACCGGTTTTTCGTTCGTTTTTATATATTTTTTAAACGAATCGGTTTATTTTTCCCTGTGTTTATAACTTTATTTAGAATTAACTCATATTCAACTATTCACATGGTAGTGCATGACCCAAAATGTTGGACAATTCTTCTTTTCCGTCTCTCTTTAATGTCAGTCAACTTCGTTTCCCAAAAAAAAAAGTAAAAAGTCGTATAATAAAAATACAACAATACACAACACGGCTCCAGTAAATAGTCTTAACCGCAAATACAATGAAGCCGTATGTGTTTAATTAATTGCCCTGTTTCCTGATACTGCTGCTCTTGATAGTGTTGCCATATCATTGGTGTTTGGTTGGCGTATTGCGTTACATTTTTGCTGCTGTTGTGTTGGGGTTTTTATTATCATTATTTTTTTCTTGTATTTTTAATTGTAATTTTTACAGCAATTAATTTATTTTATTAAACAGTTATTTTTACTCAGCGCTAAGGACTAGTGAACACAATACATTTATATGTATTTTAAAAATGCATGAGTGTGGTATTTATACGCATGGTATGCATATGTTGGTGAGTGTTTTGTAACTTGTCCTGCTTAATTCTTTTTCTTTTTTTTTGCCTACAAAATTGCATTTAATTTGTCCTGTGTCCAAATGCAACAAAATTGGTTGTCGTTTTAAAAATGTTTTGTGGTTTTTGTGATTTTAAATTGGCTGCGTTAACAAAATAAATTTATTTAGATTAATTTTATTTAATGTTTTAGACACTATTTTATGAACATATTTAAACATCAGTGGATTTACAATCACACACCCTCAAAAGCTGTTCGTGGCAAGAGAATAAATTTGTTTTAAATGAAATTAAAGAATCCAAAAAATGCGGAATTTAGATGATTGAAGGGAATCATAATTAAACCACAATACGTGAAACATTATGGCGAAAGAGAATTACATTAAGAATTAAGAATTAATTGATAAATTAACAGATTCATTAAAAATAGAATTATTACAAAATATAAAGTAGAATAAAACTTAATACAAAAATGAATATTTAATCGAATAATTGAAATTAATTACCGTTATGTTATATTAAACTTTGAATTAAAAAAACCGGTTCATTTAAAATATATTTAAATATGAATTTACTTTTAGAAACAATTTACATAGGATAAGTTGTGAACCGGGTCAATTCAAATTCCACGAAACATAAATTAATTTTAAACTTAAGCTAATTGCTTCATTTAAAATGCAGCAAATATTTAAACCAGTTCGATTAAAAAATAGCGAAGAGGGAATATATTACTTAGAATACAATAAAAATAAACTGATTTATTAAAAATATACTAAAAGGGAAAACCGTCTAGTTTAGAGTACATTAAAATATGGCTCACGTTAAACATACCTTAAGAATAAAATAGAGTCCGAACCGAACCGAACCGAATTATTACGAAAAATTATAATTACAAAGATGTTTATTAATTAATTATTATTCTTCAGATAAATTGATAAAATGTAAACAAAAAAATATTATATAAAGATAAGAGATATATTTTGAAACGAATGTTCCAAAAAAATTAAATTTTAAACATCAATTAAATAAGTTTATTTAATGTAATCGGTTCCTTCTAAATAATATCAAGCCAGCAGAATGTTTAAAAGAAGGGCATTTTAAGCGCTTTTCTTTTAATAAAATGACATATGATTTAATGGTAATTAAAACAAAATTACTAAATCTATTTTTTAAATCACTATACTATCACTAATTATCCCCAAGTTATCTGAGATTTGCAAAAAAAAACTAATTTCATTTCAAACACGTACAAACACGCATAACACCAGCTCCACTTTCCTTTCCACAAAGTTTTAAAAATAATACACTTGTGTGAGAAATGACGGGCAATTATCAAAAATAAAAATCATATAAACATTATGCAATTAGAATAAAAAAATATATAATTCAAGCGAAAATCAATCGAATAAAAATAATTGGAAAAAAATTATTCGAATAAAAATTAATCGAATAAAAATTATTCGAATACATTTAGTTAGGCTTGAGTAGTTCATAAACAAGTTAGTTCAGTTGAACTAATCCATTGCTATAGTTTTGACTATACTTTGTGTTTGAACTGCTACATTATGGACTAAATTGGACATGTATATCTTACGTTGTTCACTATCTCTGACACTATTATTGAAACAATTTAAATATCATTTATTACTATAGTTACTTACCTCTTGCCTTGATTCCTGAAATAAAAGAATACATTAGTATTTAAATGAATATAATTGACGTGTTGCTTGTAAAATAGATAGAATAGATTTCGCTGGCAGCTATTGTTAGTCAAACAGAATGTTACCTGATCAGATGCTACAAAAGTAATGAGTTTTTGTTTAGATTTGATTACTTACAAAAATTAGTCTATTCCTTTGCCAACCTGCCTGCTATTTTAAAGAATCGTACTCGGTCTGCTATTAAAACGCCTGTTATACATTCAATACTTTTGGAAACTACATATATGTATATCAAAATATCTGCATATCATACAGAAATAAACCTGGGTAGGAAAAAATTTAAAAAAAGGTTTTACATCATAACAATAAAATTAAAAATAAAAATCATGGAAATCAACGAAATAATCATGTTCTTAAATTTAGTAAATTTTCAGTTCAATTTATAAAAAACTAAGCAAAAGACATATTTATAGTTAAAAAGTGGAATTAATTAAGGTTGATTCAACGTTTTGAATTCTTTTTAATTAATTCCTTGATGTTTCTTATTTTATTTGAGTTCATTGCCAAAATAACTCAAGAAATGCTCGTAAGTATACAAAAAAGATTAAACAGCAACTCTAGCAGGTCTTTAAATAGTCTTATTCACCGGCATCTTGATATGTTGTCTGGATTGAGGATTATGTTTACTTACGTTTTGTAAAAAAATTCAGATTTGAGGTAAACGCTTTAAGATTTGTTGCAAGAGTCGTTTTAGTTTTAATGGCAAGTTTGATACTGTTGACTTACAGCCAGTTTACAGAACACAATTTGCCGTATAGACGCACAAAAATGTTACCATTTCCCATGTTTGGGTTTTTAAAATGCGAATGTCGTTTTGTTTTTGTAAAAAAAGTAACAAATGGCAATTGTTTCTGGTTTATATATCGCGCATTATAGAGTCAGACACGTTGAAAATGAGCGACGAAAAAACCATCCATCAAGAGTTAATATTGTTGGGCAAGTGCCCATCATAACACTTTCACTTATAAAAACATTTATTAGTATTATACATTTATTAGTATTATACATTTAAAAATTATTGTTTATTTTTATAACTATTGTTTAAACTTTTTTATTTTCACAATTTTTGTTTTGCAGATAAAAATTTTTACTTTATTGTTTGATAAAATTTCGTTTTGTTTATTTAACTCAGCTGTTTCTTTTTAAGCGCCAAAGCAGGGTTACCATCATTTAAGGCAAAAACAAAAAATGTATAAAAACAAAAGTAAATAAAAAACATTAATAAAGACATTGGCAATACTACGCTTTGACACGACATATATTTATACGAAACACAACGTAAGTTAAACGAAAAAACCGGAACGTATTACACGGCGTACGTATTTGTGCATATGCCATCCGGTTTCGTTTCGCTCTTGACGTGGTCTATAAACAGGCTGTTAATATTATTCTCAAAATCATAAATAAAAAATACTCAATCTAAGGGCAAGTAATATGAATCAAACCCAATTGCTTCAAATATGGTTTTAATTTAAACTTAACCCAAAAATATTAAAAACAAAATCCACAAAATCAAAAAAAAATAGTATTCCCATTTTCAAAAATGTTATTCCCATAAAACTTCTCTTTAATCTGACAACACTAGCTGCAAATTATATGTTTACGATGTTATTTCATTAATTACTGAAGCCTACTTTAAGGCGTTACCAAATTACCTCCGTCACTATGGCTGATAGCAAATTTGCATAATTAAAACTTGTCTTAAAATTATTTAAAATTAAAATTTAATAATTTTAATACAAGTCTTTTGATTTTGTACGATAAAAGTTTTAGAACTCATAGTTTAACCAAATTTTAAGTATATAGTTCTTTTCTTTTTTCTTCAAATTTGTCATTTATTAAGGCCTCTTAAACAAAATTTTTTTAATGTACTTTATTCTATTATCCTTTATTATTTAATAAAATTGTCCAAATGTATTCACTGCACTCTTTTTCTGTTTTTGTAGCAGAAATAGAAATATTAAAATAAAAAGAAAAAGCTTTTTTTATTCTTTGATTATTTAAGAGGTACGAAAAGTTTTTCCCTTTGTTTCCTTTACTCCTGCTTAATGTTGATAAGCTGTGCTGAGTATTAAACAATGGCAAATGTTTTAAATCTTATAACAATTCCACTACACAACTGCAACAAAATCATAATTACTTTTGGGTCTAAAAATTCAAAGTATTGTTAAAATAACAAATAAAAAGCCAAATGAAAACAGATTGTTAAACAACAGAAAGCAAATTGTAGAAAAAGAACTTTTACTGCAATAAAATGAACTCGTAGCAAAAACTTTTCATAAAACTATCCAAGGAATACAAAGTAGTAGTTTTTTTCTTTTGGTTTTTTGCTTTTGTTCGTTTATTTAAAGATTGCAAACATTTTACGTTAATTTTTTAAAGCTTTTAAGGCTTTTAAATAATTTTGAAAATGTTAAAGTGCCTCTCAGTATAGTTTTGCGTCAAAGGTTTTTTTTCCTTTAGTAAAAAAAAATGATGATCTAAAAAGTAGTTTTTTTTTTAAGATGCAAGGAATTATTATAATGAATTAAAAATATTTAAGAGATTAAGTTTGATTTTCGACTTTTTCCACTTATCTTTACCCAAGTTTCAATAAAATATTAAACTCCATCAAATCAATTTTATATTTAACTCTAAAACAATCTGCTTAAAAGACAGAAAAATTAGATTAATTTTCTCACAATTTAAAACACAATTCAAACACACTTATCATGTCCATTATGACTTTATTTTTCACTCGTTTGCAATATTGACTTTGTTGATTAAATTATGAAAATGCACGAAGACTCTTTGAAGAAAAAACAACAACAACAATTTCACTAAAAATTTATAATTTCATTTGGCAGAAACATTAAGCACCAACAAAAGCGGCAAAGTAGCAAATAAATGAAAAAAAAAAGAAAATATAAATTTCATGGCTGGCTGCAGCCAAATAAAATAGTAAATACACAAATTTTTAAAGCAACAAATAGACGAAAATCTTTGAAAGACAAATAAAATAATAAAATCACTAAAAATACTTCGAGTTAAAAATGCAAAATGAAATTAAATAAAACCAAGAATATAAAATCTGCTTATAAATTATGTTAATTTAAGTGAAAAGTATTATGAAAATTAAAGGATGATACTCCCTGCAGCACCGTAACAGTCAACTACACACGCACACTCAAATATCAAACTGTCAACAAGAGTGTTGAAAAATTTTATTATTTTGTGTCAAGGATTGCTAAACTTTGAAAATTGAATGCCGGCTTGTTATTGATTTGATTCTAAGAAAATCGCCTGAATTTTTCACTATAAAGATATTCCCATTTCAATGGTATCTCCACAAACAGGTTAGAACATTAAATTAATTGGGTTAAAACATATTTAGTTTTACACCAAATTCAGTTTTCAAAATTATAGCATGAAATCAAATTTATAATTTTAGCAAATAATTTAATCCGGGTTTTATTCGAATAATTAAAAAACCGGTTTTAATATTATTCGTTTCGTTATAACTTAATACAATTGGTTTATTACGCTGTACAGACTTACTATATTATATTTTATTCGAATAATTTTAACCCGTTTTTATTCGAATATTTTACAAACCGGCTATTTTATTACTCGTTTTAATAATAACTAACACAATTCCTTTAGTTCATTTATGGTACTGCATAGATTCCTTTAATTGGATTTTATTCGGTTTTTTAACGACTATTGTACAAACCGGTTATTTTATTATTCCTTTACGTATAAACTAGGACAATTTACTTATTTGCTTGTGAAGCTGCTTAAATTCTCAGAATCATATTTTATTCGATTAAAATTAACCAGTTTTAATCGAATATTTTACTAACTGGATCTTATATTAGTCGTTTCGAATATTTTTCTTGCCAAATCTTATATTGTTCGATTCAAAGTAAACTAATACGCTGTATAGATTGATTCACTAACTTATATTTTATTCGAATTAATTGAACCGGTTTTTAATCGAATATTTTAATAACTAGGCCTTATATTAATTTTTTCAATATAAACTAATACAAATCGTTTATGAGGTTGTACGAATTCCCTGATTTATATTTTATTCGACTAATTTTAACCGGTTTTTATTCGATTATTATTCAAACCCGTTATTATATTCATTTTAATATAAACTAACACAACTCACTTAATTCGTTTTTGAAGCCACATATATTCCCTGAATTATATATGTTCTTCAGGCTTTTAACGAATATTTGACAAACCGGTTATTATGTGATTCCTTTTAATATAAACTAACACAGGTTGGTTAATTGCTATATAATAGATATAGATTCACTTAACTACATTTTATTCGTTTGAATTGAACCAATTTTTAATCGAATATTTTGAAACCTGGATCTTATATTATTCGATTCAAAATAAGCTAATACAATTCATTAATGACATTGTATAGATTCAATGAAGTATATTTTTTTCGATTTAATTTTACTGCGTTTTACTTGTTTATGACGTTGCACATATTCCCTGATTTATTTTTTATTCGAATAATTTCAACCGGTTTTTAATCGATTATTTGTATTATTCGTTTTAATATAAACTAACACAATTCGCTTAAATCGATCGTGAAGTTTTAAGGTTTCACTGAATTATGTTTTATTCGATTGAATAGAACCGGTTGCTAATCGAGTATTTTATGAACTTGCTCGAATCGTGTTTTTTTTTTTTTGTTATCATTCTTGTAATGCACTTATTTATAAAACCTTCTATTATTTAGTCGATACTATTTAATTATTTAGCATAAAGTTTATATTTTATTCGAACTCTCATGAACTTATTTATATTTTAAACTGCTTTTAATTAGATTTTGGTAATTTTTGAGGAAATATTTCATTATTTAATAAAATCGCTCCCTGAGTCAATTATATGAATTTTTATTACTTTTAAAGAAAAAGAACTTAATTCTTAAAATTTTTTAATTCCGGTATTAGTTTTAAACGTGTATTTATTATCATTAACTGATTATTATTTTATTCGATTCTGTTAAAATTGGTTTATTTTTGATTTAATTTTCTTTTAATCGGGTTGGGTTTTGTTTTTTCTATATAATCCCGCTAAGACTGATGAACCGCCTTTTATTGTATACGTATATATATCTTTATAAAAAGGTACAGCTTTTAAAACCGGTTCTATGATTTCTTGTGAATCGTTTTATTATTGATTCTTATTAAATTTATATACACCCTTTTTTATAAAAATATTTTCTGATTAACCGATTCTTTTTATATTCGATATTTTAAAAAACCCCTCCAAAATTTATTCAATTTTTTGCATTCTATAGGATTTTAGGGTTTCTGTATGAGCATTATCATTATATCCAGAAATAAAAAATCTTACTTAAATTTCAATTAATTGCACATTCACAGATTCAACTTTATGAACCGGTTCGCTTATTTTATGTAAATTTTAGGACACAGCCCAGAAGTAACGTTTCATGGATTCTATCTGAGAAAAACCTAACTTTGTAATATTTATTTTTCTACTGACATAAAAACATAGACTTGGTTTTTTACGAGCAGACATTAGTTGGGTATAGAGAAAAACCCTTAAATGAAGAAATCGGGATTTATCATACAAACTGTTTTTTTTTTCATATATAAAACAAATTAAAAAACTTTCAATTAATTTTTAAATAAATTTTAGTTGAACTCGATACTCCAATAAAAAAAAAGAGACACCTATTGGTTTACATAACGCCATATCACCTGATAAACGTCTGTACCATTGAGTAGAGTGTCAAAATTTTGAATGAAAAAGCTGTACTGTTGTCTGCTTTCTTAGACTTGATGCTGATGAAATTCTCAACAGACAATTGACAAACAAATACATGAATGAATTTAATCATTTTGTTGGCAAATGATAATTCATATTTATTGTAATGGAAACTTATTTTTTTTATTCCTTTTCTTTTGCAGTTTTCCGCTCTTTTTTCCATTTGCACAAATTTACAAAACAAAATTTTTTACATAAAAGATGAAAATAACTCCAGGCTAAATATTTAAGGCTATGCTAAAGAAATACAAGAAAGGCAGTGATGTTAATAAAATAAAATTGATGGAATAATACGAATTTAAAAGAAATTAAAATATTTGTTATTTATAATTAAAGAGAAATTTTTTTTTCAATTTTACTCTTTATGACTTTTTAAATTATAATTCAATTCTTACGAGTTTAAATTATATGTTATTTTGATTTAAGGATTTTTTTATAACTTATTAAAAAAAAAATTCTTATGGTTTTTTTTAATCGGATCTATATTTATTTCATACCGCTTATACCTGTCACTTTCATACTTTCTAAGCTGGTATATATTTTTTGTGATTCTGTATACAATTTCACAAAAATCTATTATTGTAAAATACTCAAAATTAAATTTATTTTACATTCTTCTTCATAAACCGATTTTTCAGTTTAACATTAATTGTTGCAAATCTTAGTTTAAAATTTATATGTCTTTAAAATGAGCTTTATGTACTGTTTATATCTCGGTTTATAAATATTTAACCTCATTCAGATCCACATTTCACATTTTTGTAGAGCTCCTTGTTTTCAAATTAAACTTTTATATTTATTTTACAAACAATGCTTAAAAATTTATTCGTCTAAAAGTTAATCGTGTCACCGAGTACCGGTTATTATTGACTCGAATGAATTTTTAATACTAAAGAAAACAATGTACGCAATTTTTATCAACTGATGAATTTTTAATTTCTGCCCTTTAAAACCATTTAAGGTAGAAACACCCGGTTTTAATCTTATTCGATTCGATTTTCTTTTTGTTTTTTTTTACATTTTTTTCCAACTTCTTACTTATCAACCAATTCTTATTTACTAATTTTTACTCACGTTGGACTAAACTAAAACTTTCTGCTTTATTTGACTGATATTTATAAAAACCCGGTTAATATATAATTTACCTCTCTCAGAACCAGTTCAAATTTCAGTAGGATTTTTTTTTTAAGTCAAATTTTTATTTTAAATAAAACAGTTTAATTTTATTTGATAATAAAAATTTGTTAAAATTTATACGGCTTAAAATAACCGTGTAATCGAGTACTGGTTATAATTGAGCAGAATTAATTTCTGATACTAAAGAAAGCGATGTATGCAATCTTTTTACAACTAGTAAATTTTTAAATTCTGTGTTGCCACTTAAAACTATTTAAGGTAAAAAAAACCCGGTTTTAATTTTATTCGATTCGAGTTTTTTTTTTTTATTTTGTTTTATATATTTTTTCCATCTTGTTACTTGTCTACAAATTCTTATTTACTAATTCTTACTCTTCTGACTACTATTTATCAGGTAGGAATAGACTAAGACTATCATAGTCTATTCCGATTAATATTTGCTTTGGTGGAATGAATATTTTCACTCCTATCCTCGTCTTTATTGCACAAGTGGTTGAAATTACAGACCTTTTGGTCGTACGCTACTTCTTCAATTCTAGTCGTCTATTGTAGAGATGCGTTATCCAGGCTGGGTCACCGACCTGCTGGGTCTCTGGTCTGCTTAAGTGCACATACCTATTTCTGTTAGAATGCACTACCAGATCAGTTGTTAAAGGGGGAGTCTTCCATTGCTTGGCACTTTTACTGACGCTTTTTTTTGGACTGAAATAAGATGACTAGACATTTACACGGTCACTAGAAAAATGTAGTCGTGATACTATTTCAAGCAATCAGGTTAATTAATAAAAAGGAACAGTAGGGACATCGCTAAGCTGCTGGTATTATTGATTGGTCATTGTGAGATTGGGGTACATGCTATTTGGCAAGGGTTTCTTTACAATAGGCACTATTCTGTGTGAGTGACTAGCATTTCGTAATTGGAAAAACTAAATTCTATTTGACTTCTTTATACATATCACTCCAACAGGGCGGATACAATATCACTCACCTAAATCTATTATTGAAATGGCAGCAACAAATAAAAGAGTGGAGCAGTAGTTTTTAAAACGGAACAGCACGATTATATTTGATAGGTTGCTTGTACGAAGCTGACACGAAAACGAAGCAATCAACCTAATGTGTGCAGTCTTTATAAAGAAACAAATTTAGATCAATTCTAAAAATTTATCAAACCGAATGACGTATAATTGTTGTGCGCTGTTACTAAAAGAAGGAGTTATACAGATTTAAGTCTTTGCGTGACTGTTTCAAATTAAGAAGGCGGTCTAATCATTGGGAGTTAAAAAAGCCCTCAGCATGATTGTATGTTCTAAGCGGTACATAAGTAGAAATTATGTCATCAATATGACATACTAAAATCCTTTGTAAAGGAAATAAAGACCATGTAAACTCTTCCGCGTCTTTGGAGGTCCCTGTGGAAATAAAAGCAGAAGGAAAGAGACATTGCATTTCTGTGATTAAGATGCAAGCCGCGGCTTAAGGGCCCTGGTACCCTATAGAAGACGGCTTACCTTGACATCTGTTAGTGGCCTGATGTCACACATAAAATGTATTTGTCTTCCAGAATCTCGCCAATAAAAAGCTTAAATTATTATGCCATTTGATATTCCCAAGAAAAATAGATCGCTGAGGAGTTTAGGCCACAACAGCAAATATATTGGTCGAGTAAGTTGTAAGGAAGTACTTAAGGTTCAGTGAACGTTAAAGGTTCTGCCGTGTGTGTGTATAAGCTGTTATAAGCAGGAGCAATAATTTTGTTAGTTTCTTTCTCCTCTTTTAATTAATGGCAAAACATAACGAATTTTTTATTTACGTCGTTAGATTTGCCTCACCCTGTATTAGTGGCTAAAAAATAATGAATTTTTATTTTTATTATTATTTTTGCCCCACCCTATATCATTAGCAAAAATAATTACTGTCTTTTGTTATTATCACCTTTGCCCCACCCTGTACCTGTTGCTAGAAATAATGAAGTTCCATTTATATTATTACTTTCGCCCCATCATATATAAATTGCAATAATTATAACTGTTTTTTTTATTTTATTACCTCTAGCAAAAATTATTACCGTTTTTTTCACCTTTGTCCCACTCTGTACCGGTTGCAAGAAATAATGAAGTTATATTTTTATTAGAACTTTTGCCCCACCCTATATCATTAGAAAAAAATTTTTTTTTATTTCCTTTGCCCCACCCTGTTTTAGTTGCAAAATTAATGAATTTTTATTTATATTATTACTTTTGTGCCACCCTATATCATTAGCAAAAATTATTACTGTTTTTTTTTATTTAATTACAAATTCTCCACCCTGTACCGGTTGCAAGAAATAACGAAGTTTTATTTATTTTAGATATGTCTTTTGTCCTACGCTATAAAAGTTGCAATATTTATTACTGTTTTTATTTTTTTACCTTTGGCCCACCCTGTATTGGATTTAAGAAATAATGAAGTTGTATTTATATTATTACTTTTGCCCCACCCTATAGCATTAGCAAAAAATAATATTTTTTTTTATTTCCTTTGCCCCACCCTGTATTAGTTGCAAAAAATAATGAATTTTTATTTATATAATTTCTTTTTCCCCACCCTATATAGTTGTAAAAATTATTACTGTTTTTTACTTTTTGCCTATCTTGTATTGAATTTAAGTAAAAATGAAGTTGTATTTATATTATCACTTTTTCCCCACCCTATATCATTAGCAAAAATTATTACTGTTTTTTTTTATTTTATTACCAATACTCCACCCTGTACCGGTTGCAAGAAATAATGAAGTTTTATTTATTTTAGATATGTCTTTTGTCCCACTCTATATAAGTTGCACTATCTATTACTGTTTTTTTTTTATTTTATAACCTTTGGACCACCTTGTATTGGATTAAAGAAATACTGGAGTTGTATTTATTTTTGATATTACTTTTGGCCCATATCATTAGCAAAAATTATTACCGTTTTTTATTTTTATTTCCTTTGCCCCACCCTGTACCGGTTGCAAGAAATAATGAACTTTTATTTATTTTAGATATTACTTTCGCCCCACCCTATATAGGTTGAAAAAATTATTACTGTTTTTTAATATCATTACCTTTGCCCTACCCTGTATTGGTTTTAAGAAATAATGAAGTTGTATATATATTATTACTTTTGCCCCACCCTATATCATTAGCAAAAAAAAATTACTACTTTTTTTTATTTTATTACCTTTGCCTCACACTGCATTAGTATGAATTTTTATTTATATTATTACTTAATACCTTTGCCCCAATCTGTACCGGTTGCATAAAATAAAATCTTTTTTTTATATTATTACTTTTGCCCCACCCTATATAAGTTGCAAAAATTGTTACTGTTTTTTTATTTTATTACCTTCGGCCTACCTTGTATTGTATTTAAGAAACAATGGAGTTGTATTTATATTATTACTTTTTCCCCACCCTATATCATTAGCAAAAATTGTTACCGTTTTTTATATTTATCACCTTTGCCCCACCCTGTACCGGTTGCAAGAAATAAAGAAGCTTTATTTATTTAGAATATTACTTTTGGGCCACCCTATATAATTTGAAAAAATTATTACTGTTTTTTTTATTTTATTACCTTTGCCTCGCCTTTTATAGCATATCAATGGCAATATATTTTAATTGCATTCAAAATTGCAGTAACCAGTAAATTTTTACTGATAATGAAAGTAGGTCCGAATTACTGCAAATTTTTAACTGAGATTACTGGAAAATACTGTAGTAATTAGTGAATTATTAGTGACACTGCATTTTAATTTTTATTAGCGGTATATTTAAAAGTATAATCCACAATTATTTATGTCAATTTTATTAACTCTGCTACATAAAATATTTATTTTTTTTTAATTAAGTTCTTAATTAAATGCCATTTTGTTAATAACGACATCATTAATTAAAAATCTCTGGCCACAAAATGTTTTTAAACAAAAATAGTTTATATTTATTTTTAATAGTTTTCCTCGGATAGTGTCATTAATTTGCTTGTGATTATTTGTTGGTGCAACAGCTACGAGTATTTGCTACAAGTAGAGTGTTTTAATAGTGATTATTGTTTTTGTTGGTCATTATTTAGCATTAAATTAGCAGACATTTTAAAGCAGCATTTGCGTTTTTTTTCGTGTGTTGTAGTGAACATTAGCAACTCAATAATTTTAAATAAATACACTATCGTTAAAAATCCACTACGAATACAAAGAAATTTACGCACACAAACGCATTTTTAATCCTGATGCATAAATATTTAAAAACAAAGTAAGATATGTGTGTTGAACTCATGGTCATATTTGACTGTGTGTATGAAAATTTGCAATATCTATAAAACAGTGTCGATTTAATTACAATTGCAACCGCAATCTGTGCTGATGCCAACACCAACAACGAAATTCGTTGTCTCACTGGGGATGTTGGCGAAATTTAACACAAATGATTATGTCCTGCATTAAAGTAGCAGCAACAAAATTAAAAAAAAAATAACAAAACAGTTAGTCCTTATGTAGATATACAATTATCAGGACCATAAAGCACACACGCACACACACTCGCAATTGCAGTTATGAAAAGCTTTTGGGTTGGTCATTTAAAGGTTTTAATGTGCGTATGTGTTGATGCGTTTTGGGGTCTTTTTTTGTCTTATGGCCATGACGGCAGTAGTACCGTGCCGGTCATGCTTTAGGTATTTTGCTCGTTGTGATAATTTTACGCTCAATTATTATTAAATATTTAATACGTTTCGTATCAGTTTGCGAGAAAATAACAGAGATTCTAAGCTCAACGAATTACTGTTTCGCTAAGAACAAAAGTAATTTTTCGTATCCTTTTTTTTTTAATTTTTAAATTAATTAATTGTCGTCTTGTTTAGCAGACATGAGCCTTCTCTAGTCTATAATACGATACAGCTTTGCCGAGACTCTAATTTACAATGTTTTATTTTGCCAACGAAGTATCCTTCCAACAACTCAGTTCTACTTTATCTTACTATTGTCATTTTGACAATTTCCTTTACAACTAAAGCTCCTTTGAGTTTTAGACAAATATTACATTAATCTCATCTTATTTGCTGTTCTAATATAAAGGCGTCTTTACTAGCTCTTCCGTCATGGTTTGACAAAAATTACTTTCCTTTTCTTATCAGAAGTCAAGAAGTTTTTAAACTGCAGTTTTCCATTTATTAAAATTTTAAACGACTCATCATTCACCACCTCGAGTAAACGACAACTATTTGCCTTTCTACTCATGGCTCTACTGGGATTTGAACTCATGATCGTTTTATTTTAGAAACAACCACAGACATCTACGTTGGGTAATTTTCGTTGTTTATTCGATGTTCCGTGGAACAAGCATATTTTTTGGACCACAAAAGAAGCCTTCAAGTGCCTTGGTATTCTGAAACTTTGCGAGACAGTGGCAGAAGGGTAGCCAACTCTATTTACTCTCTACAGCATCGGCGCATTGTGAAATGTGTTTCACTAATTTATTGATACTGAAACCGAATGTGCTCTAATGAAATCAAAAAACTTGGTTCAGAAAACCGTAACTATAAAGCGCAACAGATTCTTCATGAAGAAAGTATCTCTCTTTGTGATTGCTTGGCCAGTAGTGAATCGTAGTATACATTACAGAGAAACTTAGTTTTTTAGGCAAACAGTTCGAATGTGGAATGTACTGCCTGCAGAAGTCTTTCAAATCGAATTTCTACAAGCACTACTTTTATATCCTTGTTTTAGCACAATGCGTTTCACGAGCAGTGGTCCTGCCCTGAGTTCTGATCCCGTTACAAAAAACACACAAAACATACCACTTTTTTTTAGTAGTGAAAGTAGCTTACAAATCGCTCATGGTTAGCAACTTTCCTGTGGTTTTTTAATCCCTTAAACTTTAACAATAAAAATTGAATTTAGATGAAAAATTTTTTCTTATTATTTTCAGTAGACTGTGGCAAATCATTATGAACAGACTCACGCTTGGACAACGCTTTTTAATCATCCAAGTTAACTTTGAAAATCAGTCATCAATTTGAGCAACTTATTTAGACGACTACGAGTATGTGTTTTTTCTGGTGCACATAATCGTCCATCTGAGCAAGCCATCCGTCGAAGTGAGTGAGTGGAGTGGAGTGGAGTGAGACCAATCCAAAACATACCCTACAGACTCCATTGCATCCAAAAAAAATGCACCGTTTGGTGCGGCTTACGCGGTAGTGGCATCATCGGACCTTATTTCTTCAAAGAATGAGTCCAGATCTCACGTTACGGTCAATGAAGATTGTTACCGTATCATGATTAATAATTTTTTGTTTGAAAATATAAATGACATTGATCCGGACGAAATGTGGTTTCAACAAAATGTCGCTACGTGCCATATGACGACCGCAACCATGGAGTTACTGAAATCAAAATTTGGCGAGAAGTTGATTTCGAGAAATGGACCTATCAATTGTCCTCCAAGGTCGTGCGATTTAACACCTCTTGATTATTTCCTGTGGGGCCACGTGAAGTCACTGGTTGATGCTAATAAATCAGCAACAATTAATGCTTTGGAGGCGAACATTGTTCGTGTTATTTGTACTTACGGTCAGCTGTACTTGAAAAAGTGACCCAAAATTGAACGTCCAGAATGTGCTTCATCATAAGCAGCCGCGGTGGCCATATGCCCGAAATCATTTTTTTAATATTAATGCCATGTTCTGATCTTTCGTATAAAAAAATTCTTTATTACAATTTAATCGTTTGTGTTATTTTTCACAATTTAAAGTTCTATCGGACTTAAAAAATACAAAATATTATAAAAAAATTGCTTTTAATCTCATTTCCTAACAACTTTAAACTATTTTCGTCCATGCTGTCATATCGTTGTTCTTACTTCATTCAAGGAAGTGCTTGCAGTTATGGAAAAAATGCACCGCAGTTGGCGATGATTTCTAGTAAATGAAATAGAAAGAAAATATAAAACGATTCCCACGTTATCATCCAAGGCCGGCGGGGACAGAAATATATGTTTTGGGAAGAGCTAACTTCGTTTCAATGGTTACGTTTAAGATATTAGACTATCGAACCTTTTAATACCCTTCACCACAAAAAGGGGAAAAAGGGTGTATCTAAGTTTGTCATTCTGTGGGTAAGTTCCGACCCCACAAAGTATATATATTCTGACTTCTTAAGCATAGTGAAGTCGATTGATCAATGTCCGTCTGCCCGTCCGTGTTTGCCTGCCAAACTTGATTTCACAAAAAAAATAAATATGTCAATCGGTTAGATATAGTGTCTAAAGAGGTGCTATTGGAAATTAGCATGATTGGTCCATGTCCTTCGAGGCAGCAGGCAAAACACCCCGCCCACCTCTAATTTTTTCATGTCATTTGGATCAAAATCCAATCTAAAAAATAAATATATGTGGCGATAGAAAATTAAAAAATAATAAAAAAAAACATCAAGTGAAAAAATTGGCACTCGCCCATATTTTCCGAGTTACGGGGCTCTGAAATTTCCAATTTTTTTTTTTAATATCAATATGGGTATCATTTTAAAACTTTTGAAGAGAACTTTAAAGAAAAACATAATTTTTTAAAAATGCTTAACCCATTAAGAGCCGATGTGATTTTTATTTAAAATTATATACTTTCAGTACTTAATTTTTTTCCTATTTTTTTTTTAATTCTATGTCACCCCAATATTTGCTTTTTTGATTGAAGTTACTTCACTACTCTATTTTTGGATAGATGGTGAAGGGTATATAAGATTTGGAATAGCCGAATATAGAACTCTTACTTGTTGGATTTAAAATGATACCAAGCTGATTTAACGCTAGAGGTCGCTTAAGAGCCGGATTTCGATGCTTTGCCAGGGACCATTATTGAAAGATATATTTAGACTTAAATTTGATTATCAAGCAAATTGAATATTGAATATATTATTATGAATATTGAATATATTATTTTACAGTATTTTACTACCAGAATGTATCAACTTTGCCTATTGTAAGGTGTAGCTAAAGTCTATTAAAAAAAGTTAAGCGGGTATAAAATTAAATTTAAATATTAAATTAATAATAATTGGTATCTACTGTAACAATTTTATTGTACCATTTCTTCTTGTTTTTTTTTTGCTGGTTAACATTTAACAAAATGTTTAACGGTATCTCGTGATACTGTGTAACCTACCCAGACTTAAACATGCTCACTCACATGTTGGAAGCTCTGTTGCCCTAATGAGATTGCAATTATTTTGCAATAAATTTTTATTATTTTAGACTTAAAGTTCATGCTTTTAAGCGATAAATTGAGAATCACATAAAAATTTTGTACAACAAATACATGTGTGTCAAACCGCCTTCATGAGAACCCACTTAAAACTGCTATCAATATACCAGGCAGGATAACTAAGAGCACTAACTGTCCAGGCATTTTTTTTTTTTTTTTTTTTGTTAATATTTTTAAACTTTGTTTATTGGGGGATTCGTGTTTTTTTATTCATAACGTTTTATGTTTAATTATTTTTTAAGCAAAAATGTAACAAACAGTAGCAGTTGTAGCATCAGCTACATTATCTTTTACAAGGCAATATATATTTTATCATGTTTGAGGGTTGTACCCAAATGGCTGGCTGTCTGTCTGTCTGTTGGTCTGATTTGGTTTTGGTGGTCACACATTTTTTAATTATATCACAAACAATTTATAATTAATTTAGTTTATTTGTCCATTTTTCTTTTAATTGCTGTGTTTTCTGGTTTAATAGCAAATTAATCGAATTGTATTTTATTTAATTAATATTTTATATTTATATTAATGATTTCCGATCATTTTTTTAATTTAAGCCAGGTTAATGTTATTGTTATAAATCATTGTTAAGTGTCATTGGAAAGCTGTGTTAAATATAAAACAAAATGAAAATAAATTTTGCAGAAAAAACGGACTTCAAAATGCACAAACTTTAAGACCTGTGCTTTGTTCTTTTCAAATTTCTATTTCTGGCTATATACATTAAATTACATCAACTATAGAGCAACCCTTTAATTTAAAAAATCAAATTGTATAATTGCTTCTGTAAATATTTACCGTTCGTATACAACTGTTTAAAAGCATGGCCATATACATTATATTGAATGAACTATTGGGGCACCCTTTAATTTATAATTTTGAATATTTATAATTTAACAATTATAACGGTCATAGTAATCGACATTATGTGCAATTTATAACGGTTCAAAAATAGACCCATTTTAAGTCACCTAAAGGGACACCCCTTAATTTTTAGATTTATTTTTATATTACTCTTTGCCATTGGGAGCTGTAGTAATACTCAGTCTATGGTCTGTATTTATTTCTGTGCATTTATTTTTGGGACCAAGAGGAAAATCATAAAGTTGATAGTTAGGCTGACTTGATCAACAATCTACGAAGCGAAAAACAGAATTTTTCTCTATGGTTTAATGTTGAAATCTTATTAAATTTTTAATTGACTCAATTATTTAATGAGTAAGCAATTTTACCTTTTTAATTAAATGTTTAATTGATTCAATTATTTATTTTATAAAAAAATTTTGTATTTTATTAAATTTTTAATTGATTTAATTATTTTTTTAATAAAAAAATATTCTTAAATATTTAATTGATGCAATTATTTATTTAACACGAAATTTAATTATTTATTTATTTGTTTATTTATAATTGAAAAAAATATTTATACTTCAATCTAAAATAAAATAAAATCCCTATCCGATAACCCGCTTTGCGAACAGATATAAAGTTTTGTTAAATTTTATTGAACCCGTTGCCGTTGCAACAAGGCGGAAATATTTTAGTATTTGAATAAATAATACCTCAGGGTTGACTTGATGGGCTAAATAACACGGGTCTGCAATAAGCCCTTGGTATCATTCTCTACAAAAAGCATATTTTCCAAACTCTCTCTTCTACTTCTGCAAAAAAAAGGAACGGTTGGCAAACACGTAAGTCGACACTACAAAAGCGCGTCTCGTTCTGCATTATGGAGAATTATTGGAAGATATTAGTACGGGAGACCACTGTTTATACGGTGGATCTCATCTCATCCAGAGTGACCCATGTGTGCTACTACGCAACACTTTTGCCGTCTCGTGAATAATTGGCGCTGACTCATAAGAAATCATTAATGATTGATCTTTTATACAGTTGGCTTTCAATCGCACAAAAATACAAGTTAGGAAATAAGTTCAAAGACGCTAAGACTCTGTATATTAATAGGCCTTTCTAATCACTGCTACTTTTTTCAAACAGAGATTCTGTAGCAAACAGGGATTAAGTATGGGGGAAAATTATGTCAACAACACTCTCTCCCTCACGAGAAGAATATCTGAGACCCGGACCACATAAATATTCAACGGAATACCATGAGCTTGCTTCCACTGGCCCTGGAAAGCTTAGATATAATAATATCAACTTATTGGCTCAGATTTCGATACAGGAGTTAAAAAAATGTAAGACACTGAGATTAATTACAGTGTGGCCTTACTGGGACAAACTGGCTGGTTATTTTTGATGACCAGAAGTGACATCTCGATAAGGGTGCACGTTTTAGTTGGACATTGCCTTGGTTTGCATTCATAGCTACTGAGGGCCGTTTTAAACAATGTTTGCCCTTCTTTCGAAATTGTAAGCGAGAAGTAGAGTTAAGGCATAAAAGTATAAAAGGGCAGCAGTATTGGCGTGAATAATCCAGTCTGGGGAGGGCTAAGAAGGTTCTTTTAGTATGGGCAACTCTGTGTAAATCAAGGTCCCATCACAATTAACCTACAGATTTAAGCGATTCGCCTGTATTAAATATTTGGTATTAATTTCTGTCCATTTATAATTAACTTTCAAAGTTTTACCAGCAGACCTATCGGGTTTTAAAGCCAAGCGGCAGGACATTAATAAAGGTCTTAATCAGGATTGTGCATGTTCCTGAATTTTTATTATTTAGCTGAACTATGGCGCTCAGAAAAAGTTTTTATTCTCATTTCGATATATTTCAAAGGTTTTACATATACCCCACCATTTTTCTTAGTGCCACCATAGTGCTCTACATAAACAAGGGTTTAAAAAAAAAATAAAAATAATTTATTCAACGCGTATAAACATTAATTTCTATGTATTAGTTTTTGTTTATCACATTTGTGTTTTTTTTTTTTAGTTTAACCTTTATGCGAGGTTAAGGTCTTAATTATAAAATTTTTCGCCATCTAATTCATTAAAATGTTGCCAACGTTCGTATGTTTTTTTATTTATTTACTAATTTTTTTTTTTGTTGTGTTTATCATGAAGTAAATGATCGTTTTTTATTTTATTTTGCTTGATATATTTTTACAAACTTTTATTTATTTCATTTTTACCTAAAAAGCATTTTAATTATGATTTAATTTCAAATACCAAATAACAAACAACTTTTGTTTGTAAAATTAACAAATTGGGTTAAAGACAGCGATGCAAGTGCAATGAACCAGACAGTGAAATTTATTTGACATTTTTATAATTCTTGGGATGTAAAAGAATTTGAATTAGTGGTGATGCTAGAAGATTTATTAAAACAAAGATTTATTGAAGACCATAAAATTCAATTCAAGGCAAATTTTACGAATGAGTTCGAAACAAGCACCAGGGATGGCCATTGTTGAACCACTTATAAAAGTGATTAATTTTTTATTTCATTCACGTGAGCGTACATGAACGTTTTCAAAAAAAATTCGGATGTGCGTGAACGTGCATATGTGGAATTTTAGCCTGATTGAATAGTGATTATTCTTTTCTTTTGATGTCTTTTTGGGGTTATTCCGTTCACAAAGTGGTAAAACGTAACCCTATTGTTCTCAGTCTCTTACTGCCGTCTACCTTTGGAAGCTTATGGCATTTTTAAAGATGGTGCATTACTCTAAATCCTAAAATAAAAAAATATTAAATAATAAAGGTGGTCTTAAACTGACCAGACGTTCATTAAAATATTATTATTTTTTAAACTGTGATAGGCAGACACTTTAAATTTGTCAGTGTCAGTAAAACTTTCTATAGTAACAGGTAAAAAAATTAAAACGTTAAATGAAAGGGTGTGCCAATAGTGACGTGATTTTCCCGTATGTGGCCATGTTTCTGACTTTAAGCACTTCTATTTTCGCTACAATGGCAAATAAAAAAATTAAAAATAAAACTTTAATATAAAGGGTGCTCTTAAAGTGACGCGATTTTAACGTACATGCATAACTTTATTTTTTTAACAAAGTAGATTTTAAGAATTGACACTGAGTATGTAAAAATATGTCCCCTATAAAAATAAGTGCAACCAAAAAATTTCAAAAATTCAAGGGTGTCTCATAAAGCCCGTGATTTTGAGGAACTTGACCTTATCTCTTAAAGCAATGTAGACAGACACTTGAAATATGCACAGAAGGTCAATTACAAAATAATAAGGTAAATTATAATAAAGGGTGTCCCGATAGTAACTTGATTTTCACATATATGGCCTTATAATTTGAACCTTATAGGCTGAGCCTAAAAATTTACGCAGATGTTGTATTGCTATTTGGCTTAAAAAGAAAGTTTAAAAAATGAAAATTAATAGGTGTCCCAAAAGTAACGTTATTTTTAGATGGCCTATTTTAAATTTACAGGATTATTACTATGTCTGATGTAACAAGTTTAAAAAATAAATTTGAAATTAAAGGGGGACCTATGTATGGTATAGCAACATTCGTGAGGAAGTCCTCCTCGCACTTAGCGGAGATATTTTATTTTTTTCCTAATTTGAGAAAATAAAACAAGTGAATTTTTATTTCCAGATCGTACTTAGCGTTACTTATAGTTGAATAGAGTCAACGCAAGAGCTGCAAAACTATCGATAGTTGGCACATTCGAGAGTTTCGCTAGATTGCTTAACAACTATCGATAGTACAGTTTCGATAGTTTTCTTAAAAACTACAGATGCTATCGAATTTTTTAAGAGCTAATCTGGCAACTATCGCTATCCGATACTATCGCTGTCGAAAAAAAAACTATCAACAGTCAGACAAAAATAAGACTATCGATATTATCGATAGTACTATCGATTGTATTGCAGCTTTATTCAACGCAGCACTGATTAAAACGAACACATTGTAGTACAATTATTTTTACATAACTTTTTCTCACCTTTTTCATGAAATATATACAGTGGCCTGACAAAAGTCTACGTACGACCACAGTTTTTGACATATTCGAAGTTCAAAAACGTTCAATTAAAAATTAATAATGCAGTTTTATTTCAAATCCCATTTTATTAATAAAAGCAAAAAAAAATATATATTATTCAACATAAACTAATAAATTATGCAAAAAAAAAAAACAGTTAAAATACGTTGACAAAAGTCTACAAACAATGTTAAAGAAGTAATATTTTACCATTCTTGCAGTTTCAGTCTTAGCATTTGGGCACTAGTAATATTGTATTTTCCTTTTTTTTCGTAGTAGTATTTCCCACACGTGCTTAACAACTTTGTGGTGGTGTGTCAAACTGTCATAGAGCATGGTACAGCTACCAATCTTTGACAATTAAAGCCGTATGCTTTTTTTCATTTATAAGGAGTTTTGTTCTATAAGTTTAGCTGTGGTAATCGTTATTATTTGAGGTTGTTTCTATGGTTCGTGGATTTACAGCAATTTCTGATCTAGCTAGCTCTTCGGCAAAATTTGAAGCATTCACCTTAGGCTGTTTGTCCACTTCCTTTAAAATAAAGGTAACATGTCTCTTCTATAGAGTTTTTTTTTTGGCGACCACTGCGCAGCTTACTTTCAATATTACCAGTGTTTTTATAGTTGCTTAATATTGTCTGAACAGTAGATTTACTTCAAGTTAATAGCTTTGATATTCTGACAAATATTTTTTTTTTTATTTTTATACTTTATAATTAAAAATCTTATTAAAATTTAAATTTCCTTGTGACAAGCCATTATTCCGTTTAATTATTACTTAATCTCTCTAATTGACAACTAAAATAAATTCAACTGCACCATCCTGTTAGTATTCAGCAGAAGATGCTTTGTCGTATGTAGACTTTTGTCAACGTATTTTAATTATTTTTCTTAGATAATTTTTTAAGTTTATGTTACATTATTAGATTTGAAACAAAACTCCATCTTTGGTGTTTTTTTTTTTTTTTTGCGTTTTTTGGACTTTTAAAATGTCAAAAATTGTGGTTGTAGATAGATTTTTGTCGCCCACTGTATTTTTTTATTTTACTTAGTTCTTTTGGTCTAAGTCAACAAAAAAGATGCGTGAATGAACGTGTACGATCATGCATAATTGTAAATGAAAAGTCACTCACTGCCATTTCTAAATCAGCGCAAAATGTATGAAGCATCCCTAAGTAGCACGGCGTCAACGCTTAGCAATTGGATAACCCAATTTTGACAGTGCGTCAGGGAGTGAAGTTGGTTTGTTTTGATTTCTTTGTTTGTAGCCAATCTAGCGGTTTTTCTTCTTTATTCTTATAAAGCGGGTTTTATAAAATAAAATGAGTAACATTACTTTTAAAGACACAAAATTGACGCTCTTATTTAGGGATGACATTTCAGCGCAAAAGCTATGAATTACATTGCTTTGCGTCTTACGGTCTAATTTAGAGATGGCAGTCACGCTCCTACTTCTAGCACGAAATGTTTTAGCGAGAACACTTTTAGTCAATATAGATTGACATAAGCTATTTTTTTTAAAGCTGTTGTGATTTCGTGATTCTGAAAGAGACATCTAATACACTAGACCGAAATATGATAGTGAACTTTCGTACTGACAGCTCCCAGCCATTTAATGGTGTATGTGTGTTCAGATGTTTAATACAAGCAACTTTACATCACTGGAAAGCTCTGAACTTTCCGAAGTAGTTTTAAGACATAAGGAAGAAGTGTCATTTCAACAATCAGACTAATTTGAATCTACCTAAGCTACCTATACACGAAATGTTTTTTACATCTGACTTCTTAACTGTGTGAGTCATATGTAATTCAGCATGTGTGTCAAAAATGGTATTTTACAGAACACTTTTCATATTTGATCACAAACGTACATGTATAATTACGTCTGGTATAATTATTATTTATTTACAACAGCTGATCAAATTTCCTTTTTTTCACTACACAGATATCCAAGCCGCCCGAGTTAAAAATGGCTTGTAGTCGTCTTAAAATAATTTTGCGCGCGTTACGGAATTATTAAAGACTTGTAAGTTTTAATTATTTACTTTTACTTTAAATATGAACAAGATCAGTTTGCATCGAATAATGATACAGAATTAACATAATTGTTTTTAAATAGTTAAAAGCAATTTCAGATTTTGGTCATACAAAATATTACCATCAGCCGGCTAATGCTACCGCCAATGATCAACCGCCGTTGATTGCTTATATACGGCATAGCTTTTTGACAATGCTTTTCAGAACTATAAAAACAGCTAAAGTCAGATGGTTTGTCAGATCAAAATAGAACACGTTCTAAACGAAATTTTGTCAGATGACTTTTCACATATATTTTACAGAAGCAATGTTTCAACAGCCCTACACGACATGTAAGTTTTTAACACTGGGAAATTTTACATGTCAGATGTAAAAAACATGTCGTGTATGGGCAGCTTAAAATGGGGTCTTAAATGCGCTGGAACACTGCAGCCAATCTACTTCGTGGTAGACGATCTTAATACTTAATACCCAGCCAGCTAATATTCTCTGTGCTCATCTACTGAGGCTTTCTACCAAGCCAAGGCTCGCAATTTCGTTAGTGCCACTTTATTGCCTTCAACATCGTAAAGGACTGGAACCCAGTAAAAACTGTTAATGAATGTTCTTCATTTTCTCTGTGTTATAGTTAATTTTTAATAAAAATATTAAATTGAGCCACAAAGTTTCCCGCAATCAACCATTTTGATTCACATTAAACTTTAAATTAATTAGTTCGTAAAATGACATTTTTGCCTTTTTAATAGATTTTAAATAAATTAATTAATAAATGCCATTAAATAAATTGCCCGCATTCATAATTAATGTCACATTTAAATATTGTAAATATTCGTTTAACACGAAATTGAGTGCAGGCTTTTTAACTTTTTTCATTATTAAATACCTCCAGCTTCTTTCTTCTCCCCCTTCCTTTGTGTCCTTTAATTAAATTTACCTTAAACAATTGTATTTTAGTTAAATGACAATTTCTCATTTCATTTACGTATGGAAATTGTCATTGTCACTTGATTGAAATTTATTTTCTACGTTTACATTTGTTTTTATTATTGTAACAGATATCAATTTAAATTGTTCGTATTTATTTATTTCCAATATACTTTTTTTATTTATTTATATTTTAAAATTATATGTGTTTTTTTGCGTTTTATTGGCGGTTTTCAGTTATTTTGTATTTCGACCATAATTTTATTAGAAATTGTGTAAAATAATTGTGACCACAATTATTGTATTTCAATCAATTTAACTGGAATAAAAAAAAATTTAAATTATAGTATGTACAAAAATAAATAAAAATAATTTACATTAAAATTCATAATGAAGAGAATATTTTATAGGAAATTTTCCATGAAAATTAAGATAAGTTTTTTTCTTTTTTTTATAATTAACATACATTGGTGAATGACTTTTTTTATATTAAAAATTATGAATAAAAAATTCTGTTCAATAAAGCAATTATGCTTGAAGCTTAAAAAGTTAAATTATTTGGTTGTGGAGCAATATAAAAATGCAAATAAACAAGATCTAATGATTTTCAGAAAAAATGCTTTATATTTTTTGTATTAAAAAAAATTTTAAGATAAAAATCTTTAAGTAAGAATTTCGACATACAAATCACATGTTTCACAAAAAGCAAATATTTAATAAAAAGTCAATGTGTCGATTATCGTCAAACCTTACTACTTTACATTAAGGATGACAAAATGACGTGTGCCCACGTCACGTTTTTTAAAAAGAAGTACCCGTTTAAAAAAATTACTATATTCGGCAAAGGGTCGCTATTTATAGAAGGCACTTTCTCAGAAAAACCATTACAGTTAAAATAAAGTCTTTATTCATAAAATCACTTAATAAAATACAGCTACGGGGACAAAAAACTATTTAAGAAATTTATGTTTTTCAGAAAAATAATATTTTATTTCTTTTCAGAAATAAGTCACTACTTAAAAATGTCACTTTTTTCAGAACTAAGTCACTACTTAAAAACATAATTTTTTACAGAAAAAAGTCACTGTTAAAAAAGGTCACATTTTTCAAAAAAAAGTCACTGTTTAATAAGGTCACTTTTTTCATAAAAAATTCACTGTTTAAAAACGTCACTTTTTTCGGAAAAAAAGTTACTGTTTAAAAACTTCACTTTTTTGAGAAACAAGTCCCTGTTAAAACGTCACTTCCTTCAGAAAAAAGTCGCTGTTTAAAAAGGTCACTTTTTTACAGAAAAAAGTCACTTTAAAAGTCTCTTTTTAAAAAAAAGTCACTGTTTAAAAACGTCCCTTTTTTCAAAAAAAAAGTCACTTTTTAAAAAGATCACTTTTTCAGGAAAATTTCAATGTTTAAAAAGCTCACTTTTTTCAGAAAAAAGTCACTGTTTAAAAAGCTCACTTTTTTCAGAAAAAAGTCACTCTTTAAAAACGTCTCTTTTTTTAGAAAAAAGTCACTGTTTAAAAACGTCATTTTTTCAGAAAAAAGTCACTGCTTAAAGACGTCACTTTTTTAGAAAAAAGTCACTGTTTAAAAACATCACTTTTTTCAGAAAAAAGTCACTGTTTCAAAAGGTCAATTTCTTTGGAAAAAAGTCACTGTTTAAAAGGGTCACTTTTTTAGAAAAAGTCACTGTTAAAAATCGCCGTTTCTTTAAGAAAAAGTCACTTTTGTTACTTTGTACGAAAAAAGCCACTGTTTAAACAGGTCACTTTTTCGGACAAAAGTCACTGTTTAAAAACTTAATTTTTTAGTAAAAAAAAGCTTGATTTAAAAAAGTAACTGTTTACACTGTATAATCAAATAATTGTTTTTTATTGTGAATTTACATAAAAAAGTACTTTTACAGCAAAAAGTCACATTGAATTATAAAATATCTTTTCAGCGAAATATATTTAATTTTTTCAAGTCATTTTTTAATATAAAAAAATGTTTCAGCGAAACGTTAGGAATTGTTTGCAGAAGTCATTAATTACATCAATAAATTTTTTTTTTTTTTGGTAAAGTGCCACTTTGCAACAAAAACTTTTTTGTGAAATTTATTTGAATCCTTAAACAACGAATTTCCAGTTAGTTAAATTCATGCTATTGTTGCAATAAATTATTTTTTGTCATATTTTATTATAATTAACCAACCAAAAGTCCTTTATCATTAAAAACGAAAATAATTTTGTAGCTTTTTAATATTTGGTGCCGTTGGGTTTAAAAAAAACTAAAAATAAACAAGTAAAATTTTATTTAAACAATTGTTTCAAGGCCTATTGTATTTTATTCCTTTTTGTAATATCTGACCTCAGAGTGATGAAGACAATAAATTTTTCCTTAACATAAATTACGTTTTTTTTTTTTTATTTATTTAAAATCAATTTTTGCATAAAACCAAAAGCAAAAAATTTAATAAAAGTCACAGTTAGTGACCGCAGGTGCCACTGCCAGTTAAACTTCTGCTGATGGCTACTTTTTTTTTTTAATATTTTTTATTCGGCGAAATGTCGATAATTGAAATGATGCGCATTAAATGAAATTAACATTTTTATATAACAACTTTAACTTTAACAAATGAATACACAATGCAAAAAAATAAACTTTTTTTTTCTTAATTCACCAGTTTGAAATTCAAATTGTTACAAGAATTGCATAAATTGGAGTATTAAAATCAATCATGTTGTTGGAGGGCATGTGTATGTGTACATACATATGTTTCTGCAATGCAATGTGAATGTGAATGACCAAAAAAAAAAAATAATAATAACAACAGCTAAAAAAAATTAATGTCATCAATATTTATACAAGCCGGTTGGTTGGCTGATTGTTCGATTGCCATTATGGTAAGAGTGAGACCCATATAAATTTTTTACAAGCCATCAATGACGCCATTAAAATGTTTGTGTTCAATACTGAATACAAAATTCTACTGCAAACATATGTAAAGTGCTAATGCACTGGGAGAAAAATATGTCTTTTAAAATCATCATCAGAAAGAGTTCATTTTATATAAAATCACTAATAGCGTGAACACAAGACACCAGTCTTCGAAATTTTTGTTGATAAGAAATTTAATTTTTATCTCGTTCGTATAAAAATTACCATCTATTGTGAATGAGTAACAATAAATAGCATACTTATTCGCAATAGATTAATGGTAAAATAGTTAAAATTAATAATTGACACATGGAGTTGGCTTCGACTTTTTCTTGCCACGGAAACCTCTTTTAAATAAATCAGATTTTAAAGATTTACTTTAGTTTCATTTGCATAGATTACTGCGATGATTGCATCTACGATAATTCACAATAGACATTGCACTAACTCACAATAATTACACGGAAATTTATTTTAAATAAATCAGGATTTAATGCTTTACATGCGTGATTGCAGAAAAGACATTTTCTTTATCCTCTTTCGCATAGAAACCTGCAATCATTTCATCTACGTTTATTTACAATAGACATTTTAATAACTCACAATAATTCGTTGGCAGGCAGGCACAAGTTTGTGACTTGCCATAACTGATTGTACCATCAGAACTTTGACTTATACCTCACTGTGGTGACTGGAAGCAGGCTTCTAATTAAACGTTTTCTCTAGAGGCTGAGTTTTCGACTCGAATACAAAAGGGATGGTAAAGAAAGGCGGTAGTGAGTTTAGTCTCCATAGGAACTCAATTTTTTCTTTGGAGGAACTCGGAAGGGATACACAAGGATATCTACCAATATGGGGACGGATTTAAGCGAACTCTAGAAAGATGCTTGAATAAAAACGAGGTACCTCTTGCTGGATAACTACATTTGGGGCAGGTAAAATACATCTTTAAGTATCATATGGCAAAGATGGAAATCGAGAAAGAGGGTGCAGGTAAAATTCGCTGTGAAAAGGCTGACACAGAAGTGAACATTCAGACTTATGCTTTTGCCGAACTTAGTCTTAGACGAGTGTTTAATATTACCATAGACTCTGTTAAGGACAAGAAGATTGACACTTGCCAAACGACATTCTAAGATCCTAACCATTAAAAATAAAGGCTAGTAACAGCAGGAGACTTAATGGACGTAAGTGGCCGTAGATTAAAAACCGCTAACTAGACATCATTGGAGAGAGAAAGCGAAGTAATAAGTCCTTTAATAATAAATTAATTAATTCACAATTCACCGACATTGTGAGGAAGTATTTCATAAGTTCAGGCGCCTTTCCTATGTCTCTTTTCAATTAACCTTTATCCCAAAAAACGTTCCTTTCAATAAATAAAATTTTCCCAGTGTATTTAGCACTTTCTGCAATGAAAACAAAATCTATAGAAAATTTTGATTGAGTTCATATGTATTTCATGCGTTTGGCGGCATATGGTCTTCTTTTTTTTGCTCCATATACATTTTAAACATTTTGCTTTTAATTTCTTAATTGTTAAAAGTTTAACACAAATAAAAAATCATTATTTGAATCCCAATAAAAACCATACAATTTGTACAACAAACAAAAAAATAAATAAAAATTAAAGATAAAATTTTCCAAATTTTAATATGATCATTAAACAATTAAGGAACAGTTTTTGTTTTATTGTTGAATTGTTTAAATTATTCTTACCATTTATAAATGTTAAATTCTATAATAAATTATTCAGTTGTTAAATGATGTTGATTTTGAAGCCAACGCACCATGATAAAAAAAAAAATTTATTGTTTTATGTCAAGATGGCGAATTGGTGTGAAACTGTTTTCAATTTCAAAAGATTTAAAGCCGCTTTTTTGTGGTTCGCAAATTCATTAAGTTGAATAAATTAAAAAAAAACAAATTATTTTATTAAAAAAAAAACAAAATTTTCGGGGACTCAGTTAAAAAATCAAATTATATTATATTTGAAAAAAACAAAATTTTCGGGGACTCAGTTAAACGACACAAGTTATTTTTGCATTTTATTGTTCTCTCAATCTTCGAAGCTTTTTTGTTAAAAGAAAGTAAATTTTGGTCTTAGGCAGCATATTCCTTTTTCTCCTTATCTTCTTCTAAATACATTTCCTTATGTTTTTTGATATGGCGAATCACGAACCAATGTGTTGTGAACCCACATTTGCTGATCCTGTTTTGGCCCTTTGAAATATTTCGGCAAAAGAAATCAATATTTTAAAAATAAATTTTAAAATCAAGATTTTAAAATATAAGCTTAGCAATGGTGTATCTGATGGCTATATAAGATTATTCATTTTGATCTAATAAGTTTTGGAATAGAGCTAAGTTTCAGTATATTGTATGGGAGACCCAGCATTGCCAATTTCCAAAAAGTGGAAAAATTAACCTCAAGCCATATATACTAGACATTCCCTTCTCTGACTAATAATTTCAAACCTATGGCATCGTCTTGGCTGTCCAGCAATACCTTTGCTTTTAAAGATGTAAATCCAAAAGGCAGGATTAACATTCTTATTAAAAATAGGAAATGGTTAAATTAGCAACCATGGTTTTATATTTTTAAACAATTAAAATTTTTTGATAATTTTTGCACATGTTCTTACATCAATGTCACTTAATACTTAAATTATAACATTCAATTTTATGTTCCTGAAATAAAAATAAAAATAATTTTTTGAAATGTTTAATTTCTAAGAAACTATTAAAAGAGCAATATTAATTTTTTTCGCGAATCCATTGAAAACCAATCAATAAAATTCCATTAAAGTTGTATTCGTTGTATTTGTAACACCATATGATTTATAAATAAATTTCAAAATTAATTATGCAAAACCATGATTGTGTTTTGAATTTTGTTTGTATGATGACATTAGAAGAATATTGAGTAGCGTAGAGTCCCTCAACCTCAGAATTTTTAGGTTGAAATTTATGATAATGATTTGAATTATGATGATTTTGACACTTTTGTAAAAAAAGATTTAGAAGCCTTTTTGTTTATTTGTTATAAATTAGACTAATGGATGTTGATAATTAAAATAAATTTCTAAAGGAAATATTGAATTTACATTTAACAAAGGGAGTTTCTGTGGAAAATAAAGTGAGTTTTTTGGGCTAAAAAGTAACTTTGGGCAAAAAAATCCTTCTCCGAAAAAACGTATGTTAAAATAAATTTATTTATTTTTGTAAAAATGTGGCTTCACCGAAAAAAATATTTTTGTAAAAAAGTACCTGTTGCAATACGGTACTTTTTGTAAAAAAATAAAAGTACTTTTTGATAAAAATAACATTATAAAATAAATAATCTTTTGATTTGTAATAAAGAAAAGCTATCTCAGAAAAAACACCTTCCATGAAAAAGTACTACTTTTGCGGAAAATATAATGTAAAGGTTTTTTTTTTTTTAAGAGTCGTAAATTTTGAATCGAAATGAACACTTTGGTAAGAAAAAAGACAATAATAAAATTCTGGAAAAAAATGTTTTTGTTTGCAGTGGCCTTTTTTGCACCACACAGTTTTTTTCTTTGGAATAAAACGCAGTTTAGGTAGAAAGCGATTTATTGTCATAAAACTTATTTTAAAGTATTTATCAAAATCACTATAAATCTAAAAAAGGATTAGGTTAAGTAACAAAGTATCTTTTAGAAAAAAGGTATTTTAGCAAAACTTATCACTACTAAAATAAACCTCTTCAAAATTCCCTACGAAAAAACGAAACAACATTTTATGAAAAAATAAAATAAGTATAACTGGGTTAATAAAGGACAAAAATCAATATTTTGATCATTCATGGGACTTTTTGTTACAAAGAGAATAGAAATGGATTAAAAAAAGAGATATGACTTTTTGAGAAATACGTTAAATTTTCCGGGAAATGTTTTTTAATAAAGAACAAAAAATCAATGTTTCAAAGAGAAAAGATTAAAAACTTTTCTTGCGACTTAAATATTACCAATAAAATAAGTGCCCTTTTAAAAATGCATTTCATTTTCGGGGATGTATGTTTCTTCTTGAGAATAGATGCCAGATTTTTAATAAAAATTTTTAAAATTTAAAAAAAAAGAAAAATTAAAAAAAACAGTTTTTTCGAAAAAAGTACTTTTATGTAAAACCATACTTTTTTTGGTAAAAAGCACTTTTTCAGTAAAAATTTGAAAGATGAGAAGAAAAATTAGTAAAAAAGTACTTTCGAAAAAAAATACTTCCGGGAAAAAGTACTTTTTTTGGTAAAAACCCCTTTATTGGTAAAGAGTTGCTTTTTGCTACAAAGCCCTTTTTCGTAAAAAAAAAGTACTTTTTGTAACAAGTACTTTTTGTAAAAGCACTTTTTTTAAAAGAGTTTTTTGCATAAATTTCTTTTTTTTTGGTAAAAAGTACTTTTTGTTAAAAAAAAGTTACTAAGGGAAATGAAACTACCTTTTTCTTGTAAAGGTTAGTTTTGGAGAAAAGTAAATTTTTGACAGAAAATATTACTTTATGGAGAAAAGAATAGTCTTAAGAGAAAAACGTGTTTTAGCAAATCAAAAATTCTTTTTTGCGAAGCGGGAGCAGAATTTTCGTGTCATAAAAAACCCAACCACTTTGAAACCCTGGCTCGCAGCAATTTAGGTTCGGCTTGTTTGACCAACGGAATGGAGTGTCTGACAGTAATATCAGACTGTCTGCAATTCTGCATGGATGTCATATTACTACAGTTTCGCTTCACCAGCTTCAGACAGACTGCAAATTACTAGTATTCATTCTATTTTCACTTATCCGGAATAGTGTGGTTCCTTATTGTTCTATCGAGTCATTCGGAAACCTCTTCTTTAGCAGGCTGATCATAATATTTAATTTCATTATTAATATACACTAAGGGCAATTGTTTTTTGGTTTTTAAAAATACAGTTTTTTTAAACAATCATACCAGACTCTTAACCCTTTACGGCGTCATGTTGTATTTCTGCAACATACCCTTAAAGTAAGTGTAAAAATATTACGTATGGTTGTATATCAATTTAAGGCGATGTTGCAGTTTGACAACATAGCATTCTTGCGGTTTAAAAACTAATAAGTTTTATAGGCAGCAACAGTTTTGTATTAATTTCGTTTAAGTTACACTCATGTACCAACCTCTTGTGCGCTCTTTGAACTCTTTCGAAAAAAATTTTTTTTTTGAAGTAATAGTGGTATTTGACTATTGAAATTTGTGTGAGTGAAAGGTAAGAGGATATATTTTAATAATCAATTACTTACTTTTTTGCAAAACCAAATTCGTTTACGTTTTATACTGATTTTGGTTTGTTGCACATATGCAACATTGCCTGTTGAGGTGTATTATTTGACTATTTGTTTTATCATTGTGAACATTTCTTCTTCAGTATAAAAATGAGTCGTAAATCGCATAATCTAACTACTAAGGACCTAGAAATTATTGCATATCAAAATGGGAAGATAGTGAAGATGGCCTGGATTTTTCTGATGACGATGATGCTGTCGATCCAACGTATGAGTTATAGGCGATTGTGAATGAAAGCTCTGATAAGGAATTAGAAGCATCGCCTGGCTTACAAAATGAATTTGAACCCACTAACAATCTTCCAACTGGATCCACCAGCATTCAGAGCGTTAGAACTGCAAAGGATTTCCCTTCTGTAACCGCTTCTCATACTACTACTACCGAAGAATCTTCAAAGTTATCTAATCATGTGCCTAATACTAAAACGACATCTCATGGATCTGAGATGTTACCTCCAGAAATACTTTGCTTGGATACCCCATTTGAAGTATTTTCGTATTTATTTACTGAGGACATTATCGAATTCATAAGGGACCAGACTAATTTATACTCTGTTCACAAAGACGCCAATAAGCCTGTAAATGCAACCAGTCAAAAGATACGTCAGTTCATAGGTATCGTAAATTATATGGCAGTAGTTCATATGCCAAATGTAAAAATATATTGGTCAGCAAACATAAGCTTTGCTGACAATCGTCGAAACGTTTTGAAACGAAAGATGTCAGATTCGACCACTATAGCCACTGACCAGTTTGGGTCGATAAACGGATGAGATGCAAATTTCCAGAATGCAATGGCTAAATGCAAACATCTTGCGAAAAATGCGGAATTAGCTTGTGCTGCAATAAGCAGAACAACTGTTTTAAAAATTTTCATACCCATTAATTTCAATCTTTTTTTTAGAGTTATTTCTGCAATGTTGCATTTCTGCAACATATAATTTTTTTCAATAAATATAATCTTAATTATTATTAAAAATTTTTTTATTAACTTTTCCAATAATAATAGCCTATTTACCAACTATTAACCAAAAACTAAAGAAATTTACGTTCTTGCGCCGTAAAGGGTTAATAAGCGGATGTGTAATCGAAGTCTGTGTTACCTGCCAAACTTTCTTTATTACCTCGATTAATTTTTACATCTACGTCGTCGCCCTAGTTCCATTACACAGGCAAGACCCGTTGGTAGTCATTCTTGCTCCTCACCATGTATCGTTTTCATATGCCGAGAGTAAGTCTGTTTCTCTTTGCCTGACTTATTAAGCTTAAAACCCTTACAGAGAGACAATCTACTAGGAATCCATTTCTGTTCACGATAGCTGACGACTTAACTCTTTATAAAAAAGGAAGGATGCTTATAGATAGTTACACTGACAAAAAAAGTACTCTTTGAATTTTTATAAAGATCTTTATTTTATTTCTTAAAACTTTTTAAAGCTCATTTTTTTAGCCACCTGGTACCTTGGGCAAAAAAGCCAACAGACCGTGCTTAACATTAGCAACATCATGCACCACCACCTCACCTTTGAAATGATCATTAATAATTAATGTTTTTTGTTTATTGGCATCCACATGATAGGCCGAAAATTTTATATCAAAATCAATTTCTGGCAAAGTAGCTAAAGTTGGATCCTCGGGTATCCACAATTTATGCAAATAGTACTGGCCCTGTAAAAAATATTTTAAACATAAAACGAAATACAACAACATCGGGAACAACAATTTTGTAGGCTTTAAACTCACCTTAACAATGGGACACTTTTTTAAAATGTTGCCATATTGCTTAAGGAAACTAGTAAATAAAGAACCCAAAGGAGATTTTAAAGTATAATGAAGGATATTACATAAATTCATAGTTGTATTGAGTGATAGGAAATAATCAGTATTAAGTTTGTGTGTAATTATCGGCTCGAAGTGTATGTCCACTTTATGAAGCTGTTGCAAAACATTAAGAGTAAAATTTATATGAGGATCCTTTGCATCCACGGTGATGGTGTGTGAAACAAATTTCTCGTCACTCCACAAATTTATTTCCTTGAATTTAGGACGCATTACTTTCTGCAAAAATTAAAAGGGGAAATAAGTTTTAAAGAATAATAAAAAAAAATTAATTACCTCAGCTTGTGCCTGGCCCAGGCTTAAAGCTATTAAAGCCACTAAAGGTGTAGAGAAAACGAAGTTCATGCTTAAATAAACTGCACGTAGATAGAGCACCAGTCTTTTACAAATAATAAAATGGAACTGTTTTTCGAAAGCTTTAAATATGGCTTTTATTGAATTCGGCCTTAATATTTTTTATTTATGATAAAAAAAAAACAATATTTTTAAATATAAATTTTGTTTCCTAATTTTCTAATATATTTATTAGATTTAATTTAATCAAAATGATTTAATCAAAAATTTAAAGAGTCATTAAACAAACATTAGCAAATGTTAAGTATATATGTATGTATGTATGAATCTCTGCACAGTGGCGAATATCGTAATATAAAAAAAGTAGTATTTCTGAAATTCTTAATTATATTTGAAGCTTATTATTTCCATGTAGACTTTAAAAATAATTCCCCCTGTAGCTCCATCTATATATTTAAGCCAATAATAATCTGAAAGCCTGACTTCCTTTAGAAATTTTTTATGTCTTAAGTAAATTTTAATTAAAGCTTATTTGCAATTTTGAAAATAAGCTATAATAACTTGTTTCTAATTATCATTCTTAGTTAAGGATTAAAGCGCTTTCCTGGAAAAACAGCATTATTTAGAAAGAATAATTAGTTCTAAATGGATTTTGGACTAATCAAACACTTTATTTGTTCAAGTTTCTGTGCTTTTCACTATATTTTCTTGTTTTTTTTTTATTTATTTTTTTATTTTATTAATTTTTTTTTAATTTATTTAACTTTGAAGCTCATCACTATTACATCCAAACTTTCTAAATCTAATATTTGTACGAAATTCTATCGAATAACTGAAAAAAAGAAAAACAAAACAAACAAAAAAGAGCTTTCATAAAAAAGCTTTTCATCAGCAAAAAGTTCTAATTGAAGACTATATTCTTGAATCAAATTTGAGCTATTTTTACCAATATAATATTTTTGTCCTAAAAAAATTCTTTATAGCAATTTTCATAGAGAAAGTTTATTACAAAAGCTCACATAAAAATCTCTTTATACCACTTTAATACAACCGAGTTTTATTTAAAACAATTTCCATTAAAAACTCTGCTTCGTAAAAGAAACCTTCGCCATACAAAATATTTTTTAAAAATTTCTATTATCTTCCTCAATATAAAATTTTGCTAAAAGCTTTCCAAGAAATTTATGTAGAAATATTTTTGTTGGCACCTAGATTATACTTCTTTAAATAAAGGTTAAAGAACATCATTTACTTAATAACAGCTATAAGCCAGCAAAAAAAAATCCGGAAATACATACGAAGAGCTTGCCTGAAAGCGAAAATATAGAATTAAAAAAATACTTACACTACAACTGCTTAGAAGCAAACAGAAAAGGCTTTGCAATAAAATAAAGAAAGAAAAATAAGGTTTCTATAAAATGCCGCCACCTTTTGAGAAAGTTCAATTACAAAATTTATAAAAACCTTTTTTAAAGAAAAAACTTTTTTAAAATTTTTGAAAAATGTTAAGCAAAAAATTTTAAACAAAAAATTATAAAACTGAGTATTCATGATTATTACTGTGAAAAGCATTTTAATATTAACAAAAAATATTAAAAAAAAAATTAAGGAAAAATATTTTACCAAAACTGTACTCTGTAAAAGTTTTCTCTACCAAAAAGAAAGATATTTTGCAAACTATATTTAATTCTTTTCAGAAAAAAAAAACTTTAGACCTTTTTGTATAATTTATATCTTAAACAAATAAGAGTGATATATTTGCCTATACGGAATCTTCATCATCTATATAAATCTGGTTTAGTGAAGTAACACCAATCAAAAAAGCAAAAATTGGGGCGAAAAAGAATTAAAAGATAAGAAAAATAAAAAATATATATATATATATATATATATATATATATATATAATTTAACATAAAAATTCCATCAGCTCTTAATGGGGTAGGCATTTTTAAAAAAGTTTAGTATCTCATTAAAGGTCTCTTCAAAAGCTTAAAAATTATACCCATATTTATATTTTAAAAAATTTGAAAATTTCAGAGCCCCATAACTCGAAAATATGCGCGAGCGCGATTTTTTTCACGTAATGTTTTTCATTATGTTTTAATTCTCTATCGCCCCATATATTTATTTTTTTTTTTGAGTTACTTTATTGTTCCAAATGACATGAAAAAATTAGAGGTAGGCGTGGTGTTTTGCCTGTTGCTTCGAAGGACATGGACCGATCATGCTGATTTCCAATAGCACCCCTTTCGACACTAAATCTGATGGACTGACATATTTATTTTTTTTTTTTTTTTGCCAAGGCAAACTTGGTTTCAACACTAACACGGACCTACAGGCGGACAGACTGACAGACGAACAAACGGACATCGCTCAATCGACTTCGCTATGCATAAAAAGTCAGAATATATACACTTAATGGGATCGGAAATGGACATTGTAGAAATTACACACGGAATGACAAACTAAGTTATTCCCTTTTTCCACTTTTTGTAATGAAGCATATAAAAAAGTATTAACAAGTTTTTGGTAAAATTTTTTAAGCAATTATCTTTAGTTTGCTTGAGTAGAAATTTTAAAAACTTTTTAGTTTTGTCATAATGATGCAGAAGATTTTGCAGACATTTGTTTAAAAGCGTTTTATTGCGTGAAATTTTAATGCGTGACGCATAAACATATAATATAATTAAAATTTTTTTAAGCTAAGTCATTATTTAAGTTTTAAAACATTTTGAGAATTCTTAATAAACACTTAGATTTATTTCTATTAAAAGCTGATGGCCTATGCTGCTGGTGCTCACCCTCATATTTAGTCTCAGAACTTATTCTGCTTATTAAATGAGACAAATTAATTATTGAATCAAATAAATATTAAAAATAATATTTTCATTGAATAAAATTTAATGTAAAAATCCCTGCTCAGGGTCAAACCAAAGAGCTTTGAAACAGCCGATAAAGCAAAATGACTGGCCTTTCATGGTTATCATCTTTTCCACTATCACTATTATTATTTAAGTGTATTGTTGTTTCGTTCCATTTCACTAGATCTCTGAATGATTTTTGATTATTTTTCTGATTTAATGCTCCACTGAAGTTTGGAAATCATTTTTTTTTCTAAAATGTTTTTCATATTTTTTTAATAAACTCTAACTCCTCCATAAAGCAGTTTATTTATCCATCATCGACATCATTTAGTTGACGAAGATGAAACTTATAAGTGCCGTTGTGCAAAATAAAAATATAACACAACAAATCTTTTAATTTATATTTTTTTTAAGTTTTTTTTTTTCCCTACTGTTGTTGTTGTTATTGTTTATTAAAATCATTATTAATGTATATTTTTATATATTTAATATAAGCTCGTGAATTATGGTCTTATAAGTTTTTTTTTTTGGTAAATTTAGTTTTAGCAACACAGTAAAGTGCAGTGTTGCCTACTTAAGAGCCATGAAGTTGAAATATAAAATTTTAATTACATTTTATGTGGTTTTATTACTTTGTTCACAATATTGTTGGTCTTGGGCAAATGCTGCCTTTGAACCTTTATCATTTTCTATACATTTTTTTAATGTTACTTAAAAGCAAACTCCTATTCCTTTTTAAGGCAGCAAGATTCTTATTGCAGTTTCTTTTATCAAAAGGATGCTGATGCTTTTAGAAAATGTTTTCAAGAAATTAATTAGTGAGATAAGAGCTGATTTTAGTGGTTTTATTAGTTTGATATGGCAGTCAAAAATGAAGAAGAGTGTTGTTTAAAATAAATATAATTCTTCTAAGATATTAAAACCAAAAAATAATAAAAAAAAAGAAAAAGTAAATTTTTGTTAAAAATTCATTTTATTTAAAAAAAATTCAATATTCTTTAAAATAACGTTTCTACCCACTTTAATCTAAAATTAACTGATATCATAAACGTTTTTTAGCAAAAATTCTTTTTGTAAGTTAAAAAATCTATTTTGAAAAGTACTTTTTTACCCCAATATAATTTACCATCATTCGTAAAATGTGTCCTTCACATTAACAATTGTGTAATAAAACAATATAAAGCCACTCACCCACTTTTTTTTAGAAAAGAATATTTCTTTCAAGTTTTTCTAAACAAATTGAATTTTTCTTCAAACAAAAAAGTCACATTTTAAGTAAAACTTTCTTCTGTTTTAAAAATCATTTTTATTCTAAAAAGTCACTTTTCATTTAAGAAGTTATTTTCCAGTAAAACGTCACTTTTTACTTAGAAGTCACTTTTTAGTAAAAAGTCACTTATTACAAAATTTCCACTTTTCCTTAAAAAAAACCTCAATTCATCCCAAAAGTCACTTTTAACTAACAAATCACTTTTTACTAAAGATTCTCTTTTCAATAAAAGTCACTTATCACCAAAAAGTCACTTTTCACTAAAAAGTCACTTTTTACTAAAAAGTCTCTTTTCAATAAAAGTTATTTATCAGCAAAAAGTTACTTTTCGAGAAAATGTCACTTTTCACTAAAAAAAATTCACTTTTCACTCAAGAATTAAATCGTCACTATACTTAAAAGTCAATTTTCAATAATATGTCACTATTTATTAAAAAGTTTTTTTTCATTAAAAAGTCACTTTTCACAAAAAAAGTCACTTTAGACTTAAAAAACACTTTTCACAATTAAGTCACTCTTCACTAAAAAGTCACTTTTTACTAAAAACTCTCTTGTTACTAAAAAGCCACTTTTCACTAAAAAAAGGCTCTGTTCACTCAAAAAGTCACTTTTCACTATAAGGTCACTTTTTACCAAAAAGTCACTTTTTACTAAAAAGTCACTTTTCACTAAAAGTCACTTTTCACTTAAAAGTCACTTCTCTCTAATAAGTCACTTGTTACTAAGAAGCCACTTTTCACTAAAAAAAGGCTCTGTTCATTAAAAAAAGTCACTTTTCACTGTTAAGTCACTTTTCACTTAAAGTCGATTTCACTAAAAGTAACTTTTCACTAGAAAGTCACTTTTCACTAAAAAGTCACTTTTCACTAAAAAGCCACTTTTCACTAAATTTTCGCTTAAAAAGTGACTTCTCTTAATAAGTCACTTGTTATTAAAAAGCCACTTTTCACTAAAAAGTTACTTTTCACTTAAAAAACACTTTTCACAAAAAAGTCACTTTTCACTAACAACTCTCGTTTCACTAAAAATTCTCTAAACTACTAAAAAGCCATTTTTCACTAAAAAAAGGCACTGTTCACTCAAAAAGTCACTTTTCACCAAAAAGTCACTTTTCACCAAAAAGTCACTTTTCACTCAAAAGTCACTTTTACTTAAATATCACCTTTCACTAAAAAGTCACTTTTAACTAATAAGTCACTTTTCACTAAAAAGTCACTTTTCACTTAAAAAACACCTTTCACTAAAAAGTCACTTTTTACTAAAAAAAAAAAAAAGTTACTTCTGTCTCACAAGTCACTTGTTACTAAAAATTCGTTTTTCTCTAAAAGTCACTTTTAACTAAAAGTCGCATTTTTCCTCAATAAAGGAATTTTCTTACAAAAGCATCGTCTTTTTTTTAAGAAAGTTTTAATCCACCCGAAAAGCTGAATTTTCTTCAAACAGGCACCGTTTTTACTTTTTTGTCCTAAAGCAAAAAATCAGTTTCTTAGCAAAAAACTGTTTTTTATGACAACATTTCATTGAAATCCTTCCACCAAGAGGTCACATTATCAGCAAAAAGTTAATTTGCTAATCAAGAAAGCAATTGTCACCGAAAGTTGACATGTCTTCTAAAAATTAATGAAAACTGTTTTAAATAAAAATCCACTTTAGCAATAAAACCATATTTTGTCACTTAAAACAATTTTTTTACAAAGAAAGTTTTTCTTGCGAAATGCGACTTTTTTTAATAAACAACCAAAGTCTCGCGTTTTGGTAGGACCTATTTAAGAAAAAAAACCACATTGTCCCAAAAAGTGACTTTCCTCAAACAATGTCTAGTTCCTTCAGCACAAAATCAGCTTGTTTTCTTTACACAAAACTCACTTTGTCACTATTATCGGACTGTGTTCTTTAACAAAAACTGATATCTATTAAAAAAAATCGCTTGTCACCAAAAGCTGACTTATTTTCCTAAAAGAATGAAAATTAGTTGTTTTAATGCAAAGTACGTTTTTCGTTACAAGTAGATTTTTTTCAGAAAAATGTCACTTCGTCGTCATAAACTTAAACGAAAATTCACTTTGTCGACGACTGCTGACTTTTTTATTTACAAAGTGTCACTTTGAAGACGTAATTGTATTTTTAATCAAAAAGTCACTTTTTCTCTTCTTTCTGGATGTAAAAATTTACTCAAAAAATCCGAATTTTTTAAGCAAAAAGTGACTTTTACATTAAAATCAGACTTTTCTTTATCAAAAAGTCACTTTGTCACCATAGGTGAATTTTTTCACCAAAAGTCACTGTGTCACCAAAAACTTAATTTTTTTTACCAAACAGTCAATGTGTCACCAAAAAGATACCACGTCTCCAAAAACTGCCGTTTTTACCAAAAAGTCACTGTGTCACCTAAAACAGTTTGACCAAAAAGTCACGTTGTCACTAAAATTTGAATTTGTTTTATGAGAATTTCAATTTTCAAAAAAAAACCTCTTTTTAAAGTCACTTAGCTTTCAAAAAATATCGCATAATTTCCAAAATTATGTTTTGAAACATTCTCAAAATGTCACTATTTTTCCTGTCACAGTTTTAAATGTTTCATTATTCTTTTACAATTTCCTTTTGATTTTTAATTTTCCTTTCTTTCTCTTGTTACTGCCAGCGTATCTTTATAGTGATCCTTCCATCAATTCCGCATGAATTCAATGACAAACTATTGGATGCTAAATTTCAAATACAAAATTCTTCCAGCACTGAATCAAACACTTCAATGTACAATTCAATGTACTGGAAGATATTGATGACATTTCATTAACGTATGCCCAGGGCATAGAAGGAAATCAAGCCAATAATTACAGCGTTGTGTCGTAATCGTAAAGTGCACTTTTGCAAAATCCCTTTTGCATTATAATATTGACAATATATTGCGTTTTATAAAAAGTATAAGAAGACATCTTAAAGAATTGCAATTTTATAAAGATGTTTCCCATGTATCAATGTTTAAGCAGTTGTGTGTTTATCATCGCTCTTCATATGAGTTTTTGCCGCAATATATGCCAGAAGCTAATTTTTATGTAGATTTCAAATTGAAAAAGGCAAATGGTGAGATGATACTCAAGGGATATTTAAAGGGAAGAATTTATAAATCAAGAGGCTTTAATAATTTGCAAATGTTTATTGTTGTATGGATTTGAGCTGCATGTATATTGATGTTAGGGTAGCGGTGTATGTTGCGTAAATTGTAGAAAATGCTATAAATTATTTACTATTTGAAATAGAGATTTCTTTCGTTTTTTTATATGAAAATCACGTAATTTCTAAAAGTTTTAAATTGTAGGCCGTCAATTTTAAATTCCTTGTTTAAATTCTTAAATTAAATTTTAGTTACTTTTTTCGTTCCTTTATTAAAGCCGAAACAAATCAAAGTGTATTTTTTATTATCTCGAAATTTACAAAAAGAAAAAAAAAAATAGCAAAAGAGTTAAAAAAAAATATATTGCAAAAGTGTTAATATGCAAAACAACATTTGCACGTTTGTCTGTATGTCTGTCCTTCAGTATGTCTGCCTACCTTTTGCTTCTGGTTCCTTTCAATGTCTGGCAATGAATTCAGTCAGTCAAGTCAGTCTTTCTGCTTGTCTGTCTTCTATAGTTTTCATCACGTGTTTGCTCATTTGTAAAATCGTCTGTTTGTTTAAAATGGTGACAAGTTGTCTGGCTGAATTTTTTTTCGAAAACTGATGGCGATGATGAAGATAAAGATTTTACTATTCGCTGGCTGTTAATAATAATTAAGTTGAAGAATAGAAACTGCCTTCATTTTAAACACTTTTATCTGATGAAATTATTTCCTTTATGTCTATTATTCTTTCGAGGTTCTATTGTATTTTATGAAGAGGCTTTTTTTATGGAAACATCTTAAGTTTTTAAAAGCAGCAACATTAATTGAATACTAATCAGTAAACTTTCCAGTAGGTGTATAAATATTTGCAGGCAATTAGTTTAAACAAATATATAAGATCTGATTGGACTATAAAGAAATTACTTAAAAATCGTCTGAATTTGTTTTCGTTAATTTTTCCACATTTATTTTTTTATAAAACTTTATTATTTTTATTAATTTGTTCGGAATTTCAATTTTACAAAAAGTGAAAAAAGGGTACAATTAAGTTTGTCATTCCGTTTGTCAATATCCACTTCCCTTTCTACAATATCCACTGCCGTCTGTCCGTCCGTGTTAGTGTCTTAAAATTAAAAAATAAATATGGCAATCGATCAGATATAGTGTCAAATCAGTAGTGTTGGAAATCAGTATGATCGGTCTATATCCTTTGAGCCAGTAGGCAAAACACCACGCCTACCTTTAATTTTTTCACATCATTTGGAACAGGAAAAGTAATTAGATTAACGTCTGTACCTAACAGTAAGCCCTTATCAGACGGTGGTCAAACCACTATTCTGTGCAATTTTAAGACCATGACTTACAGGACCCCTTGCTATAGGGTCGGAGCCAACCCATAAACTCCTCTGTTGAGAATGCAACAGCACACTTCAGTCTATTCTCTCAGAGATAGACAAATTAACCACAACCACCACGTGTACCCCGAAGGGACCTCACCAATAACCGTCTACAAAAATGGGCGGCTCTCTGTATAGGCTATCGGCTCCCGTTGTGCCAGTTTTTTTAGGTTTTATTATTTTTCACACGTTTAATTATAAAAAAAAGGAAACTGGTAAAAATCCTCTGACAGTACCTAACTTTCTATCCAGCTTCAGTGCCTACACACCGGGGGACTGGTTCCCCCTATACCCCCGAGGATCCTCGTCTGCACCGTGGTTAGATCAGCACAGACTCTTGGTGCCCCCGGGGGGCATCATTTGGAACAATTAAATAACTCCAATAAAAAAAAATAAATATATGGAGCAAAAGAGAATTCAAAAATAAGAAAACAACACGAAGTGAAAAAATTAAAACTCGCCCATATTTTCCGAGTTACGGGGCGGGCTCTAAAATTTTCAAATTTTTATAAATATCGATATGGGTATCATTTTAAGGCTTTTGAAGAGACCTTTAAGGAAATACTAAATTTTTTTAAAAATGCTTAACCCATTAAGAGCCGATGTCATTTTATATAAAATTATGTAATGCAGTACCAAAATTTTTGTTAATGCTCTGTAATTCTAATATTTCGCACACCTGGTTCAAAACTGACACAACTCAAAATTTAATTAAATTGTTCATAATCTAGTGTATAAATATTAAACAAATAAAAAGAACTTTTTATATCATAATCGGTATAGATTTTCTACTAAATAGTCCAAGATTTTTCTTTTTAACCATTTTTATTCGGGTCAAAAGCAGTTTATTTTGTCGATTTCTGAAAAGCTAAAATTTTGAGTTGTGTCACTTTTGCACTAGGTGTGCGATTTGGTTTTTTGATTGGAGGTACTTCACTAAACTGGATTTACGTAGACGGTGAAGGGTATATAAGATACCGCAAAGCAAAACACCGCACTCTTACTTGTTTTCATTATTTTTATTAAATTGTGTTTTTTTTCCTTCATTAATTTTCACGATTTATATCACCACGTTTTGTTTTTACCACAATATTATATATTAAATGCCTTTTAGTTTATTTTTCTTGTATTAAAAGTCTTGTCGTTTTTTTGCTAATTTAGACGATTTTTTATGTTTTAATATTTAAAGGATACAATATTTAACTTTTTTAATAGTTATAAAATTTAATTCAAAAATTCAGTTTGGCGTACAAATGTAGTTTAGCGTGTTCCGAAAACGGTATCTGTAGCAAGGAACGTGTTAAGTTGAGCTCTTTTTATGTCCGCTATAAAAACAAAAATAAAAAATTTTAAATAAAATTAAAAGGAGTTTCCCAGAGTGACATGAATGAGAAAATAAATGGCTTTAGGTTTTTAATCGAAGTAGGCAGATACTTTGCATATTACATAGGGAATGTTCAAATATGTCCGCTATAAAAATAAATTTGAACAAAAATTTTTATATTTCTTGCAAAAAACCGACTTCGAAAAAGATTTTCGCTGTCTATCTATTACGGTTCAAAAGTTTGGCACTTTATTTTATAATTTTTTTATATTAACTATTAAGGAGTTTGCATATTACGGTTCAAAATATTGGGCCATATAGGTCAAATAACATCAATTAAGGGAACACCCTTCAATTTCTAAAGTGTACAATACACTTCCTATATCGGACTTAGCAATACAGGTTCTTTGTAAATTGCAAGTGTCTGTCTACAACGGCTTAAAAGTTTGGCCATAATTATAAAATTACATCAACTATTGGGACACCCTTTAATTTCTAAATCCAAATTTTATATTCGCTGTTTAGGTTCTTTATAAATTTCAAGCATCTGGTTAAAACTGTTCAAAAGTATGTCCATATACATAAAATTAAAATTAAATTAACTATTGGGGCACCCTTTAGTTTATAATGTGGAACATTTATACTTGCTATTATAACGGTCATAGTAATCGACATTCTGAGCAATTTTTAAGCGTTTGTTTATAACGGTTTAAAGGATATTAGGTAATTTATGTCACCTTTAGGGACACCCTTTATTTTTTAAATTTATTTTTTTATTAATTTTTGCTATTAGAAGCTATAGTGATACACAGTTTTTTTTTTAAGTGGGGCCCTCAGTGGTTCATAATACACGTAAAAACATGTATGTTGTATAGAGACACCCTTTAATTTTTAAAACTATGAACTGTGGCCAATCTGAAAGCATAACCTTTTAAATAAAGAAAAAGCTGTTAAAATCGGTTCACATATGACGGTACCTTGTTTTACCGATTAAAATAATTCATTTTCAAATGGGGTGTTTTTGTGATTATAGTGCTTTTTGTGATTTCAGCGATTTTTACTTTTAGCGTTTTTAATCCATTTATTCGTAATTCACAAAGTTTTTTTAATTCAAATAACTTTTTTTTTATTTTTTAATATTTGTTTAAATTTACTTTTTTTCTAGGAATCTATATTAAAACCTTCTTCGATTTTGACACTATAATAGTGATTTCAGCGTTTTTTTTTTACTTTTTTTATTTTTTATAATTTTCTTTTATTTTGTGCAAATATTTGTACTTAAAATTAAAATTTCACTGTATTCATAAGCTTTATCTTTTTTATTAAACACTTTTTTTCAAATTTACCATTCTTTTTCCAACTAAAAATGACTCATATTACTTTTCTAACTAATTTTTTTCAAAAGATAAAAAAACCACATTTGAAATTCTAATTTCATTTCACGATTTTTGTGCAAACATAAATCAACTTTGACAATAAATTTTACGTCTGATTGACACATTTAAAATCCGCTTCTAAATGATTCATTTTAAAATCAAAAAACTTATTTGTTTTTGTCAAATATATTTTGCAAATCGTAATTTGCACAGTGGAACTACACAGTGATCCAAAGCAAAAGGAAATTTTATATCGCCTACTGCATTGAAAGTGAATATTAATTTACAACAGGCCCCCGAATCAAACAAGGCCCTTTTGAAAATTGTAGTATAAAATACATTTTTAGAAGTTTACCATAAAAAAAAACTTTTTTGTGTGTTAAGTTCACGTGTTCAGTTTTAAAGAAAACACTAAAAGTAAGTCGCAAGAAGAATTCGTTGGTTGGTACACCGATGGTTAGCAGAAGAGAAAGTATATATATGTAACGATTTATAAAGAAAACAACGGAAAAAGATGTGGGTTGTGTTATTACCTTGTGTAAGTAAATTATTATTGATTGTTTATTAAAAATTCTCGTATGCTTATTTATCAAATTAATTGGTTAAATAGATCGTATTTACAAACAACAGCATTTTGGGTAAATAGATGTGATTTTATGATTGCTTTTTTAACTATTCTGTTTTTGAAGTTCGTGTATTCTTATTAAATTTTGATTTCTTTAAGTTTAAAGTATTTGGATATTTCAATTTTTTGGAGAATTAAAACATTTTTTTTTTTAATTTGAGTTCTTTTTTAGCGACCTCAAAAAAGATTGATGTTTTAAACAAAAACTGCGTACCACGTATAATAAATAAATCATAAAATTAAAGAGTGTCCCAGCAGGTGATGTAAATTTACCTATATGAGACTATCTTTTGAAACGTTATCAACAAACGCTTGAAAATTAAATAGAATGTCGATTAATATGACCGCTTTACGTACAAACCTTAATATTTAAAACTATAAAATAAAGGGTGTTTCAATAGTTTATTTAATGTAATGTATATGGCCATACTTTTGAACAATTGTAGACAGACGGTTAAAATAATAAAGAACTTGTATTGTCAAGTCGACTATAACAGCAACTATAAAATTTAGATTTCGAAATTAAAGGGTGTGCCAATATTTAATGTAATTTAAAATATGTGGCCAAAGTTTTGAACCGTTATAGACAGACAGGTAAAATTTGCAAGCAACCTAAGTCCGCTTTGAGAACAAGTATACAATTTTAATTTAGACATTGAAGGGTGTTTCCATAATTGATTCAATTTGACCTATAGGCTCAATCTTTTGAACCGTTAAATAACTTGAAAGTTAGATAAATAGTCAACTACTTTGTCAACTACTTTGTTGTTAGTATAACAAAAGATATAAATTTATAAAATTACAATAGTTGATGTTATTTGACTTATATGTCCAAATTGTTGAACAGTTTTACACAGACTCACACAGGAGTATTTTGCCAATCTACACGGACATTATTTTTTTTGTTTATATTGGCTCTAAAAATTTACTTAGTGCACACAGCTGTTAAAGCTAAAAAACAAGCAAAATCGGACCAACGAGAAAAAAGTTCCTCTTAGAAGTTTAATTCTACCTCTGAAAAATGCAAGTTTTTTTATTTTAAAGTCATTTTGCTTAGCAATTACAACTTTTAATGTCAAGGAATGACTAAAAACTCAAGAGATTCTAAAATGCCATTCTTTCCCCGCCCCTTTTTGTGGGTGGTGAAATAAAATATTATTTGAAAAAAAATTTATATATTAAATGGAATGGCTTACATACGTCTTAAAACCATAGAAATTAATTTACAAAGGCAGGGGAAGGTATCCCTTCAATCCCAGCCCCATAAACGACCCTGTGAAAAAAAAAAATTTTTAATTTTTTTTGCCAATTTTCTAAAAATATTTACTAATAATCTTACCAATGCCTTAACAATCCCCGCCTCACAAGAATATTAGTTAAACAATATTTTTATAATTTGTTATCTAAAAATAATTAATTTATTCATAATATAACTTATTTAAGATTGTAACGGTAGGTTATATTTAAAATTGTTAAAATTAATTTATTTAAAAGAACTTTTCCTTTGCACTAAGATGGCAAAGAGTGCCATGGTCCTTCTGCATCTGATTTCTCAAAGGCCTCTTCCGAATTTGAATCCTATTCAGCGTTAAGTACAGGTGGAAGCATGAAAGAAAGGTAATAATTTTTTTTATAGAGTGGCTCTAATACTAGTAAACAGTGGGTTTCGCACAAAAACGCGCAACTTTTTTTTCTACAGTATCAAAGTAGAGATCGTAAATTTTAAAGTGATACATAACGTTTCTACGACCGCGATGGAGATCACTGTCAAGAACACTTTTTTTTCTTTTTTTTACAAAAAAAAATTTAACAAAAAAAAAATAATTTTTTTAATTTCGAAGGAAGTTTTTTACCATAAAAATTTAAAATATTTTTTTTTTTTCAAAATTAATATAAGTAGCTGCAAATATAGTCTTTCACAGGAAAAAATCAATACAAAATCTTTATTCGTTTTGCCACAAGAAAATATATTGCAAACCTTACAAAATCTTATAAAGTCAATGAAAAGGTATGCGATTTATCCAACTTTTCTGACTTTAACAGTGTCCCAAAACGATAAATCTCAAACAAAAGCCCGAAAACACCCCTCTGTGAGATGGTTGAAATTTAAAAAGAATCTGAAATCTGTTTTAAAGCTAATATTATTAAAACTGTTTCTTTCTTTTGCTGATTTCAATTGTTTTTAGATGGAAGTTGTAATCTGTATTTTAAGCTGAAATTAATTTTTTTTAATTTAACGATTTTTTTCTCGTAGTATTAATGTGAAATTTTAATTTTCCTGTGAATAATAATTTTTTTTTTTGAAAAATTATACTTTTTAGTAGCGTAAGCGTTTAATACAGAGTGATTATTACAGCTTTAGTACCTAGTAAATACTTTGTAAGAAATACTCAAATTTTCTGTGGTTAACAGCCTCTTCTCCTTGGCTACAGATAAAAGCTTTAATAAGAACAACTTAAGGCCGACGCAAGTAACTGAAACCGTAAAATAAAACTATAGTAAATGAACAATTGATCTAAAACACAAAAAATTTCTAACCTTTTTTTTACAATTTAATTGCTATCTCAGGTGATCTTTAATATTAACTAGAAACAAAATTGTCAATCAATTACAAAAACGAAAATAAATAAATATTTTATATAAAAATCGTTCCAAAAAAATCGTTGGTTTTATAATACTCGTATGATACAAACCTCTACCAATCAATTTATTTTTAAATTACTTATCGTAAATAGAAAATTGTAACAATATACGAACAATATGCCAGCAAAAGAAAAAAGTGAAGAGGCCGAACATAAAACTAATTGACAAAATATGGCAACAAAACAAAATGACAGTTATTTAATTGATGTGGCAACAACAACAAGAAAAATTCAACAAAAGCAGTAACAAAAAAATTAAAGTACAATAAAAACAACTACAATAATAACAATTGAGAAGAAAACAGATAAAATGAAAAAAAAATCAAGAATATAAAATTTTTAGTTTAAAAGAAGGACAAACAGATAAACAATATGATAGACAAAGATATTTAATAGAAAAAGGAAGTATAAAAAGTTGTGGGCCAAATCAAAATTTTAATAGAAATTTTGTTGTTTAAACGAGGACGAATTAAGAACTTTTTTCGTAGTTTAAATAAATGTTAATTAATATCAAAATTTTTTCTAATGTAATATTTCGTTAGCCTAACGAAACTTATTTCATTAGGAATATTAAAATTTACCTTTTACAATGGGTTGTTAGTATATGATTTCACAACTTAGAATTTAAAAGCACTAAAACGTTTCGGAGATTCAAATCTGGAGGAAAAAGCGAATTTGGAAGGCATGTGTTGCAGAGATTCAAATCTGGAGGATAAAACAAATGTGGAAGGCATGTGTTACTTAATGAAATTATCTTCGGTGCTCAAATCAATAAAGTAGTTAACCCCCCCATTGTCTTGACGGAAGAACTCTTCTACTTTACTGTGGAAACTACGAACCATTTACTTTAATGGCAAAACAGGCATCCATTCTTTGAATGGCATTTGATTAGCAGAGAGTGAACAGGCAATCTAACGCTAAGGCTTCTTCATTGACCAAAAATCTGGTTGCCCAGGGTTCATCTCCTGCGGCAATCAAAAAATAAAAATGTTTTTTCTGTTTAATGGTGTAAATACATATTCAGAATTAACACTATAATCTGCAGCCTTCTTTGTCGGTACTTCTTTATAGCATATTCGCCGGCGAAGTCAAATAATTAAATAGGTATTGTTTCCTGAAATGCAATCCCTTAAAAAAAGAAGTTTGTTGGTGGCTGATGGAAGATTTTTTCTACTTTACTGTGGGGACACTGAGCACCATTGACTTCAGTGTCAAAACAGACAGCCAAACGTTCAGGTTGTCTACAAGTTAGAAATCAACGACAAAATTTTTTCAATGGCATACGCTTATCAAAAAGTGGAAAGGCAATCTAACGCTATACGCTCCTTATCTGCGCAGGATCATTCCATTTTATATTAAAATTAAATAAAGAGTTCATTGATGGCTGATACTCGACCATGAGCAATTGTAGAAGTTTTTGCGATTTTCAGTCATAATTTTAACAAGTTCTTACGCACTTTTTATGCACAATATGCCACCCTTAAATGAGCAGTCGTCTATGCGATGGTGCACAAAAGGAGCCCAAGTAGGCTCCGTCAGCAAACAAAAACATTGTGACGGGTTTTCGAAATGCACACTGTATCCTTTTATAGATTACATTTAAAAGTATACAATATTAATCGGCGAATATTATCACAATCTCTAGCAAAAGAGACTTCACCCTATCATGCTAATCACATGACGGTAAATGTGTTTTTACTGGTGCAACGGAAAAAATTTCCAAATTATTCTACAAAACTCATTGAGAATTTCTTCCGTTGTCAAACCACTCAGGTATTTTTTTAACTTTAAGCAAGCACATAATTTTGATGGTATTTTGTAAAACCTAGTGAAAATATTAATTTTGAAAAGAGAAAAAAATATAGAGAGAAATTATAAAATAAATGTATCAAGTGAACAGAGACAGCAACAGATCTTAAGGTGAACTCATAAGTTAACGAAGCGTACTATTTATTGTACCACGAATTGATGACAGGAGCACTGTAACCTTCACTTCCAGAAAGCAGACGTTACATATGCAATTGCCCCATCATGCAATCTAATTAGAAGAGGCAACCACCGTCTTTGATTTCCTGTGTGCGGCAAAGGATCTCTTTCAAAAAGTCTTTTCAAATGGTGTTTTTTTTATAGGGCGATGGGACTTTAAATTGTAAACAATAACACAAAAGATAAAATATTAATCAAAAAACTTTTTTCGAAAGATCAATAGATGGCATTAACATTTGAAAATGATTTCAAGTAAATTGGCCGACACTGTTGCTCGAAGAGTTTTCACTACATCTTATTTTGGGCAACTTTTTTGAGCATTGCTGGCCATGTGTCACGATCAACATGAAGAGTGCTGGCCACCAAGGTGCCATCAGTTGCTGCTTTTTTATCAGCATAACCAGCAACTTTAAGTAGCGCCACAGGAAATAATCGGAAGCTGTCAAATTGCACGACCTTTGAGGCTTATTGATGGTTGCAGTCGCCATATTTCACGTAGCGATATTCTGTTGAAGCCACGTCTCGCCCGGATCAATGCCATCAAACAAAAACTTATTAGCCATAGTTCATTAACGATCTACATCGACCGTAATGTGAGCTCCGGCTTCATTTTCAAAAAATGATGCCATCAGCAAGTAAACCTGCGATTTTTTTTATTAAAAAGCCCTTTAAGCCCAAAATTAAATTCATTGCTAAACAGGATTTTGTGTCTTTAAACTCTGAGAGTTAATGACTGATTTAAAAAAAAAATTGAACGATTTGGTAGCGTTTTTAAGCAGCATTATATTCATGATTTCAAAAAATGAGCACAGTTTGTCAATTAAATTGTTTTTAATTTCTATCGAGCTGGAAAAAGCACTCAGTACAATTACTTACAAAATTTTCTAATTCATGAAGTCCAAGAAAGTCACTCTAAATGTCTTCACTTAAGGGCATGTAGCATTATGTAGGATTATATAATGTAATATGTAATGTATGGTATTGATTTTTTTCCGTGTATTAAAATTAATTCTCAGTCTGCCCTCGTATGTTTGAAGAATAAAATCAAAGAAAATTTCATATCTATAATATTCAACAGACTGAAAATGTTGCTTTTTTTTGCTTTTTCAAAAATTGTATTACAATTTATTGTTCGAACATCATCTTCATCAATAAACAACAGACATACAAAATATATTTAAACAATATTTTTTAAGGACACTTACGAACACATACCCTCAAGCATTCATACACACATACACATGTAAATACAAAAACTCCTATGCCTTGCATTTCTTTTATGGAATATGGTTTATTTATTCGTCCCTTATAAACTGATTCAATTTTTGATAATAAAATCGTTTATATTTTTTTTTTTCATTCACATAAATAAACTTAACAATATTTTACCTCTTCTTTTTTGTTGTATAGAAATAAATAAGGAAAAATGTATTTTATATAAAATAGAATTGATAAAAAATCTTTGGCATAAAACTAAATCTCCCTCCATTTTTTATGTTACAAATTTACAAATATTTTGGTACTTGTGGCAAACGAAGTGCTTTTCAATTCACCCAAAATAGTTTTAATAAAAAGGCTAACGGCCAATTTTAAGGCCATTATATTGACAAGTAATAACAACAGCAAAAAAAAAAGGAGGTAAAGACAGAAACATAATTTTATTGTCCTTATTCGATTGTCTAACAATTTGACTTTGGAAATTTATTTATATTTTTAAACACATGATGCTGCATGCAGGACGAGAACGTTAAGCTGAGAAAAAGTTGTAAATAATTTTTGGTACAAAGTTTTACAATTTATATTTAATGCTCTTAATTATTGCGAGTTGTTATCTTAAAAACTTATTATTTTATAATATTTCATTCTTAAGCTGCAATTAGTTTTAATAACATAAAAAATTTTAGGACAAAAAATTTTAGGACGAAAAATTTTAGAACAAAAATTTTTAGAACAAAAAAGTAGTACTAAATTTTTAGTACAAAATTTTGCAGGTTCAGATTTGAAGCATTAGCAGTGTAATATTTTGATATAAAAAATGTTCTTTGACAACTTGTATCACAAACAACTAAACATTTAGATAGATACACGTTTGCGTTTCAGTTTGTTTATTTTCCTTAATACATGAACGATCCATGTGATATTCTTGTAATGCAAGAAACTAACTCGTCTTAAAGGGTTGCATAAAAACAACTCAGAAAACAGAACACTTTTCATACAAATTTTTCAGGTGAGTTGTTTGCTTTTGTAACACAAGTAGCCCAAAAATTTCAGTGCTTAAATTTTGTTTTCCTCAGTTCTAAAAATTAAAAATTTTTGTACAAAAATTTTATTACAACAATTTTAGTACAAAATTATTTGTGCAAAACCTTTAGTTCAATTTGGTAGTACTCAATTTTTAGCACTAACAGTCAAATACATTTATATAAAAAGGTTTTACTTTAAAAACTTGTACCACAAAAATAAAATTTTTTATTACAAAAAAAGAAAAATTTTCATTATTTTTAAATGCTGAACTACTTTAACTAGTTTATTTACTTGTTAAAAACTTCTATTTCATAGTTCCAAAATTAAAAAATTTATCAAAAGTTTAGAAGTAATTTTTTAGTACTAAACTTTTTAGTACAAGGTTTTAACCGTAAGTTATTTTTGTGCACTAGCAATAATACATTTTTTATTTTAATGGAAATATTTTTAATAATTTTAAAGTCTTTAGTTTTTACGTAAAATAATTTATTTATGTTTCTTAGTTCTAAAAATGAAAAATTATTATTACTAAGCCAAAGCTTTTCTTCAATACAAAATTTATTGTCACCTTTAAAAAATCAAACATATTTTTTAGTACAAGAAGCATTTTTCGAATCAAGCAGTAAAGAATATAATACTTAATGAATAGTTTTTTTTAACTTCACAAAAAACGTTTTATTACGAGGGCTGCTATATATATTTCCGACCTGGCAACACTGAGTGCTGCCAAGTGCAATCTGACATTTCCATTGGAAAGTTTGTCATTTTTAAGCATAATCGTACTCAAAACGTTTTGACGTACGACCATTTTTCGTGTTGTTTACAGTGACTTGAAAAAATTAATATAGAAAAAAAATGGAATTAACTCGTAAACATTTTCGTGCCATCAATTTTCACAACTTTCGACGTGGATTATCACGACAAGAGTGCATTGATGAACTTAAATCTTTGTATGGCGATGAAGCACCATCCTATAGCACTGTGAAAAATTGGTATAATGAATTTAATCGTGGCCGAAGCTCGCTCAAAGACGAATTCCATGAAGGTCGTCCAAAAACGGCTGTTGTGCCAGAGAACATTGATGCCGTGCGTGAACTCATAATGCAAGATCGACATGCGACATATCGAGAGATAGAGACATCCTTGGACATTTCTTCTACCAGCATTCATTCGATACTGCATGGCCGTAAAAAAGGATTGTTCTCGTTGGATTCCGCACAATTTGAAAGCCGTTCAAAAAAAGGCTCGTGACGATTTGTGCAAAGAAATGTTGCAAAAATACGATTGCGGTGCTTCAAAAGACGTTTATAAGATCGTCACAGGTGACGAATCATGGATCTATGCGTATGAGCCCGAAACGGAACAACAAACGACCGTGTGGGTCTTCAAAGACGAGCAAAATCCAACGAAAGTTGTTCTTGGAAGAAGCACTTCGAAGCAAATGGTCGCCTGTTTCTTCGGTAAAACTGGTCATGTGGCGACTGTTTCGCTTGAGCAACGTAGGACGGTCACTTCTGAGTGGTACACTACAATTTGTTTGCCTGAAGTCATCGGAGAAATTCGAAAAACCAACAAGAGAAGACGAATCTTTGTTCACCATGACCATGCGAGCTCTCACACATCGGCTCAAACCAGAGCGTTTTTGACCGGCCAAAACGTCGAATTAATGGGTCATCCGCCGTACAGCCCCAACTTTGCACCTAATGACTCCTTCTTGTTTCAGCACATCAAGAAAAAAATGCGTGGTCAACGATTTTCGTCGCCGGAAGAAGCTGTTGAAGTGTTCAAAAACCATGTTTTAGAGGTGTCTCAATCGGAGTGGAAAAAGTGCTTCGACAACTGGTTTGGGCGCATGCAAAAGTGTATAAATCATGCTGGAGAATACTTTGAAAAACAAGAAAACCATTTTTGATTATAAATATTTGCATTTTTACTATTAGGCCTCGTATTAAAATTTTTATTAATTTAATTTTTTATGAAATACATTTGTATACATTTGTGTATATTTGTAAAATAATTTTTCTTTCTAAAAAAGGTTTTTAGAAATAAAAAATAACCTTAAAAAAATACAATTTCAATTCATTTTTAATTTTTAAAAATTAAATATTCAAAAAACTTTCAAAAATAACTTTATTTCTTTTTTATTGAACTTTTAAGAAATTTTTAAATTACTACACAATTTTTTTACAAAACCTTTTAAAACTTAAACTATTATTTATATTTCTTAATATCCCTTCACTCGAATAAAAATAAAATTATTCCTGATCACACATATCCTCTTTGTCTAAAAAACTCTACAAATATTTTGTTCAATTTTTTTTATTGTTTAGAGCAATCGCTATAAAAAGAGTATCTTTTTTTTGTTCATTTTATTTTTTACCTCTCCCAAGTTGTAAATCTTGAAAAATTGCCATTGAATGTCTGCATTATGGAGCACATATGAAATTTAAAAAACATTCATCAATATTCATAAGCAGCCAATGCATTTGAACAATTTTAGCGAAAAGTGAAAGAAAATAGTGAAGAGTTTAAGAAATATTTATTTAACTTCATAAAACAATACATCTGGAAAGAAGATTCAACGTATCAGTTATCTTAACAGTTATCAGCTATAACTGCTAACTCCCTTTTCATAGCAGATGCCGAGGTAATTATTACATTTGCTTTAAAGTGAATTTCCTTAAGACATTCGAAAGCCAAAATTCTTCTGTCTATGTTCCTCAATGTAATCACAGCCAGGGTTGGTTATTTGCACACTACGTTTGTGTTGTTGGAACTGATTTTTCTAGTTTTATATATTTGATTAGCATCATTCTAGATCGGTAGAATATTGAAAGTTAACTTCTTCTAGTCTTGCAAGGGGTGGATGATCCTGGTATTTTTATGATATTTTTTATTTACGTCACTTTTGTATTGGAGAAATCAAACTCACATCTGCCCACGCATCTTAGTGTATGCTGTTCAACCCTCTCTTTCCACCTTATTTAGCGAACAATACAGAAAATATGTGACTAAATTAGTGTACCTTTCCGACTGAGACGTCAGAAAGAGGAGTTATAAACTACACTTCCGACTCTGCCAAATCTCAATTTGCAAACAAATTTGTTGGTCCATCTTATGCTTGACTTCTTGCAGATGTTCTATTTAGTGCTGCTCAAACCTGTTAAGCCCTGTTGAACTTTTTGTAACAAACAAGAAAAAATCAGATATTTTTATGATTTAATTTTTCTCAGTGTATAATAAATATTTATTAAATTTCCTTAAGACTCTTTGTGTCTTTTTTGCTGTACTACTAATATGACCTTTAAGGTTTATTACTGCTTTCTGTTTTTTATTTAAACTCCTAAAAAAGAGTTGAAAACAAAAAAATAGAAAATTGCAAAAAATATTTGCTTTACAGACGCACATAGTCAAATCTGTCCATTTAACCAATAAATCCTTGAAGGAGCTTATTTGATGTGTCTATGTGTTTGTCTGTGTTATAAATATAGCTGCTGGCTATATGGCTGACATTGCGCCAATTCAAGCGAAAGAAGAGCTTAGAAGACTTTTTGGAACATTTTTTTTTTAAGTAATTTTTTTCCAAATAATTTTTCTTTTCTTTCAGAATCCTTTCAAAATAAGTTTTATTTACACCAAATAGATTTACACAGGACATTATTTACAAATAATATATTTGAATATTTGAAAATCAGTGGCTACAGTTAGCAAACTAAGGACACATTTTTAAAAAAAATTTTCAATGCCTTTTTTCTTACAACTCCATCTGTTTGGCCTTCAGTAACAACGAAAAGCAGGGACAGCAAAAAATTCCAAAGATTTGTGTTAAATAAACATTGTAAAAAAATATGCTGCTGCTATTGGTGCGAAGAAAAATTGTTTGGATGACATTGGACTTAAGGGGAAAAAACTAGTCTTTAACATTTTAAAGAATGTTATAAAGCTAAATATTGAAATAGTTTTACATTGTCTGTGTTTTTTTTTTTTTTGGGAAAAAATCTCTGGTAAACAAAATGTAAATGAAAGTTGTTTTTTATTTATGTTGCTTTCGTTTAACAATGGCCCTGAATAAGAAGAACTTTAGTTGAAGTATAACAATAAACAGGACATTGTTATACTCTAAGGAGTAATCCTTGTTTCAAAATTGATGTATGTGTACAAATAATAAAGTATTTACATTTTATATTTACCAATACTGACATGGCCATTTTTTCTTCATTTTTCCATCCTAAAAAAAATACCAATTTACTGCATGTTTAAACGTGTTAATGCCGGCATTGTTGGTTTTTTGAAAGAGGGAAGGTTAACTAAATTTAATTTCTGTAACAAAAATACTTGTAGTGCTGGACGACTACTTTTTAGTACTAAATATATTAAAGACTTCTTTTCATAGAATAAAAACATACATTTGATTTAAAAAAAAATATTTGCTGAAACTGAAAAAATCCAGCTAATGAAAATATAAAATATATTCAAAATATTTTGAGTACTCAAATTACATTTTTAGTAATAATCATGAAAATAGAAATTAATAAAATAGAAATATTTAAGGTCTTACAAAATGTTAAATGAAGACACTATCTTCAAAATAGATATTTAATATTTAAAAATTTAACTTCTTAAATCAGGAAAATTTTAGTACTAAATTTTTTAGAACATTTTTTTATTTTTTTTTTAAATAAACGGACGTATAAAATTATCTTACAAATGTATTTAAAACATTTTAAATATACATATAAAATAGTATTTATAACAAAAATCATTAAAATTAGAAAAAATTTAAAGAAGAACACTTTGAGTTGGTCTATTCATTATTTCTTATAGGTAACTATGATATTTTTAGTACTAAAAATTTTTAGTACCTTTAAGTACTAACTTTTTTCAGATTTTTAGATTTTAAAATTATTATTATTTTTTTTTTTTTGTGAAAATATAAAGTGATCTAAAAATATTTATTTAAAATATTATGAGTTCTTAAACTAAATAAAGTTGTTTTTATCAATAAAATCGTAGTAATAGAAAAAAAGTGAGAGCTGTTTTGTAGTTTAAGTCATAATTTTGATAAATAACTATAAAACTTAAATTTTTATATCTTAAAAATTTTAGTATCAAAGGTTTTAAGTAGTTCGAAGATCTACATTTTTTAGAACATTGTTTTACTTTTTAAAATTATAAAACTATAATCGTAAATTTAGAAAGAATTTAAAGAAGAACTATTCGAGTTTTCACTAAATGGTCATCTCATTATTTCTTCTAGGTAATTATAAAATTTTTAGTACTAAAAATTTTTAGTATCCCTAATTACATAATATTATAATACTAAAATTTTTAATTTTTTATTTTAATGAAAACATAAACTTACCTTATAAATATGCATTTACAATATTATAAGCACTTTAACTTAATTAAGTAATATTTATAATAAAAATCATAGTATTAAAAATATAAGTGAAGAACTATTTGGTAATTCTAGTAATTATTTTTTAAAGAAAATTATAAAATTTATCTTTTTTCATTTAAAAAAATTTAGTACTTAAAGTTGAAGGTAGTTCTAAGTACTAATTTTTTATTTTTTCAAATTATAAAAGTATAAAATTATCTTAAAAATATATATAAAGTATTGTAATTATATAAACTGGTATTTTTAAAAATAAAAGTAAAATTAGAAAAAGTAAAGGATAAACTATTTGATTTTTACTAAAAGAAATAATGACTTAATATGTATGTAATGTTAAGTACTAAATGTTTTTAGTATTTTTCAGTACAAAATTTATTAGTATTAAAACTTAAAATTATTTATTTTTATGTAAATAAAATTGTAGTTAAAATATTATTAGTACTTAAAATTAATTAAGTAGTATTTATAATAAAAATTCTAATATTAAAAAAATAAGTAAAGAACTATGTGCTAATTATAGTAATTATTTTTTAAAAATAATTATAAAATTTAACTTTTTGAAACTAAAAAAAAAATTTGGTACTAAAAGCTTAATAAAGTAAAAAAATTTTTTTAATTATTTTAAAGTATAGAAAATTTCATTATAATACATAGTTTATATACTGAAACTAAATGAAGTAGTATTAATAAAAGAATCGTAAAATTATAATAAAAATCAAAGACGAACTATTTTAGTTTTTACTAAATTATAATTCGGGCCACTATTTTTTTAGATAGTTATAAATTTTATATTTTATATCTAATAAATGTTTAATACTAAAATTATAAAGTATTTTTAAGTACTAAATTTTTTAGTACTAAAATTTTTTAATTCGTTATATTATGAAATTATCTTTAAAATACTTTTAGTATCTTAATTAAAGAAAGTGGCTCTTTCTTGTACTTATTATTAAAAAAAATCTTTTAGTACTAGAAATATCATTCAAGAAAATTACGAAAAGTTTCGGGTTTCTGTATTAAAATTAATTAATTTAAATTTTGGTTAACAAATTCTAAACAAAACTTATTTACCGAAATAAAAAAAAATATTTTTTTTTTTCATCAAAAAATATCATCAGTTGATCCGAGATGGAGAATTTACTTAATTCTATTTTGTTCCCGATTGTTTGCAAACAGTTTCTTAATGGAAGTTTTACACAGTTAAATCTTTTTCAACTTAAAATAAATAAAAAAAAGTTAATAGTGAGTTTTAAAATTGAATAGTTTCTAAATCGGATGTCAAACACTCATATCAAATATTAAGCTCTAAAGTATCCCAAAATATATTTGTATTAAAGTTCGTTGCAAAATTTAGTACCACATTTGATCGTAGAAATTTTTATATATCACTTTCTTCTTTGGAAAATTAATCTTTTCAAAGACGTCTTCCCTCAGCTATTGAGCAATTTAAGGTTGTCCCACCATTTACCACATAGTCAGCCACACATGCCCGATGTTTATGTTAGTTGTTTCCTTTTTTTCCATTTAAGTTTTCATTTTATTTTTTTCTTCAATACTTTTTGCCATATTCGTTGTAGTCATGTATTTATCTTTAAATCTTTGATGGCATAAATCACTCGCAAAAGGATTTTATTGTTTTTCGACAAAAACAAAAAAAAACCAAGTATTTATTTTAGAGCAGCACAACTAAAGACCTTTTTTGCATATTCTAAATCTTGTGTGGCGCTTCGTTTTTTAACTGTCTTTCTAATATTTATTATGTGTTTCAATTTATTAAATGTCCTTTGTATAAATAAAGCAAGACATTGCATACGAGTACAAAAACAATAATAAAATATAAAAAAAAAACTTGTATATAAATCTTGATTACAACTTTTTAACTTTAAATAATTTGAAAATTGTTTGTTGTTTTATAGCCAACCAGTCATAGACTGGCAGTTAACTAATATAATGTAAATTGTTTAGTCTATGGCTGCTATTATCCTTACAATATGTCTTTATAAATAAAATAATAATAATGTTGTTGTTCTTGTATTTTTTTTCTGTCATATGTGTGTGCAGCTAGAATAACAACAACAACAACAACAAAAGCAATAACAACTTTTCGACATGTTATTATTGTGCGAAAATGTAAATTCTATGATAAATTTTTCCGCAACATGTTTTCTTTGAATTACCAAAAATTGTTGTCTTCTGCCGTCTATGAATGAATGAATGTACGTTGTGCAGCTTTTTATGTTTATTTTCAATTAAGGATTAGTACACATTTGCTTAAACACACACACGATAATTTTACAATCCGCCAACTCTGGGATAAAGTTTTTTTTTGGGAATCTGTGTGTGTGTGTTTTTAGAGGGAAGAAAATAAAAATTTTAAATTATAATTTTCATTTAAAGAATTACTGAAAAATTTAGAAAATTTAAATACACAATATTTTTCTTGTATTTTTATTTAATGAAGGTAATTAAATTATAAAAATTCTTAAAAAAAATTTTTTATCACAACTAAAATATGATTCGATTAAAAATATTATTGAATTGATAACAAAGTTATTAAAACCTCTGCTTCTGAGAAAAAAACCATCAAATTGTTTGAATAAAATATTTATATATATTTAAATCTATTATTTATATTTATAAATAAATAAATAAAAAAATAAATTGTTTTCTATTCTCTATTTTTTGTAGAAATATTGATAAATTTTTTCATAGAACCAACAAAATTTTTTCGTTTGATAAAAATTTTAACTGATTTTATTTATTATTCAACAAAATTCTTAATTATAACAGTAAATTATTTTATGTAATAATTTCTTTTATTAAACCATGAAATTGTAAGAATATAAAGTAATTTCTTCGCCCATACCAAATGTTCGCCTCTGATTACAAATATTTTATTTAGTATAACAAAATAATTTATAGGCTGGTGATTGAATAATTTCTTAATTCAATCCACGTTCTTAATGTCAATTCGGAAAATGATTTCATTTCGTGTGAGTAATGTGATCCTAGAAAAACTTGTGCAACTATTAACTTTTATAAGTTTTTAAATCGTTATTTAATTTAATTTTTTGTTGACTCAATTATTTTTTCAATTAAAAGTTAAATACAAAATTGTTTTAATTAAATAATTAATTAATACAATTATATATTTAATTAAGAATTTTCTAAGCAATTAATTAATTAATACAATTATTTTTTGAATTAAAAAATAAGATAACAATTTTTAATTATATCATTAATTGAATCAATTATATATTTATTTAAAAAAATTATAATTAAATAATTAATTGAACTATTTAAAACATTAATAAAACTTCATTCTGAAAACTATTAGTACATTTAATAAGGGCAAAAATAATTGTCTGTGATCAACCTAAAATTATACCTAAGCTTCCAAACTTCTGAAATAAACCTCAAACTGCTGCTTTTGTTGACATTTTTTAAGAAAACTGCAGCTTTATTTTCGTTGCTGACTGGAAAATTATTTTATCTTCACCAACCTTAAAAATTTTCATTACAAATCTCATACATTTACGAAGCAAAAACAACTGATAGAAATTTACCAAAAAAAGAACTATTTTTTTATTTATACAGTTTCTTAAATTATATATAATAATCAAGCTAAAACTTGCCTTAAGGTCATTTAAAGCACAGTAGACATGAAATGTTGTGCGAAACCAGTTTTACCCTAAAATTGATTTTTTTTTTTTTTGTTAATTTTATTTTTTTAGTTACTTTTTGACAAATTGCTTATTTCGTGCAAAGACAAAAGATAAAACAATTTGTTAGTTTTCTTGATTTTATTTTGCTTCAATTCTAACTGAAATCAAAAAAAATTCCTAAGACATCAAACTAACTTAATGCTTCAGAGATTAGAGAAATTTGAAGTAAAAGTGTAAGAATGAACGATGAAAAAAGGAAAAACGTTTTTCATTTATGAAAACTGCACAACACAATAAAGCCTAATCCAATGCAATTTATATATTTTTTTCCTTCATTTCTTTTTTTCAATTGCTCTTGTTGTATGTTTATGCATGTTCGATTGAATATATTGCAAGCATTTTATTTATGTCTTTTTTTTTCTTTTTAATAGAGATCTTAAGCTTCAAATATGTCTGATACGTTAAATAAGAGGAAATCAAAAATAGTGAAAGAAAAAAAGTTTAAAGCAGGTTAAGGACGCAGATTAAGGAATGGATCTAAGTTTTGTAAACTCTGTATAAAAAGTTAAAAAAAAACGTTTAAAAAAATTTATAAGCTTTGTGGTACTTTTTATAATCATATAACACAAAAAAACCTACAAGCTTTTGAAATTTAATTTTTATTTTTACCGTTTTTAAAAAATTAGCTACTTTTTTTCAACCCTCAAAAATACAAAATTACCAAAAATATCAAAAATAACCAACAAAAATTTTTTGAATAATTTTTTAAACTTAAAAAAATTCTACAAGCTTTTTATTTTATAAATTTTAAGAAAAAGACCGTATTTTTATTAAGCTTAGAAATTTTAAATAAATATTTGAGTCTCGTACAATTTTGTTTTTTCAGCCCAATTACAAATAAAAATCCAGTGCGAGTTTTTTTCACTTTTCCCTTTTCTCCAATTATAAATTTTCCCCCTTTTTATTGACTGCGAAAGATGAAAGCAATTCGGAAGAAAAAGTAGGTATTTTGAATAATAAAAGAAAAATAATATGTTAATAAAAAAAATAGTTCCTTTCAAATTACAATGATGCCATTTTGTTATAATTTTGTTCCAACGGAATTCTTATTTGGAGCAATCTTTTCTCGAGAAACATTTTTTCCGTCAGAATTTACATGATTGGGATGTATATTGATATTTTTTCAGATTTTTAAAAATGAATATTTTCTAACTCAGACTAAAAATAAGTTAACAATTAAAATAATTATCCCAATATTTGATAAAAATAAAATGAAAAACGCTCATACAAATTTTTGATAACAATTTACTTAATAAGTATTTTTTGCAAGCTGAATTTAATGGAAACACAGCTTTCCTAAATCACTGGCCCATAGTTCATTATCATAGAAGAGCTTTTTCTATTTAAAGCTTAGAAAAGCTTTTAAATAAATTTTAAATTAAAATCACTAAGCTTTTAGAAAAATAGAAAATAGCGTCTTAAACAAATTCTTAAAAAGTGTTATTAAAAGAAGCTTTTTGTGAAATATCTTCAAAATAAATAAAATAAACAAATAAAAAGCTTTATTCAAATATATATTTTTATTAGGCTTTTCTTGAAAAAAATGTAATAGAAGATTTCTTCTAAGATTTTTTGTAGAATAACCTAATTTAAAAAAATTTCTTTAATTAAAAGTGTTTGTTAAAAAAGCTTTACTAAAAAATTGTGTTGTTTTGAAAAAGCTTTTAAAATAGAACTTTGTTGTAAGTAAGAGTGCTTAAGCCACTTAAATTTAAAATCTCTTTTGAATAAACTACTTTAAAAACTTCTTAAAAAAAACCTTTTTGCTTCCTTGAAAGACTATGCAAGAAATTTTTAAAACAAAACTTTTTTTATAAGTCAAAAATACTTTTATGCGTTCGAATTTAATTTTTCAAATAAGTAAGAAGCAAAAATGAAAAAATATTTTAAACATAACTTTTTAAGAAAGCTTATTAATTAAATAAATTTTGTTAAACAATTTTAGAAAACTTTCAATCAATCGATTATTTATAAAATACATCATAGTAATCTTTTTGCAAAATTAATTTCATAAGATTTAATACAAGTGACAAATTTAAACTTTTAACTTGTTCAAGCTTTCATTGAAAGACGTGGTCTTTTCATAAAAGTTTGTGTCTAAATATGTCTTGGTCAATAAAAAACCGTTTAAAAATCATTTTTGTTTAAAAATATTTCAAAGTAGGATTTAAAAAATAGTTGTTGTTTATTATTTTCTTTTTTATTAGCTTTACTAAATTTTTTCTTTTTTTTAGTTCAACTTTTTATTAAACTAAAGCTAAAGCTATTTAAAGCTTTTAAAAAGAAAAATACCAAAAATAATTTGACAAAGAGATCTGCTTAGTCTTGATAAGCAAAAAGCTTTTAGAAATAAAGCATTCGTAAAAGGTTTCAAATATTTAACTTTAAGTTTGTTCTATAAGTTTTTGCTTTTCTTGAAAACTAAAAATATTTTTATATCACATAAAACTTCAAAAAATCCGACATTTTGTTAAGTGTGTTTTGCTATTACAAACTTTTATTTTAAAATATGTAGACTTTTTTTATACTTGCTTTTTGCTTTTCCAATATCTTTGCTTAACTTATTGCAGATATTTGTCCATGAACATTTAGTTTTCTTATAGCTTATGGCCCCTGTTATTACATACTCTAAGGTTCAGATGCACACATTTACAAAAAAAAAAATGTATAAAAATATTTTACAAAATCTTTGACTTTTTTTATTGTTGTTGTTATACTGTTGTACTTGTCGATACGCATTATAGATTTCTTTTTGCTACACAATAAATACATGTACAATTTTTTATACCTGAGTATGAAACTTTCAATTGTCAAAGTTAATGCAATTTCTAATAGTTTTTCATGCCGATAAGAAAAAAGAAAAAATCTTTTTGTTGCCTTCTTAAGACATGCATGTAAAATTTGGTGTCCAAACAATTTTTCAGCTTCAATAAGCATGTAAATCGAATCGTTTTGTGTCTGCTTCGAATTAAGAATAAGGCGGGATAAGATTATTTAAGGATATTAAATATAATATTTAATCGACTTTAAACTGAAGCAGATAACAAATAAAAGTTCAGTTAATTTAGGATTTAAATATTCTGATTAAATAATGAGAAATACAATATCACAGCATAATAATTAAATAATTTAATAATTAAAATAATTTAAATAAAAAAAATATATAAAACGCTTTCTAAAATAAATAAAGCTTTCAAGAAAGCTTTTCAAAAAATTCTTAGGTTATTTATAAATTTTAAATTGTTTTAATGATCTTAAAAAGCTTGCTGTGAAATGAAAAGTGTATTAAATACTTTTTTTTGAACAATAGTTATTAGCTTTTTTATCCAAAAGCTTTTTTTAAGATTTTTACCAATAGCTTTTAAAATAAAAATTTTATGTAAAAAAATTTCTGCTCAAGCCTGTTGTAAAAAACATAGTTTTTCAGAAAGCTTTTTCATAAAAATAAAAAAAAAACAGTAATTATATGCTTTTCTCAGAATTTTAACAAAACTTTGTTCCAAATTATAACCAAAATATTTCACTTCAAAAAGCTTTCTTTTCAGCATTAATGAACGGCCTTACCTTCACAAATAAAAAGATTATTCGTTCAAAATATTCAGACCAATAAAAACAAAATTTGGTTTCGAGATGATATGTAAAGAGATCAGCCCTAACTCAAAGGATTAACCGGAAGGGTCATGCAAAAGTTTACCACAGACCAGTGATTAGTTTGTGAAGGTTTTATAGGGCAGCGAAATAAATAAAATACTATATTTTGAGAAAATTAAATTTAATCCCTATTACAACAAAACTTTAATGCAGTGTTATGATTATGCGTTAAAGAAAAATTATTAAATTGAATGTGTATGGCAACCACTTTTCACCACAAACATCGGTATGATGAAAATATGATAAAACAAAAGTCAACTAAAATATATAGAGCAGTTACAGTTGCTTTGCTGCTAGAAGTGTCTTTTTGCTTTTTAAACAAAAGACCATGAGTTCGAATCCCAACAAATCTCAAAACTCAACGTAGCAGAGTTGGTTATAAGGCAAAGGGCTTTATATTATGTAGCGCAATTGCTGTCCGTTATTTTTTTTAAATTATGTACGTGTAAGAACCTGAGCTGAATAAGCTATTATATACCATTACTTAAAAGTGTGGTGTATGCTCTGGAAACTAGTTTAAAAAAAATTCAACTAAAATATTATGACCAGCCGCAGTGGTTGCGCTATTAGATGTGTCTGCTTGTTTATTAAACAAACAAAGCCATAAGTTGGAAAAACAAATAAACGTTTTTAAGCAGCCGCTGTGGACACGCTTTTTTAAAGGTGTAGGCGTAGGAAATTATAAAAACTAACACTAAAAATTAAATTTTAATGAAAAATTTTATCTTATTATTTTCAGTAAACGCTGAAAAATCATTATAAATGCTTGAACAACGCTATCAAACCATCCAAGTTTACTTTGAAAATCATCAATCCGAGCAACACATAATCGACCATCAGAGCAAGCCATCCGTCGAACTGTGGATAGATTTCATACCACATACTTTCTAGAGGATGCAATAACTCCGACACGTCGAAGGAATGTGCGTACTGAGGAAAATATCGTTGATGTAAACGAAAGTGGAAAACAAGTTCCGAATTTATCGATTCGTCGTCAGTCGCAGGAATCTGGGCTCTGTGCGTCTACTATGTGGAAAATTTTGCGTATAAAATTCAGCTAGTGCAGTGTTTTATCGACAAATTGTGTTCAGCGATGAGACTCCTTTTGGCTTAACGGGTTTGTTAATAAGCAAAATTGCCGCTCATGGATTGAGACCAATCCACAATATGCCATACAGACTCCATTGCATCCAGAAAAATTCACCGTTTGGTGTAGTTTACACGCTAGTGGCTTTATCGGACAAAAACAGGTTCGTTGTTAATTTCAAGCGTCTCTCTATCACTGTTCTAAAGTATGAGTGAGTGAGTGGAGCAGCCGTTAATTTAAAATTTTGAAAATTTATACTTGTTATTATAACGATCAAAGTCATCGGCATTGTGTCCAATTTTAAAGCATTTCTCTATAACAGTTCAATTGAGAGATTTATGTAGTTAAAATGGCGTCACCTATGGGGACACCCTTTAATTTTTAGATTTATTTTTCTATTAGTTATTTTCTATTTTCTTAAGCTTTGGGTCCTTATATTTTTTAATAATATTTTATTTCAATATTTCGGTACTTTCTGCGTACCTTCTTCAGGAAACAAAATTAATATATAACCAAAATAACAAAATTAATTAACAATTGAAAAAATTTTTTGTCATAATGAAGTTAAAAAACGATGTTTCAAAAAAATTTCAAAAAACAAAAAAATATAAAAAAGTGTTTTGTGTTACATACATATATTAAGAACAAAAACATTTATGTTAGTTTTTGCTGTTGGAAGCTAAAGTGATACGATTTTTTTTTTTAATTTTATGGTTATAAAATACTTTAAAACATATAGTTATTTTTTACAGGGCCACCCTTTAATTTATAATATCATTATATATTATTTATTTTCAAATGAGACCAATCTGTAAGCATAATCTTGCAAATAAAGAAATAATTTTCAAAATCAGTTCAGAAAGGACTAAGTTTTGCAGACACAAACATAAATTAAGCACCATTGAGGCGAAATGATAAACTCCTTCTTGATGAGATAAACAAAAGATATCAGTAGCATTTTATTCACAACTGTACATTCTTTAATGTACATTTTGTAAATTCCATCACAGAATATTTATTTCTTTAAAACACATGATGATTACCAATGTCAAGTTCATTAGAAATTAAAACTTGCAAAGCAGTAACAAAATTTCACTCTAGGATTTAAACAAAAAATCCAACAGAAAATAAAATGTTCCTCAAACTTCCAGTTAAACAACATGCTGGACAATGAAAAATCAAAAAAAAAAAAAAACTCGAATGCACATTTAACATGCAATATGACTGACTGAATACTTGTCCTTTCATCAAGTGTGACATAATTTATGACACTTTCATTATTAAAACTGACATACGTAAATGTGTTCTAAAGAGAAATAAATGTTTCAGGAAGGCATTTTTTTTTTTTGCTTTTTGTTTTTGTGTATCAATATGGTGGCAAAGGTTTAAAGCGAAACATTATACGCCCACTCAATCAGTTGAACTGTTAAATAAAATGGGGAATTAATTTCGTTTTGTATTATGTTTTTATGTTTGCTCTGTTTTTAGTGTAACGGAAAATAACAAGCATGTAAATGATTGTTTTCTATCTAAAATCAGGTATGAGAGAGTAAAAAGGTTATTAAGTTCAGCTACAATAAATTATTGAGGGTAAAAACAAAACATTTAACGGGGACTTATAGCGAAACGTTGAAATAAAAAAAATATAAAATAAAAATATTGTAGAAATTTATTTATGTTTATTTGTTGTTTTTAAACTTAAATTAATGTTAAACGTTTTAACGTTTAGTTAGACATTAACAACAACAACAACAAAATACATCAACCTGTTATACAGAGACATATGACCAAATGTCATGTTGACATTTTACCCTTAACGGTGTCATATTTTTTCAACTTCTTCGTTTCCTTTTTTAAACATTTTATTGCTTTTTTGCTGCATAAGCGCCACTACCTTATACGCACACATACGAGGCTTAACCTTAAAATGATTTTTTAATATCAGGAAGAAGAAATATGTATTTTTCTAGAGTACAAGAAACACTTCAAAAAAGGTTTTGGTTTTGTTCGACAATATCAAATTAACGATTTACATTGATGCTTAAGATTGTCCTTAAGTTCCATAGTTTACTCAACTGGTCAGCTTTGTGGTTCTTATTTTGGATCTTTATAAAATGTGTTTTTGTTTTCAAAGACGCAAAAGACAACTTATTTATCCGCAACAACGAGTCAGAATAGTCGGGAAATAAAAGCTAAAATTTCATGCTTTTAAGTAAATGCCTGTTTGTTTAAATTTTGCCCTCATGCACGGTGGTCTCAATGACATATTAAGCGCGAAAAATCTTTTCTTCGAATGACACAAAAATAAATAATTTGTTTGGTATTTTATTAACAACACTCCACCGTGCATATTGGTATGATTTTTTATCTGGTATACTTGCAATATTTTCGCTACAGCCTTGATTTGAGCACAAATAATTTTTGAATTTTGTTTTTATTAAGAAATCAGTCGATTTTTTCTTGTGATTTGTAGAGCTCATAAAATAATATTAAAACATTTTCGTTAATATTTCTTGCTTTTATTTAAAAATTAGAGGTGTGTTTAGAAAAAAAAAATATGAAAAATTTAATCCCAAGTTTTATTTCTGAGTGATCTGTAGGATGTGAATTATAATATTTTATGAAAAAGTTGCCAGTTTTTGCCATTAAATTAAATATCGAAATTTAAGATTACAATGTCTATTACCAAAAGCGATTTGTTTAACGTTTAGTTCGCTAAAACTGATCAAAAGAAAAAAGCTAATGCTGTTATATCTTAGATTTTCATCAAAATTGATATACAGATTGCGTATGAAAATAAATTAAAACAAGCAGCTCGGAATTTCGTTGTAATACTATTGCAAAAGTGAGCGAAGACAAATCAAAGGCAAAGCCTTTTGCAGTCTAAACGTAAGGCTTGGTTGAATAAGTGCTTTGTTTTTCCTATTAAATCGCCGTCATTGTGTTTGGAAGAAGATTTGGCTGACGGACTGTCCAACAAAAACCACGTGTAGCTTCACAAATAACTGGAGTAAAAGAAAACTTAATAAGAAAACTACACGCAGAAAAAAAAACATCTTTGTGATATGGCCAAAATAACTATATTATGTTCTTTGTAGCATTTTATAGTTGAGAAGAACAAATTATAGTTGTTTTTAACAATACTTCAGTCACATAAACATTTTTTTTTTACTAACATTTAACCAATTTATGGTTTCTGTCCACAAATACAACATGGTTGGCTTAACCTATTAAAAATAATATAATATATTCAACCATAATATATTTTTATTAATATTAATTAATCAAAATGTTTGCGATTAAAATTATTTTGTTCTAAGTCTTGACAGCAGTTACCATTACGTACCGAATGATATCTTCAATAAGAGAATATAACGTTTACTCCATAAATGGATGTGAACGTAGGAATGTATGAAGATAAAATATTTTTATTTCGGCTTATAAATTATATTTTTTGTTTATAATATGTATAACTAAAAAGAAAATAATTGCTTTTTTGTGAATTTATATTTAATAATTAAATGTTTATATTTGAACATAACTATTATTAGATTTTACTATGTTATTGTTTCGGTCGACAAACACATAGTTGCAAGACCAGCTTTATTATTATTATTAAATGCAACAATGCTCTGTAGTATTAACAACCATGTAATGGTTACCTGAACTATGATTTTTCTTTGCAAACAATAGCATACGGCTATGTAATTAATGCAGAATTATGTCGATCATAAGCCTTCGAAAATGCGGAACTAAATCCACGGTAAAAAATTATTCAAAATGCTACCCTGCCTACAGGAATATTATCTGAGGAAGCGCTCGAATTTCGAAACAAAGACATAAGATATGTTAGAGCACATCATTCTCGAATGCACTATTTTTTCATCACATTCTTACATATTCTTACTTTCAACAAAATCGTCGAATCGAAAGTCAGAACACTTGTGTCAAGAATCCATGCTTCAAAAGACGACACGGATGCAGAAACAAGCCAGTTTAAATAAATAAATATTTTTCAATAAAATATCATAGTATGTGTTTAGAATTTTGAATAAATATTATAAATAGGAATCCTTACCTGTAAAAATACAATCAAATCAATCATTATAAATATTATTATACTTCATAGAAATTGCCAAACCCATTCGTTAGAATTCGCCCATTTTTGATGTAAGATCGTGTCCTGTCATATTGTTAATTTGTACACGTTTTTATGCATTTAGCTACTTTAAAAATAAGAATTAACTTTTTTCGTGCTAAATTTGACTTTGAGACCACTGTGCAGCGATGACTTCTGCCCACCCCACTATAAATGGGGTTAACATGACGGATTTAAGGTTTTTATTTGCCTCTCAGCGATAAGACCATGGTGCAAGTACTAAGTAATGGAACACGTTCGCGTTCAAAAATAAAATTTTAAAGCCTTTTAAGATCTGTAACAACAAAGTTAAAAGATTATTTTTTATAGTCCTTTTAAAATGTAAAATTGTGTCTGATATGCAAAGCTTAATAATTTTTACACTCTCTTGCACGCGGTCGAGTAACTCCAAAATAGTATTTGAAGCACAGCAAAAAAAATTTATTCACCCTTCTTAAATATATATTTTATTGATGTACTTTCCCACAGGAACTAGTTGATATGCTTTCCTTGCTCTCTTAGTCCATTTAATTAAAAAAAATACAATTTCCCCGTTAAACTTTGGGACTAGCCTACAAGTCTCTTCCGTTAAGAAAAAAGTTACTCATATATTTTTTTTTATTATTTTATAGAGATTTTTTAGACTGACATCGGAAAAAAATTAGACATATATGTTTGTACAACAACAATAACAGTTATATCTTACATTTCCTCAAACAATCACACACTTTTAAACGAAATCAAGTACATACCTATACACCCATATGCAGAGGTTCATGTTTATATGTTTAAATTTAACAAATGTCGGTATACACATGTTTCGCTGACAGTGGGCAGACTCATTTTAAAAACAAAATTCACTTTTTTACATTTATCCCTTTTATCAACACACACTCATATACACACATACTTATATATAAACTTACACACATGTGACAGGAGTACAGAGACACTTTTTACTATTTGACATAATTAAAGACCATTAATCACGTGCTGATTCACAGTGTCAGTCTAGGTTGCACAGTTACGCAAACACAAGTTCTATAATAATGACACACACACACACTCATATACTTTCGCAGATAAAACATTTTACTCTACCAGACATAAAATACACCCATATAAATAGAAGAGGTTTTATAAACGTAAACAATAACAATACAGAGTCTTAATTAGAAGAATATTTTTAAGAAAAGGGAACAGTTTTTATTTTTTATAAATAACGACTTGTGATAATGATGCGGAATAAATATTATTAGAAAATGAATATTTATTGCAATATTTTTATATAAATTAATATATAACTAATGGTGGGAACAGTATTTTTGAGAGTATTTACCAACTAACCAATTCTTTGTTTGGATACTTGATAAAGAAGAACAAGTAAATTTTCTTCAAAAAAAATTTGAAAAGTTAACAAATTTTAAGAGTGGAAAGTGGGTAAGTAATATTAAAGTTTATGAGAACAGTTTATGTTTTCTACAATTTTTTTAGGTTAAAAAATGCATAAGTACCGATGAAAAAATTATGTTTATATATTTTCTTAAAGTGAGAACAGTTTTTACCAAAGAATTATGTAATGTTATCATATATATAAGAAAAGGGTTTAAATTTATTAGCAGTCCTTAATATAACAAAAAAAATTGTGCTTAAGCAATTAAATAGGTAACTGGGAACAGTTTATTTTTCCTTAAAAGTTTATTGTTTTTTTTTTAGCAATTTTTTAAATTTACTGGAATAATTATTTATACCTGTAGTACTAGCTATTTTATGCTTAAAGAAATGTTATTTCCAATAAAAAATCTTAAAATGGTAAAGGTAGGAACAGCCAAGAAACACTTCTAAATCACTCCCACTACAAGATTGCAATAAAAACTTTGCGAAAATAATATTACAATAAGTAAAAAAAAATTTTTTTTCATTGTTTCCTAAGTTAAAAAAGAAAACACGTCTTTGTAGGAACAGATTTTGTTAAAGTGAGAACAGTTTTTTTATTGAAAATGAAATGTTAAATTTTATAATTAATATATTTTAATATTATTCATATAATATAATTTTTCGTTAAACAATAAACGAACAAACTGGGAACTGTTGGTTTTTTTCTTTAAAAAGTTCATTGATTTAGAGCAATTTATTTAATTTACTGGAAAGGATTATGTACTTCTATAGTACCATCTATTTGCAGCTCTAAAAATATTACTTCCATTAAAGTACTTTAAAATTTTAAAGGTGGGAACAGTTATTATTTTATAAAAATATCTTTAAAATTGCTGCCATTACCAGACACAGCATAAAATATATTTAATCAGCTGAGGAAAACATATTTTTCTCATTAATTCGCAAATTGAAAAGTATACTCAATCATGTAGGAACAGATACATTTTTCCCAAAAAAAGCAAGAGATTTAGTATACATAATTTGTAGGGATAGTGAAGCTAAGTTTTTTCAACTTAACGTTATTGTATTAGAGTTTTATAAATTTAGAACAGTTTGAAAAGTGAGAACAAAATTTTAGGATTAAATGTTTCCATTTGCTTTTGTAATTCTATTATTACACATTTAATTTACAGATTTGATTTTATGGGAACAGTTTTTTTAAGCAAGAGGAGGAGTTTTTCCTAAGTTAATCCTTAAGTATATAATTGTGAATATTTTATAATCTCTTTGGGTTTCTTTTTTAAACTATAAAATTTTATATTGGGAAGAGTTTATGTTCTAACGAAAAAAATTTTCTGTTGTCCAACTTTGCATTTTTTTTCAACTTAAGTACAAAGAGTAATTATTAATAATTTTTGACAAATGGGAAGACCTTTTAGTCCTTTTAAAAGATTTCAAAATTTGGCAACAGTTTATTTTTAGCACAAAAAAATAACAAAATGAAAATAATAAAATTAACTACAACATTTTATAATGGGAAGAGTTCATGTTCTAACAAAAAAAATTTCCTCTTCTAACATAATATACAAAATATTTATTTTTTATTTATTTTTTTTTTTTTTTTTGTCGGTTTATAATTGGGAACAGGTTATTTCCTATTCATTGTATAAATTAACATCAAAAGTTTTCTGTTTTTAATTTAAAACCCTTAAATTCATTATTATCATTACGCTTCTGCTTGTTTTTGAAACTTACTGACTGACCTGAGGTTTTGCCTTTTGTGTACCTTAAATTATGTGGAGGTTTTCAGGTCTCTTAAACTTTATATATTTGTACGTACTTATATGTGGACAAAATTATCCAGTTAATAAACAGTTTTTATTATTTTTTTTAATTTTTTATTCTCTGTTTTCGTATTTTTTTGTCTGCAATAAACTTTAAAATTTTTCACATAAAGTTTTAAACGACTGCATATATGGGGCGATAACTATAAAACAAACTGCTTCGTTAAATGTCCTTTAGGGACATTGTTTTTGTTGTTCATTTTTAAAACGATTTTAATACAAAAAAAAGAGTGAATATGATAAAAATGAAAATTTAACTATCGTTGTTTTAAAATTCATACATCCGTATAACTCTTGTGTAATTTTTGGTCTCCATTGGTTTTTGATTTGAAGTTTTTTTTGTGTTGAGGAGAAACAGTTTTTGTTGAGTATAAGATTCAAATAAAGTGGGTATAATAAGTACTGAAGGTCATAGGATACATTTAAAAACTTCATCTTTGTTTTGGTCACGAGAGTGCAAAATTTAATTCCGTCGCAAGTGCAGGACTTTAGTTCACAGGTTCTTCTTCCCACTTTGCAAAATTTAGCATTAGCGCTCATTTTGAACCTTAAGCTGTCAAATAATACCGAAGAAGAGCATTGGGCATAACAAGGTAATCAATCTGGATAATTTGTTAGTCGCCATAAGTATAAACTTGTACTGTTGCAAGAATTATTGGCCAATTTGGTTGAGTGGCTTCGACCACTTACGAACTTTTCATTTTTAGAGTCTACACTAACTAATATTGGCGTCTCACTTGACTTTGCATGCCCATCTCTTTGTAAAGCCTAAATAAGGTAGAGAAAAAGGAGGACAAAATATATGAGAGAATGAGAGTATTTTTGCTGACATTGTCCAGCCCTTCCGTAAATAGGACGGTTTTTCTGGCCAATACAAATAAATTCATTTATCCAGGCTTAGAGAGAGTTTAGCACTGGGTCCAGTATGGCCTTGGACGAAATCTACAGATCCCCTTTCAACCTCTCACCTCTAGGAATCAGGAAAGGCCCATCAGAGTCCAAGTGAAAGAGCGGCAGCATAAACAATGTAACCTAAGCTAAATGAGAAAAAAGGGAAAGAGAGGAACAGAGAGAGAGGATTGGAGATTAATTAACAATACATCCACAAAAATTGCCTGTTTGGTTAGGCCAATAGCAGGTGGACATCATTAGACACTGGACCATGCTAACCGACTTTCTGTGGCTTTAACCCTCCAGTATCTAAATATCCGAGGTGTACATTCGCCAACACGGCACTTTATGCTACAAAATGCTCACGAAACCTTTTGATCATCAACTATCAATCACGTGACTTTGATTAAATTTCCTGAAGCTGCGCAAGTTCTTTGTCTACGGTAAAGAGCTAACCAATCTTCATTAGCTCTCGGAACCAACATTCCAATTAGTATTCATGGACTAAATCATCATAAATTTAATTAATGAGTAGAAGCACTAGCAGCGTAGCCGAGCAGACCTTTGAAATATCGTGCTATTTCTAACCAAATGACAGGAATGCTGCTTCAAAACAAATATGGATTCCTTTAACATGTTGCGCCGTAATATGGCCAATTTACAGTTCGAATTCTAAAATTACAAACTTGACTGAATGTTTTCGAATTTTGCTTTTTTAGATTTTACTGCTTTTTCTCTTTCTCTTGAAATTCTATATTTCCCATTTCCATGAGTAGCATCAATATGAATTCGTCTTTAACTTATTGTTGTCAATGAACTTCATTTTTTTTGTTGCTTGTATTTTTTTTTTTTTTTTATTCTATTTGGTCGCTTCGCGTCAATTAACATTGCTTTGTTGTGGCGTTACTTTGGACACTTGGTCAAACGTTTGTGGTTCTACCAAAGTTTCGTTTTTTTTTTTTCTTTTTACTTTCATATCATTTTGTGAAATGTTTTTCCAAGCGATATGATAAAATATGTATACACAGACAGACAGTTTCAAACCAAATGTGTGTTTAAAAGTAATGAATGGAAGCAAACAGACATAGACTGCACAGTGGGTTAATTTTACTTTTTTGTAGAAAAATTTCTTTAAATAAACTCAACGATTTTTTAATCTGATTTTGCTTAACTTCTTTACCAATAGAGAACAATTGATGAATCGTGAATCCTTAAGTGAATTTTCTTATGTTACCCGGGCATCTATTATAAGGTTTTTATTAGTCAAAGAAATCACGAAAAAAACGAGTTTGGCAAAAGTTAATCTGTGTTTCGATTCTTGAAAACTAAAATTCTTGACTCTTTTTTCGTATTTAGTATCCGTATCCAAAGACCGTTTTTATTCCAAGAGTATCTGAATTGAATATTAAGTTGATGCCATCGGAGATCACCTTTACAAGCTAAACTATTTTTCTCTACTTCTGTAAAAACTTATGAACTTACTAGCCCCTCTGTTGCTAAAGACCTTCTAGAAGATTAGTGAGTATTGTTGAAACAAAACTAGTAGGAAATGTTTTTTATGCAGCCTCTACAAAACAATACACACAGTTAAAAGAAATAACTAAATTCTCCAATGATGGTACTGAGGCTAACCAAACCTTTTGAGTGTTTTTAATCTCCCTTTCCTTCCTCAGCATACACAATAAGTTTGACATAAAGTGCTCGCAATTAGCATTAAATCCTGAAATATTGCCAAGTCAAGGTCTCCACACCACATATATCCTCCCTTGATCTTCATTCAAATACCAGACCATGCCTGACATTCGAATACAATGTATCTTGCACGTTGTTATATCGCTCATTATTACAATATGAATAGAATCAATCACCAATCATTATGAGACAGATGTGATCAAGATTTGTGTCAGTACCTGCCACGATGGCCTAACCTGATGGTGTTCTTACCACTGAGTGAAATACAAAGCGTCGACTAGCGCTCTGCATCGGACGTAGCCAACAAAGTTGTAATTTCAAGAACATGGCTTGCAGGACCATAAACTTTCCCTTGCTTGAGGGTTGGAGACTATCTAACCTCTCTGCTGAAAGTTTAACAGCACACTTTCTTAGTACCTCACCAGCTCTGCGCACACTAACTTTAACCAACAGCCACCATGTGTACCCCGAAGGGACCTCACCAACAATCGGCTACAGAGATAAGCGACTCTCTTTATGGGCTACCGGTCCCGTGGTGCCAGTTTATACCAGCTCTTGCTTCCCGGTTAAACTCTAGTTTTTCGTTATCTCCAGACTGCTTAGGTGTTATACGGTTACTCCTTTTCCTTCATGTTTGGATGGGAATCGAACTTTCATTCTTGCGTTATTTCCATAAGACCTTTCCCAGTCATGGCTTCCACACCCCATATATCGTTCTACTTCGAATATGAAGTCACTTTTCATGTCAATACCTTATTCGCACCTGCTTGCTTACAGTTGTCGTCTGCCATAATTTCAAAAGTATAGAATCAAACCCCATTCACTGTTGGACCCTAGTTTAGGCAAATCTTGCTTCTCTTCTGTAGACTCTGATAATTGAGTGACCTCAAGTTCTGAATTTATGCCAGACTGCTTGGTAATTAGTCGATGGCTCTTGCCCTTCCATTCTTAGTTCTCATTTAGTAGAGTGAAATGTAACTTTGCTACCGAAAAACATCTTAAAATAAAGAAATACAACATTTCAGTGACGTTCTTCTTCATATTTTCAGCAAGGCTTCGTCTATGCGTCTATTAGCACTGGCAACTTAGAACCTGCAAAGGTTTCCTTGGATTTTTTTCACCAATATTAACGCGATTTCTTATATAAATCTTTTACTTCTTCATAGTTCTCTTCTAGATTTCTAAAATATTCGTTATGGATATTTTTAGATTATAATTCTCATTTAGTTTATGGCAAATAAAATATAAGTATTCAAAGATAGATATTTGTTTAATTAAAGTTTTTTTTGCTTTTAATTACTTTTATGCCGTTGTTTTAATTCTTTTGCGGTCATGGTAAGCCTTCCTCGCTTTACCTCCGTAGGATGTCGGCTTCAACATAGAAGTTAAACTGAATTATTGTTAATTAAAACTAAGCACATATTTGAAGGTCTCCGATTGACCGAGAAATCTTTAGGTGGAAGAAAAACTGCATTATAATCCTCAAAGCTAATTTTTAATTTAACAGTCCAATATTTTATTTATTTATATTTTGTAAGTGGAAAATATATTTTTGCCGTTTGACGCAATACCACTGCCTTCGATGAGGGTAACTACTATATCTCTTTAAGTATCTACCGTCTTCAATTTTTCTCCTCCATTCTAAACCCTAAAACGTGTGTTTAATTATTTCGAAATGCTGTTTCCATCATTAGGAGTTTTTCCAGAACCACCCTCGAACCACCCAATCTCTCAAAGGACGTCAATATTTTCGTTCGTTACGTTCGTCTTTAATGGTTTAAATGGTTTTAAGAAAGCTTAAAAATTGATGTTTTATTTTTTTTCTTAAATTTGTTTTGTTTTCTATTTCTAATTGGAATATTTCCTCTCTTCTTCTTTTTTTTTTTTTTTTTTTTTTGTAATATTGATAACAGTTTTTTTTTCTCAATAAAAAGAAAATATTTTAATAAGTTAAAACATTTCATTCATTTAACTTTTTAGACATATTGACAACAAAAAGTAAATTTTTGATTTTTCTCTGCCTAAGTTGATATTTTTCCAAAGGATTTATTTGCCAAAAATTCGTGTAATTATAAAAGTTGTGCCTTTTCAAAGTTTTTTTTTTTTGCATATTGGCATAAGTATGAAAGAAAAACGAAATGTTCATCAAAGTTTTCTTCAGCCTGAAAGAAAAAAATATAAATATAAAAGAAAACAAAAAGTTTTCCAAAGTGTTTAAGGGAAAATATCTTAAGGATAAACTAAATGTTTTTCAAAACAAGAAACTTAAAAAAGTGGCATATAGGAATATGAGCACACTCATACATACACACAGTCACAAAATATATGCAGACATAGGCAAAAAAAAAAGTTTTATGATGAAATCTAACGAAAATATTTTACAAATTAAATAAATAGAAATAAATTCGAACGAGGTTTAAAGAGTTAAGGATAAAAAATATTTAATAAAATCTTATTAAATTTAACATGAATTTAAATTGATGTTTAGATTTTTCTTCACATGAGGTCGTCAGCTGGCAATTTCGCGAATAGTGATGACCACAAACTAACGTTGAGTCAGTTGTGTCTCTATTTTGGATGGTGTTAAATAAGCCGGCAAAGACATGTCAAACTTTTATAGTAAACCCCCAGTGTAGTGAAGAACAGCATGCGCCAGTAGCTCGCGGTTTGATCTCACTTAGCCAATACTGGATGCCAGTCGAACTCAGCTTTAAATATGTGCATATCTGTATTATGGAGCTCTGCTCAGTTAAATCTTCGAACTAAGTAGAAGGATAATTGGGATGAAGATCGCAAAAACTCATCAACCCCTACCAGTGGAGCAATAAAGGAAACATATAACAAGAGTTCGATCTTCGAGTTCGCACCACTAAAAAAAGATGTAGGTCTTATAAGCGTGCTCCCCCCATGTAAACACCGGGTTCTTTCCGCTATTACTTCTGGTGTATATAGCAACCTTTGCCACCTGGGCTGGCAGTGGCCTGAAAGTGAAAGGTAATGATTTTCGAAGTGTTGCCACTAGGCAACTTTTTGTACCACGGGAGAGGCTAACCTGCAGGGATAACGGTCGCAGTTTCGACCGAAGCAGTAACGTGCTAAAATAAGTCCTCCAAAAGCCTTCCACGATTTAGGGAGTAGCTCTATCGACCTACAAACTGTTCCATTGCAACAGAAGCTACTCGAAGTGCTGAAAACGATGCTGATATTTTTACTCCGGAAGTCGCTGTAAGCCTCTAAAACACTGGTGATCATCTGGTATTAGAAGTACCTTCAGGTTGTGCAATTGCTTTGGGTACCCACATTCATTTTAAACACATTTGTGGGTAGACCCACAAGGCGCGGACACTCAGAAAGGCAAACAAGAGAAATAGGAAACATTATAAGCAACAAAAAACTTTTCAAAAGGTTTCCAAATGTCTAGACAAATTACTAAATAAAGTCGTTTCTGCGGACATGAACGAATCATGAAAAATGTTCTAAACTTTGAGCTTCGTTCTTCGTTAAATAATAGGCGATTTCGACACGTTAGTCGAGCGTATTAAAGCTTTTTCGAAATCTATAAAAAGTAGTTAAAATGGGAATCACCATTCGGCCATTATTCTGAGACTGATGACGTAGTCAACACAAGACTTTGCGCCTTGGCAACCGGCTTCTTCTCTTTTCATACCGACAGAGATTGTAACACAAATGTGGACAATAAGTCTAGACTGCTGAGTTTTCCGTACTCTGGGGGATGTTATCAAGATTAACGTTAGTAACTTCCATAATAGCCTGATGTAGCGGTCGTCTTACAACTGAGTGAAATGAAATGCGTCGATTAACGCCTTCTACTGGCACAGCACAATGAAATGGCGAATCTAAGAAAATGGTTTGCTGGACTGTGAACTATTTCTTGCTTATAGATTTGGAGACCATCCAACAACGTCTGTTGAAATTGCAACAGAATATTCGATCGGCATCGCACTATCTTCGCGAATGCCGACCTAAACCGCAACCTTCACTTATACCCCGTAGGAAACTCACCGACAACCGGTTACTGAGATGGACGACTCTCTCTGGCGTTACCTATTCACATGGTGCCAGTTCATAAGGACACAGGTGAGAGCTTTGACAGATCTGTCTATCTAGATTCCACTTTGTACAGCGGAAGTACTGCGTCAGAGTCTTAGCATGATCGGCCCCGAGACAATTAGCATCCCAGAGCGGTCCGTACTCCGTATGTTGGTAATTGCCATATGGATGTGCTTTCTTTGTCAGTAAACAGTAAAATTTACCCAAAACCAAGCAATACAGTTGGTATGAAGTACCAAAAACTATTCATCCTTTTTTAGAACCCAGGTTCATTTTTACTCTTTTCAGCATAAAAAGACTGGCCTTTATGAAAGCCGACTTCATTTCGACATGAAATTTTCCAACCTTCCTGGATTGTCATTAAATTTGTGCTCAACATTAATTTCAAGTAAATCAAACTTAACGCCATTCGTGTGTAACTAACTCCAATAAGTCTTATCTCAATTTCATAACTGTTAAATTAAAAACATTTTAACAAATTTTCCTTTAATAGCAAATGAAAGCCTTGCTTTTTATTTAAATTATTCAAATCATAATCCTCTTACTCAAATAGCAAAAAAAAAAAAAAATAGAAAATAATACTAACACCAGTTTTTCAAATACTCAACATTAGCTGAAGGCCAATTTGTAATAAATACCCACCTCTAACGTGTACAACGATAACGACGACTACGACTGCGGCCAAGACTATTCAAATTTCAAATAAAAACAACCACTATTATTGCGATTATCATCATCATAAATTTATATGCGAAATGTTGTCTTCGCTAAGTGTAATAAAAATTTTAAATTATGTTACTCGTTGGCAAACACTTATTTGAACACACAATGCTCTTATGCCGCCCTGCTGTAATTCGTGCGCTGCTTTTATAACGACGAGAAATAACGCGCATTATTGCACATTTTAGCACTTAATAAATCTTGTACCAAAAAATGCAAAAAAAAACAACAAATACAAAAAAAGTATTATATCCCGAGTTACAAAGAGTGTATGTGCGAATGATAATATTCCCCAAAGAGTGAATGAAAAAAATATTGTACAACCGCAATATTATAATAAAATTGTATACAAATTGTGTGGCCATGATGTGAAGACGGCAGAAGGGGCTGGATTATTATTTTGTGAAATTTGCACAATTGCACACAAATCATGTTGTTGTTGTTGTAAGCGAAGGACTATAAGCAAATAGTGAAAGCTGCGAAAGTAGCTGAATCTTTTGGTTTGCTTTCTTGAAGTTTACAGAAAAGACTAAACAGAGGCCCCCTAGTAGATGAGTTGGGAAGTAAATACGATAAAATAAAAATATCGGCTGGTTTTTTAAGCCCGAGAGAATTCACAAAGATCTTAACTGTCATACAGAGCTCACTTTTTGACATTTATGATTGTTATACACTGGAAAATTATTATGAAGAGATGGTCGATTAAACAACGCCACCAAATTATCCAAATCTCCTTTGAAAATCAGCCATCAGCTCAATTTATCATTTCAACTGGTTTTTTGTTAACATAATTGCCGCATTATCTTCACAATAATTCTTGTGAAAAAATCGACTTCAGATTTCATCTGTCTGTCTATAACGGTTCAAAAGTATGGCCACATAAATCAAATTACATTGAATATTGGGGCATCCTTGTACTCCATCCCCAAACCTTATATTTGTAATAGCGGACTTCACTTTATAGCTACCGTCTGTCCACAACTGTTCAACAGTTTGGCAGTATACATCAAATTACATAAACTATTGTAACACCCTTTAATTTATAATTTAAAATATTTATACTTCTTATTATATCAATCAAAGTAGTAAACATTCTTTCTAATTTTCAGATGTTTGTATATAACGATCAAATTACATCAATTATAGGAACACCCTTTATTTTCTTAACACAAATTATAAACTTGTTGATATAACGGGCTAAGCAATATGGGTCCCTTGTAAGTTTCAGCTATCTGTCTATAACCACTCAAAAGTTTAGCCACATACATCAAATTATATTAACTAGTGGGACACCCTTTAATTTCCAAATCCAAATTTAATACTTGTTGTTGTAGCGAAGTTAGCTATTATAGTTTCGTTGTATATTTCAAGCGTCGGTCTACAATTGTTTAAAAGTATAGCCATGTACATCAAGGTAAATGAACTATTGGGGCACTCTTTAATTTTTAATATCTATACTTGTTATTATAACATTCATAGCAATCGATATTCTGTCTCACTTGAAAGTGTTTGCTTATAGCGGTTCAGAAGACAGGCCCACAGATGTCAACTTACATCACCTATGGGGACACCCTTTAATTTATAGATTACTTTTCTATTGAAAGCTATAGCGATACGCAGTTTTTTTTTTATTTTAAAGCGGTGCCCTTTACGGGTAATAATACACGAAGAATACACGTTAGCTGTATGGGGACACCCTTTAATTTTTGTAATTGAAAACTGATTTTAAAACGGAACCAATCTGTAATCTATAACTTTTAAATTAATCAAAAAAATCAAAATCGTTTCGAAAATGAAGGGGTTATGAAGGCACAAATATAAAAAAGAACAATCAGTTAAATTAATAACCTCCTTCGTTTTTGAAGTTGGATAACTTTTACTTCAAAAATTAAGCCGAAACTTGTGCTACGATTGATTAAGAGATCGGTACCGCATCATGGTTAATGATTTTTATTTAAAAACGTAGTTGCTATTAATCCGGGAGCTACGCACTACGTAACATAGGATGACAGCAACTATCGACTTGAAATAAAAATCCGGCGATTTGTCAATTGGGCTTCAATGTCGTTCAATATGACACCTCTCGTTTTATTTTTTCCTGCTGGGCCATGTAAAATCACTGGTTTATAGTGATAAACCAGCAACATTAGATGCCTTGGTTGCCAGCATTGTTCATGTTATTCGTGGCATACGGCCAGCAATGATCGAAAAAGTGGCTCAAAATAGAACTTGCAGAATGCTCTTCATCAAAAAGAGTCGAAGCAACGAAATACTCAAAATCATTTTCAAATCTTAATGACACATATTGATCTTGCAAATAAAAAAATATTTTTGATTGAAATTAAATTTTTTGTTTATTTTTTTACAATTTAAAATTTAATAGGGCTAAAAATCACAACAGATTGCAAATGAAGCATTTCTGCAGGAATGTTAGAACACCGTTAAAAACATCATTGCTTTTACTTTTTACTAAGGATTTTGGAGATCAACCAGCTTAATCAATGCAAAATGTCAATTATGGTAAGGATGAGGTTTTTTGAACAGACATCAATTTACTTTAATCGAAAGATAATCTTCTGACATCATAATTTAAATATGACTTCCGGCTATGACTACTACAGCTGTCTTAAGCGTAGTCTAATCTGTAGCTCCAATTTTCAATGATTTTCTTCCAACTTTTGTGGGAGTATATCGGAATAACGTGACGCATGTTATTATCTAAGTAGTCAATCGTTTCGTCGGGCGATATTGGAGGCCAATTCATGATTCCGAAATTTTAAACTATGCTATTACCAAGGTTCTCCTTCCATAAATTAAATTTGGCACACAGCGACTGTTGTGCCATCTTGTTGAAACCACAGCTCATGCAAATCATTGTTGTTCAATTGATGAACGAAAAATTAGTAAATATGACTCTATAGTGGTCACCATTGACTTTGACTTTCTGATCAGCATCGTTTTTAAAGAAAATGGGACCAATGATTCCATTAGGCCATAAAACACACCAAAGACTTGAAGACTAGCAGCATTCCAAGTACGCCAGTTTTGTTTATTAATGTATCCGTTCAACAAAAGTGAACTTTATCGCTAAGAAAAATTTGCCTATGAAGTCAGAATCACAGGTTATCTTGTTTTGGGCCCATTCAACGAATCTACGTCTTGTTTTGCGATCTGGTTACTTATTTTGTTACAGGCAAACTAGGATCTTTCTGCAAAATCTTTCATTAAGTCGATGGGCACACATTCAATATTTGGGCACGATGGCGGGTAGATTTGTTGAAGTCTTCCTCTATGCTACACTCTACAGCAGCAATAATTTCTTCTGTACGTACTGTATGACACCTCTGTGATGTCGTTCTATTATCTAGAGTAAATGTAGTGTGAAAACGTCCAATAGTTAATTAAATTAATTGGTCTGATGGACGATTATCTTGACTATAAAATAAGCGTAGTGCGCGGAACGTATTTCAAACGAAACCAAGATTTTAAAAATAAATTTGCAAGCCTCGTTTAGGCGTCAGTCATGTTGAAATTCCAAACAACTGATAGCTGATAAAATGGCTGCCAGTTAAAAAAGTGTTGCCAACTTAAAATTCTCTATGTCTATGAAAAACAACGCTTATATTCTGAATGGATAAAGACCTCCAAAAACTCATGCAGCTAGAGCATATTTCATCTTGTACAGGGTTTGTTCTTTTTAACTAAGTTTGTGATCTCAGTAAACCCTCTGGGTTTGATATGCTCATCGCAAAAAAAAACGTTCAGATGTGTGATGGGCTGACCCTAAAAATCCTTTTTTCTATTGATTTTCTTCCTATCACTTAGAAAATATAACTTTTGGGTAAAAATGTACATTATTTAATTTGGCGATCCCTGATGCTTTAGGAAAATATATCTTCTGAAAAACAAATTTAGTTTATTCGATATAAAACGGTTCTTTTTCAGTTTTAAGCTCTAGAGATGCCTCAGGAACTTTATTTCTTATATCCACTGGATGCCAGTTTTTGAAGCAAACGGATGGTTGATTTTTAGTTTACAATTGTTTATTCAAAAGAACTTACAGGATTTAGATTTCTTGATCGTGTGATAGACAGACTCCAGCGCTATTTTCAATTTTTTTTTTTTTTTGTTTTACTTAATTTAAATGTGTCTACGAATTTTACTTGTTGTTGAAAATTGTTGAATTAATAAAAATAATTATCATGCTTCTTCTGAACGATAGCTTTTAAATTTCTAAAATATTTATATTGTGAAATACGGCGTATGATTAATATTAATTTCTTATATTGTTTAGTAAAAGCTGTAATAACTTGACCATTAATAAGGCGATTTTTTATTTAAAAATTTTCTTAAATAAACATTTTTGTGATGCTACCGTTATAAATTTCTTGAAGGAATATAAGTCACTTTTCGATGAAAACCCTGGCAGAAATATGCCAGGATTTAAAAAAACAGTCTTATTGCATTAGATCAACGCTATACATCTTTACATAATTTAAATAATCCCTTTATTAAAATGTAAGCCATCTCTGTAATGTTCTTCCGAAGATAATATTTCAACAATAAATTTACCTTCATTCTATTTGGTTTTGGGTTTTTGGCGCTCAAAAAAATTTTTTTTAAACGTGATACTCCTTCCTTCTTTTATGCTTCAAGCAGCAATAGCTTCTTTTCAACAATTTGTTCATTTCTTATTTTTTCTTGGCATCATTCAAAAATCCATTCATATCAAATTTTCAATTGCTCTGCCGAAAAGGAAACAATTTTTAAATATATTTTATTTTATTCTTATTCTTATTTCAAATTTGTATTCACAATTTAAACTTTTTTTATTCTTGGAAATAAATATTTAAGAAAAATAGCTGAGAAAACTAAAGGAAAAACGTAAATGCGTTAAGCCATGGTAAAGATATAAAAAATTAAATTGATAAAAAAAATGTGTACAAATGAATGCATGATGAAGTTGCCAAGGATAATACATAAATTTCTAGCATCTTTGGCAATGATACATGGATGGCATTGACAAAAAAAAAAATATTGTTATAAAAAAAGCTGAGTTTCTTAAGGCAAACATTAAAATATGAAGGTGAAAACGAATTTGATGGAACTACTAAAAGCATAGATTTTTACATATTTAAAATGTTCCTAGGCCTATTTTTTATAGATCCTTAAAGGTACCTGATTTTACATAAAAAAATTAGGTAGTGCAAAAAAAATTACTTAAAAAAATAAATTTTATAAATTTTTAATATGAGGCGTATGATTATTATTAATTCATGACTCTTTTCAAGAAACCTTCAATAACTTAGAAACTAATGAGTCGATTTTTTTGTTAATAAAATTTTTAAGAACAAAACAATTCAACTAAGTTCCTGAGATTAAAAATTAGTCCCAGCGATTTTATGTTGAAAATCTAAAAAATTTAAGAAAATTTTAAGTATTTTTTTCAAATCAACTACAAAATAAGAAAAGCAATTTTATTTAAAAAAGCTATTATTATCTTTTGGTCTCATAATGGATTTCCCTCTCAACATACCTTTGAATTTGAAGTAAATTTTTTCGTAAAGCAAATACTTACGACCCCACATTTCCTTGAGCAATAAAATTTGAATTGCAATTGGTTCTTCTTTCTGTTAAACAAAATGATGAAAATGTTGAAAATATTTATGTTCAGATCAAAGATCAAAAAATGAATATTTTATTTGATTTATGTTCTACTTTTTTTCTGCACATCCATCTGTATTATATTTCTAATTTCAACAAGAAAAGACTTTTAGTAGCTTTTACTTTTGCTGGCGAAACAATAAAGACACCAGAAAAAAAAATAATGTCCCTAGAGATTTATGTGGTAATCGTAGATAAAAGGATAAAGAGCTGTAATTGAAAAGCTTTAAGGTAAAGTTTAATATTCTTTAAAAAAAATCTATAATGAATAGTGGTTATCAGATTTATTTTTGCACATCTACTTGCAAAGTTATTATAAAATGGATTTAAATTTTATTTAAAATCAATTGAAGTATTTTAAATTTTTATCCATTTTGTTGCTCTGCTTCAAAAATTTATAGGTTAAAGTTTTTGGTAATAAAAAACCTTTGTATAACAAAAACTAAAAATTAGTTTTTGTAACTTTTCATATAAATATAATTTCGTCTCTGAAATGTAGTGTGATATTTTGTATGGAGTGTTTATTTTTTGTTGGTCTTTTTCTAAAAATAAACGATAGATTTTAAAATAACTTTAAACTCTTAGTGCTGTTTTCATAAGCTTTGTTGCTACTCTTTTACCTCATGCACTTCCTACTAACTTTCATTAATAACAGTTAACTGCCCCTTTACTTAATTCCAACTTTAGGTGCTGGATTGGTGTTTTTTAAGCATGATAGACTTTGAAGTTATAAAAAGTTATAAAATGTTTTCTTATTATTTTTAGTAAACTCTGGCAAATGATTATGAACAGACTCAAGCTTGACAACGCTATCAAATCATCCAAGTTAACTTTGAAAATCAGTCATCAATTTGAGCAACTTATAGGCGACTTTATGATTTGTATGGTGCACATAATCGTCCTTCTGAGCAAGCCATCCGTCGAACTGTGAATAGATTTCGTACTTTTAACAGGATGCAATAACACCAACAATTTGAAGGAATATGCGTACTGAAGAGAACATCGCTGCTATAAACGAAAGTGTGAAAGAAGAAGATCCAAATTTATTGATTCGTCGTCAGGAATTGAGGCTCTGTCCGTCCACTACGTGAAAAATATTGCGCAAAGATCTTGGCCTAAACCCGTATAAGATCCAGCTAGTGCAGGAATTAAAGCCAGGAAACTATTATATGCATCGTTCTTTCGCCGATTGGTCTCTAGAGCAGTTAGTAACTGACCCGTTGTTTTATCGCCAAATTGTGTTCAGCGATGAACACGGCAATTTTGCTTACTACTGCCGCATATGGAGTGAGACCAATCCACAATATACCCTACAAACTCCATTGCATCGAGAAAATGCACCGTTAAGTCTTGTCTGTTTAGGTATGATAAGTATAATAAAGTGATATCAAAATTAATCCGCTCAGCTCTAACAACTCCTGTCAGGTTGAATTAAGTTCTAGTAAAGTCTAGTTTAAGTGAATGCAAATCTTAACTAATCCAAATAAATTTTATATAGACAGACCTTACCCAGTCTGGTCAAGTTTACTTTAATTCCTTCAAGTATTTTGAAGACAAGTTAGTTTACTCCACTTCACTCTAGTCTGATAAAATCTGTTCAAGTCAAGGCTAATTAGGATATGTCTACGTTACTCTTGTCTAATCTCATGTCATAAATCTGGACGCGTTATGTTGGATCTAATCAAGTCTAGCTAAGTACAGGATATGTGATTTATATTAACGTCTGTACCTGGCTCGGAGCCCTAAACAGATGGTGATCCAACCACTATTCTGAGGAATTTTAACACCATGACTTGCAGGACCATGAATCTACCCCTTGCTAAAGGTTCGAAGCCTACCCATAAAATTCTTCTATTCCAAACCAGACCTGCAGATATAGTCTTTTATTTAACCACAGCCACCACGTATACCCCAAAGGGACCTCATCAATAACCGGCTCTCAGTATGGGCCGGTTCCCGTGGTGCCAGTTTATTTATTTGTTATTTTTATTTATATGTTAATATCATTTGAGGACATTTGTATATCCTTCGACAGTTACCCCACTGTCCATTCAGATTCAGTGCCTGCACACCGGGGGACTGGTTCCCCCTATACCCCCGAGAACCCTCGTCTGCATCTAGGTTAGGTCAGCATAGACTCTTAGGGCACCCGGGGGGATCTAGCTAAATCTAATCATATCTTGTAAAGTGTAGCTAAGTTTTTGCAGGACTAGTCAAGTCTAGTAAGCTCTAGCCAAGCCAAGTAATGTCTCCTAAGGTCTAGTCGAATCACAGAAAGTCTAACAAAGGCCAATTAAGTCGAGTCTAAGCTCTTAGATGGCTAACATATGGTTGTAGATCTAGCTTAGTTAAGTGGAATTAAGTCAAGCCTTATCTATCCAAATAGTGTGGTTAAGCAAAGTCTTCTCAGATCTAGTACCATCTAACTAAGTGTAATGAAATATACCTAAGCTCACTCAAGTCTAGGTGTCTACTTAAGTCTAATCAATTCAAATCAAATTCAGTCAAGTCTAACCAAGTCTACTCGGGGCTAGTTATGTTTGCTTAAGTCTAGTTAGATACTTTTAAGTCCTCCCAGTTCTAGTAAGGTTTTATTAAGTTTTCTCAAAACTAGTCAGGGGAAGCCAAGTCTAGTCAAACTAAGTCGAATCGAATTTTGTTAGGTCTAGCTAAATTTACTTAAGTCCAATTAAGTCTAAAAGCTATCAAGTGAAGTCAAGGCTGATCCAGAGTCCTGTATTCTAATTTAAATTGAAAAAATCTTATTAAGCTTAGACAAGTCTAGAAAAGTCCATAGGCGGCTAGCCAAGTCTACTCAAGTCTAGTCAAGTCTACCAAAGTTTATTTATTTATGTAATTCAATGCTGGTCAAATCTAGTCAGGCCTACTTACGTCTAATCAAGTTATGTTTAGACAAGTCTGATAAAGTATAGTCGGGGCTAGTCTTGTTTAGTCAAGTCTAGTTAGATATTGTTGAGTCCCTTTAAGTCTAGTCGAGTTTCCTTTAGTCTAGTCAGGTGAAGCCAAGTCTAGTCAATTCCAGTTAAGTGTTAAATCAAGTCCAGTCTAATCTTGTTAGGTCTAACCAAATCAACTTAAGTGTAATTAAATCTACCTTACTCTAGCCAAATGTAGTAAAAAGCTGTCAAGTCCAAAGTCTTTAATTTCATATAGAATTAAAAAAATTATATCAAGCGTATTTAAGTATAGAAAAGTCCACTGAATCTACTAAATCACTAAATCTACTCAAGCTTAGTTAAGTCTTCCAAAGTTTATTTATGTAATTTAATGCTGCTAAAATCTAGTCAGGTCTACTTAAGTCTAGTCAAGTTGAGTCAATTGCGGTTAAGTCAAGTTTATACAAGTCTGATCAAGTATAGTAGAGGTTTAGTCAAGTCTAGTTAGATATTGTTGAGTACCGTCAAGTATAGTCAGATGAAGCCAAGTCTAGACAATTCCATTTAATAAGTCAAGTCCAGTCAAATCGAGCCAACTTTACTCAAGTTTAATTAAATCCACCTTACTCTAGTCAAATGTAGTCAAAAGCTGTCAAGTGAAGTCAAGTCTAGTCCACAGTCTTCAATTTCAGTTAAGATTAGTAAAATCTTATCAAGCGTAGTCAAGTCTAAAAAAGTTTATTCAATTCAATTCTTGTCAAATCGAGTCAGGTTCACTCAAGTCTTCTTAAGTCAAGTCAATTCCAATCAAGTCAAGTTTAGACAAGTCTTAAAAAGTCTAGTAGTATAAAGTCAAGCCTAGTTAGATATTTTTAAGACCTGTTAAGTCTAGCAAAGTCTTATCGAGTTTACTTAAGTCTAGTCAGGTGAAGCCAAGTCTCTTTAGTTCTAACACACAGCAATCAAATGTTGTTAAATAAATTCGAATCTAATCTTGTGAGGTCTAACAAAATCAACTTAAGTCTAGCCAAAACAAGTCTATTAAGCTCTAGCCACTTTTACATAATCTAATCAAGTCTACTGTACTCTAGTCAAACATTGTTAAAAGCTGTCGACTGAAGCCAGGTCTAGTTCAGTTTCTTTAATTTAAGTTTAGTCTAATCAAATCTTATAAATCGTATTAAAAGTCCAGAAAAGTCCACTAAAGGCAATTTAAGTTAAGTCAAGTTCACAAAATCTTTTAACCTCTAGCCAACTCAAGTCTGCTGATAAAATCTAGTCAAGTCAAAAGGAGTCTTATCAAGGTTAGCTTAAGTCATATCAAGTTAGGTTTCTTTAAGTCATATCAAGTTAGGTTAAGTCTTGTCTTCTCAAGTCTGGTTAAGTTTAGTAGCCCAATCGAGTCTGATCAAATCTAATGTAATATAATCAAGTCTATTTATTTACTTTTTTATTAAAGTGGCCTGCCATTTTCCCCAATCGCAACTAAAACAAATTGAGGTTATATAATTTGTCCATTGAATTTTTATGTAATAAAAAATTATCATTTTAAATAAATATTTCCATTCTCGCATTCCTAATTTAACACGGGCACTTTTATACATAAAAGCCTTTTATATTTTTAAATTATTCAATAAAATTAAACATAAACTTTAATCAAATTAAACCCTTTTTATGAAAAAAAAACTTTTATTTTTTGTTCATCTTCGTCCTGTTGACCGTTTTGTTAAAGGTTATGAAATCGTTAACACGTTTTCAATGTTTAAAGGCCTGATGATCATCGTACAAAAAAGTGTTTGTTATTAATTCACGATTCATATGCAAATTTATTCAGTTTCTTTTATTAGGATTCGAGTTTTTTTTTTGGTTTTTCGCTTGAAGCTAAGCTGAACAATAACATAATCAATGTCATCATCATCGCCATCACCATCGTCGTTATTAGAAGCATCAAATGTTGACAGTCACAATGTTGTGTTATTCCTTTATTTAAGTCTGCAGTGGGAAATATTTGTACAATGTTCGACATGACTATTATAATACCAGCACGTTTTGCTCCACTCTGCTTTTTTTTATTTTTTCCCTCTCTATCCTGGAATATGGACTTTTAGTCGTCCTTTGAAATTTGTATTTGCTTAGACAGAAAACACGTTTTTTTCACCATTTTGTGGTTTGACTTTAGTTTACTAATCCTTTATTGGAATTTATAGCTTTTGTTCTCATCCACAATCTCGACGATTTTTTTTATTATTTTTTAATTCAATATTCCTTTGGATTTGAATTCAAATGAAGTTTTTGAATACGACTAAATGTTGGTTGATTTTAACATTATGAGTTCAGAGTCCGCAAAGTAGCGCAGATCGCAACAGGGTCTTTAACATTGAATATTCGATATTATATAAATCTAAAAAAGGTTAGTTTAAACATGTCTAAGCCAGAGTAGAAGTACAATACTCAAGAACATAGTTAAGTGAAGAAGAGCAGAGCAGAAGAATAAGAAGATGTAAAAAGTAGTGATTTAAAGAGAACAGAAGAGAAGGGTTGGAGAGATAAAAGAAGTGAAGAGACTAGAAGTAAAGTAATAAAAAGAGAGGAGAAATGAAAAGAAGAAAAAAAAGAGAATAAAGAAGAGAGAATATAAGAGAAGAGCAGTGCTTTTCAGTCTTGAGTAGTAGAGTAAGGAGTAGTAAGGATAAGAGTAGATCAGAGTCATATAGAGTCATTTAAGGAATAACTTAGACCAGTTAAATATAGTTTCGAAGGCTACTATTTATATTTCAGGAATTGGCAACACCACAATAAAATTTGATATTTTTGTAGCATTAACGTGAACACAACATTTTGATGTACAAATGCTATTCGTTTTATTTACAGTGAGCTAAGAAAGTCAATTTGTGGCTACTGTTTCGCTTGAGCTACTCAGAAGTCTTAAGAGAAATTCCTAAAAGTAAGCCCCAAAGACGAATCATTCTTTATCATGGCAATGCGAGCTCTCACACATATCATCAAACAAGTGTCGTCGAATTGATGATTAATCCTCCGTACAGTTCTGACTTGGCACCCAATGACTTCCTGTTCTCGAATATCAAAGGTAAACTGCGTGTTTGATTTTAGACGAGCGACCAAGAAGCAGTTAAAGCCTTCACAACCCATGTTGTGGAGGTGCCTTAAGAGAAATAAAAAAATTGCAATGACAAATAGCAAAAGTGTATTGATTTCCAAAAGTTACAACTACAACATACCACGATTATTAAAAAAAAATATTTTATTTCCAGATTTTGTCAAGAGTTTCCTACGTTTAATGATTTTAAAAGTAAAAATAAAACCTGCAGATATATTTTGGTAAATAATTTTATTACTAAAACAAAATGTTCACACAAAATTGTGATTAATTATACACTAAACAATGAATACAACATGCAACATCTAATTCAACTCCAAAAAATCTAGCAATTTGATTTAGTATTAAAAAAAAAACAAGGAAAACGTGCAAAATTTGCGCTAAACTCACGTTCGTGTTTCAAAGTTGCCAAAGGGGTGGACAAAAGAACAAAAAAAAAACATAAAGATACATATAAAAACAACAATTACAGGAAAAAGTTTACGCGATTATAAAATGTTCGTTTAACTTGTGCAACTATTGTTTATAAATGTTTTTTTTTAAGTTTTCACTCATTCTTTTTTTAATAACAAGTTTTGTTAACAAATTGAAATAAATTGGTTAAAATAAAAATAATAGAAAATAAGTTTTGAAAAATGTTAAAGGTAAAAGTATATTTAAGCAAGTTAGTATAAAACACTTGGAAGTTTACTACAATAGTTTACTCCTGCCAGGAATTAAGTGGAATGGAATGAAGTGGGATGGAATGAAATGAAATTGAATGGAATTGAATGAAGTGGAATGTAATGATTGGAATGAAATGAAGTGAAACGGAATGGAATAAAATGAATGGAATGAATGAAAAGAAATGAATGAAAAGGAGAGGGATGAAGTGGAATGGAATCAAGTAAAAAGTTATGAAATCGAATATAATAAAGTGCGACGATCAAAAAAGAGAGGAATGGATTGAAGTTGAAGGAATAAGGTGGAATGGAATGGAAGAAATTGAAATAAAATGAACATGAATTGAATTAAGTGCAATGGAATGAAAAGAACTGGTGAGAAGTTAAACGAAAAAGAGTGGAATGGAATAAAAATGTATTGAACGAAAAATGTATCGAATCGATTTATTAATACTGCAGGAATTAATTGAAAGGAATTGAATGTGATTGATTAGAGTGGTATGGAATTAAAAAAAAGTTAACAGAATAGATTAGAATACAGTAGACTAGAATAGAATACACTAGACTAGAATAGAATACAGTAGACTAGAATAGAAGAGATGAGAAGTGATGAGAAGTGATGAGATGAGAATAGAATAGAATAGAATAGAATAGAATAGAATAAAATAGAATAGAATAGAATAGAATAGAATAGAATAGAATAGAATAGAATAGAATAGAATAGAATAGAATAGAATACAATAGAATAGAATACAATAGAATAGAATACAGTAGAATAGAATACAATAGAATAGAATGGAATAGAATAGAGTAGAATAGAATAGAACAGAACAGAATAGAACATAATAGAATAGAATTGAATAGAATACAATAGAATAGAATAGAAGAGAAGAGAAGAGAAGAGAAGAGAAGAGAAGAGAAGAGAAGAGAAGAGAAGAGAAGAGAATACAATGCAATAGAATAGAATAGAATAGAATAGAATAGAATAGTATAGAATAGAATAGATAGATAGATTAGAATAGATTAGAATAGAATAGAATAGCATAGAATAGAATAGCATAAAAGAGCATAGAATAGAAGAGAATAGAATAAAAGAGAGGAGAAGAGAAAAAAATAAAATAAAAAAAGTAAAGAAAAAAGGAAAAATTAAAAAAAAGGAAAATATAAATTTTAAAGAAAAGAAAGGAAAATAAAAGAAAATTAAATAAAAGGAAGGGAAATAAAATTAAATTCGGAAAGTAACATGAAAAGGAAGGAAAAGAGATGAATAAGGAAGAAAAGAAAAAGAAGGAAAATAAAGGAAAATAAAAGAAATTGAAAGGAAGAAAAATTAAGAAAAATAAGAATAAAGAAAAATATAAAAAATTGAAAAGTAGATTAAATATTCACAACATTTAACATCTCCTTAAATCGCAGTGTATTTATATTCATTTTATATTCAGTGTTAAACTAAATTTCCATTTTCAACTACTGATAACATAAACGGCGACAATATAACGAATATAATTCAATTAAAACTCTTTTGCATGTCAAGTAACAATTACAACTTCTGTACAAACATTCGTACAACTGAAACAACAACGGCAAGAAGCGACAACGATAAAGTTGAAGTATTTGCAACAACAAAATTATTACACTATCATGGTTTTGTGCCAACGAGTATGTAGAATTAAGTGTTTATGTTTGAAAAAGTTAAACAGCCCCGAAGGCTCAGCTTAACATAGAAAATAAATATATGATGGCCAAAAATACACTCTCCTTAAATAATCCGTTTTCTAAATACTCACAGGACACACACAGAACGATATTTGGAAACGGTATTATAAAGTAGTAGAATGTTGTAGTGTAGTTTCAGTAAAAAGTTGTTCCTTGAAGTGTTGCTGCAAACAACATGGTGCAGTTGTCAATGTTTAAATGGGTGTTGAGCGTGTATGATGTGGTTTTTTGTATGGCAGAGGGCTTAAAAAGCCACAAAGTAGCTTTTGGACAACTTTGTGTGCTTATATACACTCACACCTAGCTTATAGAAAGAAAAGGGTGATTTAGTAAGAGAATGTTTTATTGGTGGAAATATTAAGAATACTTTTTCTAAACTTTAAGCTTTCATCAATAATTAGAAACAAAAGCAGGTTATAAATGATTAAGAAGTTGATCTTTCATAAAAATTGTTGATTTAAAAAAAAAAAATTACACCACTTTTTCTAACACTCTCTTAAAGATTTAAGTTTACATTGTTTATTCATGGCCGTTTGTATTACAATGTTTTTAGTAGAGAACTGTTAGAGAGATTCTTTAATTTACTATGTATCATATACAGAACAGACATTGTACAATAAATACGCACCCACACTTGCACAAAAATTGCCTTGTCCAATACAAGCACTCAATTCATTCCACCGCTATTTACACACAAATTCCTGCGACAATTATGTTGTACTTATTTACATTTTGATTGGCTTTTGTTGTCTTAAGTGATTAGCATACACACTCCTGCACCAAACACCTACACATGCAATTATTTATCCTGGAACAGCTCGTAAATATTCAATGTGATAGTATTTAGGTTGAAATAATACCGAGCTAAGCTGAACACAATCTTATAAGGAGAAATGTTTCATGTGAAAGTATTAAATTTATTTATTTTCTTTTTTTTTTTGGTTTTAAATAAAAAAAATTATTTAAAGAAATGTCAGCCAACAGCTTCAAAAATAATAAATTTATAAATTTAAGTTGATAAAATTTCTCTACAGAATCTCAAAAAATAAAATTAATTTTAATGTTTAATAAAAGAAAAAATATTTTTTTTACGTTAAAAAAAGGCATGCAGTAAAAGCTTAAAATATTTTTAAACATTTCTTTCAATTTTTTATAATATTATATTTTTAACCCTCAATATAGATGGAGTTTTTTAACACGCTGGCAACTCTGTTTTATTCGACAAACGCTTTAACAGCTAACAGCAGCTTTATGTTGAGCTTACTTTGCGATTTAAATAATAATAGACAGAGCAGCGTTTAAAATTGTTGAAAAATTCTGGAATGATATCAACTCATACAGAAAAGGTACTTTTTTCATGTTCCTCCTTTAGCACTTACCAAAATGCAATCCTTTAAGAATTATTTTGTCGAATGTTTTATTAAACTGAAATGATTTGATCTCAGCAAAGTTATTTATATTAGCTTAAAAAAATAAAAGTACTAAAATTTACCCGTTTTCCCCCTTTTATGTCTTTTCATGGTCATATTAAAAAAAAAGTATTTTATTTACATTTTACATAATTTAAGAAGCGTATGTACAAATTTTAAACAAATTTTCTCAATAGCCTTAAATTAAATGCATTTTGGTACCATTTTTTTTTGTCCCTCTTAAAGACGCAAAAATGTTTCTAACAGGAATTTCCTTTAAGCAGTCGAGGCTTATTATTAAAAATTCATATACTTTACCGCTATACATTAAAAACTATATACCTATGAAAAGTACCACATTATGGTACAAATTTTTCCCTTTACATTTAAATTTCCAAAAAGTACCAAAAAATATTTAACTTTTTTAAAAAGAGCAAAATATAAGTTAATACTTATTTCTATGTATATCACTTTAAAACCTAAATTGTATAACAAAAAGTACAAAACTTTTTATTTTACCCGTTTTTACTCCTTAAGGATACAAATATTAAAAAACTTCCAAGCACCTGCCCACTTGTCTTTTTCTTTCATTACACTCAGATATTTTTTTAATTTGATTTCTTTGGGCACTAGTTTCTAGGATATTAGGTTACCGATTTTACCCGTTTTTACCCCTTTTTCACTAGCTGTAAAAAATTAAAATCTTAAAACTCCCTTCTACGTAAACCTATACATCGGATGAATATATACTCAAAATTTCAAGTCTATAGCTTTTAGTGTTTGGCTGGGCGATGTTGAAGCAGTCTAAATGACAAAATACTTCTCATTAAAATAAAAAAATTTCTTCTTAATTCCTGATTCCACAGAGACATTTAACCTGTATCAATTGGGCAAAAATTTTTAACGAAAGCAATTTATAGTAAACGAAAGGGCGGAAACGGAAGTTATATTGTCCATACATATTATTCCTGCTACAAATTTAAAATCAGAACAAAAGAAAAAACACAAGCTGCAAATGATTTTGTACAAATGGATGAAAAAAGGCACATATTTTTATGGAAATAACAGCTTTCTTTTAACAGAAATAAATAATGAATGAAATAAAAAAAATACTTAACTAAAGGAAGTGTAACAACAATCACATACGCACACATACACATACATACTCAAGCTGGCAAAAAAGAAATTAAGAACCATCGGAAATGTTTATTTTTATTTTGCCTCTTTTTATTCGACTAAAAGTCTTTTAATTGAAGTGGCTTTGACACAACACAATAAAGGAATACAAATGTAACATGCAAGAAAACTTGGCAAATAATTGTGACCTGTCGAGATCTCCTTCCAAATGTTTAATACACTTTTTTTTCACTATTTTTTTTACAACAAACTAAGAATGAATGATAATGATGATGTTGCGGATGATGCTGATGGCGCTTGGAGTCATGTTATAAATTCAATGATGCAATTACTAAAAGCAAATTGCTTTAAATTTTTTGTGTCGATGATTTTAGGACCCATCACACCTTCTATAAAGACATTTTCCAAAGCCATCTTTTTATGTGTGCACATAGAACATGTGTATGTGCGTGTGTGTATTATACGCTTTCACTTACTTTTTTTAATGTTTTCAACAAATTTCAACCTTTTGACATTTTTTTCTTTAAATGTCTAAATATTTCTTTAGCAATAAAAGGAAATGACCTTTTAACATCTTGTTGAATTTTTTTACTAACTAAAAAGCCCATTTTTGTTGGTTAAGTGTTTTCTTTTCTAAAATCTTCTTACAAAAACATGGTATGAAATACAAAAATAAGGAAATATTTTTAAATGATCTTTCAAAAAAATAAAGACAAATTATTTCTATATAAAAGGAAAGGAATCTTAAAAGTTGCACATAAACTTTTTGTCTAGGCAACTAGGAATGTTTGTGATCTTATTTGTCATTGAAGCAAAATAACAAAAAGAAGTGTGTTTTAAAAAGAAGAAAATGTGGACAAATTAAAATTGTCTTATTTGTTTTAACTTTTAAGCAATTTAAAATTTTTTGGTCTTTTTTTAATAACAAAATTTTTTAAGCTTTTACAAGAACTTAAAACTAACAAGTTGGTGCAATGAATCTTATAAAAAAAGTTTTATTACTTTACCTGAAAGCAAACCATTTGTTAAATTAAATATTTAAAAAAGCTTTTAAAATAAAGCTTCCTAAATAAAGCTGCAAAAATTGTTTAAATATATTTCTAAAAAAATAACTTTATCCATAAAATAAGAGTTGATTTCGAAGCCCAATGCGAAATCATAAAGCTTTTTAAAAATACCAACAAAAAACTATCTTGATTTCAAGGATGTTAGGGATTTATATTTAGCTATTTTTTAACTTGTGGTCTAAATAGATATTTTCTATAATATATTTAAGGGGTTCAATTTCTTAAACAAGTTTTTATAAGTTCGATTTTTTCTTAAATTTTTCAAATTGAAATTTTTAAGTTTGTGTCAAGCTTTTATCTTAAACTATTTTTTCATATTTAATTTTAACCGAAAATTCTTTTGAAAGGCAAGAAAGCTTTTTAAAGTATGAAAAAAAACTACATGTATCGACATTCTTAGAAAGGCTTTACTAGAGTATGCTTTAAGAAAGCTCTGACTTAAAAAATGTTTTAAAATATTAATAATAAATTTTTTAAGTAAATTTATGCATTTTCAAATTAAAATATTTTAATATGGCATTAAAATCGTATTTTATTATAGCAATTTTATAAACATGCATTTAAAAAAACTTTAAGCTCTGTAACTTTTGAAGAAAATATTATTGAAAACATTTTCAGAAGAACTACTGAATAATTATTTTTTTTAAATTAAATTTTAAAAAAATAGCTTTAAAATTATTAATTTTTTATGTGTGTGTGTAAGCTAGAAACTAAAAACAAATTAAAAGCTTTTAAGTAAGTTTCTTGAATCTCATTTTTAACATATTGATTAAGCGCAAATTATAATTAAAATTAAAAATATTACGCAAAACTTTAGAGCTTAATAACCATTTAAAGAATTTAAAAGGAGCTTTTAAAATTTGTTAAAGAAAGCTTTCAATAGCATCCGAATTCGGATTTGGTTTAGTAATTTTGTTAAAATTTTTGTTAACGAGGGTTGCCAAGCTAGAATTATTTTATTTAAGCTTTCATTCAAAGCTCCAAAGTTGTTTCAAAAAGAAAGCAGGTATTTATAGATTTTAGTTTACAAATTTCTTTTTTTTTAAAGGAACTGTCTTGAAAGCAAGATTGTTTAAGAAAGCTTTTTGATAAAGGTTAAAAAAAGTTAGCATCAGAAACTTTAATAAAATCAGTAAGCATTCAACATTTTTTGTAAAAAAAATCCCTTAAAGTCTATATTATTTAATTTTTAATAAAGTAAGCTTTTAAAAGTAATTACAGCATTTTAAGCTTTATTTAATTTTTTAGGTAACTTTTGTATCGTGATTTTCGAAAAATAATAAGTTCTGGATTAAACTGCTACCAAAAATGTAAACACTAACTAAAATTACAAAAAGTTTAGAAAATCCTTTTAAAAGAGCTTTTAAAGGTCTTAAAGCAAAAATTTAACGCACAAAACTTGCCTAAAATGCATAAAATTTTCATTGAAATATTTTTTTTGCCCGAAATGTTTTGAATTATATTACTTCTATATGTGAAAAGCTTATTATCCTTAAATAAAGCTCAAGAAAGCTTTTAAATAAGATATAAAACACTGCTAATGAAAAATAAATGATAATGATTGTTTGTTTTAATAAACTAAATATTTGTATTATCTTTGTGCTAAAAATAGCGTATTGAGCCCACTGTAAACCTTAAAGTTTAATGCATCATTAAAATTAAAAACCTGAAATAAATTTTTTTCTTTATTCTTACACTTCTTGTGTAAGTTTATTTTATTACTATTACTTTCCTTTATATCTTTTACTTTTATTTATTTCTTTCTTTTTTCTATTCAGTATGAATAAGATTTCTTAAGTAATTGGCACTTTGAATTTTTGTTGCTATCATTTCCTTACAAACAAAAAAAAAAAATAGTCGCACTTAAGAAAATTTTTGTTGGTGTTCAAGTTGCTGTAGAAAGTGTTGGCTGTTTTATTTTCTGTAAGCAATTATCATTTGTTGCAGAAGTAAATTTTCTAGCAATTACCTGATGATTGTTGGTTTTGCAAGCTTTAAATGGCTGTTGCCATTTAATTGCTAAGCAGACATTAAAATTATTTTTAATATCCTTTTAAATGATTTTACGCCTAGTTGGAGACATATTAAATAATTACAATTTATAAAAGAATCAGTTGAGAGTAAAGAAAAAAAAAACTTTGATAGAAACCATTAGGTTAACCGAACATTAAAAATAAATTGCATTTTATATTAATTTGCTAAAGGAGAAATATAACTTTGACATTTTAGATTTGAGATTTAAAGTTTAAATTGTTTTGTTAATTGGAGATAAAAATAAAAAAAAATATTATTGCTAGAATAGGTGCTCATGCCATGTTCAATTTGATTGTTTTATTTAACCATAAAATAAATTGTATTTTTAAGCCACAATCAAAATAACTTCCTCTTTTTATTCTGCCCTGTTGTTTAAACTTGTCGGACTCTTTGGGGTATCATTTGATATTTTATTTGTTACGAAATGTATGAGTTTTTGTTTTTTTTTTTTTTTTTTTTGAATTTGTGTTCTGTTGGTTGGTTTTCCAGGCAATTTTGTTTACAATTTCCTTTTTACACATGTTTATTTCTCTCTATTGTTGTAGTTTTGTTTGAGGACATTTACATACTTCTTTTCCATAGATATTCGTACATATTAATTTGTTTTAGAAACATTGCATAAGGCAATTGAGATAGTGTCAGTAATAAATAAGTAGTTTTTCCAAAGGTTTTTACCATTTGCTAACTTTAAAAGCGGCGGGCATATTAACTTTATTAAAGAGTTGGTGATATCTTAAAATGGATCAAATAATAAAAACTTAATCTAATGAAAATACCATTTCAAATTGTCTGATTTTTTTATATATTTGTGCCCGCAGAACACATCGTCAGTTCTAAACCGATTTTTAATAAAATTTTTAATCGAAAGAATACAATATAAAAAAATAAAGGGTGTCCCATACAACTCACCTAATTAAAGCACATAATTTTTACAAGTCTCTTGCGTCCTAAAGGCCACCACAACATGTCTGGTTCTGAACCGATAATAAAAAAACAAACTTGAATATTAAAGGGTGCCCCATAAGTGACATCATTTTCTTATATAAACTTCACTTTTGAAGCCGTATTGTCAAGCATTTGAAAATCACACAGAATGTGCATAATTATCTACTATGACAACAAGTATAAAGGGTGTCCCCATAGTTAGTCTTTTTTTGTAAAAGGCTTTATTTTTTTGAATCGTTGTAGACAGGCACTTGAAATTTACACAGATATATTGTCAAGTCTGTTATAACAGCAATATAAAATTTTAAATTGTTATTTAAAGGGTGTCCACACAGGAGCTGTTTTTTGTGTATATTGTCTTTTGAATCATTATAAAGTGTTGTGGCTTTTAAAAGTTTTCAATAATATCACGATATGGTTCCCCATTCCCAGTTACCGTTACGAAGTTTTCATTTTTAAAGAAGTAAGGTCCAATGATTCCTCCTGAGCAAATTGCACACCAGAGTGTCACTTGTAATGGATGCAAAGATGACTGATAAATAATTTGAGGGTTTTTCCATTGCCCGGAACCGACTATTCTTTTTATTCACATATCCATCCAAATGAATATGTGCCTCGTCACTCATTATGATTTTTTCATGAAAATCGGGATTTTCATGGGCGAGCTATAACATTTTATTGGCATATGTACGGTAGCGTAAATGCTCTTGTGGAAGAAGCTCCAGTGTTTACTAAATCGTAAATAGAAACAAATGCAAATCCTCGTGCAAAATTGTGACCTGAGCACGGCGTCGAATTGAGGTCGATTAATTATTTTGAACATTTTCTTGAGCAGCAGTAATGTTTTTAGTCGATCTTGCAGTACCTTGTGGTCCATACTTGGGCCTATCACCTACAGACCCACTTTCTTCGAAAGCATTCGCTACACGATAAATAGGGCGATTTGTGTGCACGTAGTTTCTCCCAATAAATTCCACGTAATTTTCTCATCCTCACAATAATCGATGATTGATTAGTTTTTCGTATATTATTCCCTAATAAATTTAAAACGTTTCTACCTCACTTACAAAATGGTGGCAAAACAAATTAGTATACCTACCCGGCGGACATCCTGTAAATATAAAAATTACACAGAATTTATCCTATAACGAAAGTAACTGCATATATATCTTTTAAACTGCGTTTAAGATTTTAATTTTCAGAAAAAAATTATTTGAAAATGGTACTTTTCAAAAACGTACCTTTTTAAAAAAAAAGTATCACAAGAAAAGTACCTAAGAAGAAAACCTTTAAATTAATCTTCTTATTTAAAAACAACTTGTAGCTACTATTAAAAAAAAAGTACCATTTTGAAAAAAGTACATTCAAGAAAGTACCTATAAAAAGTACCTTTTACTAATAGCTGATTATTATTTTAAGAAATACATAATTTTCTTTGAAATAAACATGATTTTAACAAAAAGTACTTTTTTAGAAAAGTAACTTTTTAATATTTAACAAAAAACCACATCTTTTAATTATTATTTTTTTTTTAAATAAGTTTAGAAATTCTTTCTGCCCGATTATAAGGCCCCATTAAAAAGGTTTCATTAGCAAATATTTATTTGTTGGCTAAATAGAAAAACTATACTTAATACATTTATATAACCACACACAAAAAGTTTTAGTTTTTTTTTTACCACAACAATGAGACCACAAATATATTCTAATGTCACGCAAATAAAATGTCACTGTCACAGAATATAATGGTTCTAGAAGGGTTGGTTATACTCTTATACAGGTTTAAGTGGTTTTTAATCATGGACTGAAATAAACAAATAAAATAAATAAACTTTTGAAAAAAATGCTTATCGTAAAACAATGGATAACGTGGTTTGAGCAAGTGAGAAGGATAGTTAGAGCACTTAAATCATTTGTTTTTAACAAAAAAAAAATTGAAGCGTATTTATTAATTTAATAGAAGTCATAAATTTGAAAAAGGTTGATAATTGATAAAAATGTATGTGCGTTAATTTGTTTAATTTTTTCTGTAATTAATTTAATGAATTTTTCAGGTATTTTTCTGGAGGAAGTTGTCAAAATCTTAATTTTAAGATTTGGTACCATAAGCGATGGCTATTTTTTTTTTTAATTTTCGCCGTAAACACTAAATGTCAAACATCATATATGGAGTTTGACATTTAAGATTTCGGTGAAAATTAATGAATTCGCCATTGCGGCCACCTGGTATTGAGTATTATTTATTGTAATTCTTACGAACTAGAGAAAAAATATCTTTGACTAATATTTTACATTTTTTCCAACACCCATCAAATTCTCTTAATTAAATTTATAAATTTTAAATTTTTTAGATTTTATATTTTAATTTTCATTTCTTTTTTAATTTATTAACTTTTTAGCTATTTCCTCTTTAATAAAATCACTAAATATGTACAGACATATTTATTTCGCCCTTAACACATTATCATCATTTTAAACTCTTAACGTTGAGAATATTTTGAAGTGCATAGTAAACATTTTCTAATCAATTTTCAACATTGAAATTTATATGTATATGACTAAATATCAATGTAGATGTTATGCTTAAACATACATATTCAACATAAAGCAAACATAACAGCATATAATTTAAAATTGACTCCTTTACTATTATGATAGACTTAAAGTTCTGATTTCTAGGAGGGAATAAAAATATAAAAACATAGAAAATAAAAAGTTTTCTAGTCATTGGAACTATGCGACACAGTGGGTCTCAATTGTTTCTGAGAGAAAACTCTGTTAATCTCATAATGAAATATGTATGTGTACAAATATATGTGTATTAAAAATAAAACAGACAAATGAGTGCTGCACTCATCAGTGTGACCAGATCCAAAAAAATTTTCGAGCTAAATTGGCACCAAAAAAAAAGTACTAAAAATATTTTTAAGTGCTGAAACATAGTTTTAAGTCTTAGTTTTAAGCAAATATTTTTTTGGAGAGTTCATAGTTTTATCATCATGCCTTAGAAATATTTATTTCCATTGAAAAGAAAAACAAATTTCTTAAAACAATAAATCATTTATAAAACATAAAAAATAAAAAGTCTTAAAAACTCAATAAAAATAATAATTCAGTCTTAAAATCATTGAAAATAGCCAGTGATTAACAATGCTTGGCTATTTTCAATGCATATGATAGTTGCTTAACTGTTGCTGTGGAAAAATGTGCAGCAAAAGCAAAAACCAAATGCAAAAAAAGAAAGAAACGCATTTGCTTTAGCCGACTATATGTTTCTTTCTGCAGCAAAGCCCCCGGGGGCACCTCTGTGCTGATCTAACCACGATGCAGACGAGGATCCTCGGGGATATAGGGGGAACCAGTCCCCCGGTTTGTGCAGGCACCGAAGCTGGATAGACACTTAAGTACTGTCGGAGGCTTTTACCAGTCTCCTTTTTTAATAATAAAACTTGTGAATAATAATAAAACTTAAAAAAACTTGCACCACGGGAGCCGGTAGCCCATACAGAGAGGCGCCCATCTCTGTAGCCGGTTATTGATGAGGTCCCTTTGGGGTACACGTGGTGGTTGTAGTTAATTTGTCTATCTCTGAGGGTCTGGCGTGGAATAGACTGAAGTGTGCTGTTGCACTCTTAACAGAGGAGTTTATGGGTTGGCCCCGACCATGGTCTTAAAATTGCACAGAATAGTGGTTTAACCACCGTCTGATAAGGGCTTACTGCCAGGTACAGACGTTAGTCTAATCACTTACCCTGCAGCAAAGCAACCAGCAAAGCAATTACTTTGAAAACGTTCGCTGTTGTTTAAGCAGTTAGTTTTGCTTTATGATTATTTTTGCTATTGCTTAACTCTTTACTGTGAAGTTGTGGCCAAGAACGATTGCTTTTTCTTGCTGTAACTCGCTACTTTTTATCCCTCTTAACATTGGAAACGTATTTATGTATTTTTTAATTTTTAAAATACATTTTAAAAACGTTGTTTTTTTCTTAAAAAGCAACAGCAAAAGAAGAAACAAACATCAACTTATTGCTTAAGCAATAGCTAACGTTGTCAAAATAAATGCTTTGCTGATTGCTTTGCTGCAGAAAGAAACACATAGTCAGCTTAAGCATATGCGTTTCTTCCTTTTTCTTTGCTGAAAAACATGTAAGCAAAGCAAAGATTTTAGTGCTGTTGCTATTTTTAAGCAGGCAATTTAAACCCTGACATACACATATGTACATACATAGGCTTATAAATGTATTATGTACCTAGGCAAATTTATTCTAGGTATCCGCTGTATGATTTGAATATATGTACAACTTTTTAGTTCAGAGATATCAAAATGTGTTAAGCACTTGCGGTTAAAAATAAATTATTAAATTATTTTGCCAGTCTAACGTTGCTACTATTGCAATAATTACACGCGAAAAGTAGTGTTTTGCAGAAAAGTACACTAATTATATATAGGAACATATTGTAAATTATGTTAATAAAAAATGCTAAAAATTGTGCTAAATGCTAAATCAGTAATTTTGCTGCTAAATCAACAAAAAAAGTGCTGAATCTAGCAGCGAAAGTTCTAAAATAGGCACGCTGAAGGTTTGGTACCATGTATAGGCCACCTTTCGATATTTAATATATCTTATTACTATTTAAAAGATTAGGCCACTTACGTGAATATTACGTCTCTATGGGGACACCGTATAATTTTTCAATTTAACTTGTCGGTATAGCAGACATAAAAAAACATAATGCCTATAACGGTTCAAAAGATAAGGCCAAATTAGTCAAAATTGCCGCCTCTATAGAAGCACTCTTTACTATGGACACACCCTTTATATTTTAGTTCAAATTTTAATTATTGCGGAATTAAAAATATTTAAATTTAACTGTCTTTAACTGTCGTATCTTCAAAGACACATCACTATTGGCACACCCTTTATTATAAAGTTCTTTTAACATATTGCTATAGTGGCCATATTTTCACATGCTTTGTCGAAATTTCAAGCCTTTAACTTTAACCCATTAATTTTTTTAATTTATTTTTCACACTTATTCTCTGTAAGTTCAAGACCACGTATGTAAAAATCTTATTACTATTGGGATACCCTTTATTAATTTTTTTGTTGCTTACACATGGGCTTACATACACTGTGCAAATCTGAAGTGTCTGCCTATCACAGTTAAAAAATAACAATATTTTTTTTATATCTCGTAACTGTTGAAAACCCCTTTACTTTTTACTATTTTTTGTTATAACAGCTGCAGTAAGAGGCCCTCTGTTCCAGGTTCTACATTTACGGTAGAACCGTAGATAGAGCGCTGTGAATAACGGACAAAAGGGCAAACATTTTAAGGAAAACAATTGGGTAACATATTTACCCCTTGGGTGCGAAGCCCTTAAATGTAAGGCACCTATGATCTCATTTTAAGATTTTTAAAATTAAAAATTAAATTCTTTTAACTTTTGCCCCTGAGAAAAAATCACTCACGTATCCCTTAATTGTAACACAGTGTAACACCTACAAATAACGCACTAAAATGATACAACGATTTTACAAAGAAAACCAGCGAGAGGCTAAATAAGTGTGGGGTTACATATAAATAAAGAGTATTGAAACATCAGTAGTCAAGTAGCTAAAAAGCAATTGAAAACTTAAGTGTATGAGAGGAAAACACTTCATAAAGGAAATGAAAATGTTCTTGCCACATTTAAATACGACTCTGTTTAAAATCGCAGTGTTTTCTTTATATAAAAAATATATATGAAATCTATATGCAAAAATTTCCTTTTTATTTAGAAAATTTCTATTCCTTCATAAAGTCATCGGTTTGTTTTATGAGAGGAATATAGAGTGTAAAGTAATTAGCAAAATGAACAATAAATTCAACTTTAGTTTTAAGAGGTTCAATATGACAGCCAAACAACCAACCGGCAACTTAATATCAGAGATGGAAAAAATGGCACCATTTAAACTCGTAAATAATGTGTTTCCAATAGTGAGGTAATTTAACGTAGGTGGCCTTGTTTTAAAGCTGCAATAGGCAGGCACTTTAAGTAAAAGTATTTTTATTTAAGCTATAAGAACAGGTATAAAATATTTTAAAAATAATATAAAGGATATTCCCACAAGGGAGTATATGGCTTCAGTTGGTCAACCGCAGTAGACAGACATTTAGAATTTACACAGAGTATATACAAATATGTTCTCTGTAAAAATAAGTGTGAACCACTAATTTCAAAATTAAAGGGTGTGCCCGTAGAGATTGTGATTTTGACAAATATGATTTTTAAGCTTTTCATTGAAATTAAATTAAATGAGGGGAGTCCTGATGTTAATTAAGCCCAGATGGCCTTACTTGTGTAACGTCATAATCTGAGACTATAATTTTAAGCAAAGTATGTACTAATATCTCGTTATACAAGCAACTATAAAAAATTAAAGGGTGTTCCAATATTTCCATCATCTTAATAGATCGTTATTTTAAATTTTTCCAAAATCTTAAAAAATAAACCAAATATTATAAGAGGACCCATACATGGTACGGAAGCAGTGTTGCCAAAACGGTGGTTTTCCCGCTAGAACTGGTGGTTTTTAGTTATCAAAAGCGGAACAAATTAGTCGCACAAATGCCTCGCAACGTTTTATATAAAATAGTACAAATTCACCTTTATCCAGTAATTTAGAAAATAAACGACAGCGCTAATAAACATTAGTATTAAAAATACAATTATTGGACTCCTTCCGCATAATAAATACTGCTTGGATTACAAGGTTCCGAAAAAAAAAATTGTAAACTTAATTGGAACGTCTAATATTTATTCCATTTCTCAAAACGAAACTAATATGTAGAGATAAGCAAAATCTTAACCAGAGATGGTCAATTATTATCATATTCATAAGAAAAATAATAGTTTATTTTATAAATACAAAAGTTTTTTTTTTGTGTACTTTATTTTAAATCTGTTTGCTAAAAAACAATACGATAATAAAAAAAAAAAAATTTTTAAGTTTTTCGTAAATCTTACAAAATATGCATATATAACTTAAGGGGGGGATCAAGAATATGCAGTCTCTTTAATCGTCTAACTTCAGCACTGTCATCTAAAAGAGTTATCGCTAGAACGTTTTGATGGTCGCTAAGTCTTTTTTTTCATGCTATAGTTTTTCATTTCATCCTTTATACTTGGGACATCGAGATCATTATGAATTGTAGAATTTCTTACATACCATGGAGCACTTATTATAAGCCGAAGAGTTTTGGACTGATACTTTTGAATAATGTCGATGTTTGAGTAAGAATCTGTTCCCCACAATTGGATACCATAAGTCCATACAGGTTTTAATACTGTTTTATACAATAGTAATTTGTTATTAATACTTAATTTCGACTGTTGTTATAATTTTCGGTAATAACCGCCGTCCCGACTTTGGTCCGAGAAGCCAGTACATTTTTCTTGTCTTTATGTTCAATTGTTTTCTTTTCATTTTTAAATGTGTTTTCCAAGTTAAGCGCCGATCAATAATAAGTCCGAAATACTTAACTTCATTTGATTGAGGTATTACGACTCCATTAAGGTTAACAGGCGGACAGTCACCATTTTTAAGAGTAAATGTGACGTGGTTAGATTTTTCCGCATTCACTTTAATGTTTCATTTATTAAGCCAATTGCTTATTAAGTCAAGCTGCATTTGTATTATGTTAGATGCAACAGCTGCAGATTCATTTACCGCTAGTAAAGCTGTATCATCAGCGTAGGTTGCCACTACAACATCGTATTTTGTTGGCATGTCAGAAGTGAATAGTGTGTACAAAGTTGGACCCAATACGCTTCCCTGTGCACACCAGCCTTAATATCGCCAATTTCAGAAATCTCATCGTTGATGTTAACATAAAAAGTTCGATCAATCAGATAGCACTTCAGCAGTATAAAGAATGGAGCTTGCAGCAAACGTTTTAACTTAAAGAAAATGCCATTGTGCCACACTCTGTCGAATGCTTGTTTAACATCTAAAAGAACTGTTGAACAGTATTGTTGATTTTCAAGAGATTCTCTTATTGATTTTACAACTCTATGACATTGCTCGGAAGTTCCATGTTTGTTTCGAAAACCAAACTGATGATCAGGTATAATTCGCAGAGATTCTAACACTGGCATTAATCTTTTTTGAAAAAGTCGTTCAAACAGTTTCGACAACACGGGTAGCAAGCTGATAGGTCTATATGACTCACCTGAGTTTTTAGGCTTGTTAGATTTATGAATCATAATAATTTTTGCATGTTTCCATTGAGTTGGAAAATGCGACAGACGTAAAACAGCATTAAAAAAAAACTGTGAGAAAAATAATAGCTTTTTTCGGTAAATGTTTAAGAACCTTTGCATCTATGTTGCCATGACCTGGAGACTTTTTTGTATTAAGTTTACTAATTTCAGCTTCAATTTCTTGACATCTAAAAGGGTTAATTGTTTACTTCGGTTTCTTCTTGTGTTGTACAAAAGGAATATGGAGTAAAAGTGTTTCCAAGGTGCGATTTTAAGGCAGCAGTTTTACTAATATCAGATCTACACCAATTGCCATTTGAATCTTTTATTGGAGCCGAAACGCTTTTGAGCATGTTTAAGGTATTTTGTAGCCTTCCAAAGATTGGGTTCATTATTATTTTCCGGGCGTAATTTATCTAAAAATCTGCCAATAGATTCATTTTTAGCTCTTTTAATCTTCTTTTCAAATCGTTAGCTGCACGATTGAAGTTCGTTTTATCTAAGGGTGACCTTGTTCTTTTCCAAATTTTTCGCAGTCTTTTTTTCAAAGCGAGTAGTTGCCTTATCATCACTGTACACAAAAGTTATTTAAAAACAGCATTAAAATATAAATTGTACATAAAATTTTTTAGCGTTTTATGTCAGCGTTTTTTTTTCAACTAGTTGACGGTTTAAAGTAATATCTAGCGGGAATTGGTTCAATAGTTTTGGCAAAACTGTACAGAACCATTCATGTATGAGTCCAACTCACACTTAACGGATATATTTATAGTTGTTTATATTTTCCTACCACTAATAGCTTTTTGGCTATAGTAATTGCATTCTAACAAAACCTTTTGCTATAAACTGTGTTTTATCTGCTCATTTGTGCCGTTAAACATTTATCTTTTATTCTTACCTTTTAGAAGGTATAAAAGAAATTTTAATTGTCTATAAGTATCAACGTCATAGGCACTACTTTCCAAAATAGTTTTTTTAATTCATACTACCTATTTCCGATAAGTCTTTATAAGCACCTCAATAAGACAATCGTACTTATCATTTATCTTTTGAAAATCGAACATATTCATTAAAATTACATTCAAATTTAACTGCGTTACATTTTCCATCTCTGTTCGACAAACACACTTGAATATACACATACTCCAAAAGCTTAAAAGAATGAGGGGAAAGAGCAATTTTCTTTATTTAACGGTATTATTAGGTTACTTTAAAAATGTTTTGTTGTTGCTTTCTTACATTTCGTTTTTCTTTGCCGTAAATGAAATGACGATTAAACACTTCAATGTATGACAATTGACGCCATTTTCTATTTCTCATTAGTTTTTTCAACAATATGCAAATATTTTATAAATATTCTATAGAAATTGATTTTATTTTTATCAAACATTTGCCCTGTTTTTCCAGCAATTAAATTTAAATAAGTTGAAACTAATCTTAGTCTTCCATTTTATTATTAAAGATTTTTTCTGTGTTGGTTAACAGTTAAATTACATTAGTTTTACTTAAAAATTCTCTAGGGCTTAGGAGCATAATATTAATAAACTTTACACTATTCCTGTAGAAAGTTAATTTTAAGTTTTTATTATTACTTACATAGTTAAATGTAATTTGCAGAGTAATTTCTTCAAATTTCAGATAGTATGTTTTTCGCAGCACTCCACTCTAAACCTAAATTTTTTTATAAAGAAAATTACTTAGTTAACCTTAAGAGATTTATGCAGTTTTTTGGCTTTGGAGGAGCAACACAAAACCGAACTGACTAACGAAAATTACATTTTAATGTAGTTGATTATAATGAGAATACAGTGGTGTACAAAACTAATATTAAACAGCTGCCATTTCATAAATAAATGGCATTAACACTTCTTTCATAGACTGTAGTAACAAGGTCATAATGCAGCCACTGCCAGCAGTTTTACAAAAGGCAAAAATCTTTCAAAAAGTATTGAAACTTTGAGCACAAACTAAGAATTTTTCAGAACCTTAAACAATATATTAAAATTGAAAAAGTACGGTATTTTCATAAAAGGTCTTCTTAAGTGCTTTTTGAAGGAGCAGTTACTTCAAAAGAAATTTTTTAGGGATCAACAATGAGTTGAGTTTTTAAAACTCGCTTTTTAAATGAGCAATTTTTTCGACATTTATTTTCAGTTTTTAAAATAATTTTGTTTTCTTTTTGCTAAAAAGTACTTTTTCTATCATGTACTTTTATAAAAGTACTTATTTTAAATATACTTTGTAAACGTACTTTTTCAAAATCATACTTTTTTAAAAATGCTTTTTAAAAACTTTTTGCAAACTTAATATTTTGAGAGTTTAGTACCTTTCGTCAGAAAAATACTTTTTAAATTTCCTTTTTTAAATGTCCTTTTTGAGCAAATTTTTATCATATATACTCCTTTAAGTTCATTTTATGGGCTTGGGCTTTAAAATAAAACGTAGTTACTAAAAGCTTTTTTTAAATTAACTTCCATTAAAGGTACTTCTAGAAAAGGTACCTTTATTAAGATACTTTTAAGGCTCACCCTTAAAAGGTACTTTTTGAAAGTACTTGCTTATTAACCAAATAAACGAATTTTAGTCAGGCTTAGGATCCTTTTCTTTGTTCGTATCAAGTTTTTTTAAGAATTAAAATTATTTTTAAGTGATATGTTCATTTCTTATGAAAATAAAAATTATTTAGACTATAGCAAAACGGAGTTCATATTCTGGATAGCTAGATCCGTCTTTGGTATTGTTTATATCTATCCGAGTGTGGTTGTAAACACTATCTATTTAACCACCTAATTTATGAGGAAGATCTCACTATCTGGTTATAGTTAAGTTATCTAGAATAAAGTTCACTGATCACTTAAAAATTGTTTCATATTTTTAAAAGGTTGTTCTTGTTGTGATCATTATTGATAAGGTACCTTTTGAAAAATATATTTTCATGAAATTCGTTAGTTTTAAATAAATGTTTGTAAAAAAATTTCTTTATAAGAAATTTTCTTTCTTTAAGAGAAATTTTTTCCGTAACTTACTCTTCAAAGAATACATTCAATTTTAAAATTTTTATTTTATTTTTACATTTTGTAGGTTCTTACTTCTTTAAAAGAAGGTACCTTTAATATTATACGTTTAAATGTATTTTTTAAGTAATTTTCCAATTAAATATTAATTTAAGAGTTATAAATTAAAAACAAATTTTTAAAAGGGTCCTTTTTGACTAAATATGTTTTCAGGTACTTTTTGTAAAAGGTACTCTTTTAAAAGCTACATTTAATATAAAGAAAATTTTTCTATGTAATTATTAAAAAGTAAATTTTAAAAAACTTTAACAAAAAAATTAAATTACTTTCTATTTTATTAAGCTTTGGGTCCTTATATTTTTTATTAATATTTTATTTCAATATTTCGGTACTTTCATTATTAAACTAATTAACAAAAAAATTTTATAAAAGTACTATTGTTAAAAGTACTTAAAAAAATTCTTGTGAAAATTTCCTTCAATTTATATTTAGACTTTGTAGGGTATTCGTAAAGCCAAGGCTTAAAGGGTATTTTTTAAATGTACTTTTTTTAAAAGGTACTTTTAAAAAAGCTACATTTTATTAAAAGAAGTTTTTTGTATGTAATTTGTAAAAGGTTATATTTTAAAAGCTAAAAAAAATTTATGAAAAGTAATATTTTAAAAAAGTATTTTTATAAAAGTTATGTTTTAAAAAGTACTTTTTTAAAAATATTGCTGTGAAAATTTCATTGAATGTTTATTTTTTAGACTTTTTAGGGTAATGGTTTAACCAAAACTTTTAAAAGGTACTTTTGAAAAAATGTTAGTGGTACTTTTGCAAACAGTACTTTTCGTAATACTTTTTTTAAATAAATAATTCAAAATAGACGTCAACTTATTGGGATTATTCATTTATTATTTCAGTTTGTTTTTTCTGTTTTTTTTTGTTTGTTAAGAATTTTTCTTAAATTTTTCGAAATATGCATTAATAGTTATTATTCTAAATTAGCAAATATTTAGTTAATAAAGTCTTAAATTTTAATCTCCACTGCATTTTTAAAACTCCATTTTCCAACATTTCAAGAAAACTAAAAACTTCAAAACAACACTCTGGAGAACTATAGAAACATTTAGAAAACATAAACTAACAAAACTAAATAGACTTTCAAAAGAACACATACTAATTTTGTAACAAAATATGAACCCCCCCAATTCAAATGCTGGCAGAGATAAACTTAACGCAAAGAGTAGTAGGTAGGTAACAGCATCTTGCAGCATGTTTCAAAAAATTTAACAAACTTGTTTAGCTTACAAAACTGAAAGCAGGCAAGCAGACAGACAGAAATAATAGCCATTAGAAAAAAAAGAGAGAGGAACAGCTAATGGTTAGAGTTGGCTGAAGACTATTAAAAAGTTCGGATGTCCTTTGTTCGGAGTACCAACACAAAGAAATTAACAAAAAAAAACACAAAACAAAAATCTGGTGTGAAAATAAATTTTATTACAAATAAAAGACGTTACAACATCTGGTTTGCATGTAACAAAAGATGGTTAACAATTGTACGATGGCATACTATTTGATAAGCATGCTTGTGCTTGCAGCATATGGCAATATCTAGTACTCAAATGAAAAATAGTGACTTTATAATGGCATAGTTGTTGTACAAGTAATTTTGTTTGAAATCTTTTATAATTGTTTTTAAAATAATAGACAACCTCCAAGGATATAAAACAATTTTAATAGTGTTGTCTTTTTTTTTTTGTTTTTTTTTTTTTTTTTTTTTTTTGTTTTTGTACTGACCGTTTTCTTGGAGCACCACACGAAGGAGTATAAATAAAAACAAGTGAAACATAAAAACAAAGAATCATAGTGGCCATTGACCAAGCCTCAACAATGTTGTTCTTTTTTCCAAAGTTTTAAAAATACAAGTGTTGGGTTAAAAAGTTCCACAGTGTCATATATCCTTAAACAGGACATTGTACCAAAGCATGCCACTTAATCACTGTAATGCCAACCACACTTGTGTTAAAAAGGAGATGCAACAGAAAACTTAAAAAAAGTATAAAGATAGAGTGAATTTTCGGTAACAACGAATTTAAAAGACACATCATCATATTTTTAGGGGAGTAGCAGGAAAAGGGAAAACGACGTTCAATATGGAAAATTGTGTCAAAAGTTTCTGTTGTCGGCGGATAACCAACTCAGTATAATGGAGAATGTTATGAAAAGGCATTAAAGCGATGAGATAGGTGCGGTTACATAAAAAAAGTTTTTGCACCTTTTAAAGGTTTTATGCAGCCTTTTATGAAAATGGACGTTCAAATCAAAATGCATTTCCGTGTTTAGTATTGTTTGTATTTATCTGCTTGCGGTAGTAAACACTCGCTATTTACTTATTGCTGTATTCATAAAATATTAAAATAGATTTTAAACGTGTTTTAGGACAAATTCATATGTAAAATTTGTCATACCTTTTAAACCAGGACTTTAAAAGGTATTTTTTTTTCAAAGGTACCTTTTTTCGAAGGTACTTTTTTTGCGGTACTTTTTTGAAAGCTACTTTATTGTTTTTATTTGTAATCTTTAGGAAGTTAATTTTTATAAACTATACAAAATTGTTGAAAAAAAAATTTTAAATAGTACTATTATAAAGGTACTTTTTTACTAAGTAACATATAAAATAATTTTTTGAGAATTTTTTTTTTGTTTATTTTTTAAATGGTAATCTTTGTAGGGTACCCGCCTGACCAGGAAAAAAATATCTTGTTTGCGATAGTGCCAAAAGTGCCGTCAACTTCGACGTTGTGCACAAGAACTAAACATCGTTCAAACATTACCGATGCAAATTTTGAATAAAGATTTGAATTTATACGCTGACAAGGTTCAATTGACTCAAAAACTAATAATAATCACCATATAAACATCTTAAATACGCCAAATGGTTATTTAAACAGACAGGAGTGAATGGTGACTTCACAACGAAAATCAACTTCAGCGACAAGTCATACTTTCACTTTGGCAGGATTGAAAAGAGTGATTGTTGAAATGTCGATGTATCTAAAAAGAGTGACTGTTTGTTCCGGCTTGAAGCGTCATTAGGTTGCATTTCTTCAAAAATTAGATCGGCCAAGCAGTTATCGTGATTTGTGTTCGCTAACGCGAGATGATAACGGACTTCTTGTGGCCAGAAGTAAAGGATATGGACTTGAACGATATGTGGTTTCAACAGGATAGTGGCACTTGCTACACAGCAAACAAAACAAACGCTCTTGTGCGAGAAATTCAATGGTTAGGTTATCTCACGCCATTGCGATGTTAATCGGCCGCCACAATCATATTATTTGACAACGTTGGGCTTCTTTCTTTGAGTGTGTTTAAAGAAAGTGTATATGCCAATAAGTTAAGAGCTGAAGGATGTGATAGTTCGGAACATTATCCTTATTAAACCTTAATTATCTCTCAGATTTATTGAAGACTAGCAGTGCCCACGACTTCGCCTGCATGTCATTTTTAATTTTCTTAAAATTCAAATTTAACTATATGGTACTAAATGCTTACAATAGTTTTAGTACCATTATACCCATAAAATTACGTGCTTTCATTATTTTGCTCTTTTGTCTATGAAATGACCTATCATTGCGAAAAAATATTCTTTGTTGGAATCAAGGTTCTAACGGACCTCCTCACAAAATCTTGTTAAAATCCATCCAGTTGTTTTTACGTGATACGAACACAGACAGATAGACAAAAATTCTAAAAGTTGGTGTTTTGTATTCTATATCGATTGCTGTCTACACCAACAAATCAAAAAAATTTCATGTAGAAAAATGACTCAGTTAAAAAGCAGCTATCAATCAACCTGCGTAATTTATAAAAGACTTAGTGATATGGTATGGTCCATTTGGGCAAGCGGTCCGTTCAGCCGCAATAATATCAACACATCGAAAAAATGTCAGTAGTAAAGCGGATATCGCCGCCGTAAACGAAAGTGTGAAAGATCCAAATATATCGATTCGGTGTCGGTTGCCGGAATTGGTACTCTGACCATCAACTTAAAGAATAATTAATTTAAATTTATAAGATCCACAAGAGGCTTCAACATGCGACTTTTCTTCGCCGACTGAGCTTTAGAGCAGTGGAAATCCAATTCGATATTTTATCACAAAATTGTGTTTAGCGTTGAGGCTCATTTTGACTAGTGTGTTAGTACACAAAATTGCTAACTCTGAAGTGAAACCAATCTACAACAGACTCTACAGACTCTACAGACTTTATTACATCCAGGAAGGTTACTCCGTATTTCGATTTAAAAGAAAACACTTTCGCAACACAATGTATAAGCCATAGAAATTCGAACGATTTTTCTTTTGAATCGAAAGACAAGTAACCGCCAAGAAAAATGTACCGTTTGGTGCGGTTTACATGCTTAAACTTTAATTCGTTACAAAGGAAATCAAAGCTCACGTTACGGTAGATGGAGATAATTATTAATTTTTTTGTTTCTTTTTTTGTGTTTGAGAATATGTATGACATTGATCCAGGCCAGATATCGCTTTTATAGGATGACGCTTCGTGCAATGCGGCGACTGCAACCATCGACTAAAATGAAATCAAAAATTTGGCGATAAATTGATCTTAAGAAATGACCTTTAAGGTTTTGCGATGATTTCTTTCGATTAGTTTCTGTGTGGCCAAGTAAAGTGACTGGCTTATTTTAAAGCCTTAGAGGCCAATATTGTTCGTGTCATTCATGACATATGGCCAGCAATGCTTAAAAAAAGAATTTCCTAAAATCAGGCAACCAGAAATCGCTTCTTTAAGCTGCAGTGGCAATATAATTTTCAAATATCAATGTAATGTATTTATCTCTCTAATCTCTGATAAAAATTTAATTCTTGTGTTATCTTCTTCAATTTCAATTTCTCTCGGACTTAAAAAATATTTTGTTTTTTTATTATGAAGTCTATATACCATAGACCAAAGCAACTTCATGGAAATGCAGTAGTGCTGGTGTCAGTGCTTTATTTAAAAGTATTATTTAAATACCGAACATTTGGATGACAACAACATGACACTTTTCTATGAAAAATATTTCCAAAAAAAAACATAAACCCTGTAAATAGCAAAACCAATATTTTTTACAGCAGCAGTAAGTAACAGTATTTTGCGTGTTATAAATAACGCGCGCATAACTGCAGGAAATGTTAAACAGAAAAACATTTTGAGGTTTAAACTTATTTGTGGCTCTACGAAACTGTTGGAAGTTATTTTAAAGTTAACATCATGATTTTTTTTTTAATTTACATATTAAAAATATTTTATTTAAATGAAAAGTTTATTCTTTAAACTTATATATTTTACATCAGTATATTTTTTTTTTTTTTTTTGTCGAAAGTGGTATAACTCCATTTTTTTATTTCTGTACTATTTGATAAATTTTTATAAATTTGGTATTAATTGGCATTTAATAACATTTTCAGCTGCTTTAAATGCAAAGATTTTGTTACATAAAAAATGGACTTATGACACTTTCAATCATCACCGCTCGTATTGTGATCTCGCCAGAATGTACTTAATAATATAGCACTGTTGTTTAAAATTACACTAAAACTTGCATAAATACTTTTTATACTATTTTAAGATTTACATTAGAACGATTAAACCCATAAAAAAATTTCTATATTTTATTAAAATTGCTTATCATTCCTTCCCCTCTGCCCTTTCTCTATTAACTGAATTATTACGCTGATTGCTCATATTTATTTTCTATTTGACTATTTAAATTTTATTTGTTAAATTATTTTTATGTTTTTTGGGAATTTCTTTTAAACCGCAAAATTTTGTTTATCATTCATCTGTGTATTTGGGTAATAATGTCTTACACAAGACTAGAGAAGAATATTAATTGAACACCACTTGTTCAGTTAAAGAACTAAGAAAATAATATCTATTTTTACTTCCTTGAAGACAAAAAAAATCAATTTACATAAGTTAAACAAAAATAATATTTTTATAGGACTTTCAAAATATCTTAAAACAGTTTTAATAGAATATTATAAAGTCTGGATTTACACTAAGCAAGTTTAATTTTAGAAATAAAATTTTTATATTTCACATTTCAAAAAGAAAACTAATTTTAGGGATTAGTGGTTTAATTACATTCCATCCTGTATCTCTCTCTATCTCTTTCTTACACTATTTCTAAAAGTATTAGAACTGTGCAAGAAAGTTTTCCTTATGTAAACAGAGACCAAGTCGATTTCAATAAACCACTATGAACTTAAAATGTATGTAAATGTGTTGTAGGCTTTTACAGCTATCGGACAAACATATTGCACTAGGTGAACCCGCAAACTTATTATTATTCAAAATACATTTTTTATTGAATTAATTTTTGTCATTCACAATTTAACCTGAAATTTCTTTCTTAGAAAACTGATTGAAACACTTTTCAAATGCAATCGAATTCAATATCCAAAATATACACAGAGATCTGACTTAGCGAACCTTTCCCATTCAATGTTTTGGGAAAATAAAATAAAAACAACTAGTTATTTTATTGAATTGTATTTAATAGAAATTAAAAAGAAATATGGTTAGATTCAGTGTAAGGCTGCTTGTTCCAGTCGTTTTCAGGTTTTAAGAGGTCACGATCCACTTTTATATAGATGCAGATATATAGATATTTATATAGATACAGATATAAATAAAGACACAGATATCGATGTAGATATAGATACAGATACACAGATACAGATGTAATACGGCTACAGATACATATATAGATGTAAATATAGATACATAGATATAGATACAGATATGCACATAGATATAGACATTAGAGATGAGCGATATTTTAGTACCTGTGATTAAATTACTGTGATTAAAAAATCACTGGTCACTACAGTGACTGAGTTGATCAAATAATAGTTCCGCGTAAGAACGCTCTGTTATTAAATTAATTGGGTTGATTCCGCCAGTATATATTAAACTGTTGTTTAAAATGGCTTGAAAATGATGTTATCACATCGAAAGCGCTCGCCGAACATCCAAAGTACACAGTCAGTGACGACGGTTATTACCGAAAATTATAACGCTGTGTTATATTTGCACACATACAAACTTAAATTTTATTTTACTTTGAGGGAGTTTACATTAAGGGCATTGTATCAGCTACAAAAGTCATGATGCAGATGTTTGTAGGCAAGAGGTGTAGAGAAGCTTACGGGGTAGCAAAAGTACACGAAATGAATATTCATGACTCTTTTTAGTTTTTTCTCTTATTTTTCTCTCATTCCTGTTTCTCTCTTTCGTTTTTTGCAGTTCTATGCTTGAGCGGTGGTACCAAAGGGCTGTTTTTATTTTTATATTGTTCAAAAATTGTTGAAAAATTAATAAGATTAGTTTATGGCAACACTTGAAAAATTGATTGATAAAACATCATAAAATTCTCTCACTTGCTACAAAAGAGTCATAATGTAAACGCTTGATGACTTACGGAGATGCTCCAAAATAGAAAACAATAAAAGAGTCAGCTACAATGCCCTTAATGTAAAACCACTCTTTGTGAAAGAGAAATATAAGTACTTTTGACTCTTTCATTCATCATAAGTATATAAATCAAAACAGCTTCTTTGCTGCGCAGCTTTTTCTTGCTTCAACTTATTAACAACAACTATCCTTTTTTCCAAACTGCACACATGCATCCATATGTATGTAGTGAAAAAACAAAAAACGTTGTGTGCTTTTTTTATTTGAAGTTGTAATAAATCAGTGTTCCGAATTATATTTTTGGAGAAATTTAATTACAGCTGCTTTTAATGTAGAGATCAAAATAAATTTTTCCCTATGATTACTGTTTGCATAAAATATTATTTAGTATTATATACCTCCTGTATAAAAACATGTATGTTAAAATATAAAAAAACTGCAAATGGTGATCACGTTAACTATTTAAAAGAACGGTGATTTGAAAATCACGTTCACTGGTAACGATGTTCCTCAAAAATCACGGGATCGCTCATCCCTAATACACATAGATATAGATACACATAAAGATATCGATATAGACATAGAATTTATCACTTTTAAGTGAGATAGGTGCAAAACCTGATGTCTGAGATCTGAAGTCACCTAAAATCACAACTAGCAGCTTTTATAATTTCCACGAAAAAATAATGGGTTCCAATAGCGTCTTATTTTTCTTGAGAAAGTTAAAACATAAATATTTCCCCAAATTTTTCTAATCTAAATGCCATTTTAAAATATTGCACTACTGTGCTTTAAAATGTATGTTTAGTATACAAAGACAAGGAACATCTTCATTAATGATAATGATTTTAAAATATTTAATCATTAGTCAATGGTAATTAATTTGGTTTTTTAACTAATTACCAATGAAACCTTTCCATTAAAAAGCATTACCATAAGTGGAAATAATGATAATGCTAAAAACATCATTAGCATTATTTTTCATTCAATGCCAATGAAATCGTCAATTAATTAGTACATCTAATTATTCCCATGTATGGAATATATAGATACAGACGCAGATGTAGGTTTAGATACGGTTATGGATTTAGATAGAGATATAGATATAGATAAATATTTTATACAGAAAATCATCCATTTTAGGGCGATCTTTCAAATTTTTGCAAAGTATTTTTTAGAACGCACTTTTAATGTTCATTGTCAAGTCAGTTTGTTCAATTTGAGAATTTCACTTACCATTTCTGACATGGCGTCATGTTGTACTAAAATTTAGCTAAAACATTCACAAGTGAAGTAAACCGACTTTTAAACCCTAATTCTTCAAAAAAATATTAAGACTTCAAAATAGGCACAGTGGTGGATTTGGAAAAAATGTAAATAAATCTATAATTTTAACACGGTATTGAAACTGAGACGGCTATAGTATTGTTCTACTTAAGACGCCGGCGTCACGATGCTTTAAAGTAGCTCACCTCTTGCGTGTCAATATTTAAAATTGCCAAGTCCCTATTTTTTCACAGATGTTGTAAATTTGAAGTCCTGGCGATAGATCTTGCCAAGCTCTGAGAAAATTTTGCTAAAAGTTTGCATTATCTTTTGCAGTTAATGAGATATTAGTCTTTAAAAATTAAATTTGTTTAGTGCTTCCTTTATCTTGAATTTAGCTTTTAGTGGTACAAAAACAATTCCGGTTTTTCTAAAATAATTGTTTTTAGAAATTAGAAAATTAATTCCATTTTTCTTTCGAATACCCTATTGTGAGTCTGTTAGATAGTCAACAAAACTTAAATAATAAATTAAGTGGGAACAATCTACAATCACATGTTTAAAAAAAAAGAAAGATACAGCTGCCATATCAGCAAACACTTAATGTAAATTTCAACAGTGTCCCCCTTTACGATTCCAAAAATTTGACTCTTTTAAATGAAATTTTATGTATCTATTCTTTTATTATATAATATCTATTAACACGCTTCAGACAATAAAGCAGTATAAACAAAATTATGTCCTCTATTGGTACACCCTTTAATTTTTTAAATCAAATTTAAGTTTTTATTTTTAATTTAAGAGTTTGCTGCTGTAATAGCCGTCACAGTGCATGCTGTGTGCACATTTCAAATATTTCTTTTAGGTTTATAAACAAAAGGCCATGTAGGCAAATTTATGTGTGTGTGGGAACACCCTTTAACTTAAACTTCATTGTTACGAGTTGTTGTTGTTTGTCGTTAACTGTCTAGGATTGTTTTTAGTTTCGACCAATTAAAATTTTAAAGAATACTTAATGTGTATTGCTAAGGGACACCCTTTAATTTTTAATTATAAACAATTGCTTCAAAAGTGATGTAATGATGAAAATACTTTGCATTATAAACACAAAATAAAATAGAAAATTATTAAATTTATATTTGTAACAGCAATTAAAATATTAATTAAAGTTATAATTACCTTCAAGCAAAATTTTGTTCAAAAGTACACGATTCATAATTTTTTTGTAAAGTAATAATTTTTTTTTAATTTTCAGCAGATAAATTTATAACAGTAAAATTCATTACTTTATGCCCAACATTTTTTGGGCAAATTCTGAAATTCTCAACAAAAGAAAGTTACGATAAAACTCTAACTAAAATAATTTATTCTTTCAAATTTACAAAAGCAAATTGAATATAAAATTCTTTTTATTACGGCTGTAAATGTCTTACACATCACAAAAATCATTAAAATGTGTGTTCTTATAAATTTACTACCGTCTTGAAATAAAACTTTTAAAACTTTTTATTAATGCGTTTTCTTATTCAATTACCTATTTCTGGTTAAAATTTATTACTCTAATAAAAAATCTATTTTAAAAGCCACAAGTGGAAACTTTAAGAAGTAGAAAAATATTTCTTTATTTTTTCGCCGGTAAATACCCATAATAAAATTATTTATTTCTAAGAACATTTAAACTGAAAAAAATGGGTGGAGTACTATTAAATACATTATTTTTGGCAATATCAACTTAAACAGTTTATTACCTTTTTAATTCATAATTTTATGATGCGTCTGTTTATGTTGTATCTCATTTGTATTCAAGAGTGTTTTACAAAAAAATTTCATATTTTACATATGCTTAATGGTTATAAACTTGTTAAAACCGTTATCACATACATGTGGAAGTTAGTGTTAATGTATTATTAATAAATAATTAATTTTAATATGCCAAAAAAAATACTTGCATTATACGAGGAATGTTTTTTAATTTTTAAAAATTTGTAATTATTAATTTGATAACAAGTAAGTAAATGCAGTTCATCTCGCTCACTCTCTCTCTCTCTTCACTTTTGCAGTGCGCTATTTCCTTTTAAAAAAATAACTTATTTTAAGTTTTTTATTCCTGAGCCAGGTTTAAAGCCTAGGGTCCATCGTTAATAATAAGGTTTTATCTATAATTTTTATTATACTTTTTAGATTTAATAAAAATATACAGCCCAATTATAAACAAAAATTTCGTGCTAGTTTTTTCACTTTTCCCTTTTCTCCAATTATAAATTTTTTCCCCTTTTGATTGACTGCGGAAAGTAAAAAAAATTCGGGGGAAAAAGTTGGTATTATAAATTATAAAATAAAAAATATATGAAAATAAACATAAAAAAACTCCCTTTAAATTACGATGATGCCACTTTTTTATAGTTTTATTTCCACGGAATACATAATTGGAGGAATCTTTTCTCGAGAAAATATTTTTCCGTGGGAAAGAAATTCCGTGAGAATATTCATAATTGGGCTGATAATTTTTGGTAATTTTTATTTTAATTAAATACTATTTTTTATACCATTCACCACAAAAAGTGTAAAAAGGGTATAAGTAAGTTTCTCATTCCGATTGTAATTTCTACAATATCCATTTCCGACCCCATAAAGTATATTTATTGTTACGACCATAAGATCTGGCAACCCCTGTTGTTGTTATCCGTATGAGCGTGGTGAATAACTTAATTCAACTAATGGTGTGTATAGAATAATACCACAATTAGCTAACAGAAGCTTAGCAGCCTCAATGGCTGCGTTGGTAGAGGTGCGTGCTGCAAAACAGGAGGCCCTGAGTTCGATCCCGCGTTCAGACATGCGTACAAAAGAAAAGTAACAATTATTATAATGCAATTAAAAATAATTTAACAGCAGTACAAACCTCCCGAGAGGCAAAAGATAATTTTTGTGTGAAGCCAAGAGCTACAGATAATTGTCAAGAAGCCCTTTATAATAAAAAAAAAGTACGAACGGTAGCGGTTGCGCAGGGAAGTGTAACAGTATAACAACAAAGTGTATGGCAGTATAACAACAAAGTATTAGAACAAAGTGTATGGCTGATGGATTAAAGGGGATGACTGGCTTGGATAAAAGGAGTAATGGAAATGTCTGTGGATGGTTGAGGCTGCGTTTGTAGTAATAACGCATGTTTAGTAAATGCGAGACCAAGAGTTCACAAGCCATTAAGTAAGAATACGGAATTTATAATGAGCCACAGTGGTATTTGCAATCAAAAGAATCAGTACGTTTGTGCTGAAATCCAGTTTGAGGCACTAGAGCAGCTAGAGAAAACTTAACTGCCAATCAAACATAGTGTCGAAAGAGGTTCTATTGGAAATCAGCGAGGCAGCGGACAAAACGCCCTACCTCTTTTGTTTCCATGTCATTTATTTTTTAATTCTCTGTCAGCTTTTTTGACTGGAGTTCCTTGACTAAACAAGTTTTACATAGATGTTGAAGGGTATATATAGATTCGGTATAGCCGAAGATAGCACTCTAACTTGTTTACAAACTGTTTATATCTTTCTTTTCTGCAAATTTAACTTTTCTACTATTTGTTACGTGTTTCTTTGAATTATACCTTTTCGACTTTTACGAGTGCTTCTTATATTATTCTTTTTGCTAAAATTGGTGGTATAAGAGATAACATGTATCCTATGTGATGTAATAAAGAAATATTAAAATAAAACTGTGTCTTTAGTGGTGCGCTTTAATTACATCGGGCAAAATGGCGCAAAGACTTCAGATTTAATACTTTCACAAATATTTTTTGCAAAAAAAAAACGACTTTCAAACAGACAGACGGGCATAGGGTCACCGAGTACGAAATGAAAATTCTAATACTCGTACACATTTTGTTTAAATTTCAGATTTCTATCTATAACGATTTAAAAGATAAGATATCAAATTGCATCACCCATAGGCGCCACCCTTTAACTTTTGACTTTAATTATTTATACTTATTGCTATAGCCGAAGTTCATATTTTGCGCAATTTGCAAGTGTAACTGTATAAAAGAAAGAGTAATAAAAGTCAACCAATGCCAGCAATGAGGACACCCTTTACTTTTTTTACTTGTAATTACAGAATAGTTTTACACAGTTATTTCAAATTTCAAGTGTACGTCTATAACGGTTTAAGAGATAAGGCCATCTACATCAAATAACATAACCTATGGGGACACTCTTTAAATCCAAAATTTAATTTTATATTGTTGTTATAGATAACTCGCAAAAATACGTTTTTTTTTTTTGTTAGATTCAGATATCTGTCTATAACGGTTTTAAAGATACAGCAATAAACATCAAATTGCATCAACTATGGGGATACCCTTTAATTTCCAATTTTACTCTTATTGTTATAGCAGACAAAGAAGTAAAGATTCTTTTTAATTTGAAAGTGTTTTGCTATAACAGTTTAGAAGATAAGCCTGTATAAATGACCTATAGGGACACCCTTTAATATGTAATTTTATGTTTATTATTATAGCAGACATAGAAATACACATTTAGTGCAATTTTCGAGTGTTTTATGTAACGTTTCAAAAGAAGGAGCGTTATAAGTCAAGCTAAGTCTCTTATGGGGGCACCCTTTAATTTGAAATTTTATTCTGATTGTTATAGGAGACAGACAAGTACTCATTTATTGCAATATGCAAGTTTAATGGTTTAAAAGATACAGCCATATAAGTTAAGCTGTGTTTCCTCTGGGCACACCCTTTAAAATGCAATTTTATTCTTATTATTATAGTAAATATATAAGTACTCATTTTGTGCAAATTGGAAGTGCTTGACTATAACGGTTTTAAAGGAACAGCCATATGAGTTAAACTGTGTCTCCTATGGACACACCCTTTAATTTACAATTTTCTTCTTTTCTTATAGCAGACATAGAAGTATTCATTCTGTGTAATTTTTAAGTCTTTGACTACTACGGTTCAAAATATAGAGCTATATAACTCAAGCCATGTCTCCTATGGAAACACCCTTTAAAATTTAAATTTATTTTTTTTTTATAACTTTCTGCTTTGGTGAGCTATAGTAATACCAACTTTGCTAAAACTGCTTTGGGTGTTCGTTATGGTTCAATAAGCATGTAAAAACCACATGTTCTGTATTGGGTCACCCTTTAGTTTTTAGTTTGAAGTAAGCACCACCTTTTAATAAAAACAAAAATATCACACTCGAAAATGAGTCAGTTTTGCGGTCACAAATATAAAAAAGGCAAATTCGTCTTCTTCGTTGTTGATAGCGATTAAAATCGCTTGTTTCATCAAAAACCTATAAAAAAAAGCACTTGTTTTGAAATTAAAATCTCTTGCAAAAAATTATATTTTCTAAAACTAAAATGTAAAAATTCCCAAATATTGATAAATTCTTAGAAAATAATCATTAAAAAAAATAAAATTAATAAATTAGTATTTTATTCTTACAAAGCTTTGATATGAATTTTAACATTTGGCTTTGCCGAAAATATATATTCAAATTTATTCTATTGATATTTGATGCCTTATTTTTACGACTTTTTCTAAATGCAATTTTTTGATTTTTATAGAATATTAATAACAATTTTAAACCAATTCTATCACTGTTAACTACATCATACGCAAAATTTTAATTTTTATATTAAAAACGTATAATAGCATAATATTAAGCATATTTGCTAATGAAATAAAGTAAAAAGAACTTAATTTGAAACGCAAAATTTACTTAAAAAAAACAGCGCACTTGTATTTTTGATGATTTTAATTTTTCATAAAGAATTCATCACATGCTCTACGTTATTAAAAACTTTATACGCACCGATTTTTGTTTTTTACCAAGAAAAAACTAATAATTTTATTTGAAACCCCAAACATGATTATGAGACACAAAAACTATAGAAATTTAATTTGGGCAATTTATAAACAAATAATTAAATGTCTTTTTGGTTTTTGTTTAGGCTAAATTAACAGGGAATTAAAAATCGAAAAAAGTAATTTTTTAGGCACATCACAATAACTCGAGAAGGGTTTTTTGTCCAATTTTAGCATTTTAATTTTATTTATTTGCCAAAGTTTATATTTTTTACGCAGCTTATAATCTGACCTTGAAAGGCAAATTTATTTTTTATACCGAAAACTTGCCACGTGTACGAATGTTATACTTCCAATAATATATTGAATATGTTTATTTTTTGGTTTTCATCCTATTTAACTGCGTTTTCTGTTTCAGCGACTATTAATTGTTTTGAGCTTCTTTTTACGATTTAAAAAAAAACGTTAGTTTTTTAAATATCACAAAAAATTCTTCGAAATTTAAACAAAAATTTTGACTTTGCAAGAAAATTTATAAATTTCATCAGAGATACATATATCACAAAAAAAGAGGTTGTACCAAAAAATAAAGAATTTACACTCGCAGACAAATCCAAATTTTGGTTAAAATAAATCCTTTAAATTCATGCTAATCTAACGCACTAAGGTGTCCGTACCATGTACGCTTACATATGAGCCACCTCTTACTAAACCTTTCACCACAAAAAGTGGAAAAAGGGTATATTTAAGTTTGTCATTCCGCTTGTAGTTTCTACAATATGCATTTCCGATCTCAAAAAGTATATACATATATTCTGGGTTCTTATGCGAAGCGAAGTCGATTGAACGATGTCTGTCTATCCGTCCGCGTTCGGGTTAAAATTAACTTTGCAAAGGCACTAGATGACCTAGAGAAAATTTAAATACCCCAATCGTTTCAAAAATTTTGCTATTTAATATCAGCAAGATCGGTCCAGGTCCCTCGAGGCAGTAGTAAAAGCTGGCTTTAATTTTTCCATATCATTTGGAACAATAAAGTAACTCCAATCCAATGGGGCGATAGAGAAAAAAATAAGAAAAAACATAAATTGGCGCTCGCCCATATTTTTTCCGAGTTACGGGGCTCTGAAATTTTGAAATTTTTTAAATTATGAATATGTTCCAAATATAAGGCCATATTCGTCAAGATCACGGCTTCTATGGAAATACTCTTTAATTTTAATACTTATTGTTCACACTTATCTTTGTAGCAAAATATTTTCGTACTTACGGTTTGGAAAATCCAAGTGTCTGTCCAAAAACTAAAGCCACATACGTTAAAAATTCGTCCTTATAGGAAAACCTTTCTATTTAAGTTTTATTTTTAATTTTTTTTTTTTTCGTTCATTAAAAATTCTTAAGTTCAACTAAAGGATGCGTCCAAAAAAAAACACATCACTATTGGTTCACCCTTTAATTTACAATTTTTTTACTTCTTGTTATAACGGAAATAATTTTGCATAATCGGTGCACATGTGCCTCTAACGCTTTAAAATATAAGACCGTGCTCGTCAAAATCATAACCTCTATGGAAATACCCTTTAATTTTTATAATTTATTTTTTACACTTCTTTTTACAGCAGATATATTTTTAAATACTCTGTGTTATTTCCAATTGTCTGCTTGCCACTGTTGAAAAACTCGATCCACGTATACCAAAATCCTACCACTATAGGAATACCCTTTATATATTATTTATATTTGTACTTGTTCCTATGCACTATAGGAAATTTTACCCCTTTTTTGGCCAAAATTATTACAGCCAAACGGCAGGACCAATTTGAATGATTTCATTTTACACGACGCTTGGAAGACTATTAAGAGGGAGGGACGGATGCTTAAAGATTTGCATACACATACTTAAAAAAACCTTAGTAAAGTTAGCTAAAAAATTAACTAATAATTAGTTTCAAAGGTGTTTCCAGGGGTATAAGTTTCCTTATCCATGATTTTTTAGATCTTTGATAAACTCTCTCGTGTTCTAAAATGTTTTTTTATAACTTTTTTTTTCGAGTGTAATATAACTTTCAAAGATAGCAGTAGAAATTTAGCTTACCAGCCGTCGAGGATTCGATTTAGTGAAGGCAGACTGCGTTTCAGGTTTTCTTATCGAAGTATTACCTTTAAGCCAAACAGCATGATGTTTTTAAAAAACCTTGAAACTCCTACAACTTTTATGCCATTTCATATTTGTATTTGAACAAAATTTTCTTCACCGCTCCTTTATACATTGTTACGTTTTTCCCTTTCTAGAACAAACGTACGGATTCTTTTAATTGCAAATACCACTGTGGCTTATTATAAATTCTTATGGCTTTCTCTGGCTATACTTCTTGATCCTACCGGTCTTATGAACCCTTGGTCTCGTATTTACTAAACATGCGTTATTACTATTACGCAGCCATCCACGCTACACTACTGTGTTACTCCGGCGAGACATGAACTACTCGATGCCTTGTTTAGTAACCTTAACCATCCACAGACAATTCCACTACTCCTTTTATCCAAGCCAGTCATCCCCTTTAATCCATCAGCCACAACACATGTCTGCCATACACTTTGTTGTTATACTGTTAACACTTCCCTGCGCGCTTCCGCCACCTTTCTTACTTTTTTTTATTATAAAGGGCTCTTGTATTAAATTAGACGTCTCCACTAAATTATATGCCATGGCTTCACACAATAATTGTCTTTTGCCTCTTGGGAGGTTTGTACTGCTGTTTCTTAATGTTTAATTACATTTCCGTTGTACGCATGTCCGGAGGCGGTATCGAACCCACAATCTTCTGTTTTACAGCACGCACCTCTACCAACGCAGCTATTGAGGCTGCTCAGCTTTTGTTAGCTAATTATGGTATTATTCTATACACACCACTAGTGAAAGTAACTTTATTCACCACTCTCATACAACAACAGGAGTTGCCAGATCTTATTTTCGTAACAATATTGTTTTCGGAGCAGTCACTGTCACCAAAATATGATAATAAATGGGCAGAAATAGAGGCTCTTTTGTCATATTTGTTGTGTTGCTCTGGCCATGTATTGAAAAACTCTGAATTTAACACGCAGTAGTTACCTGGACAAATGTTTTTTTTTTTTTTTTTTTAATTTTGCAGATATCCGTAGTTGAAATTTATTAAATCAGGAAGGTAATTGATTGTCCTAGAGATATATTATAGTTTTAGGGCTATCTGTGCTAGCATTTTTTTTTTTAAGTCTAAATAAAATTCCAATTGATAATTCCATAAGTTCATCTAAAGGTCACTTTAATTTTTCCAATTTAATCGATCTAATAGATGAGTTTACCAACTGTATATCATCAAAATACTCACCTTCGACATGAATTTCCATTATTTAGTTTGTTGCACATTATAAATTATTACTATGAATTTTTTTATAACAAATTGTCACAAGATTCACTGCACTCAATCGTCTTTTGATAACTAATTTACAAATCGCAAGCAAAATATGTGATGAAGTAACAGTCAGTCAATTCTTTTGAAAAATTTAAACAAAGTTGTTTATTTTGTTATTGTTTTTTTGTATTAAAGCAAAAAAAAAACACTTAGCAAAAATTTAGATTTTAATTTTGGCCAAAAAAATGGGTAAAATTTTCTATAGTGCTATGGCGGAAACAAAAATACTTAATTTTAACAATCTGGGTAATAAGTTCAAAAAAAGGACATGAATTTAAAAATTACGTTACTTTTGGGCCACCCTTTAAATTTTTCTTTTTTTTTTCTTATTTCTACAGAGGACATAATAATGCACTGTGCAAATTTGATGTGACTGTTAATCACAGTTCAAAAAATAACATCAATAACAATAACAAAAATAACTTTTGGAACACCCTTTAATCTTTAGGTTTTACTGTTGTAGCGGCTATACTAGTACAGCTTCTGTACAGAATTTCAAGAATGTACCTATTACGATTTTAGAGTTAGGCAGCTGCGACAGATGGACAGATTCTGTAGCGGTTTTTATCTCTCGTCACGTTTCTTATCCTTAGGTTCGAAACCTAAAAAATGTGGTTTGTTGTAAATGTTATATGGTGGTATAGAACCTTTCGTTTATGTATTCAACACGAGCTTGGCCGAATTGATTCATACTTGTTATTTTTCTTATGATTTTCTATACTTTTCCATATCCAGCAATTGTTACGGTTTTGCTAATTTTAAAGATTTTAGTTAATTTGATGATTTTAGAGAATTTTTTTTTTCATAACAGCAAAGTCGAGAAATTAAATTGTTGCATCAATAACATGAAAATATCTAAAAACACAATTCGCTCCGTAAATAAATAAGCCGGAAACTGCATTTCTATATTTGTATCGCTGCTCTCATATAGAAAGAAATTTTACGAAATTGAGAATTTTCGTGACTCCAATACATTTTGCACAAATACACCTCGTCACAATTTGAATGCAATAGTATCAATAGTATTTTATAAAAATTTACGTTTTTAATATTACATTGTAATAAATACAGTTTCTATTATGTTTTTACTTTCTCCTGTAAATTTGAAAAAATATACGAGTTAGGACCTTTCTACATGACACCAACGATATAGAAATACAAACAGATAAAAAGAAAAATAAACAACAGTAAGACGAGTAAGGAAATGGACAAATAAAATGACATAATACATTTATATTAAAAGAGTATAAAAAGTTATTTGAATAGTTTTATTCTTAATGAAATAAAAAAAAAAAAAAAAATAAAAAAACGCATGCGTGACACATTGTTATCACGAACCAATGATTGATGCCTTCCAATTCTATCAATGAGTTGACTTAAAGCTTTTTATCTTAAAATTTTTTTTCTTCTTAGTCTTCAACATGACAAAAACGTGCGTTAAACGTGTATTAATTTGTTAATTAAAAAATCATTATTATTATTTAAACATGTTAAGAATGTTGATGGCGATGATGATGATGAGTCTGCTAGTGATGATGACGACAATGATGTAGTAATGCAACATTACTGCATGAGTTAATAAATATAGAATATTTTATCTAACAATTCATGTTGAGGCGGCTGATGTAATAGCACATTCATACTTAACAGCGCTACTATAGTTTGAAGAGTATTTTTGGCTTGTTAAGAATTTTGCAACCAAGAGAAAGGATGACAAAACCTTGAAATGTTTATTCTAAACCTTTAAAGAGAATACTTTATAACTGTTGATGGCTTTATCTCATATAGCATCGAAGAGAATTTTTCTTCGAGAGGCAACAAGCTGCATGATTTCCGTTGCAAGAAATGATAAAAAATTTTAGATACCGGACAGCAACGAAGATATCATTATCCGTAATCCTCCAATTAAAAAATCAAGTTTATTTAAAATTTTGTGAGAAGTTTCCTGAAGAACCGAAGAGATAAATGGTCTTCGAATTGAACTTTCACCCTCAATATTCCAAATCGGTTAACTTAATAATTTTGATCGGGATAATAGCACGATTTAATTCAAATTTAATTAATATAAAATTCTCGCGGTTTAATTTTAATTATTGGGACTATTTTCTGATAATAATTTTATCAATGTGGTCGTACTCAGGTTGTACGATATCGGAACCGTCTATAGGCCAGGACTTTGGCTTTTATGAGATTTACCATGGTAGCAGCAAGCTTTAATATTTATTTGTGGTGGACTGTAAAATCAAACGAAGTGAAGGCTTCATAGGTGCTTTAAATTTTTTAGTCCTGCTCCAACAACGTTATATACTTTAGCTCGCGGTCAAGCCTTTAAATAGGCAGTAAAATTCTCAGCTTGGAATACTGATTTGCCATTCTTAAATCCGGTTGACGTAGTCAAAAAGACAGGATGAAGGTTGGGGTTGATTGCCACTGGCTACCTAGAAATCCCTAGAAACAAAAAGAAAAAACTAGTTCCTTGCTTGTAGTGCATAAGTGCTTTCGCAGAGTAATGCTTTTTAAAATACACTATCGAACGTATATTAAAATAAATATCCTGCTGTGATAAAAATTAAAATCAGTTGTGGGTAGTTTTAGGAAACCGAGAATGTAGGAACTGCGAAGGGCCTAATGGATACAGATATGATCAAGATTTGCGTCAGTATTTGCCGATCCGGCCCAACTTGACGGTAGTCTTAGCACTAAGTGAAATACAATGTGTCGACTAGCGTCCTTCACTGGCATAGCCAACGGAGTTGCAAATCTAAGAACATGGCTGTTAGGACCAAGACTCCTTGCTTGAGAGTTGGAGATTATCCCTCTGTTGAAAGTGCAAGAGTACACTAGGTAAGCACCACACCTTTCCTACGGACACCAACCTTAACCAACAGCCACCACGTATACCCTGTATGGACCTCACCAATACCCGGCTACAGAGATGGCTCCAGTATAACCAAGGACACTAGTTAGTCCTTCGACAAGTACCCAACTTGCCTATCCAGATTTATTGCCTGCACAACGGAGAACTGGTTCCTCCAATACCCTGAAAGCCCTTTGTCTGAAACTAGTTAAGCCCAACCAGACCAGGTTGCCCATTTAACTCCAAATTATCTTATTTAAGAAAGGACAGCCAGCTGGATTTTGAGAGAAATGCAACTTATGCTTTCTCCTTTATTCCTATTTCCGTAGGACGTAGAGACAAAATACAATCGAGGTGACAAAAATAAGTTGGGCAGTGGCGATTTAAAGAAGATAAACAACAGCAGCTTATAAAAAGTAGAATGTTTATTCTCATAATTCGCAGAGAGAGAGAGAGAGAGAGAGAGATGCTGGGAGAATAAACTAACTTGACAATTTTGAAAAAGCAGAGTCTTTCCAACAGGAAAAAATCCATCTGGTAACCACGAACTAAACTTAAACTCCCATATTCATATAAAATCAAAATAGATTTGAAATATATTTATGGACAAATTTGTATGAAAGATTTGTCATAAAACATATTTCAAAGTAATTTTATTTTCTATGAATACGACAGAAAGTATTGTGGATACTTCAAAACTATCGATGTTGTGTAAAATTTACTTGATTGGATAAAGAGCGATAACACTACTCTGAAAGTAAGGGCAAATGCGAAAAATGCATTTGCACTTATAAGACATGAATATTCGAAGCAGGTCCTCCCAAGAAGAGAATAGATTATACAGTCAGAAAACTGCCGAGCAGGTACCCAGAACATATACAGTAACACTAACTGCAGTGCAAACAAGCAGACACTCACTTCGACAGTCAAACATGGCGAAATGTATTTAACGAGTGATAATACGTATCTGGGAGTGAGGAACACGTCTCAGGAAAAGAGGAAACCGGCGAAGAAGGTAAAGGAGAACAACCCTGAAATCCTGTACAACTACAAAAGGGAAAGTAAAATCTTGTAATTGACGTACAATCTAGTAGATCCCCAGGGCATAAGGTCAACTGGAGAGCAACCTGTCAAATACTCTACTGGGGTTCAGCTCTGGAAGAACAGAATCGAAACAAGTTAGGGTCAGGCAATGGTTTCTGTAAATCTCAAAGACTGACGAGGAACAACTATAAGCAGGAAGGTTCGGATAAGACGCTGACACGACAGCACACAACGTGTACGAATGTCCAGCCCTGATAACACTAGAGTAAGGACCATGTATCACTAGTAATGAAGAAAAAGCACAATGTTAATCGAAGTTTTTCAAGTCAATGGGGAAAGAAACCTGATTAAAAAAAGAAAGCTGTCTGCTTTGGAACTCTTCTAACATGTCGTAAAGTCTAAGAGAACATAAACATACTTTAATAAAGTTTCCCACATTCGGCCTAACTTCACCACCTCCAAAATGCTCAGTATTTATGTTTGTTATTATTTCCGCTTTCATACTTCTACCTTTTCAGATTATTAAACCCACTTTCATAGGGAAGGCAAAAAAAAACTTAAACATTCATCACTCGTTTTGTAGTTTTCATGATGATAAACTGTCAGTCAGGATTTCATTTCATTTCAATAAATTATTCCCTTTATGCGTGGTTTCAGTTATGTGCGTGAGTTTTAAACTATAAAAATTTTTAAATGTATTTAAAACAAATTATTCACACTCATATATCATTTAATTTCATTTTTTTTTTTTTTGCGTTGAGGGTTTTATTAATTGAATAAAACATCCAAATGTCAAAAAAAAAAACATTTTTACATGCACATTTTACTTAAATAAAACTCAATCATTTAGTACGAAATTAATATTGCATTAAATTGTTTAATGAAATGTTAAAATTGATTAATAACAAGCAGGTTTTGATAGCTTACAAGTAATTTTATTGTTTTATAATTTTAAGGCTTTTCAGACAAAAACATATTAAATTTATTAATGTGGAGGGAGGTTGTCAAACAGAGGCGTATCACTTTAACTTTTAAGCACTTCAATTTAATAATGAAAAGAAATGAAATTCGCCAAAATCGCTCATTTAAAAAAAAAATGTCGCTTAATGCATCAAAACACCACTGAAACTGAAAAAAACGCCAATTTTAAAGAATCGCTAAAAAAAACAGTTATTGTTTGTAAGTTAGGTTAGGTTGCACAGACTGCGGTATGAGAAAACCGACTCACTTGGGTCCTGAATGGTCCCTTTGTGCTGCCTGAAAAGGAACGTACAAAGTATCATTCAGGCTTCCATATTCCCACCAGATTAATCCCCAAAGCACTCTAAAAATCGCATAAACGAATTTATCCTGGCAACATCACAGACCGATAGATCTGCAAGAGTGTGCAGTCTCGGACTGAAAACAAGAGCCGCTTTGTTTCCACACAGAGCCAGACAATGGCAGAGCAAATGCTCCATCATTTTCTCTTCTTATTCATCCTGATAATTTCTACAGAAGTCATGGTATGGAAGATTCAATCTCTTAGCATTGGTCCATAACACAGTGCCATGTTAGCACAGCCACCAGTGTGCCCAGCTGTCCTCGGGAAAACCATAGCAGATCTCCTACTGTCATACTGATGCCATAATGTCTTCGAAATTGTGCAAGTGACCTCGTTAGATCATCTCGTCTGCCCGGCACGTTGAAATATAGCCCTGCAGCAGTTTCACGGGACTCCCACCCGCTTATCTATCTCCCGGTCTCTCAGCCGAGTTCCAGATCCAGCGAGTTTATCTGCAACTATGGTTCCGGGTATGCCCGAGTGTAGATCTAGGTTGGATGTATCACCATCCTATCTAGAAATGTCCGGCATTCACGGACCATGCGGCCTTGCTTTCAGTACATATCCGGATATCCTGTCCGTATAACCTGTGATACCTTATCCAGCCCACCGCACTTTTAATAGCTGAGATTACAGCCAGAATTATGATATATTGGTTCTGTATCCTTCTGTAACTTTATCCTGATCTGAAATTTAGGTATAAAGACGCCTCTCCCAACTCCAGTGTGACTTTGACCCGTCTGTATAAAGCAGTTTTGTAAGAATGCTCTTTTAAAAAAAGCTGCTTACAGCAGAGGTATAACCAAATTCCTATTCGGAAGTATTTTACCTTTAGAAGCTAACAATTTTAAAATACACAATTTTCAATGTCTTATAATAAAACCTGCACTTGCTAGAGATTTTTGTAAGCTAAACAACTAACTTTCTTTATTTTGTTTTTAGTTTCGTTGAGCCATCTGGCTTAAGCTAATCTTGGCAACAATTACAATTCGTATTCTGCAACTTAAGAGTGGGACGGCACTTATTTGTTTGGCTAATGCCTAGCTTATCTCAAATCTGTGACTTTCCTGGACAAGATTATGTGATTTCTGTATGTAATTACAGTAAAAAACACATCAAACATATGCAACACACATGGCCAAAATTCCGCTACATTTTTTGCTGACTACCAAACATATAATTAGGTTCATATCCCGACATTAATTTTTCTGTTTTTATGCTCGCATATATTATATCACTCTCTTTCCATAGAGTTACCCTTCAGCAATATCTTCGCGATGAAATAAAATAATAATTAATATAATTAAACGAATTTCAATTCAATAATGCGCCTACTTAATACTAGAGACGCTGCAGTATTGTTTGAAAAAAATAAGACCTGAAATTACAGAATTGTGAAAAATAAAGTTTTCCATCTCTAAATTTTTTTCAACACCTGTATTATCTTCTCTGTACCTTTCCAAACATTAACTTTTTAAATAATCATGAATAGCTTCTAACATAATTCTTGGAAAAAAAACGACTTTAAAACGACTTAAAACACACAGGTAAACAGAGGGTCATCGCATATGAAATAAAATTTTAATGCAAAACAAGCAAAAGTGCTATATTCGGCTACGCCGAATCTTATATACCCTTCACCATCTATGAAAATCTAGTAGTATTAAATCTGTAGAATTAAAAAGTATGAAAAAAATAAAGTACAATATAAGAGTATATATAATTTTACATTAAAACGTCTACGGTTACGCATTTTTAGTATTCCTTAAAGATCTCTTCAAAAGCTTTTAATTAATACCCATATTGATAATTTAACTCGAAAATTATGGGCGAGACCAATTTTTTCACATGATGTTTTTTTCTAGTTTTAATTTTCTATGGCCCCATACATTTGTTCTTTTGGTTGGAGTTACTTCATTCTTTCGTGGTGTTTTGCCGGCTGCCTCAAGGACATGAACCGATCTTGCTGCTTTCCAATAGCACCTCTTTCGATACTATGTCTGATCGAATAGTGTTTTTAAATTTTCTCTACCTGATCCAGTGCCTTTGCAAAATTGATTTCAACACAAACACGGACGGACAAACGGACATCGCTCAAAAGACTTCGCTATGCATAAGAAGCCAAAATATATATACTTTATGGGGTCGGAAGTGAATATTAAAGAAATTACAAACAAAATGACAAATTTAGTTATACCCTTTTACCACTTTTTGTTGTTAAGGGTTAAAAATGCTGATAGATAGAGAAATGTGTCTTCCATGGGGACACCCTTTAATTTCTAATTTCAACCATTAATTTTTTTATGCAATTTTTTGAGGTATTTTTTTTCTCAATTTTATATTTAAGTTACAGGGTTATGCGTTATTTAAAAGTAAACATAAGCAAACAAGCAAACAAAAATTTCATGTTAGTTTCATGAAAAATTGCATAGTGTAAATACCATAATAGAGTACTCACTTCTAGAAAATTTAAAATTTTCTGCCCCTTACTACTCACGTATGTTATCTGGGGACACCCTTTAATTTTAAAACTTATAAATGGCATAGCTTTAAAAATCCTAAATCGGTTTAAAATATAATTTATATAAATCAAGTTAACTTCATCTTCATCTTCGGGGACTCTCTTTCTAATTTGTATAGTGTATGTCTACAACAATTCAAGAAATAAGATAATATACGTTAAATAACTCTACCTATAGGGCCACCCTTTATTTTTTAATATAGTCTTTTTTAACGTTTTGTTATTGGGGTCTTTAGCTTTACAAATATTATAAAAACTTGAAATTCGGCGCCTTTAAAACTCAAAATAGACATTCAAATCAGGCATGTTACATGAGGCACCCTTTATTTTTTCAATTATTTTTTTTTAAATGCCACGAACCTGTAAGCATAGCCTTTCAATTGAAAAAAATTTAAAACGGTTTAAAAATAAGTTCATATAAGTCAAGTATACGTCTTCTATGGGACACCCTTTAATTTCTAATATTTTAATTTTTTTTTTTTTAATTTCTAATATTTTTTTTATATTGAATGTGTTACTATGACATATTCAATATAAATTTCAATTATCTATCTATAAAGGTGTAAGCAATAACGCAACCTATAGGGACACCCTTTAATTTTTGAGTTTAGTTTTTTATAACGTTTTGTTATTGAGAGGATGTATCGTTATGTAGCTTGAGAAAATTTAAATTTCTGCCGCTTACAAGTCAAAAGTTATTCATAAAGTGTGTTATATGGGGATACCCTATATTTTTTAGACTTATAAAAATATTTTTTTAATAGGACCAGTATGTAAACAACAGAAGAAACAAAACTTCAAGGAACACAAATTAATGGGTAACCTTCTCCTATTTTTTTTTTTGGAAAACGGTAAAAAGCAGCAAAGCCCTGACTGAGTCCTCTTCTCTTCAAGACCTTACTCAACCCTGAGATATTTTTTTAACAAAAAAATCTACTTGAGAAAACGTGCTTTCAATATTATTTTTTAATTAAATAAATGGGGTTTCAACCTTTAATTAATCAAAAAAAAAAAAAAACCTATTTTGGCCCATACACCCCTGCTCTGCTTTAATTTTAAACAACATATTGACATTTTTTTAGCATATCAATGCCGTTTAATGCTAAAAATAAATTAATATTTGCTTTTAATATTTATTTCTTTTATAAAATTTTTAAGTTTTTTACTTTAAACATTTTCTAGGAATTTTATTGATTGTTTTCAAAGCAAAAACAAGGAAGTTTTTGTTTAATTCACACTTCAGTTGCAGCATAATGAAAATATTAATTTAAAACAAAATATTTTATGACTCAGGGTAAACTAAAAACTAAAAGGACTAGAAGTCTATATAAATTACAAATTCATAACACAACTCTGTAAATTATTACAAAAAAATGATTGTCGGTCCACATCATAATCATAAAATATGTAAAAATTATTATAAAAAATTATGATGACTTTTATAGTCCCACAGGTAATGATGATGATGATGAAAAAAGTTACAAATAAAAGACAAACAATAATAGTTACAAAAAGAATTATATTTTAAGACTTAAGTTTCCATTACCCGTTTAGAATCTTAATGACGAATTAACGAATGTTTTAAACCTTTTATAACGCAATTTGTTATTTTTTGTATGTAATTTTGCCTTCAAATTTAAAACGGCATCAAATAAATGGTTTATTTAATTTTTAACTACGTAAACGTTAAATTGGTAAATGTTAATTTATTATAAACTTATTTTTTTTTTTTTCTTAAACCAGCGACGAAATACAGAACGGTAAGCAGTTTAATAAAGTGGTGATTTGTTTTTCTATAGTTGTGAGGAGGATAATATTTCCTACGTCATAAATGTATAAGGCACCTCCAAGACAGTTGCCTTTACACAGCCTGAATAATTACAATTGGGTGTTATTTTTTATTACATAATTTAAATTGTTACACGTAGAGAAAAGACATTATACAAAAAAATTATAATAAAAATATAATGAAGAAAAGTAGATTTTAAGTGCCCTAAAAAAAGCAACTGTCAAAACTCTATATAATTTTAAAAATTATAACAAACAAACAACAGACAACTATAGCTCCCAATAACAAAAAGTAAAAGAAAAATTAATCTATAAATTAAAGGGTATCACCGTAGGTGACTTTAATTGAGCTATCTTTTGAACCGTTATACACAAACGGTTAAACATTGAAGAGAATGTTGATTATAATAACAAGTATAAGCATTTAAAATTATAAGTTAAAGGGTGTCCCAATAGTAAATATAATTTGATGTATGTGGCCAAACTTTTGAACCGTTATAGACAGACAGCTGAAATTTACAAGGAATCTGTACTGATAACTCCGCTATAATAACAAGTATAAAATTAGGATTAGTAAATTAAAGGGTGTCTTTATAGTTGATGGTATTTGATGTATGCGGCCGAACTTTTGAACCATTACAGACAGAACGCTGAAACTTAAAAGAGATCTGTATAGTAACAGGTATCGTTATAGTAACAGGTATTAATATTCAAATTATAAATTAAAGGGTGCCCCATTAGTTTATTTAATTAAATATAGATGGTCATACAGTTGCAGACAGGCGGTTGAAACTTACAAAAAACCTGTATTGCTAACTCGGCTACAATAACAAGTATAAAATTTAAAATTACAGGGTATCCCAATAGTTATGATTAAATTTAATGTACATATGTGGCCAAACTTTTGAACCGTTATATACAGACATTTGAGACTTACAACGAACCTGTATTGATAAGTCCACTATAACGACTAGTGCACAATTTGAATTTTAAATTAAAGGGTGTTCTCAAAATTAATGTAATTTGACCTATAAACAAACACTTATAAATTAGACAGAATGTCCACTACTTTTTTTTGGTACAATAAGAAGTCTAAAAATTTAAATCATAAATTAAAGGGTGTTACAATAGTTGATGTAAATTGATGTATACGACCAAACTGTTGACGATTGAAATTTACAAAGAACTTGATAGCAAAGTCTACAGCAAGTATAAAATTTGAATATGAAAACAAAAGGGTGCCCCTATAATTGATGTACGAGTATATACATGTTACAGGCAGACAGATGAACTCTGTTTTGAAGTCGACTTTTTTTGCACCAATTTTTAATTTCATATCATTTTGCTGGTGACGACACAAGAATTATCGAAAGATGTTCAGTAAAACGAATTGATTAAGAAACATCTTTCAAAGATGTCAAAAGGTGTTAACTTTTAGCCCTGTATAATTCTTAAGGAAATAACATTAAAATCTTCGCAATTTTATGGCAGATGTAAGATACTGATCAGTATAAAAGGGCTGTTAGATAAATGAAGAATACTACGACTAACAAACGTAGTGTGTGTGAGTAAGCGTGGTAAGACAAACTAAAAGGAAAATTTGCTAATGGTTGTTGATTAAGGACATTGACTGCACTGCATCTTCTGGATTTTTTAATAGAAAAAAAAAAGATCATAAGTTCAAACCACAAATAAAAAAAATGATAAACGCTGCAGCGGTTGAGTTGTCAAGATTTCTACATAATAAGAAACAGTAATTCCAATCCTCGCCCATCCATTGAGTATGAAGTCAAGCAAATAAAAGTTTTAAAGCTGAGACCCATAGTTTCTTTTCTAACGGTACAAATTTGTTTTCAAAAACCAAAAAAAAAAAAAAGACATCGGCTCGTATTACTTGACTGAAAATAGTTTCATACCCCGTCGGAGCCTAAGCGAAGAAAGTTAAACCCCATGTTTTCTATACGAGAAAGATCATTCATCAGTTCAAGTTCTTTCGGAGCCATGGATAATTTCGGTCAGAATTCACTATCAATGTTGTAAGTTTGCATCATCTCGAAGTAAAAATATTGTGATTTGAAACCAAAGAACAAGAACGAAACGATAAAGGAGAGTTTATATTCCTAATTAAAGGAAAACAAAATCTTTTTTTAAAAGCCGACTCACTGGTTGTAAATTTATATTTAAAAAAAGGGAAGAAGAAGCTTTTTTTAAGTTTACCACCAGTTGAGGGCAACGCTTTGAATTGCAAATTCAGGAGCACAGCTAGAAGGGCCGTGTCTCTACTCTTTGCTTAGGAGCCAGAGACTATCTGTTAAGAATGCAACTGCCCATAGGAAGAATCTAATACTTTCCTCGATGGGGTAAAATTTTTATTAAAATTTTAGTTTTTAGTAAAAAAGCTAAAATTTATTTAAAAGACGAGATGACCCTATAAATCTTTATATTTAAATTATTAAAATTTTATAGATATTTTTTATTATAATAACTGGTGCATGAATCGTAATCTCTGCGGGCCACCGGCCCCCGTGGTATCAGTACTTGAGCCACTGGTTGGACTTCAAAGCTCCTTATCGTCCAGTTTCGGGCCCCGTAAGTCCAGGCAACTGATGCCGCCTTTTATCCCCCGAAACCAAACGCTAAGTTGTGAAAGTCACTGAATCTAAATGTATCCCAGGTGGGAATTGCCTTATGGCGTTTGATTATGGGGCACTTAATTTCTTTTAAAATTAAATAAAGTAAAAAATGCCAAAATATAATTTAGCAATTAATGAATACAGCCTCCCGGTAATTAAAATATGACCCTTCGCAATCATCTCAACATGTCATTGGTTAAAGCTGAAGAACAATGTTCCCCTAATCGAACACCAAAGAACTGAAAGCTTAATGAAAGCAGTTAATATTAGAAATATTTATTAAAACTGGCTAAACTTTATAATGTATAACTGTGAGATATTCCTTTTAGACTTTCCTATCCAAAGGCAAAGAGTATAATCCTATTATTTTCGCTACAATATCTGTCCGCCCGCTTGTCACAGCCCTTTCTCTCTGGAATTATAAGAAGTACACTCTTGAAGTTTTTACAGAGAGTATATTACTCTAGTACTATAATAGCAAATTGTAAAAATTAAAGGGTATTTCAAAAGTAACGTGATATTCATACAAATATTTTAATTTTTTTTGAACTGTGATAGGCAGGCACTTTAAATTTAGACGGTGTAAGTAAAACTATATCCGCTATAACAATAAGTACCAAAAACAAAACTTTAAATTAAAGGGTGCCCCATTAGTGACATCATTTTCACATACGCAGCCTTGTTTTTGAACCGCAATAGACAGACCCTTTAAGTTTAAAGTATGTTAATGACCGCTAGGAGGTCAAGAATTTTTAAAATACAACTAAAATATAAAGGGTGTGCCTATAGTGAAGAGATTTTATTGCACCTTGCTTTAGCTTTTCTATTGTAGCAGACATTTAGAATTTTGATAATTATAAACATAGAGTATGAACAAAATATGTTTGCTATAAAAATGATTGTGAACAATAAATTGAAAACTTAAAGGGTGGTCCATAGAAGCCATGCCTTTGACGAATATGGCTTTATGTTTTAAACAGTTGTAAGCAGACACTTGAAATTTTTAACAACATAAAAGAAACATATAAAGTGAAAAATTAATAGGTGCTCCATTGATGGTACGGAAGGAACCCCTTCGTGTGTTAGTTGAGTAAAACTCATACTTTGCGGATTTTTGTTACTTAATTTAAGTATATTTTACGCTATTCCTGGGTTTTTTTCCTTCTTTGTTTGTTAACCAAAAAACCCCATTTTTTCTCCGAAAAAAAGATAAACTAAACGCCACACTGTTTAAAAATCTCAAAATATCCAAAAATATTACTGAAACAAATAAAAATCAAAATTAAATCGATTTGTTATCAATAATACCACGTTCACTTAACAATTCCTCTAAATGTATTAAACAATTATTGAATAAAGAAAACACCAAAGCTTGAAAATAAAATCAAAATACTTGAGTCCATAAACAAATCAGTATGACGATAAAGTAACTCCGCACAAACTCTGAAAGAACACATTATGAATGTTAAATTAGTGTATGAACGGACGGACTTTTGAATGGACAGACATATGAATAGACAATTACTACAAACAGCTACAATTACTTTAGTGATATAAAAACAACAATTATTAAGCGGGATGATGATTATCATTGAGCAAACAAACAAAAAAAATAATAAATAAATAAAAAAAACACCAAAAACGGAAAAAAACACAAAAATCATGAGAAATCGAATCGAAACATTTTATTATTTTGTATTCCGTTTAGAAGATATGGCTTTTTTGTTGTTGTTGTTTTTGTGTTAATTTTTGCACTAGCCATTCCTGTGCGCTCAACAGTCGGTATATAAATCTAACACAAATCAAGGAATAGACATCATTACTTTGGTGGAAACTTAAGTGTTAAGTTTAGCTCCAGTGCTGTCTGTTGTTTGCATTCGCGAATTTAAATTGTTAAAATTTTTCTAAACAAAAACCAAAAACAAATAATTTTAAAAAATATAATTTTTTTTTGTTTAAAGGATAAAAATAAATTTTGAAAAATAAAAAATCAAAATGAAATTCAGTGCTACTTTTGCTTTGGCGGTAATTGTGAGTGTTGTTGCCAGCAGCAGTGCCTTTCCAGCTCAAAAAAGTATGTGTGTTACAAAACAAATTAAATAAAAAATTTAGAAAAAAAAAGTGGTAAATTTGTATATCCTTTGAAATTTTTAAAATTATTCGAAAATTCACAATTGAGAGTTAAAAATTTAAAATTTAATCCAAAAAAAAAATTCAAAAAATTTATCATAAAAAATTACTTCTATATAAAAGAGAGAACGAGAAAGAAAGAGAGTCATTAAGAGAAAACCAAATATTTAAGCTTTTTTTAAAATTTTAATTTTTTCATTTTTCAAAATCTTTTACAAAATTTCCTTTATCTAAAAAACATTTTGGAAAATCAATTAAAACAGAAAAAAATTTTAAAACGATTTTTAATTTTTAATTTTTTAACAGTTTTTCAATTCAATACAAAATAATTTTTTTTAACACTCTTCAGTTTTTCTTTAATTTTATTTTTTCTGTTCGAAAAAAACCTAATTAAACCATATTTCAGTATCGTTAGAGGATCAAAAAAAAATGTTTAAATCGTTAGTTTTATTAGTGGGTAAGAAATTCGAAAATTGTTGAGCCTAAACAGCTCAAGCAGAAGCCATCCACCTTAAAATTATAAAACGCTGGAGTATACTCCAGACATTTCATTTTTATGAGATGTTACTTTCGTGGCTGAAATATCTTTTACAAAGGTTCCCCTTAAAATTGGGAACCACCTGAAAGTCCTTAAGGCCTCTATACTCTCCTTAATAAGAGAATCCTGTTTAGTCTCATGATATTTTCCAAATATAATTTGTGCTCAAAACTTGTTCCCTTCAGGGATTATTATTTCGAACTCCCACGTTTCTAATCATTTGCGAATCCTTGTAGTTAAAAAATAAATTTTTAATATTTTTAATAAAGCACAACCTAAAGTAGCCCTCACATACCTTATAATAATATATTTTCCAACGAAACAAAAAACTTTTTGTCGAAATTCGATCTATCCACATGTTTTCGAACCGACCTTTTACAAATTTGTACTTTCTCGATTGCAAACCAATTGCATAGAGTCCTTAAAAAAACATTTTCTTTTTATTACAAGACTATCCTTAATAAAACTAAAAAAACACAAAACTCTCTTCACAAGCTTAAGTGCCGTCCACTTCTTAATTGATTTTGTTTTTATTTATTTTTTTTTTTTTTTTTTTTGAAGCGAATAAATTAAAGTCTCAAGCTCTAGGACTTTCTAAATATTATAAAAGATTCGAAACTCTTCTCATAAGAGGACTTCCCTAAAGTTCTTCAAGAAAAATGTATACGAAATTTCATCTTTCCAGAGCTGTTTATCCTACCCCGTACACAACTATGTACATATATTTTTTTCGAAACGTTGAAACAAAAGACGAGTTTCAACTTTTTTAAATGTGAATAATTCAAACAACAACAATATTATCTTAAGCGAGAAAAATTTTGTATGAAAATTTGATCTCTCCAGCAGTGTACCCATTCTCCTAATAAAATTAGTAACAAAAAAAATTTGTTCACACAACTCTCTTCACAATTTTGAGAGCCGACCACTTCCTATTTTTAACTTTTTTAAAATCAATAAACCAAAATTAATATATTTATATTCAAAACTGTCTTAATAATTTAAAAGACTTTACAAGCTTCTTATTATGTACTAAACAACATTTTTACACAAAATCGGATCAATCTAGCAGTTGTTGACTCAGCAACTGCACAGGAAAGCTTAGAATAACCTGAGTATTATTAAAAGTCCTAAAGTCCTGCTTATTAAAAGACATTTAAAGTTGTTTTCTAATCGTTAGTTTTTTAGTTATATTCGCGACTTTATAGTAATAAATCTTTCAAAGTTACAATAAATTTTTAAAACCGAAAAATTGAGGTTATAAAATCCTCCCTGTTTGTTTAAAATTCTAACCAAAAATTTTCGACTTAAAAACCACTTTAAAGGCAAAATTTCTTACTTAATACTTATTTAAATATCACACTAAAATCCGTTAAATTGAAAACCCATTCGTTCTCAAATTTTGCCCAGATGTACAAATTTTTTTTCCAATTAAAAACCGAGCAATAATTATATTTTGATTTTTTGTTAATTTATTATAAAATAGAAATGATTTACTATCAACGTCCGGCTCAATATTATGCTGCCCCTCAACGTATGATGTATGTTCAATATATGCATCCATCACCGTATGCTCGTTCAACGCAAGGTGCTGAAGCTTTGGTAGCTGGCGAATCTGTTGCCACTGGTACCTATTTAGAAGGTACAACATTAATAGTTCTGTCCCCAAAATTGCTTACATAAGTTGCTAAACATTTCTTTTTATATTTATTTTTAGATTGTGATCATTCTGAGTCTGATATTTCTGCAGCTGGTCCAGCACTTGCCTACGAAGCTCCTGCTAGAGATGATCTTGTAACTGAACGTGGCGAAGATGTTTTGAGCGAAGCTGAAGCTGAAGCATATCCTGCTCCTGAAGAAGCGGTGCCCGCTTTTGGAGTACCCGCTGATGTTGATATTGTTGACGAAGAAAATGAAGTATCCAATGATGATGCTAAAGTTCCACGTGACTTGAATTTAGATGCTGCTAATAGCAATGCTGCCGGTGATTCAGTTGCAGATGAAGAAGTACCCAACGTGCCGGCTACTGAGGTAGAAGCTCCTGTTGAACTTCCCGCTGAATCTCCCATTGAAGCTGCTTCAGATAGTGGTGTATCTGCTGATTTGCCTGTTGCTGCTTCTAGTGCACCTGCTGCTCAGCCCGTCAATCGTTATTTGCCTGCCAAGAAGAAGGTCTATGTTGAATTGGATCAATCCGTTGAAGATAGCGGTTTAGTCGCTGCCTCCGAAGAAGCTATCGAAGATGAAGAGGAGGAAGAACAAAATGTTCCAGTCGCTGTAGCAACTCGTGGCCCTGCTCGTCGTCCCGCTGTGAAGAAACCCGCCAAGGCAGCTGCTCCCTCCAAGAAGGAACAAAAACCCCTTCCCGTTGGCACTTTCTTCCCCATTGATTTTGGTGGCACCAAGGGTGGCGCTATTGCCATTGCCAATTCTTTTAGCACTGGTGAAGGCGGTTCTGCTACCAGTCATGCCATCGCTTATGGTTCACCCGATGCTGCCGCTCTTCGTGGCTGTGTGTCTTGCAAAAAACATTAATTTAACTGTAGCTAAGGCATTTTTTATACTCTAAGCCTTTAATCTGTGTCCTTATTTATCGGTCTTCATGATCCCAATAGCTTTTTCTTATCCGAATTTTATTTTGAAATCTAAATAATAATGTTTTATTGATTTTATTAGTTTTTTAGTCCAATTGTAAAAATAAAACGAAACCCGCCACGAAAAAAAATAAACAAAAAATTATCCTTTAAAAAAATATTGAACTTATTTCTGTCATCTTAAATTCATCTTTAAATAGTCAACTGAAAAGTTCAGTTGCTTTAAAGTAATAAAGGGAGCTTCTCTTGTTTAATGTCTTTTTCCATCTTCGACTGCCACACCTCAATCGAATCCTTGTAACTGTAGCATTTAAACTATTTTTTTTACACTTAGACTTCCTTCCTTCTCCTAATCTTTGGCTTATTATTTTCCTTTATCACTCACTTTTCCCTCCTCTTTTGAACTTAAAACAGAAGGGAGCGACTACATTTTTCATAATATAAAAGGCCACAACTGACTAATTCAATACAATTCTACAATTCGTTCGTAACACAAAGGGACCAATCAATAGACCCAAATGGGATGTGGTAACACGGCTGCTTGCCTACCTACGAGTCATTCTTAAGAAAATTTGATGGAACTCTGAACTATTTACAAAAATCGCAAAAAAAAAATTATGTTTGGGTGCCTCACTGTCACACAAGAAAGATGCATGTCAAAATGCAACTCTGATCGTCTAGAAACTATTATTTTATAAAGTTTTTAATAAATTAGCAAATCGGGCAAACCTGTAAAAAAATCTGTCAAACATTTTATTTTAATACATACTTCCCTAATTACTAAATCTTATACAGCCCAATTATAAACAAAAATTCCGTGCGAGTTCTTTCACTTTTCCCTTTTCTCTAATTATAAATTTTTTCCCCTTTTGATTGACTGCAGAAAGTGAAAAAAATTCGGGGGAAAAAAATAGGTATTACCAATTATAAAATAAAAATTATATGAAAATAAATAAAAAACTCCCTTCAAAATACGATGTTGCCACATTTTTATAATTTTATTCCCACGGAATTCATAATTGGAGGAATCTTTTCTCGAGAAAAATTTTATCCGTGGGAAAGAAATTCCGTGAGAATATTCATAATTGGGCTGATAGTGAATAATGACCTTTAAGGCCAGGACTTACTATCATACTCAGTCGTACGATCTGTCAAAAATTGCATGAGTGCTAAAAAAAAAGTATGATAGTGTGGATTAAAAGAGTATGTGTGTGACAGACTTTTTGACAGGTCTGTACGATTTTATAATCTTTTAAAATAATTCATAAATAAAATAGTTTTCTCTATGCGATCAGAGTCGATTTTTTTAAGATGAGGAAAAATAAAACAACAAAATATTTGAATAATAGTGTGGCACCTACGACACAATTTTTTAGCGATTAAGATTAAATCGTGCGATTGTGTATGATAGTGAATCCTGGGGGCTTATTCTGAATTGCGATGCGAAAGTCAATGCGATGCGAAAATACATAAATGCGAACAATTGCTATTCTGTATTGCGATATTTGCAAAGTGTTTTGTTAATCGCATTTTAAATGCGAAAAGTTGGCAAGTCGGTATTCTAAATTGCGAAAACAAATGTCAAATTTGCAAAATTTATTCGACAACAAAATAGCATTCGCAAAGTACAAATATCTAAGTGAAAGATAATATTTTATTTATTTATTTATCATATATTTATTAATTAATTCAAGGGAGCAAGCAATAAGACCACCAAACTGCGTCAATTTGAAATAAAGATAGAATTTATAAATAAGCACAGCCATTTGGCAAGAGGCCTTTTGAAAACACCACATGCACGTCAGTCGGCAAATACTTTGTGGCAAACGTTAACTGTGGAACTAAATATCAATGGACCACCTATTAAAGAAGCTCCAGGATGTAAAAAAGTATGAAATATATAAACCAGTTCAAAAATAATTGACTTCAACTTTAATTTTAATAGGTTTGGGCCGATTTTAAAGTACACACCAAACAGAAGCTTATACGAACTAAATTCGACATTGGCGGTAGCTCATCAAGATATAATCTACTTAGAGGAGAGATACAGTGCCACTTTCTAAACAATTTTATAAACTTTTCCTTTCTAATTTTTTAAGCACAAGGTTTATAAATAACAAAATTTTTTTGAAAAAAAAAACTAATCATATATAAATTAAAATTTTATTATTTATAAACTGACCTTGTGCTTAAAAAATTAGAAAAGAAAATTTATTTAAAAAGGTCAAAAAAAACATTTATATATAAATTTTATAAACAATTTTTACAGCCAAGCACAAAAAATTTATTTATTTTTTATTTGACGTTCGTTGACACTTACGTTTATTTGAGCAGCGTTGCCACGATTTGAAATAAATTGCGAATGCTATTGCGAAATTCTAACAGAATACCAATTTTCTTTCGCATCGCATTTCATTTGCTCATCGCATTAACTTTCGCATCGCAATTCAGAATAAGCCACCTGGCCTTTAACACTCATCTGTCAAATTGCTCTTTGTTCAGGGTTGCCAAAACAGCGATAAATTCAATATTACATTTAGTTTGAAACAGCCCTTTTATGTGCTAATCCATTTTATAACGCCAAAAGGTAAAATTGTTTTATTCGAAGAGGACACACAAACTTGTGATGTTATTTTCTCATGGAACCATCAATGATAATCAATCATAAGGTATTGGGGGGAGCGTAGGGAAAATTATTAAATATTTTATTGAGTGTGAAATAAGTTTCCTTTTCATTTGAGTACTTAAAGTTTGATTTTTGATGACTGATTGAGTCGACAATATGAAACATCAAACTTTCCTCTCTCTGAGAGGATTTAGATATTTCAATTTGTTTTTTTTTTTTTTATTTTTTATGTTTAAAAGGCAATTGATTTTTTTATTTATTTTATTTACGATATAATTAAAATTTATTAGCTTATTTAAAAATTTCGGTCGAAGTTTTCTGCAGAGCTAAGTAAGCGGTAGCGAAATGTCCATCGAAATGTGCTTTCAGCTTTAATAATCAAAATGGGTAAATTTAATAATTTTGATCGGAATTATGGCACGATTGAATTAAAGTTCAATTAATTTAATATCTCTGCGGTTTAAATTTAATTAAAATTTATTTATTTGTTATATATTTCTTTATTTTTAATATATGAATAATATATTGACAATTTTTTTTATTTTCCATATATATTGCATTATTCTTATTTTTTAATGTTTTTGTTTATTTTAATTTAAAGTGATTTATTTTTGAAATAGAAATTTAAAACTAATAAAAACTGGAAAAATTATTTTATTTGAAAATAAATATTAAAAAAAAATCTAATATAAATTATCCGTCCAAAACCTCAAGGAACAAATTTTTTTAATTAACTAAATAAGGAAAACATTTTCCATTTTAAAACAATATTAATCAATAATTTTGTTTATTTTGTTATAAAGAAAAAACTAATAAATTGAAACATTTTTGTTTTTTTTTATATTTCAATTAAAAAAAAAGAAAACAGAAATTAGAGAAAAGCAAGCAAACGCTATCAGTAACCATATTTATCTTGCAAAGAAGACATAACATCATTGGCCAAATTGCTTAAACGACCGGCAACTTTATGCACTCCCTGACGTACACTTTCTTTAACATCATCCAAGTCGGGAGTTTGGAAATTAGCAGTATTGTAACCTAGAAAAAAAATCATTATAAAATTGTTTAGGGAAAAAAATCGAAAATGTTAACCTCTTGAACCTGTTCGTTGACTTGTCCCATCACCAAAATAATCCGAAGACGATATGGAGCTTGAACCTTGGAATCTAGATAAATTTGCACTTACATCTGGTTGTGATTGGCTGTCGTTAAAATATTGATCCGAACCAAAGCCCTTAGCACTGCCAAATTTCTTTTGAGCCGCATTATCTTCATAATTATTAGAGTTTTTATTTTGTGTTGCATTCGATTTGCGTGCATAGCTGTCATAGCTGGTTGAAGAAGGCAGTGATGATTTTGTTTTAGTTTTCAAGCCTGCACCATCATCGCCAGCACCTTCATTTCTACCAAACATTGATGTTATTTTGGAGTGTGTTGAGCCAATGGGTTCAATCGTTTCAAAGCCCATCATTTCCAATTCATGTTTGTCGATTTTTGAATTGCCACTATTCGAGAAAAGGCCATTACCAGTGCCGCCACTGCTGTTGCTACCGCTATACATACTAGAATAGTCATTAAAGAAGCTGTCGTTATCAAAGGTCGAAAGCTTGTTTAAAGACGAAGAAGAGTTTTTAGGTGCTGGAGCTTGTTGTATTGTCTCCATGTCACTTAAAACGGAATGGGAAATGTCAGCGCTGAAAAATAAAGTGAAATAAAATGTTTTAAATGCAGATCTCATATTTTATTAGGTTTTTAAAATGTCATATTTTCTTTAAGGAGTAGAAAAAACTAATGCCTTTTTTTATTATAAAAAATCTGAGCACAAAAATTTCTATATCTTTTATTTTTTGATTTTTTTTTTCTTTTTTTTTTTTTTTGTAAAAAGAGGAGTCCCTAAAATTCATAAAAAAAAGCTAGTGTATAAATCCTTCTTATGCAGGATTTTGACACAAAAATTTTCTTAAGCTATATTACGTCAGAAATATTTTCTTTGGCTAAATTTTGTGAAGAAAACCATTTAAAGCCATATTTTCATAAAATCACAAAAAATCTTTTCACAAAAAAATATCTCAAACTTAAGACGCCCAATTTTTCTTTCACATTTCTTAAACAAAAATTTGTTATCAAAAAAATTTATATAAAGTTTCCGCAGCTTTTTGCACAAAATTTTTTTCAAATAATTATTTATTTACAAAATTAATTCATAAAATGTAAGTAAAAGGGTGCCGGTGACAAGACCATATGAGCTCGTATTACAAAAGATATAGGTAATAATTATATATAGAGATTTATATTTCGAAAATGAGTCCTGCTAGGAGCACAACTGGGACGAACGACGAATACGTCGTCATAAATTTGTCTTATGAAGCACAATAACGACGAAAAAACTCAGCTATTTTAATTTTAAAAGTTGTTTTCTTTTTGTGAGTTGCTAAGGTGACCGTCAATTTTATATTAAACTTAAACTGCCATATTTATAAAAATTAAAATGAATTTGAAATGTGTTTTATGACAAATTTTCCATACAAATTTGTCCTAAAATGCATTTTAAATCTATTTTAATATTTTATGAATACGGTCAATAATATGTAAACTTCTTATAAATGCTGCAAAATAAATTTACTAAAATATATCTAAACTAAAGTCAAACATGACGACACTGTACTGATTTGTTCGCCGGCGTAAGATATAAAAATAATTCTATTGCAAAGTTCGCCGCGTATGACGAATTTCGTCCGACGTCATGATTATGGTTATTTTCATATATAAAAATGATGACGAATATTCGCGACCATTAAATGTAATAAAACAAAAATATTTTGTCCCAAAATTTGGCACAAAAAATATTTTTTTTTTTAATTCAGTTTAAAAAAAAAATTTTTTTAAGGGACATCTTTGCCTCAAAATTTTTTCTATGAAAAATTTATTGCTAAAAGATTTTTTCGCAAAAAAACTACTGTCCCAAAATTTGCTTGCTTTATAACTTCCAAAAAGAAAGTCCTATTTTTTATAAAGTAGTTGTTAGTCTCCCACTTTTTGAATGAAAAAAAATTGTCCCAAACAGTATTACTCAATAATTACATAACGACGGCGAAGTGAGCCGGCCTATGCAACATAATTAATTAATTATTACAAAATCTTTAGAGAAAATTCTTTTCTGGGCACCTGTCCCAAAATTAATTAAAAAAGTATTGTTCAAAATTATTACCACAGGAAAATATTTTTTCCATTACGTTTCCTAAAATTTTTGTCTTAAAACTTTTGAATTACTTTGGAATTTGGAAAATATTTTTTCAATTACTTTATCTAAAATTTTTGTCTCAAAACTTTTAACCTACAAAATCGGTCACAAAATAATTTTAAAAAATTTTGTTTCGGACATGTGAAATTCAGGAAAGTAAAATTGAAGAGGGTAGCAAAATTTATAACTTTTTCTTAAAAAAAAATAATAATATCCATGAATAATAACTCTTCATACGAAGTATTTACAGGAAAATTTTGCTTCCCTCTTAACTTTTACTTTTTGAACCAAAACATCGAAAACCCTGTGTCCCAAAAAAGTTTTTTTTTTCCAAAAATAGGACTTGTTTTACAACTCGTTGCATTAAAAAACTTTTTCCCTGAAAATATTTCTAAACTTTATTTATGAAAAAAAAAAAAAATAAAATTTTGATGTTGGCTTAGCCGGCAACTTACTTTCCTTTCAAATTAAAGCCCATGCCCAAACGTTCCATTTGTTTAGCTTTCATTGGATCAATAGCCTTTAATTTGTTTTCTTGCTGCGTTTGTTTTAATGACAAATCCTGATAGGCCAAACGCATGCTGGCAACAGTTTCAATTTCCTCTTCAGCAGTCAAAGGTTTATCAGGCACACTTGGAGCATCTTTTAATTGATTGGCCATATTGGCACGTTGTTCCATTTCAGCAAAATTTGTTTTAACTTTAGTAGCACCTAAGCCGCCTGTTTTGCGGGCACCCAACTAAAAAGTATTTTCAAAAATATAAAAAAATAAAAAATAGAGTTGGGAGAGAAAAAAACAACATACCCCGGATTTTTTGGGCTGTATTTTTCTTACACCTATTGAAGAAGTTAAAGACTGTTGTGGTACTACTGAATTTAAAAAATCTACACTAGGAGCACCGGTTAAAGATTCAGCGGTGGGTTTGTCATTTGTAGAGGGCGCTAAAGATTTACCAGGTAAATCGATCTAAAAATATAAAAATTTTTTTTAACAAATTATATTTTTTTTAAAGAACTAAAGAGACCGTTTAAGCATTGAAAAGAAAATATTGTAAGGAAACGCAATACTTAAACAGATCCTTTAAAAAATATTTTTAATAGTTTTTTATTTTAAAATTTCTTTGTTAACAATACATGCTCAATTAAAATTGTAAAATTTCTAAAAGCTGGTGCTGTTATTTGTTTAAATAATTCTTACCTTTTGCATATTATTGCTTTCGCTATTATTATTTTCAAAAAATGTATCTTTATTATTATCGTTATGGCATTGGGCAAAGAAATCTTCCTCTGCTTTGGCGTTATCATTCTTTTCCGTTTTTTCTTGATTATTATCCAAATAAAGCTGCTTCCACGAGAGCAACCAACAAACATCCAAATGGTTGAGAATTTTGTTTTTAATTAATTTTTAGTGTGTTTGTGTGTGTGATTTTTTTTCAGCATAATTTTGATTACAAGACAAAAACAAACATAAAAATAAAATTAATTGTTAAAGAAAAAAGGACATTTAAAAAAAGCAAACAAAATTCAAACAAAAAACCGAGACACAAACCATTTTTGTCTAGACTAAATATGTACATCTGAGAGTGATTGCAAAAATAGCAGCTGAAGAACAGTTTAGCATAGATTAAACAAATGACAAGCATAACGGACATATCTTTTATGACCTGAAATACCTGCGTTAACGTCAACTTGCATTTCGCTTCTATTATTGTCATTGTGTAGAATGAAGTTCCCATCACATTCTTGAAGGCGAAATGAAAAATATCGGAAGCTTTAGCAAGCATCTGATGTCTGTAGCAAGCAGCTGAATTTTATAAAAATTTAGCCTGGGGACAAATTACTCGATTTCGTTTAAAATTTCAGTAGAATTTAAATGTAGATTTTGATCGATATCGAGTGCCGTAATTCGCCCCCTTATCTTTTCAACAGATTTAATTACAAAACATTTTATAAGTTGAATTTTACTAAGCCAACCTAGACAAAAATTAGGGTTAGTATACTACTAACACAAATTTATTCCAATTTCAAGGCCTCTTTATCTCTCTCGCTCTCTCTATCTCTCTCGCTCTTTGATTGAGATTAAAGATCATGGGTGTTTTTTCTTATTATTTCAGAAAACTGGCAAATCATTATGAATAGACTCAAGTTTACTTTGAAGATTGGTCGATTGGTCTCTAGAGCAGTTAGTAACTGACCCGTTGTTTTATCACCAAATTGTGTTCAGCGATGAGGCTACTCAATTTTAGCTTAACAGGATTGTTAATAAGCCAAATTCCCGCATATGGGGTGAGACCAATCCACAACATACCTACTGCATTCAGAAGAATGCACCGTTTGGTGTGGTTTACACGCTGATGGCATCATCGGACCTTATTTCTTAAAAAAAGAGGCCGGATCTCAGGTTACGGTCAATGGATACCACCATGATTAATGATTTTTTGTTTGAAAACATAGATGGCATTGATCTTGATGAAATGTGGTTTCAACAAGATGGCGCTACGAGCCATACGGCGACCGCAACCATCGAGTTATTGCAATCAAAATTTGGCGATAAGTTGATTTCGAGAAGTGGACCTGTCAATTTGCCTCCAAGGATGTGCGATTAATTACCTCTCGATTATTTCCTGTGGGGCCACGTGAAGTTAATCGCTTATGCTAATAAAGCAGCAACAATTGACGCCTTGGAAGCAAATACTGTTCGTGTTATTCGTAACATACGGTCAGGAATACTTGAAAAAGTTATTAAATTAATTGGATTAATTCCGCCAGTATATATTAAACTGGTATAATTTTCGGAAAAAACAGTCATCACTGGCTGTGTACTTTGTACGTTCGGCGAGCGCTTTCGATGTGATAACATCATTTTCAAGCAACGTGTTTATTAAAACTACCGAAAATTATAACAACACTTGAAAAAGTTAGCTGAAATTGGGCTAAATATCTGAAATCAATTTTATACATTAATGCCATATTCTTTAGTATAAAAAAATCAATTCCACTTTAAAATTTAATAGTGTCTTTACTTCGAAGATTTTTTTTCAGAAGAACCAATATGCGAAATATCACTTTCGATTAGAATTGAGTTTTGTGACATGCCTGTATTATTTTAGAAGGCTGATAATAAAATTATTATTCTTAACATTGTAATAAATGACGATTTTCGCTATCTTTTCTAATTTCATTTCAATGCCGATTTTTTAAAAATTTTTGTTTGTAATTTCGATCATTTTTTATAGAAAAGTAGATATATCCATAATATGTATAAAAAAATCTTGTTTGGCGATTGAGAGGTTTTTTGTCTATTTTTCAAGAATTTTTATTATAGTTTATTTTTAGTATTATTGCGATTTTACTGTCATTACAGTTAATGACGTTTTTATCTACAAGTGTTTTAGTATGAAAGTTTATAAATGATAACACGTCTTGCCCACATAATTGAAGCAAAAAAGTCTGATTATAATTGCTTTTAAATTTAATATATTTGGGCCATGATTTAAAGAAATAAATATTTAGACTCGACTTTACTATCAGGTAGATTATAGAAGACCCACTTCTTATATTTATAAAATTTATTACAACAAATTATGAAACGCTTCGCACCAAATACCACCTTTTTAAATAATTATTAATTATTTTAAGATCTTTTAAAGACCTGACAAATTTGGAGAATTGACTCAAAAATCTGAGAAGCCACAAAGTGTAAACCCACATAATATCCGTTCTCACCTTCTTCCCAATAGACTAATCTTGTCATTTTGGACCAGCAGCCTTTGACACTTGCTGTCGAATAATGACGTATTGCAAAATATTTCTATAATATAAGAATTAACGCTTTAGAACTTTAACAGGCTATATGGAACCCACCTTCCTAAACCACCTACAGAGAAGATTGTTTTCCCAATGAAAATTAGTCATGCTTATGTAACAATTCCTTCTACCAAATAATTTTGATAATGAATCTTACTTTTAACATCTCAAAACTGCATTTGCGGCATAAGAAAGAAATTATTCTTAAAAAGATTGTATAAATATAACCTATCGTTTCCTGCAGTCTTAACAATATTTAAAGAGTTTTATTTTCAATGAGATGATCATTCTATATTTTTAACCGACTTAAAAAAAGGAGGTTATCAATTCGTCTGAATGCTGGTTTTTATATTTTTGGCCACAGAACTCAGCCATCTTTGAACCGATTCCGAAAATTTTTTTATTTAAAAGGTTATGCTTACAGATTGGTCCCGTTTAGAAAACAGTTTATAATTTTAAAAATTACAGGGTGCCTCCATACAACATACATATTTTTACGGGTATTATGAGCTGTAAAGGGCACCGCTTTAAAATTTAAAAAACTGGGTTTCACTATAGCTCTAAATAGCAAAAAGTAATACAAAAATAAATCTAGCAATTAAAGGGTGTCACCAAATGTGACGTAAATTTCCCTAAGTGAGCCTATCGTTTAAACCGTTATAAACAAACGCTTGAAAGTTGGCCAAAGTGTCGAAAACTATGACCGTTCTAGTAACAAGTATTAATATTTAAAATTATATATTAAAGGGTGTCCCAATATTTAATTTAATTTAGTATATATGGGCATACTTTTGAAGAGTTGCACAGAGACAGCTGAAATTTACTAGGTCGGGCTAAGTCCGCTATAACAACAAGTATACAATTTGTATTTAGAAATCAAAGGGTGTTCCCATAACAGAGGTAACTTGTTTCAACGAAGCATCGTTTATGTTTGCAATTTTGAATTGTTTTTAGGAACTATTACCGTCTGATTTCATATTTCAAAATATCTTCGAAAAATTATTCATGGTCATACAAAGACAGATAAGAAAGAAAAACCGGACAAGAATAATTCAATCGTGTTTGGATTCTGGAAATGAAACAGAACTAAATTTAAAAACTAAATAAAATGGTCTGTGTCTTTGCTTAACAAGTTATAAATTATAAGAAAAACATATTTTTAGCAACATTAACAAAATGTTTTTCAAATTAAACTTACCTTTGTACCATGTACTTTCATGGCCTGTTGAGCAAGACCAGACAATTTATCGCGATACAATTGAGCAGCACGTGAATTGTATTTTTGTTGGGCATCTGTTGAGGTGCAATTATGTTGGCGAAAAAATTGAGCAGCATTGGCATTGCCACCCAACTGCATTTGACGCAGTTGATGCCAAGTCCAGTTGGTATCCAAATTAGTAGAACGTACAAAAGTCAAATGAACACCTAGGCTACGATGAACTGCTGAACAGTCAATGCATATAAAAACGCCATATGTAACCGAAGACCATGTGGGGGCTTTGGCACCACAATCGAAACAGGCCTAAATTATATAAATTTATAAATAATAATAACTTTTGGGGTTAGTGCTTAATTGTAAGTTAATCACTGTCATTTATGACAGCCAATTCAGGGACATTTCAACAAACAAGTTTATTGCCCTTGTTTGTTAAACAAGGACGTCATCACTTTTTTGACATGTTTTATTTTCAACTCCCTTATCTTCTACCTCTACTATAAAACACTACATGTAGGCAAAATAAATCTATAAACTTGCCAACATTATGAAGTTATTAGATTAATTTACCTTATTAGCTGGTTGGGATCGCAAGCGTGCAAAAACTGCTTGGATTTCTTGTTTTGTAGGACCTGTTGTTGAATTTGCCATAATTTCCTTTTATATTTAATAAATTTTTAAGCACTATTTTAAACAGTGCTTTTAATATATTAATTTAAGGGGGTTTAATTAGGTTGGAGTTCTCGTTGTATTTGTTTAATTACAAATAAAAAATTGAGACACTTTTTGCCGTTTTATTACACGTTAAAATGTTGGGTTGTTGTTTTAGTTTTTGTAAAATTTTAAACTTATTACAGAATATTTATTTTTAATGAAATTGTTATAAAAATCTTATACGTTTTCGATATATGTATTAAATAATTCAATTTTTATTTCCTTTAATTTTTTGCTTCCTAGTAAAATTTTGACGTGTGTTTTTCGCTTTTTGTTTTATTCCAAAATTCCACGTTCACAACTGGAATGAGTAGAAATGTCAAGATAGTATGTTAAGTTTAGTGTTGCCATATAAGTTGAAACTTTAAAAATCGCGAAATAAATGTCATGCCACTAGATTTGATAACATGATATTAACGTTATTTCTTAAAACTAAAATAATACTTTGTTTCTTAGGAAACAAATCGTGTACATGGGCGGCAACAGTTCTATGACTTCGGCCTGCTCGAGTGGCGTACCGAAAGGTTCAGTTTTTGTACCTTTACTTTTTTCTCATATATATAAACGACTTTGTGAGTTTTATAGGATTTTCATTATGTCAAATTTTTCTGTTTGAAGATGACATTAATATTTTATTTAGTGGCGACACAGATTTCTTAATTTAAAATGGGCAAATAATAACAAACTTAATTTTAATGCTTCGAAATCAAAGGCTGTTTCATTCGAGGAGAGAGATGGAGAGATTAATAATTTTATTATTTAATTTATTATTAAATAATTGTATTATACATAATTTAAAAACAATATTAGATAAAAAACTTATGATTGAGAACGTTTTAAAATTGTTTATTTTTCTTAATGTAAAGTGAAATAAGTTTATTACAGTAACCAAGAAATCTAAAATGGATTCTAAGATTTTCGGTTTCTGATAGGTCCAAACTGAATTTGCAAAGTGTGTCATTCTTGTATCAATAACTTTAATTCTAACCTAATTGACAAAAAAACATTTTTTTTCATTGAAGTACAATATTTGTCCAAAAATTCACAAAAATGCTGAAATCAACTTTTATCTGATTATGACTTAATTAACTGGATTAGTAAAATATAACATATCTAAAATTATCTACACATGTTTATTTTGAAATAAATACATTTTAATTGTTAAATTGAAACTAATAAATATTTATTTGTAATATTCCGTTTTATCAGCGTCATCTAAAAATGAAAAAATTTAATTGCAATTATTTAAAAAAAATATTTGTTTGCGTGATTAAAAAAAAATAAAATTAAATAAGTAAATATAAATTAAAAATTGAATATTGCTGATATTTTATATTTAAATTTTACAGAAAAATCAATTGATCTCGAAAGCCGTAGTATAAAAAATCAAATTTTGTTTTAATTTACTTTATTCATGCTTTCCCCGCAGTAATACATTCAGATTTCCAATAATAAATTTTCATAAATCAAATTTTTTTTAGTAAATTTTGTTCATAAGAGTTGTGAAGATTTTATTAACTTAATTTTTATTATTTTAACACTAATTTTATCTCTTTATTTTAAATCGGCTTAGTTTTCTTGATTCTCGAAACCACTGCTATACTGTCCGAATCTTGCATCAAAACCAAACGTACAAACGCCAAGTTCAATAATAAAGCCTGGCCCAAAAACTCTCGATAATAGCGCGGTGCATTTGAAAACATTTGTCTTAACTCCATTGGAAATTGAACATGCCCTGCAAAATTTACATCGTTGTTATGGAACTGCTTAACATCATCAGACTCCTGCTCTGGTTGTGATGTTAAATAATCTTTTATTTCATTTGTATTATAAAAAGTTCGCATCATATCCAAAATTTTCTGTTCCGAAGATACTCTTTCAGTACCCACTAAATGATTAAACAAGCGAGCTGCTAAAAGTCTTCTAACATAGAAAATATTTGGGAAATACTTGGATTTATCCGTTTCATCTTCTGTTATAGCCTTTAAGTGGCTATTTCTGGAGGCTAAGGCATAACCCATAATGGCTGTTACTTGTGCTTTTTGAATATTAATATTTTGTTGTTCCGCACTGCCTGGATTATTGCTAGCTTGAGCCATTTGAGGATTTTCAAAGAGATAACAATCGGCAGTTGGTATGCAATGATAGATATACAAACAACGTTTTATTAATTCATTTAGATGCAACTTCTTCTCAGATATTTCATGATGTTGCCAATGGGTTAACATGCAGGGTGCATTAACGTCCTGCCCCGGTACATCTAGGCGAGACCAAGTTATGCTATTTACTCCAATACGCACTGAAACGCAGGACTGTATTGCCTTTCTCTGTTCCGCCTCCAAAGATGGTAACACAAAGGGTGGTGTCTTAGCCTGAGCTTTACCCAAATTCAATTCATTTATTTTGGGTCCTTGCAGCAAGCTTTGAAAGAATTTATCAGCATTTTTTATATCAAACCCTTCTATTGCAAAGACATTGCCTAACTTTTTTAATAAACCATTACGCATACGCCATGCTAAAAGCTTATTGGCTCTTCCTTTGGAGATTTTAAAACTAAAAAATAAATCTTTTTATAGTTTAATATTATTTGGGTATTAACCTAATAAAAAAAAACTTGCCTTAACAGCTCATTCAAATTATAATTATTTAGAATTTTTAATATTTTTTCTTCTTGTTCTGTGTTATATTTAGTCAAGAATTCATTCAACTTGTTTACATGTTTGTTTTCCGTCAATTGCGTCTTTTCTTCCACTGGATGTTGTAATGTTGTGTGTAATTTTCTAATCCCATAGAAAACATTAGGATTGTATCTTTGCTTTGAAGCTACTTTTACTAAATTTCTTAGCATTTCAAATTTAAATTGTTTTACAATTAATACTATAAATGTAAACAAAAACAGGTGATCACTTAATTTACAATTATATGACTGGGTTGTATTTGGATGTACTAAACAAACGGAGATGGGACGTAAAAAAATTGAAAATTTGTTTTTTATACAAATTAAGGAACAATACACTAGAAGATTTAATCGTTAGATCAGTCAAAAATAGGATGTCTATCGAAAAAGTTTATAGTGTATATTAAAATAAAACTTTTTAGCAGGGATGTCTTATAAACTAATTTTATGAAAAAAAATCTGCACAATCAGAGTTACATTTTGAGTTGCATCTATCTTTTATGACAAACTTTTCCTCTTTTTTGAGCGAAACGGAATTCCACTAAAGCTTTACGTAAATGAATTGTAGGATCGACAGCTGGTTATTTTACACAGTTGAACTTTTTTATTTTAGATGTCAAAATATATATCTACAGCTACTAAACAGCTACTAAAATTACGTGGTAAATAATTATTTCGTACAAAAAATAAAAATGAAATATCTTTTATATTAAAATTAATGAGATTTTCACACTTTTAACATTCAATTTCTCCCCAGTGGTCTCACAAATGCCACATACACATTTTTATAGGCAAAAGCTTAGAGTACTTAAATTTAAAATTGTTATTTAAATGTAAGATTGCGATTTATAGCAATGAATTATTTTCACTTCAGCTTTAAATTTCACTTCAACTTTATTTTGGAAATAAACTTACTTTTGACAATAATGAAGAAATTTCTATGTCTACTAGAATGAAATTTTCGCTAAAATACCTGTGCCTTACAACACATTACATACTTATGTAAATGTGACGTTATGTTTTAACCTTAAAAACTTGAAAAAACCTTTCTTATAAAACTGAAATAAAAACCCAACTTTATTATTTTGTTTGTTTTCTATTCTGTTTGTTAAGGCCATAATAAAGTGATTAGTTCTGTCAAAAAACAATCATTGCTCAAAAATTTTAGTTTGAAAATATTTTTTAGAGTTTTGAATTGAAACAACAAGTGAAACATATATGTTTTATATCTTTGGTGCATATCAGAAAGTAACGTAAATATGAGCAAAAACATAACGCATTTTAATGTTTCTTTTTATTTTCTATGAGCTTTTCTACAGATTTTGTGATATAGTCTAGACTAGCGATAACACAACGAAAATAATAACTGCGGGATTGTCTGCTAGGTAGAATTATGTATTAATTAGTTTGTTTTTAGTACTACCTCAGTGCAACCCTGCGTAAACTGTCACTCTTTACTATCATTCTCACTCAGCTGTATAAACAAAAACAATGCATTTAGACAAAAACAAAATACGGGGATATTAGTATTGGAAAGAAATTCGTGACGTTTAGTTGAAAACAATTGCGGTTGGATTGTACCAACGTGGGTTAAGAAATATAGGCTTATATACCAATTATTGAAAAAATTGCTAAAGTTTATGTTACAAAAATAGTGCAAATAAAACAAAATATTTACCTTAAAGAAGTCAAGTAGATTTAAACAAAATCATCCGAAAAGTTTTAGTGATTCCTTTGTTAGAGTATGTTGTGTTTCTCTAATGTTTTTAATATGCCATTATGAAATGGACCAAGTCGATAATATAAATAAATAATATATAAAAATGAAAGTGAAAACAGCTTTTTATTTATCATCTTTAGTTTGTTTTTGTAATACATTTGTACATGGGGTTACTATTTCCTCTTCTTTAGCACTTTCTAAACGTAATGAAGTACAAACATAAAACGTAAATAAAATAAAATAAGTCAAATAATAAAAGATAAAAGTGCTATGAATGTTAATGGTATAATTAATTAAAAACTCTAAAGAAAAGAAAACAGTGAAATTGTTATAAAAATTTTATTAAAACAGCATAAACATGACAATTATGATTTTGTTGTTGCAGTAGGCTACTAGCCTTTTTAAACAGTTACCCAGCATAATGTTAGTGAGTTCTTAAAATTTGGACAGGCCTCTCCCTCCTTTTTTAATAAAGAAGTTACAATGTTTATGTTTTTATTGTTTTTTCAATGGTTTTCCATTTTTCATTTTCCCTATTTTCTTATTTTTTATTGTTGCAGGTATTTTTGGAAATAATTTCTTGGCTATTGCAGAATTCTCTTGCATTTTTACTATAGTGTGTGAGTGAATGCATTTGCATTTATAATATAAATTTTATATACATACACTGTGTTCCGTGATGTTAAGTGAAGTCAGCTTTGTTTTTGTTAAGGTCCCCTATTTTTTTCTTTGGTGAATTTTTTGCAAGAGATTACTGAACTGATGATACAGTATGTGAAGAATGACTTAAAACATTTTAGGAAATAATTAAAATCTTTATAATTACTTTTAGTCGTGCTTGATTTCTTTAAAATGTCGATTTTCTAACAGAAATCTTTCCTGATATTTTCACAGCAATCGATATGCGTGGTCAAAAAATAAACACAAATCAACTGATTACTGTAGGGAAAGCTTATCCATATGGGTATTTTGCAACTGCTCATATAAGTATGTACGTGCTCCAAGAAAGCGGTTTAAAAACCGGGAAGTAAAATTCCCCGGGATTGGGTATTGTTAATTATAAAATTAAATTAGTATTATTTTGGCATCTAGAAGAAGGAAAATTTATGTAAATTTTAAATATATAAACAAAACACTTGTGTATTAAAAAAAAAATTGAAAAAGCGCATTCTGATCTTTCCTTTGGAAACTATGATACTTTCGCCCAAAATGGCCAAAGACTATTAAAGTAAAGACCTAGACCAATTGACAGCAAAAAATGCTTTCCGCCCTTGTTTAGGTATGTCTGTTAATGAACAAAATTAGCCAATCGTGCTATAATTCCGTTGAGCCGTTTTATGATTCAACGTATCTGACTTTATATTATGGTCTGCGATTTCTACGGCTTCCTTGGAACTTACGTTCGATTCTACTTCTGTTTTTTTTTTTTTTGTGTTGTGTTCTTTGTAAAGTATGACCGATCCAACTCCTTCTTTTCATAGAATTTCACTATTTATGGGGGTTTTTTAGAATTCGGCACACCATTTTTTTATAAATACTTGCAGTGTGTATGCATATGTATAGGTATCTCAAATGAACTACTTTTAGATTTGAACCCATAAAAATACCGATTTATTACAATAAAATAATGTTTGCAAAAATTAATATGATTTCGTAGATCAAGTAGTAGATGTGAAACGAAAAGGTATGAAAGAAAAAAATAAATTGCAATGTAACTGTGTAAATTTAAACAAGTAAAAAACAACAAGCCTTTTCACTCTTCGTTTCTATTCTAATTAATATTTTCCTACAAAGCAAATTGCTTTCTCTTCTAAACTGCAAATAATTTTCATCGACGGCGGCACGTTAACACTCCAATATGAGTGTTTCCAATACATTAACTCGCGTTCCCTCACTAGAAGAAACTCTCCAAAAGTCTCAATACAGTTATCAATCCATTAACAACACATATACCAGCTTAACAAATACCAATAATAATAACAACAACAGCATTACCTCATCAGTAACATATTATCAACTTCCTATTGATGCTCACAGTGAATATACGATTATAAATTACAAGAATGAACCACGATCGCTTACATCCGAAGAAACCCTGCTTCTGGAAAGAACAAGACACACAAATAGCCTTTTGAATGATTCAAACGGAATACTTATGCACAAGAGCAATAGTTATCATGGTACAACAGCAGTTAAGGGTAAATCCACCATAATCAAACAGGATAGTTTGAATGGTCGTGTAAATACTAGTCTCACCGATAGTGATAGTGAATATGGTAGCGTGATGACTTTGGCACCTACAAAAACTAACATAAGCTCTTCTCCCTTGGCTAATGAAGCCGATGGAGAAAACGATAGTTTTTTGATAGGAGGTTGTTCGTCCGGAGAAACTGCCACATGTACGAGTAGTAATAATCGCCGTTTAAATCGTGCGAATAGTAAAAGCCGCTCTGCAATATGTTATCGTGTCAATGCTTTTATAACACGTAATTGGTATCTCAGCTATTTGGTACCAATCTCCATACTTTTAGCTCTTATGTTTGTGGCTTATTTAACAAGAGACTATGCCCAACGTTTGCTATATTGGATTGAAACACAAAATCCATGGATAATATTCGCCATATTTATGATGTTGTTTGTCATTGTTAGTTTTCCAATAGTTGTGGGCTATTTTGTGCTAATGATAACAGCTGGTTATTTGTTTGGCTTCATCAAGGGCTTCCTAACTGTGATATTGGGTGCAAATGTAGGCATAGCTATAGCACATCTAACTTTAAGAAGTTTGCGACATCGTTTACCAATACAAAAGTAAGTAATTTTTATTTTTTTATTTTATTAAATATAAGTTTAAAAGATACTTTTAATTAAGTACCTCTGTAGTTAAAGTATCTTGAAAAAATCTTGGAGGAGTACGCTTTTAAGTTAAGCAGAGAACTTTAAATTAATAGAAAATTATTACTATTATTTTTAATTATCATTTAATTCTTATGTATGTAGCAGCTGCGTCTGTTGCGAATAGGTCGAAATTTTGCAGATCTATTATTACACCTTTGATTTGGGTGGCACAGAATTTTTGCAATAAAATTTTAAGTGATAGCGAACAGATATGTGTATATGCGAACGGATAAATTGACAGTTTCAAAAAATAAATCTTAAAATTGTTGATGGCGAATTAATTATATTGTCCATGACTGCAACATTAATACACAATTTTAAAATCATGACTTTATCATCCATCATTGACAGACGTTTTCTGTTCATTATCAGTCTGGAAGGTATAAGCACCGAGTATACAGAGGCGACACGAGAATATAGTCATCTCGTTTTTTCTATGCATCTCTTTCTTGACATCCTATCGACTACTACAAAACAAAATTGAAGTCGATAGGATGTCAAGAAAGAGATGCATAGAAAAAAAAAGATGACTATATTCTCGTGTCGCCTCTGTATGCTTAGTGGTATAAGGACCGATCGTTTAAACGATCTACTAAGAAACTGAATTATCCGCTTAATTTGCAGACCTAATTAACGTAAAAGTCATACTAAGAACCAAGGCGAATTCATAGCAGATGCCGGCATGGTCTTGTTAGCATTTTGCTTTTGTAAAGCACTGTCAAATCAGATGTGCTGCCAAGGCGAATTAATAACAGGTGGCCTTGACATCTCAGGTGACTATAGTAATTTTTCATTCTTCGAGTGTCAAAAGTTATAATCTCCTTTGTTTTTGACAGCCAAAGACAATATCTCTTTCGCAGTGCTGTATTCATTATCGCCTGTTATGAATTCGCCTTGAGTGCTGCAAATTGATACTTTACGTACGTAAAATCCAAAAAAATTAATATAAAATTCCATTCGTATTTTAAAACTGAGAGTAAAAATCTTACGGCTTTTACACAATTGGTATGGGTAAAACACACTAAAACTAAAATAGCGGCTTGCAGAAAAATGCATCCCTGATTAATGATTCGTAATTGTCTTTTGAAAATTTCCAAAAAACAAAGAGAGGCACACGACTGTCAAATTTTCATCCGTATTTGCTCTCAATTTATGCAGATTCATTACGTATTTTGTTAAGACGACCCCACTGCTATTATTCTGCACAAAAATTTGAAATGTCGTTAGACTTCTGTGACCATGTAAACCGGCCTTTAGGATGGTTAACTTTAAACTCAAGATTATGAATTGACTAACGGGTTGTATGGTCAAAACAATGTTAAAATAGCTAGAGTCTTTTTCTTCGAACGGAGAGTTTAAGTTCTCTAAAGTAAACTCTGAAATCTATGCGTTCGTGTAATTTGAAACCAATCTGAACACTTTGCTTAATGGTTAAATCAACAAACCGTCGGAAAGTTAAACGTTACTCCAAATAGGAAATTCATTATGAAGAATTATATTTTATTACATCGGGTAAGCTCCTGGTGTGCCATTGTCTAAGGGAAAGAAAATATTAATATTAATTAAAGACACGAGAATATATATTTTTTTAAATTTAAAAATTAAAATTAAAAAATTTGTTTTAAATTCCTTTTTCTATAGTTTTGAAGTACTAGAAATCATAAAAGAGTATCATTTCCATTAAATCCCTCAATTTTTATCAGCCCATCTTCTACCGTTTTCCTGGAGTTCATCCTCCAAAGAAATTTCAAATTTGAAAATATAAAAAATTTCAAAAATGTCTATTAAAATTCCATTTTCTAAAGTTTTGAAGTACTAGAAATCATAAAAGGGTATTGTTTCTACAAAATCCATAAATTTTTATCCGCCCATCTTCTACAGTGCTCCTGGAATTTAGATTCCTTGTGAAAAAAAACGAAAAAGGTTTATATGTAAAAACCTTTAAAAATTTAGAACATATTAGCTGTTTAGCAATGTTCGTAGAAAAACAGTAAACCAGGCATCTCTTTCCATTTTGTTCGGTTCCATTTGATGCAAAAATGTGGTCACAGGTCCAATTTGAATATATAACCCCAGAATTTATATACTTTACAGCGCTATGTTAACCTGTTAACAGAATTATGTTAAAGCAATTGGTTTGTGTCTCAGATTTAAATTTCGAAATTTATATGATTACCATTGAAATCTCATTGTCATTATTTTTAAATAATTACGAAGAAATTAGCATTAAGATACTTATGTTTTTTCAATTATAATTGCTTTTACTAATGCTTATGAAATTATAATAAAATTGTCTGATATGGTAACTTAACAGTCACAGAAGTGACGTTTATTAATGGTAGTATTGTGATGTTGAATTTAAAATGAATTAGTTTTATTTATTAGCATTACTATTCTTGAAAATAATTGTAATGTTAAAAAAAAGATTAGCATTATTTATCATTCTATGCTAACTATTATTAAGTAGAATATATAATTAATTAATGCTCCCATGTATGAATTTTATTAAGTTTTTATTATTGTAAGTAATTTTTCTACGTGTAGTTTGCAATTAAATTGCAGAAACTAAACCTAATATTTAGCCAGTCACTGAACTCTTGCTTTTGTTATTAGTACAATAATTTTAATATACATACCTACATATGTGATTGTATACAAATTGTCTAATTGGATTAGGTTGCGGTAAAATAAATTTGCAAAAACAATACAGAGAGTTTCTAAACATGTTTTAATTAACACCAAGCTACTTAATTTTTTCTTTATGCCTTTCACTTTCTTCTCAGTTTCATTCTCTTTTATAAGTTGCCAGTATTTAAAGTAAGTTTAACAGTATTATAGCGGAATGAAAGTTTACAGCAAAATATCAATATATTTCCTATGGTTTCTTATTAATTAAAAATATCAGCTGATTTTATCAATATCCATTGCCAAATACTTAGTTACAATTGTAATTTGAGATGTAAGGTGATGCCACTCTATCCAACTACCAAAAGTACAAAGACATTGAATTTTTTTTAATACATATTGGATGCTAAGCATGCTGTACACCTAAAGAAGCTTTCCAGGTGTGACACCACCTGGATCTGAAACGTAACCACCACATAAATACTATAATACATTTTTAAATTACCAGGGGGCTAATTCTGGAACTCGTGATCGAAATAAATTCGTATCGAAATTAATTTCGATCGTGCGAGTTTTTCTGATCATGGCACTCGCTACCTTGGGAATCGATTTTTTAATAAAGTGTTGTAAAAGATAAAAAATAAAAGCCTTAACCAACACTACAAATATGTAAACAAAAAACATATGCTTACAAAGAAAATTAAATAATTTATCAAAAGAATTGCGAATTTGTTTAATAATTTTGAAAGTGTTTCCTTTTTTAATCGCGGTCATGGACGTAAATTTATTTTTTTATTCTTCGTCATCAGAGTCTGAGAGTGATATAAATGCAAAATTTGTTTCCAAACTAAATGTTGTACTCTCAATTTATATAAGTTCCTATTTATAGAAAATAAAACAAATTAATTAAAATAATAATTTTCAGTTTATTACTTTATCTCGAAGGGGGAACATCTGCGTGCGAGCAGATTTTCCTTTTTCAAAAAAGTGAGGTTATAATCAAAGACGCATTGCGCACGTTTTTTTTTCAACTGGCTTTTACTAAAATGCCATCGTGTTTAATAAATAAAATAAAAAAATTAATATAATCTTTATACTATAATATCCTGTTCAGGATTTATCACTTCCTATACGAAGGTATAGGTCGATGTGCCGTTCCTGGAGAGACTAATTACGTATTTATGAAAATTTGTGGGATACCCTGGCGCTGTGGTTCTGTACCCCTGCCATTTTTAAATTAAAATTTCAAAAAAAAAAAAAAAAAAAATAATAATTTAAAACTAATTCATTTATAATTATTATACATTTTATTTACGAAAAAAAAACAGAAAACAATTCTTAATAAATTAATACTTAAAAGAAGTCTGTTAGCAGTTGCTTTTCCTTGGCATGTATTTGGTAAAACGCCTTTGGCCAAATTTCTGTGCTCAGACATAAACTCAGAAAGAATTTGTTTTTGTCTGAAATTTATTTTTGTTATATTCGACCTAATAATAAATATTAATTATTTAATTTGCATAAAATTTATTAAAGATTTAACTTACATTTTCTTGTTGTTTGCGTGTGCCGAAATAAATAAAATGTGGTTAATTTTGAAAAACTGTTGTGGCACTTGTAAAGCGTTCAAACAAGAATAATTATTTTTTACTTTTTAATAAAAACAATAAACCTTTAAGTTACTAGTTAGAGTTTGTGTAAAAACTCCTTTATAAAGGTGCAAAAACAAGGAGTTATACAAAAAGGTACGAAAATCTATACGAATAATTAATTAATATAACAATTTAAATCTTAAATAAACACTTGTTATCCAACGAACTATTTAAAAATAAAATTTCGACACCAAATTTGGCATCGAAAAAAACTCGCACGGTTACGTTCGATCGTACGCTCGCTATCGAGTGCCATCATAAGAAATTTCGATACAACTTACTCGATAGCGAGTGCGAGAATCCCAAAATTAAAAAAAATCCAACTTCGAGTAAATTTTGCATATTTAACTTTTATAATCTTACTAACTAAACTCAGTTTTTACTTATTAATTAGTACCGGGTTAAGCATTTTAATTAATAAAGGTCAAAATTCAAACGATTGTTAACCACGATTGGTAATCCACATTAGCTTTATGACTTTAAAAATTTTTCAAATTTTTTATATTAATTATTATTTTGTATCAACTGTTTTTTTTTCTAATTTCATTATTTTTATATAATTTTTTTCATTTGCTTATCTTAAAAAAAAACAATTGTCGCTATTGTTTCTTTATTTATTATTTATTTCTAAATAAAAAATTAATTGATGTCTGTACAATAAGAAATCAACAGCCACAAAACAAAAGCATCGTCACTTTTTCAATTTATATACAAAGGAATGTTTTTTTTCATTAATATCGAAAACGTTTTTCAATTTTATTACTGATTGAATATAATTGCTTATGCTCTCATAATTTCACATGCACGAGAGTGGATCAAAAATGTTGTTATTATTTTTTTTTAATAAGTATAAGTTTGAGGCATTTTATTGTTGGAACCATTCCTGGGAATAATTAACTAGGTCGACTAATTGATTGTAAATTTCATAGGAGTTGAATGATAAATAATGCTTATGTTTTTTTAGCATCACTATAAGTTTTACCAATGGTAATGCTTTTAATTGAAGAGCTTTCATTGATAATTAGTTAAAAAAACAAAAGCATTATCATAAACTAATGGATAATTAGGTAGTTTTGAATCAATACCATAAACAAAAGTCATTCCTTATCTTAATAAAGTAAATAAACACCCTACAGAATATTAGAGTATTACTTTAAAATAACATAACTTGGTAAAATACATGTTGTGATATATTTATCGATTACTAAACGCTCAGTTTATTTAGATCTTCTATTCTAAAATAATTACACACAACTATTAAAGCTTTAGTTAAATTACACAATTTATTTAGGCGATTATTTACTTATTCGCGTTTACTACACAAAAATACACGATGGCAACATTATCCACATAAGTAACGTACAAAAAACTGAATATCAAATATTAAAACCGAATCTTAACTCGACAACGTTCAAAATTACTCTATAGGTATAGCGGTAGGTTTTATATACCGACTGCGAAGGATTCGTAAATATGCTGGAATTTTTGTTTTTTACTACAACTACTTTTAGAATATTCCATTATCGCATTAGTAATAGATGCTGTGGAAGTTATCATTTATCATCAGTTACTATGTACCATACTGCAGATTTCCCATTAAATAATTTAAATAAATTCTTTCCACCATAATGTTTTTCTTTACAAAAAAAGATGTTTTCCAAAAATTTTAAGTTTTGCTTAGGGTGTATTTCAACTTAATTTCATTAATTTTTTATCATAAAGTTTCAATTATAATGTGCATAAGCTAGCTTTAGCTTACGTCAAAAATTCAACGAAAAGCTTACATAAATTTAGAACAGTTGCTACAGTTGCACATTTATGTTGAATTCGTATTTTTGCCAAAAATAATTTTTATATAAATAAACAAAGTTTTAAAATGAAAAGGCTTTAAAGAAGATGTTTTATATATTAATATCATTCACCTATACTTTTGCATTTTTTGGTTCATGTTGCAAGATAAATTTTCATAAAAAATATTGCAAGTTGTTTTGTGTTTGTGTATAAATACAAATTTAATATTAATTTATTGTATTTGTTAAAATTTTTTTTCTAGATTTTGTATTAAAAACTGAAAATTTAACACTGTAGGTCTTAATTACAATTTTTCTTTATAAATGTATAACACAAAGCACAACCAGCTGTTTCCGTGCGGAAAGAGCGATCAGTTCCGTACGTTGCTTAAAGAAATGACATTTAACGAAACTTGACGAAAAGTTATCTTATGTACATTATAGTTTTCCACATATAAATTAATGTATTTGCACAGTTGTTTAAGTTTGCTTAAGTTATTTTATGCACATTATAGTTGGGCCTTAAGCAACCAACTTAGTAAGTGCTACCTTTTATCATAAAAAAGCAACCAACTACAGTAATACAAAGAAAATTTAAACAAGTAAGAGAGTTATATTCGGCTATGCCAAATCTTTATACCCTGCACCATCTATGTAAATCTAGTTTAGTGAAGTAACTTCATTTAAAAAAAGCAAATATTGGGATGACAGATAATTAAAAAATAAAAAAAAATTGATAAAATTTTACATAATAATGTCTTCGGCTCTTAATGGATTAAGCATTTAAAAAACAAATAGTAATTCCTTAAAAATCTCTTGAAAAGCTTTAAAACGATACTAATATTGATATCTTCAAAAACATGGTGCACATTAAATATCTGCAATGAATGTCTTAAATGGCATACCAAGACATTCACTTTAATAGTGAATGCGTAAAATATTACATTCACTACCAATAAAACAAACTAGTACTTCTACGATCATTCATTTCCAAACAAAACATCAAGACATCAAAACATTTTATAAACAAAACAAAAGTACTACCTTTCAGAGTATACTGAAATGAGTACTCATTGCTGTTTCAAATGAAAAAAACTCTTTGGTTATGTTTGTGTTTGAATAGGCTAGTTGCGTACATACATTAGGGCGCCTCACACAAATTGAAAGTACTTAGGTCTACATGGATCTGCAGCACAAATTTTAGAAAACCTTTCAATTTTTTTTAATATGAAATATATTAACTGGCCAGACGCAAAAGAAACTAATTAAACTTTTTGCAACAAAAATTTATTTATTTTTCAACACATCATCTATATGAACGTAAAATATATATTTATGAAGAAAAACAGAATTAAATACGATCTATATATAAATTAACTCCTACTCGTAATTAGTTTTCAATTTTCCCAAAAATGTTCCACACATTGCTCCTCCCTCTTTTCTTATTAAATTTACTCTCCCCAGTCAGAAGCCTAGATTTAATAGTGGAATTACTAAACAAGCATACATTTGATTCATCCGTGTCAGTAGAACAGTTATTGATACCTGTTATATTGATACCTGTTCAAATAAATACATATTATGCAAGGTAACGCAATTTTTGTGCACTGCCCTAATTAAAGTTTTTTTTTATCTCAAAAGAAAAAAAGTTAGGATGTATTATGGTTGCCGTTTGAACAATGCAGTGAAGACGCAATGAAATAAAAAAAAATATATTTGGCTTGGTGTACTTGGTGTACTTCAAAACATTTTCAGAAAGCAAACAGTGTTTATAATTTATTGGGAAATAGCAGGTAGAGTATTGTGTTGGTTTGCTATATATCAAGTGGAGTATTGTGCTTGGTTTTCTTATTAGAATACTCATTCTCTTATTAGTCATTGCAAAAAATACTACGTAATAGAGTGCAATGAAATAAAACAAATGCGGAGATGCATAAATGAATGTCTTGATGCAACCATTTAGTGCACATTCGTACTTCTGTATGAAAAGTTCAGAGGCCCATAACTCGGAAAATATGGGCGAGCGAGGACAAGAACCCATCTTGCTGATTTTCAATAGCAAAATTTTCAAAACTTTGTCTGATCGATTGGCGTATTTAGACCTCCATTTGTATAGGGTGTGTTATACCAGCCATTCCCCATTTTTCCAAATTGACCACCAATAATTCAAGCAATTTTCAAATATTACCATGTTAAAAAACTCTGTATTTGTTGTTCTTTAAGAACTATTTTGCTCATTAGACTATTATAATCTCACTCAGAACACTCTAGCACAATTTTTACGTATCGCACTTAACATGGACCGGGTCACAAATTCCCGGGATAAGTGTTTTAATTTATGAAGGTCAAAATTCTAACGACTGTTAATTGATTAACAGTAATCTCTTAATTACAAAATTAGCTATGTTTAAAAAAATTGGTTTATGTCTCTACTAGTTAAATTCGAATTTATCTTCATGCCACAAAATTAGAACTACGCCGGGTACAATAAGCTAAACAAAACGGTTAAAAATTGCATGAAAGTTCCGGAGGTATTGAAGGGGAAGACAGGTTCAACCTCATTTAAAGTATTTATCAAATATTTACATTTTGTGAGCATAAATTTGCTGATAAAGTGTGTGGTCAAGTAGAAAACTGAGAAAAAAAATAAAAGTGAGAGAAGGTAAGAAAATCTTTTGCGAGCAAATTATTTATTATTATTTTATAAGAAAACTTCTTTAATGTAGGGTCTGAGCTATCTACAAAATAATTATAGAAACTTTAACCTATAAATGTTTATTTTAATTAATGACACTATAATTAATTAATTAATTTAGTACACTTAATAAAATAACTATTAGCTACAGAATTTAATGCAATGTAAAATACCAGTTCTAATATTGTCACTGTAATCAGGCGAGCCAATTATAAACAATTAAATAAATTAATGTAAACCAGATATTCAATTAGTTGATTAATATATTTTTGTTATTGTTATCTAATGTTTTTTTTAAATTTTTTTTACAGATTAATTAAAAATGAGACTGGACGCGCAATATTGCGTGTTATTTCTGGACCGAGAGCATTTCGTGTTGTATTATTTACTCGTTTAACGCCCATTCCATTTGGCATACAAAATGCTATTTTTGGGGTAAGTTTAAAATTCGCATAATTCTATTATATTTTTGTTGATACAAAATATTTAAGTTCATCGCAGAATTATTACAGTGGTGGCGACAAAATTCGCTGCTAAATTAGCATTAGCAGACATTTACTTTGTTATTGTTATTGTTATTCTTATTATTATTTTGGGTCAGATATTTAGTTAAATGCTAAGTTTTACTTAGACTTGAGTTTGCAAATGAATGAAATGCAAATACAAAAAGCTTTATAATGCGCAAGTAAAAGCAAAGCGAAATCAGATTATAAGTTAGCAGATCTCCGTGAGGTATACGTTTAGAGTAAAACTAACGATATTTTGTGGAAAGAATTGTATTAATAAAGCAATAAATTGGTTTTATCTCATATCTCGATAATCGCTGGCACATCATTGCAAAAATGTTTAGTGTAGCGATTTTATAACTTGAATGGTCCTTCTAAACTTTTTCGAATATTGCCTATTCCATTTGATTCTTGAAGTTTAAATTAAGCTCGCAGGATTAAAAGACATTTTTCCATTGTTGCCTAATAGGCTCAACACAAATGTGTTCCAGCAAAGTTAACGGCGTAACAGTTTATAATAATTTTAATTTTTTTATGCCACTAATTGCTTTTCAATTTTTTTTTATTTCACATGGTTGCGTTTACTAGGGTGTTAGACGATCCAGTTTTCATTCAATTTTAAAATATCTCTAATTTTTTTACCAATACACTCACACTTTAAAGATTTGCTGAGAATTTGCTTTCAAGTTTTCGTTCAATTGAGTGTTATATTTCATTCAAGAAAACATCTGATTGAAGTTTTTTCCTCCAAATAAATTTTAATTGTTTTCTTAACGACATCTTGCTTACAAACTGGCTTTGAAATTGCGTGAATTGCTTCCAATTTTTGTTAATTTTGACAAGCAGTAATGTGTGAATTTTTTGAAATAGAATTCAACAAAAACTTGATCATGTGACTGCACTGTTACAAAACGTATGAAATTTTCTGAAAGTATGGTAACATTATTGAGAGCGTGAGTGTCTAAAAATGAGAGCATAAGAAACGGACATTTTCGCGTATTTTTGGCAGCTAAGCTTTGATTTTTATATCTGTAACTTTGTTTATTTTTTTTAAAGGAATTTCAATTAAGAATCCATTTGGACATAAAATCATTTGCTCAACACTAAATATGAAAACCAGGGTTGGAATTGTTACATTCGTGATCGTATCGACAATTGTATGAAAAAAAAAATTACGTGATACGTTAATCATATGAACTAAATGGCATCATGACATACGATTGCAAACGGATCGTAATCTTTGGTTCACAATAGTTTTTAAACTACAAAATTTTAGAGTTAGAGATACAGTATTCAGGCCGTTCAGTACTTAAAATTTTGTTGTTTCCAAAGTCAAAACCGATTATTTGCCTTTAACGCTTGATTCAAGGACTTCTGCAATGGGCATCAGCAGTTTGTTTTCACAAGGGCCTCCCTCCAGTCTTTTTTTTGAATATTTATCAAAAAAAGTTTTTTCTTCGCTTGATACTAATTATGTTTAACTTAATTTTTTTTTAGAAAATTGGTAGCATTTTTCAAGTTATTCAAACCAAGTTTTGTTAACGGATGACAATTCGTAAAAAACATATGTTCAGTTATACGATACGATCTCGAATATTGTGAATTATCAACAGTAAACGTTTGTCATAATCCAAAAAAGGTATTTTTACGATATGTGTTGTACATTCGTTGATGTAACGATTCCATTGCAGCAAACATTTCGTTACGAACTCAATAAAATAATTCAATTTTTAAAATTAATGTAGAATGAGTGTTTTTTTTAACCACTACTGTGTATTGAAATTTATAATACGACGATATTATTCGAAATATGTGCGCTTTTTTACAAAGAAATAAACCAAAACAAATTAAATTCAATGATATCTATTCAACAACACAAACCAAAAAAATAAATAAAATTACATAGATGGAATTTGTTTGTATTTTTGTACGTCGAAAATGTCTGGTATATTAGAATATTTGCTTGATCGAGTTTATATTTTTTGTCGACGCTGCATGGTATTGTATGGTTATCCATAGACATTTTTATGTATTGGTCTATTATTGTGTAGACAGAAAATTAGGCCTGTTCAATTTTTTAGATTAAAGTTTTTAATATTTAAGAATTTTTTTTACTAAAGTTCTGATAGAGAAGGTTATGATATCGAATAGTACATCGATTAAATGAATTAATTCATGGAGCTGGCACGTACCGTTTTCTTTTTCGAAATTTCCTGAAATAATTTGTCGAAAATGTAACAACTGTAGTCGAGGTAGGCCTATGACTCTTGTAAGGTGAACTGTCAACTGAAAGCACAGGCATTTAGAGAGCTTTTGGGTAATTGGGTGGATGTTTTCTTTAGTACAGTGATTTAAATGTACATGGCTTTAGTTTTTCAATCGTACGAGTAGTATGTAGATATTTCGAATATGACCGCAATAAAACTAAGTGTTTTTCCATAGAGGTCGTGATTTTAAACCATTGCAGACGTTTGAAGATTTGCGCAGAGTTTGTATTGCTGTGAAAATAATATGAAAATTCAAAAACGTTGCCATAGAACTTATCATAGAACATAGAACTAATGTAAACAAGTAAGAGTGCTATATTCGGCTATGACGAATCTATATACCCTTCACCATCTATTTAAATCTAGTTTAGTGAAGTAACTCCAATCAAAAAAGCAAATATTGGGGTAACAGAGAATTAAAAAATTATGTTACTGCATATTTATAATTTTACATAAAAATTACATCGACTCTTAATGGGTTAAGCATTTTTAAAAATTTTTAGTATTTCATTAAAGATCTCTTCAAAAGATTAAAAATGATACCCATATTAATATTTTGAAAAAACTTGAAAATTTCAGAGCCCCGTAACTCGGAATATATAGGCGTGCGCCAATTTTTTCACTTGATTTTTTTTTTCTTTATTTTTATTTCTCTATCGCATTATATATCAATTTTTTTTTATTGTAGTTACTTTATTGTTCCAAATGACATGAAAAAATTAGAGGTAGGCGTGTTGTTTTGCCTGCTGCCTTGAAGGACATGGACAGGGATCATGCTGATATCCAATAGCAACTCTTTCAACACTATATCTGATCGATTGACAAACTTTTTTTTTGTATGCCGAGGCAAACTTAATTTCAACAACAACACGGACAGACATACGGACAGACGGACATCGCTCAATCGACTTCGCTATGCATAAGAATTCAGAATATATATATACACTTTATGGGGTCGGAATACAATATCCAATTGTAGAAATTACACACGGAATGACAAACTTAATTGTATCCTTTTTCCACTTTTTGTGATGAAGGGTATAAAAATAAAATTAAAGATTAAAGGTTATATACTACGGAACTCTTTGTGTATGAGTCCAACTCGCACTAATTAATTTAATTAAAATTAGAGTTGGAGTTTGAAAAAAAAGTAGTTACTTAATGTTTTCTGTGTTTTTGTATAAAACATTTTTCAATGGAGTTCTCATTTAATCAATTTGGCTTTTGATATAAGACTTTCTTGTTTTCTATGCAAAATTTGGGTAAAATCCACTGATGAGCTATATGAGCAGTAGTGAAATGGCCATATGGATATGCTTTCCCCGCAGTAATACATTTCAGTTTGTAGTTAAAAAAAAATATTTCATAAGAATATCATGAAATATATATGTTTGAAGGAATCAAGCACGTTTAAAATAAATTATAATTAGAGTTGGAGTATAGATTTCATAAAACATCACCTTTTTAAAAAATTTTCGTTTGTTAATGAAATTTTAAAAAGTTTTAGAAATAAATTTTTCTTTATAAATTTGCTCCACCCTAATGTGATGTACGAATAAACATAATTTAACATTGTATTTTCTGTTTGTTCTTTTTTTTATAAAAAAAAAACATTTTAAAATATGACCTACAAAATTTTCAATTAAAACGAAATAATGTCTCAATTTAAACATTTTGCAGATGTTTACCTGCTGATAAAATAAAATTTTTAAATTACCATGAAACCATATTTATTTATTAAAATAATTACTTTTTTCTACCAGGGGCTTAAATTTGTTTATTTTTGTTTTAATTTTATTAAAAATTACTTCTTCCGCTTTAACTTTTTTAAATCAGTAAAGTCGTTTTTTTAATTATTTGCATTTTTTATTACGTATTTTTAATTTTTTAATCTGTTTTTGGATAAAAAAAAAGAATGATTAAACAAAAATTTTTTTAATAAAATTATAACAGAAAAATCTAGCGAAAAAATTGAAAGTTGTCACGTTCCACTTACAGTTGTGAGCAAAATATGTAACGTAAAATTTTTCTTTGCGACTGTAAAGAAATTTCAAAAGTTTTTGTTCATGCCGCTCCGATAAGGGCGTTAGAGAGGATTTACGTTTAATCAAATTTAAATTTAATTAATTAAAACAGCAAATAGGACATTGTAACGAAAATATAACAACTTTAATTGCGAATTTTATTAGCCAAGAATATTTGCGTTTAATTCACCATTTATTTGACGTCGGTGTTGTACAATTTTAATACCTTATTTTCTTTTCTAATGTTAGTGAATAAAAAGTGCTTAGAAATTCATATTGTTAAGTAAATATTTATATTATATGAAGTACAGAAAATTAAAAATCAATCACGTAGACATTATTTATATTAATTTTTTTTTATTTTACACCTTAAAAATTTCTTGACATTCATATTAGAAACTTTTTTTAAAATAAATAAATTATAAAAAAATAAAAAATAAATTTTCTATATTATGGCCTTTTACGAGGGCTGCTCTATATATTTCTGGCCTCATAGTGAAAATGCGAATATTTATAATCAAAAATGGTTTTATTGTTTTTCAAAGTATTCTCCAGCATGATTTATACACTTTTGCGTGCGCTCAAACCAGTTGTCGAAGCACTTTTTCCACTCCGATTGAGACACCTCTAAAACATGGTTTTTGAACACTTCAACAACTTCTTCTGGCGACGAAAATCGTTGACCACACATTTTTTTTTTTTTTTTTGATGTGCGGAAATAAGAAGAAGTCATTAGGTGCCAAGTCAAGGCTGTACGGCAGATGACCCATTAATTCGACGGTTTGAGCCGATGTGTGAGAGCTCGCATCGTCATGGTGATCAATGATTCGACTTCTCTTGTTGGTTTTCCGAATTTCTCCGATGACTTCAGGTCGAGTGTAGTGTTCCACTCAAAAGTGACCGTCCTACGTTGCTCAAGCGGAACAGTCGCCACATGACCAGTTTTGCCGAAGAAACAGCCGCCCATTTGCTTCGAAGTGCTTCTTCCATGAACAACTTTCGTTGGATTTTGCTCGTCTTTGAAGACCCATACGGTCGATTGTTGTTTCGTTTCGGGCTCATACGCATAGATCCATGATTCGTCACCTGTGACGATCTTATAAACGTCTTTTGAAGCACCGCAATCGTATTTTTGCAACATTTCTTTGCACCAATCGACACGATCCTTTTTTTGAGCGACTTTCAAATTGTGCGGGATCCAACGAGAACAAACCTTTTTTACGGCCAGGTGTTCATGCAGTATCGAATGTATGCTGGTGGAAGAAATGTCCAAGGATGTCTCTATCTCTCGGTATGTCGCATGTCGATCTTGCATTATGAGTTCACGCACGGCATCAATGTTCTCTGGCACAACAGCCGTTTTTGGACGACCTTCACGGAATTCGTCTTTGAGCGAGCTTCGGCCACGATTAAATTCATTATACCAATTTTTCACAGTGCTATAGGATGGTGCTTCATCGCCATACAAAGATTTAAGTTCATCAATGCACTCTTGTCGTGATAATCCACGTCGAAAGTTGTGAAAAATGATGGCACGAAAATGTTCACGAGTTAATTCCATTTTTTTCTATATTAATTTTTTCAAGTCACTGTAAACAACACAAATAATGGTCGTACGTCAAAACGTTTTGAGTACGATTATGCTTAAAAATGACAAACTTTTCAATGGAAATGTCAGATTGCACTTGGCAGCACTCAGTGTTGCCAGGCCAAAAATATATATAGCAGCCCTCGTAAAAACGATCACATAGATATTATTTATATTATCTTCTTTTTATACTTTAAAAATTTCTCCTTACATGTTATCTACTAAGTATATTAACGACAGCAATAGAAGAATTGAATTTAAATTTAAAAATATTAAAAACAATTTATTTATATATTTATGTATTTATTTATATAATAATATAATAAATAATAATATTAATTAAAGACTACAATATTTGTGTTTTTTATTTTTATTACACTTTAAATGTGTATTTTTTAATAATATTAACACCATAAATACTCAAATTTTACAATGTTTGTGTCAGCTTAGTATTGCCAGGATTTTTTTCGACCTTATCTGGTCTAGATCCATCATGTTCTGTTTATTACAGTACCACCTCGAGTAGGATGTGGCTCCTATGATGGTCTTGGGCAAGGAGAAGCTTTTATGCTACACGCATAAATACGTTTAGCCGACGATGTGACACCTAAAAGCTCCAGCCACTGCGCACGTCTAGAAAAAAAGGACATATTTTCAAGTTTAGCGTTCAATTGTTACAAAAAAAAATAGACAGACAAACACACAAGGTTGAATAATTAACAAAACTAACGAACAGACAGACATTGATGATCAAAATCACCATCGTATGGAATCTTATTTGATTCTAACACACACACACGCAATCAGAGCGAACATTATGAAAAGATTAACTTACCTTTTAGAATCCCTTAGGAAGATGTGGAGCTTCTCTCCTGGTGGACATCCTTTTATGCATCTTATACTCCTAAAATTAAAAAAAAATGTAAACTTTTAATAAAAAGACAAATTTTTAGTTTTGTATGTTGCATACTCACATGTTGTTTGCCAAATTAATGTAGTTTTCTAAACAATTAACAAAAATAGAATTAGAAATGCACTCAAATATCAATATTAAAATGTACTTACATATAAATATTACTGCCATCCCTAAATTAGCGCGTAAAGCGCAAGATAACTGTCAAAATTTCTCATGTTCATACAAAATGTATGAAGCATCCCTAAATAGCTTGGCGTCAACGCTTAGCAATTGGAAAATCCAATTTTGACAGTGCGTTAGGAAGTGAAGTTGGCTGCTTGTTGGTTTGTTTTGTTTTGTTATGGCTGAAAAGTAGTGACAATTTTGTTATTTTTAAGGCAATCTAGCCTGTTTTTATTTTTATACAGCGGGTTTTATAAAATAAAATTAGTTAACATTACTGTTAAAGACACAAAGTTGACGCTGTTATTTAGGGATGACATTCTAGCGCAAAAGCTATGAATTTCATTGCTTTGCGTCTTACGCGCTAATTTAGGGATGGCAGTTACTTTTTTTTAATATTATAAATTTTTATAAACCCACCCTTATTTTTGCCTATAATAAAACATTTAAGTCGATAGGATGTCAAGAAAGAGATGCATAGAAAAAACGAAACGACTGTAGTCTCGAACACCTCCGCTATTACCTAGTAAAATAAATCTGCCTTGCTCGGTGCTAAAACAATTCAACATCAAGTTCCATCAACTATTGTAACACCCTTTTATTTATAATTTTAAATATTTATACTTCTTATTATACCAAAGAAAGAAGTGGACATTCTGTCTAACTTTAAGTATGTATATATAATAGTTTAAAAGATAGGGCCATATAGGTTAAATTACATCATTTATGGGAACACCCTTAATTTCCAAGCTCAAATTGTTGTTATAGCGGATTAAGCAATACAGGTTTCTTGTAAATTTCAGTTCTGTGTCTACAACTGTTCGAAAGTATGGTCATATACATCAAACTAAATCAACTATTGGGGCACCCTATAATTTATAATTTTGAGTACTTATACTTCGGTCATAGTAATCGATATTCTGTTCAATTTTCAAACGTTTGTCTATAACGGTTCAATAAATAGTCCTATTTAGGCCAAATTACGTCACCTTTGGGGACACCCTTTAATTTTTAAATTTATTTTTGTATTACTTTTTGCTTTAGTGAGCTATAGCGATACGCAGTTTTTTTTAATTGTAAAGTGATGTCCCTTACGGTTCATAATGCATGTAAAAACATGTGTATGTTCTAGGGGTCACCCTTTAATTTTTTCAAATTCTAAACAGTTTTTAAAACAAGACCAATTTATGAACATAACCTTTAAATAAAACAATTTTCAAAATCCGTTCAGGAATGACGTAGTTCTGCCGTCTGCAACATTCAGACAAATTGATAACATTCTTCTGTTTTTACAGTCTGTAAAAAATCATCATGTTGCCTTAGAGTGTAGGCAGCCTCTGTATAATTTAAATGTGTTTAATACTTTTCGAAAATGCAAATTACAGAAATGTTAAAATTTTTTAATTTAAGCTGAAAGTCGTGTTATTTACTTTTCTAAAGAAATTTTTCTTTAGTACTTTTGTTGTTGTTTAACTTAACAACGAATTCAAAAAGTAATTAGTATTTGAGAATTTGTTTAATTTTGAAATCGTTATAATGCAATTAACAGCAAAAAAACAAGTTTGACTTGTACCAGTTTTTATATTATTTTTAGAAACTTGTTAATTGTTACCTTAAATAATTATTGCAAACATTTAAGGTAATTTAACTTACGTTTTTTTGTGTGATAAAAAAATTATTTTTGCTTTATTTAAACATAGATTTTTTTTATTAAAACTACTACTATTACTTTTACTGTTCAATAACGTCCTCCATAAATTTTTAATTTCTCACTTAATGTCATTTTTAGAAATTTTGTTTGTTTTGTTTTTATTTCAAGTCAAGGTTGAGGTTATTAAGGCATATCACAGTTTGACTTTGAAATTTACACTTGCAGTTTTTTTTACATCTAAAACATGTTATATATCTAAAACATATATATAAAACATGTTTTATATTAAAAGAAGAATTAATTATACAGATTTGTGCGGAGAATACGAAAAGAAATCGAGACTTATTTTTAGCCGATTTCAAAAATAGAAGGAGGTTATCAATTCGTCTGAATGTTGCTTTTTTATGTTTGTGCCCGCAGAACTCCGTCATTTCTGAACCGATTTTAAAATTTTGGTTATATTTACGAATTGGTCCGGTTTTAAAAACAGTTCATAATTTAAAAAATTAAAGGGTGTCCCCATACAACTTACATGTTTCTTACATGTATTATGAACCGATCCGGGCACCACATTAAAATTAAGGAACTACAGCCTATTACTATAGTTCTCAATAGCAAAAAGTATTACAAAAATAAATCTAAGAATTTAAGGGTGTCCCCATAGATTACCTTAATGGGCTTATCTCTTGAACCTTAAGATACAAACACTTGAAAACTAAGCAGAATGTCTACTACTTTGTCTGGTATAATAAGAAGTAAAAATATTTAAAATAATAAATTAAAGGGTGTTACAATAGTCGATATAATATATATATATAGCCAAACTGTTAAACAGTTTTAGATGGACGATTATAATTTATAAAGAACCGATACTGCTAAGTCCAATAAACATTTAAATTTTGAAAATATAGGGGTCCCTATAGTTTATGTAATTTAATTTATATGGCCAAACTTTTGAATTGTTACAGGCCAGATAGTTAAAATTTACAAAGAACGAACAATATGATTTTTAGTTTGTCTGTTCTGAAGTGGGTTTCTTAGACAAGAATTATTGATTTTACAACTTTTTGATAAAGTGTTTGAATAAAAGTTTTAAAACTTTCGACAGTGTTTTCTTCACAATTCATCAACAAGAAGCAAAGCTGACTGTTAAATAAAAAAATAAAAACATGTGGTTATAGTCAAAGAAAGCCACTGAGTTCGAGTCGGAAAATTGCACCAAAACTACATATTTTCCAAAAAAGGCATTATTTTACGGTATTATTTCAGAAAATGAAAACTTAAGTATAAATGGCTTAAGCAAGACGAACAGTCAAAGTGGACTTTTTGCATTACCATCTTTTATTTTCTATTTCTAATTTATTTTTTAATATATATAAAACGAACTTTTATGCCGATTTATAAAAAGAATAACGAAAAAAAACTTCGGGTAGTCTGTGGACTTATTCTTACGAAGTTAATATTGAATATCAAAAATCTGTTGGTTAAATAGAAGATGTTTGCAATGTATACAACCTAAGGTAGCTACAAACGTAGAATCCTAATGACGTATGTAGTGATCCAATAAATGGTACATTACATTCTGCAGGTTCTCAATTTGTCCTGTTTTCGTTAGAAAACATCCGTAAAAATTTTTAAAGAATTATTCTTTCCACATAAAAGCTTAGAAATTGAAATGATCTTTTTTTAAAAAATTTTTAAATTTCAGAGGCCCGCAACTCGGAAGATATGGGCGGGCACCAAGTTTTTTACTTGATGTTTTTTTCTTATTTTTTTTTTTATTCTTTATTACCTCATATATATGTTTTTTTGATTGGAATTACTTCATTGTTCCTAATAGTATGGAAAAATAAGAGGTAGGCGTGGTGTTTTGCCCGCTTCGTCGGATCAATATTTGAAACTGAATTACGTACTATTGAAATGGATGACGAAACCATTAAAACTATACGAGAAGATTGTTTTTCATATTTGGGGATGCTTTTAAAGGAATTTATTAATAGGCTTCCTGAAAATATGAATGTATTTAAAGTTTACAAAAATGTTTCTATTTCAAAATGTTGTAATTTATTATCACAAACAAATTTCGATCTGGTCAAAGATTATTTAAAAATTGTCATAGACCCTCATACACCATTGGAGTTGTATGAAACTCAATGAAAAAAATTACCTTTTGTTAATTGGAAAGAGTATTTTGATGATGATATTCCTACAAATTTACATAAATTTTGGCCAAAGGAGAACAATTATAAGGATACTGCAGGTACGTACCATTTTAAGGAACTGGCTCTCGCCGTACTTTATATGCTGATAATTCCAACAAGTAAAGGATTTTCTATATAATGAATTCTACTAAGACTCGTTTGCGAAATAGAATGCAGTATGAATTTTTTGAGGCTTTTTTGCGCGTTTAAAATTATATGAATGCAGATAACACGTGCTGCACTTCTTTTATACCTTCTGAGAAATGCTTAATAAATTAAACTCAAATACAATATATTCCAAGAAAAGGAGGTTCGCTCAGATCTCAGTTTATATTTCATATTTTTATTGAATTAATTAAACTATAACTAGTTTATAGTACCTTTCATGAGTTCACTAATTATTTGTTTTATTTTTTAAATTAAACCTAAATTTCATATCGCCCTAAAGGCCCTGACTTGAATTTTTTACCAAATTGAAATTTTTCGTGATTCCAATACATTTCACACAGATACATCTTGTCACAAAATTTGAAAGCAATAGTATCAAAAATAACGGTTTTCTAAGCATTTGCATTTTTAATATTACATTGTGATAAACACAGTTTCTATTATGTTTTTCTCCTGTAAAGTTAGGGCCTTTCTACATGAGACCAGCGATATGTATGTATATATTTTGGCGATTGTTGTTTAGTTTTGGCGAATTTAGTCGATGAAATAGTATTTTTTTTACAAAAAAAAATTTTTTACAAAAAAAAAATATTTTTGTCTAAAAGAAATATATAAGTTTTATGGACTAAACCAGTCAAAGAACCGTTTTGGCGATTTTTGATTTGGGTTTTGGCAAATTTCGTCAAAACTGTCTGACAGCCCTGGATATTGGGACTCGTTGCTGAAATTTGGCGGTTGGTAAAATTAAGTATGTTCGTTTTTTAGATTTTGTATGATTAAAAAAAAAAGTTTTTACATTTAAATTTTTCTTTTAAACCGTGTAACAAAAAAGACAAACTTTTAATTTAAACAAACTCACAATATTCAGATTTTAATCAAAAAGAATTTAGGAAAAGTTAAAAATCTAGCTAAAGTCCAGGAATTCTTAAAAGTTTCGGGATAACTAAAGAAATGCAAAAATCCTCTAGTAATTCAGAAAAATCTTATAAATAACAAAAAAAAAAAAAATTAAAATTCAACTGTAAATTAAAAATTCACTAAAAACATTTTTATTTTCTTTAACTTCTTTTAAAATTTATTGTCATTTTACAGGAAATATAAAATTCTGCAATAAATAAAAAATAATCGCAATTTAAAAGAAACTCAATTTAAACGATTTTTAGTATTTAGGCTAAGTTTAGGCTAAAAATTAATTAAATTTCTTTTTGTTATTTTCGAGTATGTTTCTTTAAAGGTAATTTTACCAATTTTATTTTTTTGTAACACAAACAAAAGCTTTTATGTTTTAACATTTTTTTTTTTTTTTATTTATGCCTTCGCAATAAAAACGTTTAAAGTACAACATTAAATATTCAAAAGTGATAGGGTTGGCAAAAGTGGAATATTATTCTGTGCCTTACAACGACATTTTTCAAGTCTCAAGTTTGCCTCAGTCAGTTGAAGCCGGTTTTTACATATAACACGCATATTTTTCTTAAGTGTTAACAAAAGACCCCTCTGGGAATATACCCAAATTAATAGGACTACACACTTAATTTACACGTAAACAAAATGGACTTTATAAAGAATGTCATGTCCTTCTATTATTGTTGTTAATTCATTTATATTCAAATTTTAATAAAAAATGTAAGGTAAAAAATTTATGTCACTGTGAAGCAGAGTGTTAAAAATTCGTTTAAACTTAAACTTCTTAAAAAAAAAGTGTGTGTTGCTTTGTTTGCTATTATTACCATATTGCGTTACGAATACTAATAAGCCAAAACAAAAGGGAAAAAATATTAAAAACGTTTATTTACATTTAGCAGACATTGGGAATAACTAAAAGGTGTTTTCCTATCGTTTAGTCTTTAATTAATATTTTTATTAATTCAAACACTCCGTCACCCACAACTTTAATTTTCTTTAAGCATATTTAATAATATACAATTTGTTTTAACTTAATACAAGTGTTATTATTACCTTAAAACGAGTACACATTCAATCAATTTTGTATTTTTATTTTGTATTTTAGTTTCAATGAACAAACATTTTATTCTATTTATTCTACATTTCAATATTTATTTTTTCTTATTGTAGGTCAGCTCAATTAACTCTAAAGTTTATCATACGGCAACGTTTTTGGGTCTGCTGCCAGCTCAACTGATTAATGTTTATTTGGGCTCAACTTTAAGGTCAATGCATGAAGTTCTTAATAATCATGGCACAGCGTTGACGGGTTACATTAGTTTTGGTGTAGAGGTAAGTGTCAACTGGAAAAGAAGTACATAATTGCAAATAACATTATTATAATGTTTAAATAACTAAGTAGAGGGTAATTTATTTTAAGGGTTAATTTTTTTCCCCCCGGTAAAAAAATTTATTTATCAGGGGCCTATTTCACTAAGCTACAAGTTCGAAATCACAAGTGTTTTTGCCTGTAAAATTGTGTTTCATAAAAATACTATTACAAGTTTGTGGCTACAAGTGAAGTGTACAAATTACAAGTCTACAAGTCATTATTTCACTAAACTAAATTTGCACTTGTACATTTGTCGAATTGTAAAATAACAGCTTAGGATCGACGAACACCCTCAGAAAAAATTGTACAAGTTACAAGTGAATGAGAAATTGATTTAAAGTTTGATTTTTTGAATACAAATTAGTGAGAATTAACACAAAATTGTTGAATTTTTAATATAAATTAGCATTTAGTTGTACGTTCTGTTTATTTTTCATGAAATATATTTTTTTTAATTATGTTGTAGATAGTAATCGATAAGTAATACAAAGCACCTAATTTTGGAATTTTTGTGTGTCTATCTGTTGCTGTTCGCATCACTTAAAATCTCTGCATGGATTTAAATAAAATTTTGTGAGGAGGTCCCTTAGAATAATATGTAATTTCGTAGAGAAAATAGAAATACGAATGTGAAAGCACACAAATTTACCGTTATCATGGTACTAAAAACCCTGTCAGCACATTTATTTTTGCAAATGAAAAATTTTTAACACTACTTAAAGAACTCTACAATAAATATTTAAAAACAACTTTTTCTAAATTTGAATTTTGAGAAAATTATAAATGACACGTTGACAAAGTCGTTGGCTCTGCTAGTATGTATTAAAACAGACTACATGTTGGCGCAAAAATAACCTTCCGATGTTTTTTGGTTGTAATTAAAAAAAAAATGAAAAACTTTGATTCTTCTTGTAGATTATTTTTATTTGGTCTTTTAATTTTTTTACATCAAGTCGAGAATATAATGTCATTTAAATGGCCGCCGCCACAGTTGATTGTCATTTGAGCCCTTTTCATGGCATTTTCCATCACTTTGGCCAAAACTTCCGGCGATAGGTCCTCACATTCTTGATGGATATTGTCTTTAAGAGCTGCAAGAGTCTGAGGCTTTTTGACATAAACCCGCGACTTCAAAAAGCCCCACAAAAAGAAGTCTGCGGCGGTTAAATCAGGCGATCTTGCTGGCCAGTGCAAATCGCCAAAACGGGAGATTAGGCGCCCAGAAAATGCATCTTTCAGCATTTCGGTTGTGGCACGTGCAGTGTATGCCGTTGCACCGTCCTATTGAAACCACATGTTTTCCAATCCCAATTTATCAAGTTGCGGCAAAAAGAACTCGTTGATCATTGCTTTGTAGCGCTCACCATTCACAGCAACCGTTTGGCCCGCGACGTCTTCGAAGAAAAAAGGTCCGATGACTCCTCCAGCGAAAACAGCACACCATACAGTGACTTTGAGCGAGTGTAATGGCTCTTCGTGGGTTATACGCGGATTTTCAGTGCCCCAGAAGCGTAAATTTTGTTTTTTTACGTACCCGCTAAGATAGAAATGGGCCTCATCACTCATGATTATTTTGGATGAAAACCCATCTTCGTGTTGGTGGTGATTAAATAGTCACCAAAATTCCGCGTTCTGGAGCAGTGTAGCGTAACATTGTTTATTAACGTGTATTTCACATGTGTTTACTACAAAAATGTCAAAACAGAACTGACATTAGGGGCCAATCAAAACAAATTATCGGTTTATATTAGAGTACCCATAATTGCAAAAGTATTTAAAATAACTTTTGAAATTTTCATTGTAAAAATAATTTATTTTATTTTATGTAAAAAAATAATGTAAAACTAATAAAATTTGTTATATTCCGTTTTTATACGATAGCATTTTTAACATTTTAAGTAACAATAAATAAGAATTGCAAAATTAATATCACAATATATTCAAGAATTTGTAAGTGTAGAAATTGCAGATTAAAAGTGCAAAAAGCTACAAATGTGATGAAAATGTTAATGAAACACAATTAATCAGCACTTGTAAGAATTAGACTTGTGATTTTAACTTGTAAACTTGTAGAATTGTAGCTTAGGCCACGCGTATGACCAACTTTTTTCATTTAAAAAAAAATTAGAAAAACCAACCGAAAAAAATACTAAAATTTTCACACAAGTGAATGATAGAAATACTCTACTTGAAATTTTAAAACAATTTTAAAATATTAAATAAATCATCTATTTCTTTTTTTAACGCGTTGAATCGGCGATCACTCCTAATTATATTAAATAAAAACTTTTAACTCATTTGTCTCGAAAACTAAACGTTCTACAAAGAGACGGGCTTTAGTCTGTGATCACTTAAAAAATTTTAATAAATTCGATTTTTATTCAAAATAATCGATTTTTATCCGTCAAATAAAATTTTTTCAAATAAAAGACTTAAAACCCATTTATTTCGATAACTAAACGTGCTACAAGGAAATACGTTGTAATCTGTGATCACCTTAAACATTTATTAAAATTAGATTTTGATCCAACATCTTTATTTTTGTATCAGGCACCCACCATTAATTATAAAACATTTGAAAAATGAAAGATAAAACTAATCCACACACAATAATACTTTCGAACATTTTCATATTTTAATAAAAAAAATATATTTTTCTTCTTTACTATTTGATACTTTACACACGAAATTGTGTACATGCGATAGAAAATGCTTCATTGTTTGTAAAATAAACAATTGGTGTTAATTATTTTTCAATTTGTTAATAATAAACACACTTTTTTACACTGCAAGCTTATTGCATTAAGAACGAAATTATCAGTACCTTCAACGTGTAAAGAAAATGACACTGTCAAACGAGACAAAAAACTCCCAAATACCGATAAAAAAAACTTTAATTCGGAAAGAGATTACACGAACTAATAAACTTTTCTCTTGGAAACCGTATAAAAAATTAAATAACTACACTTTTTTATAAATATTATACTTTAAGTTTTTTCAAAAAATCTGTTCCCTATTTTTTGAAGCACTTTTTTGCACAGTAAAATAAATATGTATAAGCATTAAAAAAAATAATTTTCACTCATGTCTTGGCAATCTGGCAACTTAGATTACACCATTTGTGACGTTTTATTTTTTATAATTTTAGCCTTAGCATATGCTTCAGTTTTTATGAACTAAATTTTAAACATAACTTGTACTGTTTCCACGGAGAAGAGGGTTGCCAGATAGGATGTATTGTCTAGTTAATGAAGAATTTTTTTAGTTTTGAAAAATATTTTATACCTATACAATTGTGTTTACGAATGTATAATCGGTTGATTTTTTTCTAACACTAATACTTTTATTTTGTGCATTACAGACAATTTAAAACAGAAAAAATCCGTTATAACGTCATAATATAAGTAATATTACTAAGAATAAATTTTAATGAAAGTTGTCGCACATGATTTGGAAAACGAAACAATTGCTTCATTTTGCCGTGTAAACATACTATTAAATTATTTTTCAATTCTAATTACAGGTAATTTGTGGTGTTGCCTTGATGTTTTGGGTGGTACAAAAAGCTCGCAAAGAATTATCGGAAACCCTGCTCACCGATATAAGCAGCGATGGTAAATTACTCGATATACAAGTGTAGCAAGACTGCATTAATTTAATTTTAATTTTTATTAAATTTAAACAATTATGAAAAAGATAAATTATATTTTTTATTTATAAGTTTTTTTTTTAACTATAATTTTTTAGAGCATTTATTAATATTTGTTTATTTTTAAAGAGCTTTTTTAACAAAAATCAAACCAAAAACTTCAAATAATGAGAAACGCATGACAAAAAAAATATCGATATACATATACACAATATAGTAGATATTATGTTAACGTAAATATTTGTTAAAAATAATTTTAATGTTTGTAATTTATATTATTTTATAAAAGCATTTTACACATTAAAGGAAAAAAATATATTGTTTTTTATTTAATAACAAAAAAGTTACATTTACCACATTTTATAAAGAATTTGTTGTTTACACCCTACACCATAGATACTGGATGCTCATATCAGTTTGTTGTTGAAAATTTTATAGACGCAGTTATTTATACTTGATTTCGCCTTATGACCGAAACTTATTATTTTTATATATTTGACTTAGGTACACATTTATGTTTTAAATAAACGAGTACTTTTTCTTCTTAATATTTCTCGATAAAATGTACAAACACAGGAAAGGTTTTTACAACTCAGTATCTAGTGAGTTGGGCCGCCATTTGTAAAATATCTGAAATACTCGATTTAGCATTATTTTTATAAGTTTTACACATACTTCAACGGATATTATGTTCCATGCTTGAATAATGAAAACTCTCAGGTCATTAATGGTGTCATATTTACTTATGCCAGCATAGATTGTGCTCACAATGATACCCCAAATATTTTCTATCGGATTCTGGCCAGAGAACACGCCATGCTAATTGAGGAATATTTTGTGACTTTAGCCACTGGGTTGCCTTTTATGAGCGGAAGCATTATCTTCTAGAAAATTCACTTTTGTATGCGATTTCTGTCAGAAAACGAGTTGTTTACTATGCTCAGTTCTTTTTAGTACTTGAAATGATTAATTCCACAGGCCCATTTATATAGAATGCTCACCAAACCATAAAAAAGTTTCTACCTTACGTCAAACTTTCCAGTCTACGTCAACTTTAATCCATTAGAGAAAAATACCTAAACATGCTAAACTTTACAAACAAAACCATAAAAAACTAAATTTTTGGGCAAAAAATTGAATTTTTTGTTTTTAATTTTTTGAGTGATCACAGATTAAAGCCCTTTTTCTCGTAGAACCGACAAAATGAGTTACAAATGTTCCATCTAAAAAATTGAATTTTGGGGCAAAAAATTTATATCACTTACAAAACTAAAAAAATTCAAATTTTTACCCAAAAATTAAATTAAAAATGCAATTTATTTGTTGGTTATGAATAGCAGGTATCTATACGTATTTCGCCGGTTGCTAACGCCAGCTCGTCAGAAAACCTTTATCCAAATTTTTAGAAAAGCCAAAGACATTTCCTTTAAGTATAAAAACTTCAAAAACAAGATGAGAGTTATTTTAGAAGCCAATACAGAAATGTTAAGGCTCTAACAAAAATTACCAACAAACAAACCACGTTTTTATTTTTGCGTACATTCCCTTCTGCGTTAGATTGGTTACATTCATCTAAATAACTATGCGTCTTAAGAGAAAAAGAGCTTTAATCTGTGATCACTTAAAAATTTATAAGAATTAAATTTTTGAACAAAATTCAATTTTTTTTAATGTGTAAACTTTGAATCATAGAGCTTAAATAAAGAATATCTATAAAATGTATATAAGTAAGGTCTCGATTATGGTTCACAACAGTTGTTTTTTTGACAAATTGGGATTACGGTTTACAACACTTATCGGTAGTGTTGTAGTTATAGTTGTCTATGTCAATTTACTGCAATTATCGTTCAAAACATTTGGAAGTTTGTGTTGTAAGAAGTGTCAAAAATTTACAACTGCTTATTACTGGTTTTCTTCTTGCCAGGGCAAGTTGAAATTTAAAATGGAGTAATTTTTTCTTTTTGTTTATTGCAAATATCTATAACTACAACTTTTTTGATAAATTACGAACAAAAAGCAAATGGAAATGCTGGTAGAGCTGATGACCTAAAATCCTGATATAACTCGCGGCAAGCCCCCATTTGGATGTAATAAAATGCAGTTAAAGGACAAATGGGATCAGTTTACCACAAAATTAAATAGTATGGGTCCACCTTTTATGGGTATGGACTCACTATAAGGCAAATTTAAAAAGAAAGCTGTCGATAAAAGGAGCATTCAGACTACTGGTGGTGGTCCATACACTGAAAAAAGCCGCAGTTCTTTAGAGCAGACGACTATTGAACTGATGACGATGTCGTTGCAGGTTGACCCAAGTGACCCAGCTCTTGCAGCAAAAGCAAAAAACTAACAAAAATTCCGTGCATGTTCTTTCACTTTTCCCTTTTCTCCAATTATACATATTTTCCCCTTTTGATTGACTGCGGAGAGTAAAAAAAACCCGGGGAAAAAGCAGTTATTATAAATTATAAAATAAAAATTATATGAAAATAAACAAAATAACTCCCTTCAAATTCGATGATGCCGCTATTTTATATGTATATTCCCACGGAATTCACAATTAGAGAAATTTTTTCCGTGGGAAAGAAATTCTGTGAGAATATTTATAATTGGGCTGAATATGCTACTAAAATGTTGGCCATACATACTCGTACTGTACCGGATTCTTCTTTTCATACGCAACATGTGTATTTCTTTATTACCCTCATCATTATTAAAAATTAAATAGATACTTATCTCCATTATTCTAAAATAATTTTATATATGCGCGTGTATTTGTTTAAAGGCCCAACTATAATGTGCATAAACTAGCTTATGGCAACTTATACAACTGTGCAAATACATTAAATTATATGTGGTAAACTATAATGTGATTAAGATAACTTTTCGTCAAGTTTCGTTAAATTTCATTTCTTTATGCAAGGTACGAAACTGATCGCACTTTCCGTACGGAAACAGCTGATTGTGCTTTGGTTTATACATTAATAAAGAAATGTTCTAATTAAGACCTAAATTGTTAAATTTTTTAGTTTTAAATTCAATAAAAAAAGTAAAAAAAAAACATATTTTTTTATGGCCAATTTTTTACAATTATAATATATTTAAATTAAATTTGTATTTATACACACTTATATACACTATATAAACGATGAACATCGTTGCATTTTTTAGTACGGTTGGCCACAAACACAAAACAGAAAATAATTTTTAATAATTTTTTTTTTTACATTTTGTAAGAACATAAACCAAAATATGTAAATGTGTTTGTGAATGTTATTAAATATATAAAATATTTTCTTTAAAGCCTTTTAGTTTTAAAATTTTGTTGATTTATATAGAAATTATTTTTGGCAAAAGTACGAAATAAACATAAATGTCCAACTGTGGCAAATAAGTTACTAAATTTATATATGTACATTGTAGCCACATAAATTTCTTTGATAAGTTACCTAAGCATTTGACAGGCTTTTCGTTGAATTTTTGACATAAGCTAAAGCTAGCTTATGCACATTATAGTTGGGCCTTAACTGTTTTATTTTTGACAGTTTTCCATATGAAGAGATGTAATTTTATGGTTAATGTATGCTACAATAAAATACAACCCTGTGACATACTCAGCATGTAGATCAAGACGAATCAATTACCAGGTGGCACTACTGTCAAACTCCATATATAAAAAATCATTGCATATTTTTTATATATGAAGTTTGACAGTACTTTTTACCAGCAAAAAATAATAAATTCGCCTACGCTGCCACCTAGTAATTGATTCGTGATTGATTGATGTGAACCATAATCGGGGCCTAAATTTTTATAAATAAAAAAAAAAAAATTTACAAAAATTCGATTTTAAGCCCAAAAAATGAATTTTCATAATAAAAAAGTAAACCGAAACAACGTAAATCAAGTCAATGTAAATCAAGGGGCTAATGTAAAAGTTTACCAAAAAAAATTTTTAATCTGACAAAATGAAATCTCACAAGATAACATTTATGTATTCAACTACGCCATTTATTTCTTTATTATTTTTTTTATTTTGATCTAAGGTTAAGTTATAAATATAATAATAAACAATAAATTGTAAATAAATAAAAATGTAAATTAAAAAATACATAAATATCGTTTGATTTATTTTGAATCATATTGTCGCCAACTTCGTGGAGCTTTCAGATAGTGATTTCCAAATATTGTATCCAGTACATTAATAGTAAAATCGACATCGGTTTTGGTGGCACATAGTGGCGGTTTAAGGCACATGACCTATTAAATGATGCGATAAAAAAGAGACAAAATAATTTTTATATTTAAAAAATTATAATTTTTTATTATTTAGCTAAAATGCAAGAAAACTAAAACTATTCTCTAATTCAGAACGTAAACTTTTTTATTTATATAAATATTAAAAAAATTTCTGTGTTATGCAACTTTTTATTAGATTTAGTTCGAGGCATATTCTTTTTAACCCCCTCAAAAGAAAGTTATAATTTCGTCTGTATTTTTACGAGTAGTAGTCCGTACCAAAAAGGTAGAAACTTAACCCTTTTGTTTTTGCTACAATATTTGTCTGTGTGTCTGGCTGTCACAGCCCTCTATCTCTGGAACCGAAATAGGTTTACTCTTAAAATTTAAACAGAAGATGTATTCCTATAGCTGCTGTAATAAGGGTGTTCCGAAAGTATTATATTAAAAAATATTCTTGATGACACAAATCAAATTTGAACACTGTATGTAAAACTACGCCCGCTATGGCAACAACAACAAATAAATAAAACTTTAAATTAAATAGTGTCCCAATAGCAACAGGATTTTCACGTACCTGGCCTTGTCTTTAAACCATTATAGGCAGACATTTTAAGTTTAAGCATTTTAATGTCATCTATAAGAACAAATACAACAAATAAAGTCTGAAATATAAAGGGTGTTCCTATAGTGACGTGAATTTAGATTTTTAACCGTAGCAGGCAGTCATTAAATTATTAGACAGAGTGTATAAAAAATATGTGCACCCTAAAGAGTGGTGTAAGCAATAAAATTACCAGGTAAGAGTCTGCTAAAAGGATAAGTACGAAAAATAAAAATTTAAGGGTGTCCCGATAGCAACGTGATATTGTCTTATCGTTTAAATAGTACGTTAAGAGACAGATATTTTAAATTTTTAATAACAAATAATAAAAAGATAAAATTGAAAGGTGGATCATAAATGGTACGTCCCCCTTGAGTGTGTATTCAACTCGCACTTGATGGACCTATCTTTATTTGTTATTGAAAAACTCGGCAATTTCTAACTAAATTATAAATTTTTTTATTTGAAACATTTTTATATAATTTAAAAATAATGGGTGTCCTCATATAATACGCGTGATTTTATTGTATTGTTTAAGCGGTAAGGGGCAGGACATTTAAATTTTTTTCACAATGTCCGTAACGCTACAGGCACCAATGTGAAAAAAGTTATAAATCACTAAAATCGATAACTCAAGGGTGTCCCTATAGATGGTGTTATTTAACATTTATAAACTTAAGCTTTTAACCGTTGAAGACAGACACCTGCAATTTATACAGAATACGTGTTACCATATCCACTTAGTACAAAATTAAATTAAAGGGTGGGGCCATTAGACATGAATTTAATGTATATACATTTTCTTTTAAAAATATCGGGTGTTTTTTAAGCCCGATAGAACTTTAAATTGTAAAAAATAATACAAAAAATTAAATTGTAATAACGAATTTTTTTATACGAAAGATCAGAACATGCCATTAATATTGAAAAATGATTTCGGCCATATGGCCACCGCGGCTGCTTATGACGAAGCGCATTCTGGACATCCAATTTAGGGTCACTTTTTAAGTATTGCTGGTCGTATGTCACGAATAACACGAACAATATTGGCCTCCAAACAATATTGGCGTCAGTTGTTGCAGGTTTATCAGCATTTTTTTTAAATGCAATGGAGTCTGTAGGGTATGTTGTGGATTGGTCTCATTCACGACGAATCGATAAATTTGGATCTTCCTCCACACTTTCGTTTACAGTAGCATTATTCTCTTAAGTACACACATTCCATCGAGGTGTTGGAGATACTGCATCCTCTAGAGAGTATGTGGTATGAAATCTATGAATAGTTCGGCGGATGGCTTGCTCAGATGGACAGAGAAGGCGTGAATTGTATATATTTAAAAATAAAGGGTGTCCCCATATAGCATTAGGGGTTTCAACGTTGATTTTTTATTTATGACGGCTAATGGGGAGAAGACTTGAAGTTATATTTGGCTTCTATTTTGTGATTTAAACTTTAAAATTAAATTGATTCGTTCTTATATCAGCTCTCCTTGCAGACCTCTCGAGCTGTGACAGTACAAGAATAAAATTATTTATGCCGGTTCCAGGAACTCTTTTCTCTTTAGGCAAAAAAAAAAAAAGGAAGTCCTTAGGACCCTAGTGAGTTACATTCGTACAAACGAAACCAGCTTTAAGTGCTACCAAAACTAACCCTACTATCGTTCGAAATGTTTAGACTAATCTATGTACGTATCGTGCATTTGCTGCAAGACAGTCGTAACTCCACATAAAGTCATTCTAAGAAAAAGCCATTTAGATTTATTAAAATTTTGACCCAAAAATAATAATTTCTTTACGAGTTCAAGAACCTTTCAAAATTCTTAACGCAGAAATAAAAAATCTTGTGTTATGACTCTTTGTCAACAAAGACTTAAACAAATTTCAAATTGAATTACATATAAAAACTTGTAAAAATTTCGAAAAATAATTATTTATGAAAAATTTTTATAAAAAAAATTATTCATTTATTACAAAAAAAAAAATATTTTACTAAAATAATTAATTTATAAAATAAATGCAATAAGTACAACTAGGGATCATTTTTATAAGTCTCTTGATTGCAAAAATTAAACAGTCGAATTGAAGCTTAAGTTTGTTTAGTTAAATAAATTCCAATTTATGAACCAATTAGTGTCACGTTTGGAGGGGGGTCCTAATTTGTTTCATTATTCTTTAAAAATTCCGATATTGCTCTAGAGAGAACGTCCACAGCAAATTTAACATCCAATTTATTAATACACATGGGTGGCTTTATACGCAGAGTCTGAAAAAAATTATAAATGAAGTAAAAGAGAGATTAAGGACTTTATGGTTTGTACGAGTAGAGAATAGCAACAACATTTTCTTATATAATAGAGTTTTTTTTACCTCTTCAACCGACTTCAAAATGGCGAAGGTTATCATTTGTGTGTAGTTTGTGACCGCAGAACTCGGTCGTTTTTAAACCGATTTCGAAACAAAATTTTTTCATTAAAAGGATATGCTTATAGATTGGTTCTATTTAAAAAAAAAGTTCATAAGGGTTTCTACATAAGAAAATATGATTTTTACATGCCTATAATAAAAATCCGCATAAAATTTTAACATAGTTGGCATCACTATACTTCCAATAACTGAGAGTAAAAAAAAATTAATTTACTTTATTTGACATATATGAGTCTATTTTTAGAAGCGTTAAAGTCAAACACTTAAAAATAAAAAGAAGTAAAACAGCACGTGACAAAAATTTAAAATTACAAAAAGTAAAGGGTATCAGATTGAATGTCATGGGTGCATGGAAACATAGATCATGGGGACATGCTAGCGTACTACGGATCTTGTTGATTATTGCTTCCCAAAACCTTCCCTCACAAAGAGATTTCTCTTTGACCTGACGGAGGGCCACTCTCTTCCGTGTCGAGCACTCTGTATATACATGGATAGTTCCAAGAGAGAGGCAGGAATTGGTGTTGAGGTGTATATTGAGGAAATTGGAATAATGATGATTTTAAGACTCCCAAATGACTGTAGCGTTTCACAGGCGGAAATATCTGCGATTAGAAATACTGCTATTAGTGCACTGGTTAAGATACTATAACATATCCAACAGGGACATTTTCATATGTACTGACAGCAAAGCTGCGATTATGTCCCCAAAAAATGTGTTTACCACATCTAAACTTGTCTCTGAATGCCGTAAATCCCATAACGGGATGGCGAAGGTTTCGACAGTCACCCGAGAATGTGTGAGGGCACATGGGACCACTTTAGGCAACCAATTTGGCGACGAACTGGCAAAGAAGGGGAGACTGCTTGACGAGGCTGCCATTGACAGCGCATTGACGCCTTACCTAGGTCAGATGGTCTAACGCGTCGACATGTTCGAACGCTACAACAATCTGGCCCTCTTTGGATCGGGGCTGGGCAGCTGCACTACTGCAGTTACCGAAGTTTCGACTGCGTGACTTGGTGGCTGCGGACACTGGGCACTGTCTATTTCAGGACCATGCTAAGAGAATGGTTCTCCCATTTAATAACTTCTGTAGAAGTTGTCAGGACCAGGAGGAAAAAGAAACGGTAAAAAACCTCCTCTGTCTGTGCCTTGCGCTGGTATGTATACAGCTGAGATACCTCGGTTAGCGGTACTAAGGGGGCCTATCTGATATATTGTCACTGGGTTCAGGTACGATCAGTTCCTTTTTGAGGCGGTGCACTGGGTGGGTTACTGGCCCACGACCGGAAATCGTGACTCATTCAAGGGGATGAGTGCACAATTTGGCCGACTGGGCTTATCTAGCGGGCTCTTCTCTGCATTTTTCGTACTTTCTACCTATCTTCACACCCGCGGTTTTCTCTCTCCTTCTCTTCTCCTTATTTTCATCTCTTTTTCTATATTCTCTCTCTCTCTCTGTTTCTTCTTCTCTCTCTCTCTCTTTTTTGACAGCAGGTAACACAAAGGGACCAATCAATGGACCCAAGTGGGCTGTGGCAACACGGCTGCCTGCCTAACCTAACCAAAGGGTGTCCTAATATGTTACTTATTTTGTTGTATATGCCCTTACCTTTTCAATTGCAGTGTAATAGGAATTAATTAGAAATTATAGGGTGTGCTCATAATTGATTTTTTTTTATAAATGTGGTTTGAAGTCGGTTTTTTTTTGCAAAAGCTATTTTAGAGACATTTAACAAAGAGGAACAAGCAACGTTTAAATTTTTGAAACCTTAATTTATCACAAATAAGGTGAAAGAGGGGAATACTCACATTGCCATTAAGACCGCCACGTCCAAACAAAACACCCATATCTTTGCAGGTCTCCCAAATCTCAAGAACATGTGGCACACTTAAAGGAGTTTTCGTTTGACGATCTGTTACCAATTCAACGCCAATCATAAGACCCTTGCCTCGAACATCACCTATTATTTCATAACGTTCCTTAAGCTCAGCCAAACATTTAAGGAAATAGGTGCCCACTTCCAGTGAATTTCTTTGTAGTTGTTCCTCCTCAATGACATCGAGCACAGAAATGCCTACAGCACTGGCCATTGGATTGCCACCATAGGTATTGAAATGTAAAGCCATACCTAAGGTTTTGGCTATTTCGGGTGTGGTCACCACAGCAGCCATGGGAAAACCATTGCCCATACCTTTTTTTTAATTATAAAGCATTAGTTTATTTAAAAGCTTTTATTTAAAATTCTTTTTTCTGCACAATTTACCTTTAGCCAGGGTAACAATGTCTGGTATAATTTCATGTCCCTCAAAGCCCCAGAAATGTTCACCAGTACGTCCGAAACCCGTTTGTACTTCATCCGATACAAATAATCCACCATTAGCTCTCACCAATTCAGCTGCTTTTTTAATATAACCTTTGGGAAATTGTACCGTACCGCCCACACCCTGTATCGATTCAGCAAACATGGCTGCAACTTTACCTCTGGGTAGGGAATATTTAAAGGTTTGCTCTAATTCTTTATAATAGAAAAAGCTGGCCTTGCAACCACTCTCTGCCGAACAATCACAATTTCTATCTGTTTGTATGGGAGAATCACGACAATTGGCTCCACCCCATATACCTTGATAAGGATCAGGATTCATGATATGATGTATGCTATTCGATATACCAGGCAAAGGAAAACGCCAGGTGGAATGTGCTGTCAATCCCATAGTATAGGGAGACATGCCATGGTAACAATTGCGTAATGACAAGATGTCTTGATTACCGGTATAAAGGCGTGCCAATAACATGGCCATATCATTAGCTTCCGAGCCGGAATTAACAAAACATACAGCCTTTAGGTCGCCTGGAAATTTTGCAGTTAAACGTGCCGCATATTCATGGATTTTCGGATGCAAATAGATATTGGTGGTGTGCCATAGATCTTTAATTTGATTTTCCAAAGCTTTATTAACTTTTCTAAGTGAGTAAAAATTAAATAATGTTTTATTTTAAACAATTTTTTTTTTATCGTTCCTACTTACGGGTGGCAATGACCCACGGAAACTGTTACAATACCACCAAACATATCCAAATAACGGTTGCCATCGTGATCAAACAACCATTGCATATGTCCTGTATGTATCAGCAAAGGTTTTTTATAATACGCCTGAATATTCGGTGTCAAATGATTTTTACGCAATTCTTTAATGTTTTCATAACTGAGCCCTTGATATTGGGGCGGTATAAAATCGCAAACGGGCATTTCATTTTGTAACAAAGGCATGCTAGCAGGCGCCGCCTTAGAATGCAATGTTGACGAAAATCTTGTCAAGCGAGTTGAGTGAGCTGCAAAGAAAAAAAGAATGAATTATTAATCTTAAAGTTCAAATTAGTTGGGATAAAGAATGCGTTCGAAAAAAATATGTAATAATCAAACTAAAGAACCCAATTTCAACCTTTGCCTTATTAACCACTTACCAGTTGGAGCTACTGTACTGCATTAGAGTTTTTTGCAAACACCTTTATTTTTAACCACACTTTTTGGTGGTTTGATTTGTTGACGAATCATACGAAACTCAGTTGGACAACTTAAATTCGAAAAAATAGATTTCAGTAGCTTAAATTTTTGCTACGAAACATTAAAAATAATAAAAAGTTTTGGAAAGATTTTACTAAGAGACTAGACAAGACCATGATTTTAAAAGTTCCTGCTTCTACGATAATATATAGAGGTCGACAAGCTATATAAGATTGAGGCATTGGTCCAAAATAAAACCGCTTATTTCACGAGGAAAGAAATGGAAAAATAGACTTCAAAGTTGGGAATAGAAAACATTTCCTTCGAGCCACAAATTATGTTGGTTTGTATGGTTTGAAACAGACTGCCCAGTCGGCACGTATGATCTGTCAGGACCGTGATAATATGGCGCAATTACTACGAATGTCTAAACAAGATTTCTTGACATATTGGCCAAGATCTCTGTGCACTGCAGAAAGAAAGGCATCTAGTTATCTCCTCTAATGATTTCTGTAAAAGTGATCAAAATAAAACCGGAAACAATTCTACATCTCGTGTGACTCTGTTTTGCACTAGATAATTGGCATCCCCGCCACTTGAGACATCGATGCTCTAGTGTTATATCTGAAAGATGTCTGCATGCAGTTGATTCCTCTAATAGAAAAAGTGTTTGATTTAGCAGCATAAGAACCAATTTAAATATACAAAAAAACTGGATTTAAAATAATTCTTTCCAGTTTTTGCAAATACGTTTCTAAAAGCTCAAGAAAGAAATTCTGTCTTAAAAATTTGTCTATTTGAAAAGTCTACTCATATGCATTGGGGCAAGAATGAATATTAATTTTGAATTTTAAAACTTCTATAATTGATAAAAGAGTAAGAATTTGGCAATGGTTTTAATTTTTCGCATACCCGAGATGTGCTACACTACAGCATCGCGTTGCCAGCTACTTAAGCAGAATTATGTCTATGTTTAAGCTAAGCTACACCTCTCCTACAGCCGTCTGAAGTTTTATTATAATCGGAAAGTTCATTTAAACATTACAGAATTATTTCGTTTTGAAAAAAATTAAACAACGAGAAAATTAAATTGAAATAATCGAACTTTAAAGTTATCGTTCTAATATCCCGAGTAAATTATTAAAACCACCGGTATTGATTATTGAAGATGAAAGGACGTCTCTATGGCCATTTCCCTACCGCTCACTTAGCTCTTCAGGAAACTTCTCACAAACATTTTAAAAACTAAAAATGTTTGTCCAAATAATATAGTGAAAACAAAAATCAAGGTTTAAGCAAAAATCTGCACTGTGCATTACTTAAGGACTTTTTCATTACTACGATGCAGTAACTCACTTTTGCATTCGTTATTTGTGTTTGCGTTTGTAATTTATTGCACCTTTCTTTTTCCACTTTGGCAGCTTCATCATCAAAAGTTTCATCTTTTATTCGTTGCCGCTTTCAATCTCTGACCTCAGTGGGGTGCTCTCAGCTGCTTGCCTAACTCCACCTATTAACAGTAAGGCAATGAATAGGAAAGTGAAGGTGCAGTAGCATAGTAAAAGCAATGGAGAAAGGAGGCACAAGTAACAATAAAGGCCCTTTACCATGTCAATAAAGAAATTAATATTTTTCCATTTATTTAAGTCAAAAATTCGCTGACATAAAACATGTCATGCGGGGCATCATCAGTAGCTATGCTGCTTGGAACAAAAGAGGTTGTTCTACGATGAGTGTAAAAGGAATTTTTTACAGTCTTGCTGTTATGCTTCCTATACAAACAAACAAACACAAATTCTTTTTATAGGCTTATACCCAGTTAGCATTTGGAAGATTGTTTTTACAAAAATCACCAAAGTGAGTCTTTTAAGACTAACCAAGATGACTTAAAACTGATTCATCAGTTATGCGTTTAAAAAGAGACTCGAATATAACTCCGACAAACGCATAGAAAGCGACTTTCTTTTGAAATTCGACTGTTTTTAGAATTATTTTGGAGACATATTTAATGCAGCCTAAAGATGAAAAAATGATTCAAATACATATTTTATTTTTAATTTTTAAATTTCGTAAAAATACATACATATGTCACTTCGTAAAAAAATAGAGACACAAATGTAAAATAAATTTTTTCAAATTTTTTAAAATTCATTTATTTAAATTTGAATTTTAAAAAAATTAGGAATTACATGCTAACGAATGTAACACTACGCCTTGACGAGCAGTTGATTTTTTCGCACATGAACAAAACGTCAGCAGAATAGGTTACAAACATTTGTTCATGTTTGTCTGCGTGGAGAAAACTGCTTCGTTTTCTCACTGTTTGAAGCCGACATGACATCGACAAAAAAAAGCAAACCGTTGTTTGCAATTTACATTTTGAGAAAATATATTAGAAATGTTCGTATAATATGGTTCGAAAAAGACTCGCATACGGCTAGTAATATGATTAAAAGTTGACTCGAAAAAGTATCGTATTTGATTACAAGTACGATTGAAAATAGTATCGAAAATGAGTCGAAAACGAGAGTCATAAGGGACTCGTTCAGAAGAGTCGCGGCTAGGGTACCATTTTCTACCGACAAAACAATTATTTTCGAATCTAAAACGAGCGCATAATCGATTATTTTAATCGTGTCGAGGAGTCCAAAAAGACTCGAATATGATCAATAATGCTAACTGGGTAAACATATCTGTACATATTTTAGGGTGATCAGCCTGGTGCTTCAACCGGTTTTTGAACCCGGTTTTTAAACCCGATTTTTTAACCTAGTTTTTTAATGGTTATTTTTGGAATGTCGAATAAACCGATTTTTGTATTAAACAAAACCGACCGTTCGAATATTTGAAAATTGCTGTATTTTTAATCAAAATTTTAAAATCTGCCTGCAGATATTTCTCTCAAAACATAGAATTTGCAGCTTAGTTATGTAATAACAAAGAAGATTTCTCAGATGTTTTTCCAGATTTTAAGGATTAAGATATGAAGCAATTGATTAAGACATTTTAAATTGTTTAAATGTTAATGATTTTTTTAAAGAAAACAAATAATTTAAGATTTTTTTAAATATATTTTCATAACACAGTAATCCCTTGATTTATGTTACGTCTATCTACGTCATTGCGGTTTACTTTGTCAAATGTTTTGTTACTTTTAAATTTGATTTGCGTATAAATTCGATTTCAGTCGCCAAATTGTTTGTTCGTTAAGAATTTATTTTGAGCCGCCTTTCGAGTTACGTTGCCTTAATTGTTAACGTGTCAATAGCAAAAACCTTTTTTGTAAAACTTCTTTTAAGCATTTTGTAGCGTTGGCGTTTGAATGAAATATGTGTCCGAAACATATTCCTGGTTCTTAAATAAAAAAAAGATATTTCATTAAAAAATAAACTAGAAGTTTTTTGCCGTTACACAGTGCTGCCAACAACCATGTATGCAGAATAACAAAAAAATCATATAAAATCCATAACACACTTTCCTTATTCGATTAAAATTAAAAAAAAAACTGTACGTATATTAAAACGTATAATAATTTTTATGTTATTATTTTAGTTTTTCATTATTTGTCATTATTGTCAATATTTTAATTTATTTTCTTCTTATCAGTTTTATTTACTTAATTAAATAAGTTTTATTCTAACAATAATTATTAAATATCAATTTTTAAATGTTATACATCTTAAGCGAAGGTATTAGAGATAACTTAAGGTCTTTGAACCTTATCATGATTAGTTTTATTAGTTTAGTTAGTTTTTGATTTTACTTTCCTTTAATAAAATTGTAGAATTTGATATTTACATATGTAGATATGATTTTATTGGGGGTCTATTGTGGTAATTACATGTAAATAGTCAACAACAATATGTTTGACAGCAGAATGAATGAAACTGTTTGCTGTTGTTCAACAAACTAATAAAAGTTAAATATTTTTTTCAAATAACAATTTATGAAAATCGTATTACACTTCAACACGAATATAACGCTAAGATCCAGGCATGGAAATTTCACATTTTAGAATTATATGAAAGTTTAAATAAAGTTATAAAATAAAATTATAGAAGTATAAGAATTGTGTTAAATATTACACTATACTTCAACACAGATATTATGCCAAGGTACAGGTATGGGAAGTTGAAATTTAAGAATTATATGTAAATGTTAATGAAGTTTTAATGAAGATTTTTATAGTCTCTTTCATTTGAACCATTATTTTTTTTTCTTTTTCTTCTTTATTCTGTAAATGAATTATTATTATTATTTTAATTTTCGGCTTAAGTTCGTTAGTAGCTTAGCTATTAACAGAATGAAATGCCAGTGACAAAAGTGCATTTCATTTTGCTGGTTTTCAAATTTTACTGTTCTTTTTTAATTTATTACACTTAATAACAAACTAAAGCCAAACATTTAAAAAACAATTATTCAATTAGAGAAATATATATTTTAAATTTTTTTAATTACTAAAAAAATTAATTTTTTGATATTCAGGCATGTCCTGTAATTCATACGAAATTTTTACTTTTGTATTTTTTTAAGGCATTGTTTTTGTAAAAAATAATTTTATAGCAACAATACTTTGAAAAAATTGTGGAGTTCAGAGCAGGCCTGAAAGTTTTTTTGTTTTTTTTTTTTTTTTTTTTTTTTTGTTTTGCTAAAATTTGGCAAAACTTCAGCTTCTGGCGATATTTCCTTATTTTTAAAAAATTTCATTCTCTTTGAAATAATTTTTTTATGAAGTTGTGACTTTCAGCTTAAATTACCTCTATTTTTCTATTTTTGTAAAATTTAATTTTTGCTGAAACAACGACTTTTTCGTTAAATTCGAATTTGTTTTGAAATTTCAATTTCTAACGAAACTTTTATTATTTTTTCAAATAAACTACCTTTTATCCTTTTTTTAAAACATCAATCTTTTTAAAAATATAAAATTTTTGTTGAAATGTTGATTTATTATTGTAATCTACTTTTTTTCTTGCAGTCATCCAAATTTTTGTTGATAAATCTTTGTCCAGATTTACAACATGCCATTTTTTTCAATGCTTCTATAAAGTTTCTGCAAGTTTAATCGTGTGTTATTTCAAATAATACACAAACAACAAAATACGTTTTCTAAGGAAGAAAAAAATATCGCCTCAAAATTCTAGCCATGCCATTTGGTTACCCCGCTTGTCCCACTATACATGTTGCTTAAAACAAAAATTTCATGAAAGTAGTTTCATTCAAAAGTTTCGTAGTGTACGTTGGCTATTTTTTATAGCTGAAAATCAAACTTTTTCTTCCGAAATCCCTGTTTTTATATTAAGTAAAATACACATTTGAAGGCAAAAAAAAAAAAATAAACATCTCCCGCCGAATTCATAGAAAATAAAAAAGCTTTGAAATATGTTTTATGACAAATTTTTCATACAAATTTGTCCTAAAATATATTTAAAATCTATTTTGATTTTCTATGAATACGAGTATGGCATCTTATCTTTAAACTCCGAAATGATTTCGAAACTTCGGATTTTTTTATTTAAATCTTGGCTTTTATATTGAAAGTTTTAAATTATTTTTTTTCAATTTTTAAATTTATTATATTATATATTTATTTATTTACTGCTTTTAACCTGAAACCTGAAATATTTTAAGTATACTGAAATATCGATTTTGATTGGATTTTGGTTTTCTAGCAGAAGACATATCTTTAAATTGTACAGCGGCAAACTACAATCCATGAAAAATGGGTAAAATATAGCAGTGGCTTTATCACAAATTTAGGAGATTTTTTCAGTAGCAAAATTCTTAGATTTTAACTGACAAATCAGTTTACTAAATTATAAGTTTTTTAATTTATGGTTCAATCAAGTCCCTACATGCAATAATCCAATGACATAAATCTTAATAAAATTTTGATGCCAATTTTCGATATAAATTTTATATATTGCTCGTATACTTTCTGTAACTGTTTTAGTTATTTTAATTAGAAAAATGTAAAGAAATTGCAGTATATCTTATATAGATATATATATATATATATATATATCCCTTTGAATGAAGTGCTGAAAAATTAACAATTGTACTGGATTTTCCATCTCTGTTTCGGACTTAATGCGCCTTTTACGTTCAATTTGAAATTTGTCTTTGTTTTTATGCAAAATAAGTTCACTTTCATAGTTCACAGAAGCTAATAATGTTTATTTTTGTCCACTTTAGTAAAAATTAATACATTAAATTAATTTTCCGTAATCACACATACATAAATAAATAGTTATTTAGTAAATCATTCACTTTGTAATTGAAATGAATTGTATCTACATCCATACGTATTGTGGGTGAGAGAGGTGGAAAGAGAGAAATTAATTTAGTTAAATTATTAGATTATCAGTTTAAGATTTTGACAATTTTTTGCTCTTATTGAACTTAATTTGTAATTGTAAGAGAAAAAAAGCTCAAAGCTTCAAAGTCATGATTAAATAATACTTTTTGATGCTGATAATATATTGTTGTTATAATGATAATATATGATGAAAATATCACAAAATGCTTATTGTTCAAAAATTAACTTTTTTAAAGGCATTAAGCACGTCTAATGCAAATAATTTTTACAAATAATTGCCTTTCTTTTTAGCATTGTAGTTTTACACGTCTGCTCTGCACATTTTAATTAATTATAGCTTTTTTTAAACTACGTTTTATTTTAAATAGCGCAAAATATAAGTAATTCGCACTCGATTACCCTTAGAAAATTTAATTTAATGCAAATTTAAATGCTAATTCAATATATGTATATAAGTATGTAGGTGTTGTATATTTTTTCGTGCATTGCTCTTTCAATGGAAACATTTAAAATTTTTGTTTTGATTTTATATTTTGAAGTTCTTAAAATTCTCGAAAGCATTTAATTAATTTGAATACATTTTTTAAATAGAGGCAGAAGCCTCTCTCTACAGCTAATGAAATCCTCTATTTAGATTAATGCTTGATGCTCATGATTAAATTTACTGTTATACTGTTTGTATACATAACAATGTTATTTTTAAATTAAACTTTAATATTATCACCGCTCACTTAGCTCTTCAGGAAACTTCTGACAAATATTTTAAATGAACTAAAGATTTCTGTCCAAACAATAAAGTAAAAACAAAAATCAAAGTTCAAGCAAAAATAACAATAATCAACTATGATTTTATTTTTCTTTATCCATTGTATACGGCTGACTTTTTTTCGGCTCTTTTTTACAGTTTAAAGATATTGAAAAATGTTATTAATATTATTTTTAATAACTCTTTTCCATGCCATTAACTCGGCCTTGGCTGATCATTTTATATTCAATTAAAACTTGATTTTTTACTTAATATAGGAGTTACCACGCCCACTTTTACAATCCAGCCAGTTTTTCGCTAAATTATGCATATTAATAAGAGAGTTATTTGGTACTTTCAAGGTGCTATCTCTTTAAGTTCGGAAGTATCACAATGATAAATATTAACTTTGTATGGGAAGTGCCACGCCTACGTGGGATATAAAAAAATAAGTACCCTATTTTACCAACCGCATATGTCATAGCAAACTGTAAACATTTGAGTGTGCCAAAAAAACTGGCTAAAATAACTATTATCCTCGTCCACACGTTGCAACTTATGCTGCGCAATTTTTAAGTTTGTAAGTGAGAGAGGAAAGGCGAGTATAAACGGGTCCACTGTTTTATGTACTTTCAATTCTCTTTTGTTTTTTCTTTCGTGTGTGGAATGTGTGGACAGGAATGCAATTTTAGAAGAGAATTTAAAAATTGCATAAACAAAAATTGCATGTCTGGACGGGGCCTTAGTAAATTTTTAATACTTTAAGACTTTAAGTTTTGCTGCAGAAGGTACTAATATAAATAACTAAAATAAATAAATAATAAATAAAAATACAAAGAAAAAGAATTTAAAGCAAAAAAATTGTAATCAAAATTGTAAAATAAATTTAAAGCATTTTTTACTTTTTATTTTTGTTTTTTAATATTCAAAAATTTTCACAAAATTTAAATAAAAAAATACGTTTTCAGACCAAAAACAAAAATTTTACTTTTGGGTAAATAGTTACACCTGTTATATTTTCGTGGTGCAAAAATTAAAATTTTGAAAATTTCCTTTTGAAATTTAAGGCCAGTATATAGTTTCGCATCATGTATCACAATTAAATTTAAAACAATATAAAGTTTTAGAAATTTGTAAGGGGAATAAAAATATGTATCTTAATCGTTTCTTATACTTAAAAAATAATTGATTAATTAAAAAAGAAGATTAAAATCTTCTTCTTATATTACAAAGCGTTTTATGTTGGTTATCATCAATTGCTGCATATTTTCATCTTTATTTTTTCAACAACAACAAAAAATCTAACAAAATTTCTAACATAAAAGCAAATGTTACCTAAAAAATGTTTAGACATCATTTTACACAGAAACACAGTTTTCTATATATTTTTATTAAATCAACACCAACTTGTTGTTTTCTTTCTTTAATTAAAAAAAATATTTTTTTATAATCAACTCTTCTTCTTTGTGCACTTTTTGTGACTTAACCAAACCGTTCCCAACAAACTCAACTGCGCAACTAAAAAGAAATTCCATTAGACGACCATTGCACTAGAAATAAAGACCGGTAGTAAAAAGGAAAATTAATACGACAGTTGCAAGTTCAATATCAAATAATTTATTTAATATCTCTTGAAAACATTTTCTACGTTTAAACTGTCTCTCACTTTCTCACTCTCTCTCTCTCTCTCTCTCTCTACCCAAACTCGCTCATTTCCCAGTCTGCGTTTTTAAAACATGAACTTGAATTGTGTTTTATGTTGTGATATTTTCAAATGGAAAAATGATTGTAAAGTGTGTATTATTTATCAGTTAAATTGTTCACTCTACAATTTTCGCTGCTAATATGAGTTTGTGTAGTGGCAAGTTTAGAGATAATATCTCTAGTAATTTATGAAGCTTAAAGATTATACAATACAGAAATTTTAAGACAACTGATAATACCATAAGATTCTCATTTTTGGCACGTTTGGCAATACCTTAGTTGTTACCACACTTACATATAGCAGAACAGTACCAGCGTTAAAGAGTGCCTGCTAATGAGAATCTAGGCCATCTTAAAACCTCGTTCAAGACATCTAGATGAGAAATAAAATTATAGAAGACAGTAACATCCCTAAATTTTTTTTCTTTTTTTTTTTGTCAAAGAGTTAAAGAAGAAGAAGACCTAAAAAGGCGCCTTTATTTAAATTTTTTTAAAAAAGTGCTGAAAGTGGATGCAGCATTTGCTCATATTAGATGAAAAATACTTTCCCATTTCGGATTAAAATATTTTTTTCAGATTCTTCGTTAGAATAATAATTTCTCTTGAACAGCTTTCACCTCGTACTGTACACCAGAATTGAAACACAATTTATACTTAGGACTTTTTTTGGTGTTAAGCCGCAAAAAATCAAAAAAGAAAAGGATTCTTTCTTAAAGGTGTTGCCACTTTTTCAGTGTTTTTTTTTTTTGCAAAAATAGACGATTTAAGTTTCTAATTATGATCGCATCGAACTTGCTTCCCACATTTAGCTACCTACGATTTTTAATTTGTAACCCTCTTAATGTTTTGCCTATACCCGGTGCACTTCGTTACCCAAATAGGAATAATATCTCTACGTACACGATAATAATTTTTCAATTTGCTTGGAAGGTACAACGTCTAGCACTTCGCTTAACTTTACCTTTTGCTTTCTAATTTACTTGTACAAAATTTCATATCTCTAACTACTTACTATTGTTTCCAAAATTCATGATGATATTTACTTTGTATAAGAAGTGCCACGTCCACTTGAAATATCATACAAATGTATAGTCTGTCTTACCCATCGCATCACTAGTGGCCAACTGGGAACGTTTCCAGGAATATCGGTCCCCTGCTGTAAGCTATAGCTTTACGTTCAATAAACAAACAAACTTTTTGCGCTTTATACGGCATTGACGTAACTCTTTAACCAGAAATAAGCTTCATCACTAAACACGTAGTGTCCTATGAACTTCGCTAATGGATTCAGTTTTTAAAGTAAATTTCCACAATTATTAAGCGTTAGTATGGCGTTAAAAAATTCATAATGATTTGCCAAACCCTACTGAACAGAAGTCTCAATACAGTTTGACATTCACAGCTTTCAAACAATAGTTACCGATATTGATCGTTCTCATGCAGCTAAAAAAACACCTGATATAAATGAAGGCCATAATTTTAAAAGAGACGTGATGGTTTTTCCAACAAGTAAATTAAAGAGTTGAGAAGGGTGTGCCATCATTTGAGGCGTCAATATCACAGAAGCCGAAGCAAGAAAAAGTTGGCAATAAACTATAATCTAGAGCTTTAAAAAATGTTTTGAAATTTAATGAAATAAGGCCGATTACAATCCGTGGAGCAGTGCCCTTAAAGTCGTAACGTCTCGGATTACTTTTCATAATTTGAACCTTTTTTGTTAATAGTGTAAAACGGTTTGTTATTGTGGCACCTGCCAGTAAATAACAAACGAAAACCTTTTCAGATTCTATACTTAATTGTTGTTCTTATGTAGATACCGCTATGTCTATAACATTTTTCATACACAATATTTTTGGGACAATATGTCAGCCTGAACAATCATATATCTAATAAAAGGTTTTTGCTTTTAGGTTTTTTTATTTTATTAATTTTAACCTTAAAGTTCAGCTGTAGGGAATAATACTGTCTTACCGAACTTGTCTGAATCTAAGTTGATTTTAAAAACAGCCTGCGTATTGAAATTGAGAGTACATAAACGGTTTCCAACTGCAACATGTGTTGTTTGGTTTTATTTGTTTTGTAATAATACAAAATACAGGGTCTTTAAGTCACAACTAAGTTCATTTAAGATTAATTGAGTCCAAAAAAATTACAATGAAGAAAAAGAATTTTGAGTTAGAAAGAGATAAAAAGAACTTAGCTAAGAAAGTGCCAGAACCAACAAGGGCAATAGTTTACTACGCACTTAAACTGACCTTAAACTAAATTTAATTAAAAGGTACATTAAACTTAACTACAACTAAATAAGGTATAAACTAGATCAACCAAAAAAAAAGAAAACTAATTGGATCAAATTAATACTGAACTAAAATTAAATGAGAACTTATTTAGAAATTAGTTAAAACTGTAGTAACACTAAAGTAGACTAGCACTGGATAAAATATCAACTAGAATTAATTTACATAAATACAATATCAAGGGTATAGCTGGTTTAAATCTAACGGCAGTAATATCTAAATTACTGGCTGCAGTCTATGTATTCTAGTAGACTTAATGTATCGGTGCTCTTTTCGTCTCTAATGAGGTTCACACTGCTAAACATATCTCTACACATTTTTTGGTTTTCTCCTAGGGCGGTGAAGTACTCTGACTGTACTAATGATAGGAGCTGGTCTTGCAGTGAGGCTTTTGTGCCTCAGTTTTCCTATCCACCTTTTAGTCAAAGTGCCTATAAATGAGATGAATGCCCACTCGTCCCACAATGTATTTCTTTTAGTGTTGGTGGTAATTTTTCTCGATTTATATCGAACACTTTTAAGGACGATAGATCCAATTAATTAAGTTCAAGACTGATTCAGAGTTACCACAAAGTTCCGCTAATTTCAAGTATTTTTGTCGAAATGCACGTTTCAGTTAAAAAATTTGTCTGGTGGAAAGAGAGCCTGCGCATGACTTGTCACGTGATTTGTTCTTAAGTAAAACTGATCAATTTGTGTTGAAACGGTAAATTACCTCTTATTTAACACTTAAATCAGTAACGTGGTGTGTCCTCTTTCTTTATAATTTCTTGTACCTCTTCTAATTTGACAAATCAGGGGATGAATACGATTGCAACAAAAGTCACCAATTTGCAACAATCAACAAATGGGGTCTTGCGAACCGGGTTGATTTCAGTGCTCGTAGGACCCATTGTAGTTTGTTTTCCTTTAGAAGTACCATCAATCGTATATACTGAGAAATTGGAAGTTCGTTTATCACGCTTAAATTTTCTGACACAATTTATGAGATAATTTACACCGTCTCACCTTCTTCCTATTTATACAATCGAAAATAGAGAAATCTCTCTTCAACATCAATAGGTTGCTGGTGGAAAGACAAAATTGAAGCTACTTCATCGCGAACAGCAGACTTCAAACTTAAACTACAAACAAACTAAAACGCTCGGTCCCATTCCTTCTCGTAACCTATTTCATATATCTCTTAACGACCGTCTATGTTAAATTTTCAACCCTATCTAGTCTTTCGCAGTTTATAAGAGCATCTTCAACTCATATTCATTTAGCAATAGGTCAACCTTTTGGAAACTTAGCCACTAAAGGCACATGGATGATAACATCGATAACGATTTTGTGGCAATGTCCAAATGGGTTTTTGCCAACAGAGTTCAGTTTATCGCTTAGAAAACTAATTGTTGCATGCTTTTACGCAGACGTGTGGTTGAGCATGTTACCTCATCCGTAATTATGATTGATATAGAATATTAAGAAATCAAAAGTTCTCGATTAGGAACAAACATACTTTTCAGGTCGCACAAGCAGCATTCAAGTATCTTGGTTTTCTGAAACGATGCAAGAGATAATTATCTCCATCTGATTTCTTTGCTATCGATGTCAAATTTATCAGACTAAAAATGAAATATAACTCCCATGTACGGGCTAGTATTTCAAAGACTATTTTGAAGTTACTCGACCGCGACCAGGAGAGAGCTTATTAGAAACTCATTAGTGGCAGTGTCTAGCTCTTTTGACTTACTGGAACATCGATGCAATGTGGGATTGTTCAACTATTTTTTCGTTACTACAATGGAATGTGCTTTGATGAAGTTAGGTAACTTGTTCCTGAATCCCGTAATGGCGTACGTATAACACATTCTTCATCCAGAGCGTGGTGCCAGTGAATCGGTTAGCCGAACAGTTCGTATATGGAATAAACTCCAAGCAAAAGTCTTTTCTGCTTCTTTTAATGTGCAAAGATTCAAATCGAATATCCACAAGTACCATTTCCTACATTATCCTTCACCTAATTTCCTGGTCGTGCATGAGTTAGAACCATTCCCTTAGCGCGGTTCCTATTAAAAAAGCTAGAAATTAACTTCAGTTGAAAATTAGGGCATTTAGAAGGGCAAATAAAGGCATTTAGAAGGACTTTAAACTTTTGAATACTTAGATTTTGAATAAAATTTTTAATCTATATATGCCGGATGCCATTATTCACCCTCTTAAATTTGAGCTCAACTTAAAGTAGGATTGATGTCAAATTAACGTCGTAAAGTTTCAATTGGTAGAAGTCAAATTAAATGCCTACAATTTCTAATCATTTCCTTGAGGCAATCAAAAACACTGGTGACCCCATTTTACTTAATAATTTGTTTATCTTTAGCGCTCTCCAGGTATGATGATACTATGCTTGTTTATTACTTCAATAATAAATATTCCGTCCCTTCAAATTGCTGAAATATCATCTCTTCGTGAATGTCATGTGGATTCTAAGTAGCTTAGAAAAATGCGAAAAAAGTAATAAACAGCTTGAAATTTGAAACATCTGTTAAAAAATAGTGTCAATAAATTTAAGCTTTTCAATAATCAGAAGGAAAGCAGTTGTTTAAGGGCTATTGCTTTTTATGGAAACATGTTAAAATAAAATTTAAGACCAGGAATAGGAGAGCGAAGTATTGCTAGAAAATAAAACTAATTTGCTATTAAAATGCAACAGAAAACATAACTTTTACTTCACCCTGTACATTCATATAGATGTAAACACAAGTAGCTTAGTGTAAAGTTATAATTGATTTAAAGTTAAGTCTCAGCTTTACAACAACAACAAAAACATTATTGGTTAAATGTTCTTGATAGCAAAACAAGTTGTAAAAGATTATTTTTATACCTTAAGGAAAAACAAGAATTTAAGTGCGTTAAAGAAAACTTGTTTGTAAAACATACTTACCAAAGACTACACAGGAATATTATACCAGAGGATGGATGCACTATCATATAAAAAATAATGAATATATGTAAATGCATCAGTGTATGTTATGTTGTGTTTGCAATCGTTTTATTTTGCGTTATTATTATTTATTGAATTTACTTGAGCTAATTGCATTGCTGATTTTGCAGGTAATTATTCTAGAAAATCAAAACATCTTAATGCATGTGAAGTATTAGCAATATTCCATACAATATTCTGTCTAAAAACCAAGGTTTAATCAAAGGTAAAAATGATATTAAATTAAATTAAAACATGGGATTCCTTCACTAAATTAATTAATTTGCAAAAACAACAATATCGTGCTATTTTTTTTTTTAACTATCCCGATTAAATTATTAAAACACCGATATTGGTTATTGAGGGTGAAAGAATCGCTCACTTAGCTCCTCAGGAAACTTCTCACAAACATTTTAAATAAACTAAAGATTTTTGTCCAAACAATAAAGTAATGACAAAAATCAAAGTTCAAGCAAAAACAACAATATTCTATTTTTCTTTCCCCACTGTATACGGCTGATTTTTTTTGGCTCTTTCATACAGTTGAAAGAGGATGAAAAATAAAATATTAATAAACACTACGATAATCTATCTCTATGTAGGAGCACCTTGCAAATTATTAAAATAAATTGAAACAAGGGAATCCTCCACTAAGTTAACAAATTTTTAAGCACATAATATCGTGATATTTTTTTTAATTATTCCGATATTGTTACTAGAACCTTCAGGCACTAGAGATCCAGGTTTATAACATTTTTGTTGAATTGCAACGGAAAAGACGGATACATCAGCACCAGCGTCAACTTAAAATTTATGATTTCAGGCATTTTCTTTTAAATATAGGCGACTTTTCTTTATACCTCCAGCATCCGTCACCTTAGATGCAGGAGTTTTTGATCCCGATTAATATTTGATAGTGACTCTAGAACCAAAATTCTTTAATAAAACGCTGCTTCTACTGTGGTCATTACGTCTTCCATCACTGTGTTGATCGGATACAACAACAGCATTATCCCTTTGCAAAAGTTCGTCTACTTGATATTCAAGACGAGACGTGCCGTCAGAACTATTAATTTGGCAAAGCGAAAAATAATCTATGTAACTGCTTATTAATTTTATCAGTCGTGACTGAAAGTTTGTCTAAGCTATCAAATTTTATAGGCAAAACAGCTTTTTAAAGTTGACCGAAAACCTTAAAATCATAAAGAAGGTCAAAGCACGTCTCGATGGCCATATCGCTACTGCTTATTTAGCTCTTCAGGAAACTTCTGACAAACATTTAAAATAAACTAAAAATTTTCGTCCAAACAATAAAGTAAAGACAAAAATCAAAGTTTAAGCAAAAACAACAATAACCAACAATAATTCTTTTTTTCTTTCTCCATTGTATATGGCTGACTTTTTTTCTGCTCTTTTATACAGTCGAAAGAGGATGAATAAAAATATCAAAAAACACTACGATAATTTATTTCTGTGCACAGGCATATTGCAAATTAATAAATTAAAGGACACGGTAATTTTATAAAATTATTTAATTTTAAAAATAAAATCTTTGTGATATTTTTTAATAAACTGCATGAGGATATTATGAGTTCGAAACCAATCGGAGTCATAAGTAAAAGTTAAGCAAATTGCGTGCTCTTTAAACCAGAACAGATTAAGACATATGTATAATAAACATAAAATCATAAGAAGTGTGTTTCCTCTAATAAACAAGTAATAACCGCCATTGGTTAAATGTTCCTTGCAATTGCATTTATGTAATAATATAACTTCTAAAAAATTTAGTTCATTAAAACATGTTATCCTTTATCCTTTGCAATTAAAACACTTAATTTTATTTTTTTTCAATGCATTTATCAATATTTTGTTTTATTATTTTTGTTCTTATTTTTATTGAAAACTACAAAATAAAGCCCTTTTTTAATTTAAGTTTACACGTTAAGTTATGATATTTTTATAAAATTGATTATGTTCTAAGCAAAATAAAAAATACGTATATTATTTAAGTTTAGATGTGTTAAAAAAAAAGAACACGAAAAAATTAAAATCTTTATAAAGTTTTGAAAATTTAGACAGTGAAAAAAGTTTTCCTAGAAAGGGAAGTTTTACATAAAAGAGTTGAGTTTGATCAGTAAATCATTATGAAAAATCTCTAAACTAGTCACCCCATGACTTTTTTTCTTAATTGTGGCCAAAAGCGGTTTAAATTTTTTTCATAGGTTTTTTTATACTGCACAGTTCTACGAACTGTAATCTGCAGGTCATAAAAAAATACGTATTTATTAATAACTTTCAATTTCCGTCCCAATTAGATTTTTGTAGAGTTCATTATTTTTTTTTAATTATTTTACAAAATCGAAGACAGTATTTAACGTTGGTGCATAAATGCCACTAAATTCATCTTAAGGTGTTTTTGTTCAATGTAGAAGTGCACGAAATTCATTTTTTAATTTTGTAAAAAACAGCAAAAATAGTACTCGTAAGTATGAGCAAAAAAATTTTCTTACAATTTTTCAGGAACTGTGGTACAGGGAATATTTTCTTTTATATCTAGTTTACTAAAAGAAACAGTACAAAATTATTTATCTTTGTCTTTTATCCTTTTATAAGAAACTTAAAAACAAATGCAGTAGTAAAAAATTATCAAATCCCGCCTTTTATAGTGTTAAGGGTGACCAGACCAGATTCATATTTTTTTTTCAATTTTTATGTTCCAATAGCTTTTAAAGTGAGCAATATAGTCCAGCTGTAAAAATATTCAAGAAGGTTTGACATTTTATCATGTATCTTTCAACTCTTGTGGAGTTTAAAAAATTATTCAAATTGTAAGCTATGTTTACTCAATGTGAATTTGGTGGTCAGTTCAATAGTCATTAGGTTATTCGAAGCATGGTAGGTAATATTGACCATGAGTAAACTCTTTTGGACTTTAAGCCCCCAACAAGATAGATATTGAAGAAAAGAGAATGTAATTGCCGTAGCAACCAGTAGCGAAGAAAACTCAGAAACGTCGATTAACCGCCTATCAGTCGCCTTAAGGCCCAACTATAATGTGCATAAACTAGCTTATGCCAACTTATACAACTGTGCAAATACATTAAATTATATGTGGTAAACTATAATGTGGTTAACCCTCTAGTACCCAAATTTTTCGTCCGCATTTCACAACTTTCTAAATTTAAACGATCGTGTTAGCTACCCAGATGCCACCATAAGTTAAAAATATGAGTTCAAAATATATAATAATATATTAAAAGCAATTTTTGGACTTCTCCGAATTAGACAAAATGCAAAAAAAAAAAAAAAATAACGGTATTTGAAAGCGAATAAGTGAGTAACGAATTTAGCACGTCTACAGGCGGTCTTGGGTACTAGAGGGTTAAGATAACTTTTCGTTAAGTTTCGTTAAATTTCATTTCTTTATGCAAGGTACGAAACTGATCGCACTTTCCGTACGGAAACAGCTGATTGTGCTTTGGTTTATACATTAATAAAGAAATTTTCTAATTAAGACCTAAATTGTTAATTTTTTTAGTTTTAAATTCAATAAAAAATGTATAAGAAAACAACATATTTCTTTATGGCCAATTTTTTACAATTATAATATATTTAAATTAAATTTGTATTTATACACACATATGTATACCATATAAACGATTAACATCGTTGCATTTTTTAGTACGGTTGGCCACAAACACAAAACATTTTCTTAGAACATAAACCAAAATACGTAAATGTGTTTGTGAATGTTATTAAATATATAAAATATTTTCTTTAGTTTTAAAATTTTGTTGATTTATATAGAAATTATTTTTGGCAAAAGTACGAAATAAACATAAATGTGCAACTGTGGCAAATAAGTTACTAAATTTATATATGTACATTGTAGCCACATAAATTTCTTTGATAAGTTACCTAAGCATTTGACAGGCTTTTCGTTGAATTTTTGACATAAGCTAAAGCTAGCTTATGCAAATTATAGTTGGGTCTTTAGTATGATCTAAGACAAATTCCATATAAAAACCTGGCGAAATCATGTACCAGGTGGTTGAAGTAGTGAATTCATTAATTCTTGTCGTTACTCAAAGTGTTAAGCTTTATTAAAAAAAAAAAAAACAAACAGAAATTAGAAACAAACATTTTATAAATGAAGTTTAACATTTCGGGCAACGGCAAAAATAATAATGCTTATATGATTTCGCCACAATAAAATATATACGAAGTTTTTATATAAGGAGTTTGACCAAGGTAATTCTAATACCAGGTGGTAGCGATTGTAAAATCATTAATATTCTCAGATAACCTAACTGTCAAACTCCGTATACAAAAAATTGAATTATATTGGCGAAATAATAGAAGGTGGTATCGATGGCGAATTCATTCATTTTCACCGGTAGCCTAACTGTCAAACGGCATATAATAAACTGCTATACAGATTGTTTATATATGGAGTTTGACAAAGGCGAATCAATTATAATTATAACCATGGCGAATTCATTTATTTCGCAGTAAACTCTAAATGTCAAACTCCATATATAAAAAATATGTATAACAGTTTATTGTATGGAGTTTGACAGCGTTTATGGCGAAAATAATGAATTCGCCATCGCGACCACCTGTATCATTTCGCCATGATTATAACTATATAATTATAATTTACGCCGATAGCCTGTCAAACTCCATATATAAGAAATCTGTTAAACCTTTTTTTTATATGTAGTTTGACATTCGGGCTAAATTAACGAATTCGCCATCACTACCACCTTACAATTGATTCACCTAGAAGTTTGACAGCTTGGCTACCGGCAAAATCAATGAATTTTCCATCGCTACCACCTGATAATTGATTCGCCTTGGATTACCGGCGAAAAGGAATGAATTCGCGATCGTTACCACCTGGTAATTTATTCGCTTTGGAATTTGACAGTTAGGTTACCGGCGGAAATGAAATAATTCACCATTGTTATCGCCTGTAATAGATTCACTTGCTTTAACATATAAAATTTTTTTTAATAATTATAATGGCTTGTTTTTAAATAAAAAAAAAATATTTTTGAAAGCGGGTATAAATCTTTTAATAATTATTGGTATTGGTGTTGTACTTTTTTTCTACTAAGTGACGTTTTTTTGTTTTTGTATTGTTATAACAAATTATTTTTATTAATTTGATATTCGCAAAGCTTTGATTATTTAGATATGATTATTGTATTTATTAAAAAATATAACAGCCCAAAAAATATTTGTAACAATTTTATTTTGTTTTACAATTCCTGTGTCCAAATTAAATAGCAAATGGGTTTGAAACAAAATAAGACAGGCTGACTGATTTTGCTTCTGTGTGTGTGTGTAGTTTTCTCTTAATTCTGTTTAAATTTATTTGTTGTGAAATTTATTTTGTAAATTATTGCTCATTTTATATAATTTTTATAATTAGGTGTTATTTTTAATTATTTTAAAAATTCATTTATTTTTTCTCTAAAGCCACATTCAACGTAGTGGCAGCAAAGGAAATAAAATAATAAATTTACCAATTTTTTATGTTTGCAGATTTTTTTTAATTATAAATAATAATAAAAATATAAATAATATCAAAGAAAAACTCAATACAACTTAAAATTGAAATAAAGTTACTAATAGTTAATTTGTTTTAATTTAATTTATATAGATTTTTTTGAAAGGGAACATGATATTTTAAAAATATACGAGCATGCTGCGCTGCTTATAGTATTTACGTTTTGCTTCTATTTATTATTTTTAAATTTTTATTAAGTTTTAATAGTGAAATAGTTTATTTTATATTTAAATAGTTTTTTTTCAATAGCGGTCTGTTTGTGTTCTTAAAAAATAATATAAAAATAAAATTTACAAAGCCGGACCACCGCCGGGATATTCATCATAATCATCACATTCATCTAAAAGTTCTGAAAACAAATCTGGACTAGCATCGCAGTCTACACGTGTTTCAGAATTTTCAATATTCGCTGCCATTTGGCGCAAATTTTCAACACCAGCCAAAAGTTGCCTAAAAAGAAGAAACATAACTTTATATTTTTTAATTTTTATTTTTTTTTTTTTTTTAACAATCTATCTTATTGTCAATAAATAGAGTGTAAATATCGGGTGTTTTCTTAACCCTAATAAAACTTTAAATTATAAAAAAATAACACTAAAAATTAAATTTAAAAAAAAAAATTTTTCTTATTATTTTCAGTAAACTTTGGTTAATCATTATGAATAGACTCACGCTTGAACACTGTTATCAAGTCACCCAAGTTTACTTTAAGAATCAGTCATCAAGCAAAATTGCCGCATATGGAGTGAGCCCAATCCACAACATACCCTACAGACTCCATTGGATCCAGAAAAATGCATCGTTTGGTGTGGTTAACACACTGGTGGCATCATTAGACCCTTTTTTCAAAAAGAATGGATGTCATTGATCCGGACGAAATGTGGCTTCAATAAGATGGTGCTGCGAGCCATACGGCGACCGCAACCATCAAGTTATGGAAATCAGAATTTGGCGACAAGTTGATTTCGAAAAATGGACCTGTCAATTGGCCTTTAAGGTCGTTCGATTTGACAATTCTCGATTATTTCCTGTGGGGTCTCGTGAAGTCACTGGTTTATGCTGATAAACCAACAACAATTGACGCTTTGGAGGCGAACATTGTTCGTGTTTTATCATACATACGGCCAGCAGTATTCGAAAAAGTGACACAAAATTGGACGTCCAGAATGCGTCTTGTCATGAGCAGCCGGGGTGGGCATATGCTCGAAATAATTTTTAAAAATTAATGCCATATATAAGTACATAAAGCTTAATATGTGTTTCTTTGCTAAAAAGCTATAGCTGCCTACACCAGTGGACCCATATTCCTGGAATTTTTCAGTATTTTTTTTTATTAAATATGCGGTTAGTAAAAGATGGGACTTATTTTTTGGAACCTACCATAAAAGTAAATTTTTGTCATCGTATTATATGGTAACTGTAAAAGGGCGCACCTTCAAATCTTATTCAAAAACGCTACTATTATTATGCATAAGGTAACACAAAACTGACAAGAATTTTTGACAAGAAGTTTAACACATACATTACCATATACTGGGATATCAACTAGACATCTGCAATGAATGTCTTGAATGGCATACCAAGACATTCACTTTAATAGTGAATGCGTAAAATATTACATTCACTACCAATAAAACAAACTAGTACTACTACGATCATTCATTTCCAAACAAAACATCAAGACATCAAAACATTTTATAAGCAAAACAAAAGTACTACCTTTCAGAGTATACTGAAATGAGTACTCATTGCTGTTTCAAATGAAAAAAACTCTTTGGTTATGTTTGTGTGTGAATGGGCTAGTTGCGTACATACAATAGGGCGCCTCACACAAATTGAAAGTACTTAGGTCTACATGGATCTGTAGCACAAATTTTAGAAAACCTTTCAATTTTTTTTTGATATGAAATATATTAACTAGCCAGAAGCAAAAGAAATTAATTAAACTTTTTGCAACAAAAAAATATTTATTTTTCAATACATTATCTATATAAACGTAAAATATGTCCATGAAGAAAAACAGAATTAAATACAATCTATATAAATTAACTCCTAATTAGTTTTCAATTTTCCCAAAAATGTCCCACACATTGGTCCTCCCTCTTTTGTAATTAAATTTACTCTCCCCAGTCAAAAGCCTAGATTTAATAGTGGAATTACTAAACAAGCATACATTTGATTCATCCGTGTAAGTAGAACCGTTTATTGATACCTGTTCAAATAAATACATATTATACATGTGCAAGTAACGCAATTTTTGTGCACTGCCCTAATAAAAGTTTTTGTTTATCTCAAAAGAAAAAAAAGTTACGATGTATTATGGTTGCCGTTTGAACAATGACTATGCAGCGACGACGCAATGAAATATAAAAAAAATATATTTGGCTTGGTGTACTTGGTGTACTTCAAAACATTTTCAGAAAACAGTGTTTATAATTCATTGCGAAATAGCAGTTAGAGTATTGTGTTGGTTTGCTACATATCCAGCCCAATTATGAATATTCTCACGGAATTTCTTTCCCACGGAAAAAATTTTCTCGAGAAAAGATTCCTCCAATTATGAATTCCGTGGGGAAAAATAATGAAAAAGAGGAATTACAGTAATGTGAAGGGAGTTTGTTTTGTTAATTTTCATATAATTTTTATTTTATAATTTAGAATACCTACTTTTTTCCCCCGGATTTTTTTCACTTTCCGCAGTCAATCAAAAGGGGAAAAATTTATAATTGGAGAAAAGGAAAAAGTGAAAAAACTCGCACGGAATTTTTGTTTATAATTGGGCTGATCAAGTGGAGTATTGTGCTTGGGTTTCTTGTTAGAATACTCATTCTCTTATTAGTCATTGCAAAAAGTACTACGTAATAGAGTGCAATGAAATAAAACAAATGCGGAGATGCATAAATGAATGTCTTGATGCAGCCCTTTGATATCAACGCCTTATAACATCTGGTATCTCAGCGACTTTACAACTCTTTTAATAAATAAAATATCTGCTTAAATAATGAGTAAGTAGCATCAATTTTGTGCTTTGTTTAAATCTGCGATCTGGATCAATTTTTTGATTTCTTGTTTGTGCCCACAGAACTCAACCATTTCTGAACCGATTTCGAAAATTGTTCTTTATTTGAAAGGCAAAGCTTACAGATTGATCCCGTTTTAAAAACAATTCATTATTTTAAAAATTACAGGGTGTGCCCATACAACATACATGTTTTTCACGGGTATTCTGAACCAAAAATAGCATCACTTTAAAATTAAAAAAACTGCGTACCACTATAGCTCCCAATAGATAAATTAATAATTAAAGAGTGTCCCCATAGGTGACATAAATTGTCCTATATGGGCCTATTGTTTGAATCGTTATAGACAAACGCTTGAAAATTGGACAGAATGTCGATTACTATGAGCCTTATAATAACAGATATAAATATTTAAAATTAAAAAATTACAGGGTACCCCCTTAATTCATTTAATTTGATGTATATGGCCATACTTTTTAACAGTTGTAGACAGACGCTTGAAATTTACAATGAAGCTGTACGCTAAGACCGCTATAACAACAGTTATAAATTTTGGATTTGGAAATTAAAGGGTGCCCTAATAGTTGGTGTAATTTAATGTATGTGGGTAAACTTTTGAAACGTTGCAGACAGACAGCTGAAATTTACAAGGAACCTGTATTACTAAATCCGCTACAATAGTAAGTATAAAATTTGAACTTGGAAATTAAAGGGTGTACCTATGGTTGATTTGTCAGTTTTAAAATCGTTTTTTTTTTTTTGCAAAAATTATTTTAATTTTAGTGTAAATTTATTTTGGTAAAAGTTTGGCTGGAAAAAATTTGTTGAATGTAAAACATTGTTTGACCAAAAACCTCTTGCTGGAAATATTCTATTTCTTTTTAATTTTTTCAGCTAAACAAATTATTAACAGAAGAATTAACCAAAAAAATAATAATTGTAAATTTAAGAAAAATAAAAAACAACTTACTTCAGGTTCTGTTCTGCATTTGATGCTGCCCTACGCAAATCTCTTGATAACTGATGTTGTCTGGACGGTCTAATTCCTAAAGCAGTATCACCTACAACGCTACAGCCACTTGTGCTGCTCGCCACATTATTTATATTGCCATCGCCCCCAATTGCAGTTCTGGCTACATTTGCTTTTGACGACTTACTTCGAGTTGTACTGGAGACAGTAGCTGCAGCATAAGAACGATCACCGCTCTGTACACTGCAACCACCTACAGCACCTTCTTCGCGCATCAATTCCTTTTCTCGCCTCAACATTTCTATTTCAGCGTTTAATTGTTGCACTTGTTGTTTAAGTTTCGCCACATGGTTTTGTACAGCCGTTGTACGCTTTTTGTTATTATCTAGGGTTTCATCCGCTTCTGTTCTATGTTGCCTTTGCTGCTCAACTAATTGTCGTTCTAAATTGTTGGCTCTTAAAGTCTGCTCATTGAGTGCTAATCTGGTTTCATTTAAATCCCTTTGCAACTGTTCATTCTCTGATCGCAGCCGTGAAAGTTGATTGTTAATGGAAGATTCTTCAGGAGAACCAATTGAATTAGAGGGTAGACCAGCAGCTACATCAGCAAGACGCTGAGATGAATGTATAATGGGACCATCTGATAAAAAATCGGGCAGCATTTTTGAGCCCACCGAAGAGGAGGGCTGTTCGGGTAAGCCCATATTGAAATCTCCTGTTTCTGAAGGCCCCGGTATAGAAGCGTTATCTAAATGTAATGTACGGTTGGCTGAATTATGAGTGTGTAATACTCCAGCATGCCCCATACCGCTATTAACACCTGAAGCACCAGCCCCATTAAGATCTTCCATAAATGTATTAATCGGAGAAGAAGGTGGTGAGTTTACGTGCATATCATTTGCATACCAAGAATCCATCCAATGATCTTGTACAAAATCTGGTAGAGCAGCGGCCGCTGCTGCCGCCCCGGACAAAGGATTAGCTGTCGGAAAATCTGTTGTTCTTGGGCAGTGACCAGCTTTTCTGCTCGAACCAGAAGCTCCAGCCCCATTAATACTATTGCTACCACCGGCTGCTGTCATAGATGTCAAAGGTAAGTCTAATTTCAATTTAGCAGCCGTTGTAGAATTTAGGTTTTTATTCAAAGCTAAACGTGTGGGTCGTGTATCTTTGTTTGTGGCCCCAATGCCTACACGCCTACGCGGCGAGGTTTGAGGTCGGGGCATATCATAATTTGAATACGAACGTGGTACATATGAGCTGCTACGATCATAATCAGTAGGATTGTTATTCCTTGTGGAAGGATTCGAAGGAAGTTTCCATTCTACAGAAAGAAATAAAATTAAAAACAAACTAAAGTGTCATATTTTTTTTTAAACACTACCTTCAAAACGATTACGATCCTCATCGTCTGGATATAGAAGAAAATCGGTTGATCCAGTTGGGCAACCTGCGGCAGCTTCTCCTGGTGGCAAGTCTGCTGTTGTTGAGGTTCCGGCATATTCGGCCAAACTCGCCTGCGAGTCAAAAGATGAAAAGCGAGGTGACCTTTTCATTTTAGTGGCCGATGATTGGGTTTCATTCAAGCCACCCACTGTCAGAGACGATATAGAAGTAGAGGAAACAGAATTTGACTGTGGGACTTTTGGTCGAGCTCCTGTTGAAGTTTGTAGAGAACGGGATGATGCGGTAGCATTTGACGACGATGTTGTGGATGTACTGTTGGCAGGTGGGTCCAAGGACGTGACTGTTGTAGAGGGTGCGGTAGGCACGTTACTGCTGCTAAGAAAATGTTTAAAAGAAAAAGAGGAATTTTGTGTAGGTTGCTGTTGCTGGACGTTATGTGTTGGCGCCACAGTAGTACCTCCGCTTGAATAACTTGCATCAAGAGATGATTGAGTGTTTAAGTTACTTTCATTGGGGCCTACTAGTCCTAAACTGGGTCTTATACTTGTGTAATCACTATGGGAAGCTACGTTTGGCAATGCCTGGGGATTTTGTCCACCGGACTGGTGACCATTAATACAAAGATCTGCCACTAAATCATTAAGTTTTCCTTTGCTTGCCATTGGAAGTTGAAAATGATCATTATTTTTTGAATCATTCAAGCTGTCTAAATTGCTACAACTTTCATTTATATTAATTTTAAAATTTTCATCAAGGGTCTTGTCTGTCTCCTCATTGGCCTTTGTATTTTTCTGTTGCCTCTCCTGCTGCTGATCATTTTCATTTTCCATATTTGTTGTTAACATTTTGTTGCAAATACGTATTATTGTTTTATAAGCCAAAATTTTGCTTTTGCTTTTTGATTTTGGTGTTTTGTCTTTTTGTTATCCTAGTGACGAGGCCCCTTAATGTGTTCTTCTTCTTTACTTAGTTGGAAAAAGATTTTTGTTATTTGCTTTGCTTTCAATAAAGTTTATCTTATCATTTAACACTTAAGAATTAAGCTGAATTTTCTTATTATTATACGCTAAATTAATTTTATTTAGTAATAAAATCTAAATCTATATTTTTTCAGTTTTTCTTCTCTGACAATGAAAATGTTGACACTTTTTGTTGTTGTGTTCTTATTTTTTTCTTCTTTTGTTACATATGACGTTTACGAAAAGGGTTGGATGGGTTAACACAACACTATGGATGCCACATGGTTCAGAAACAAGTGCTTTTGAAAAAGAACATTATATCATTATTAATTATTATAGTGCGTTCCCATTTAGGCGATTTTGACCAAAACAATGAAGTAGTTCAAATCAAATGTTTTTTTTTTATTTTCCATATTTCCCATACATTTTTCGGTGAATATGTGTATTCATATGGTTTCATGTTTAAAATAACGTTTAAGAAAAAAATAGTTTTCACTCTCTAGTAACAAGTAGTAATCTTATAAATAACATTTTTATAATTTGAACACACACTTATTAATAATTAATAGTAGTATTACAATTTAATGCATTCGCACTATAGATTATTGCTGTTTTTAAATTTGCTTTTGTCTAATTTACCTTTTTGCTCTCCATATATATGAAATCTGTATAACAGTTATATACATTTTTTAAATATGGATTTTGACAGTTAAAATACCGGCGAAAATAAATGAATTCGCCACCGCTATCACCCTATAATTAATTCGCCTAGGAATTTTGGCAAAACTATCTGCTTTTAAATCGTATGCAGTAAAGCATTTTAATTACTAGGTCGTAGCGATCACAAATTTATTAATTTCTATTTATAAAAAATTATATTTTTATATAGAGCTTAATAATAATGGTAACGGCGAAAATTAATGAATTCGTCTGGTAATTGCTTCGCTTTGCCTCTTTCTGTGCAGATACCGTGGCGAAAAGATATACGAGGTGGAGGCAGTGGCAAAGTCACCCGCTTTCACCGTCACTGCAAATGTCACACTCCATATATAAAAAATGTGTGTCAATTTTGTTTTATATGAAGTGAAATGTCCAAGGCGAATTAATTACCAGGTGGCAGCGTAGGAGAATTCATTAATTTTCGCCGTGAACACTACTGCCAAACTCCATATATAAAAAATCTGTGTACTATTTTTTATATATGAAGTTTGACATTCGTTTCTACCAGCAAAAAATAATAAATTCTCTAACGCTGCCACCTGGTAATTGATTCGCCTTGGAAATGTCTATCAAAGGCAAAAATAAATGTGTTTGCCACTTATATTACCTAGTAACTGCACCTTTACAGTCGCCTGCTATCAATTCGAACTGGCATCATCGAAAAAAGAACCGAGGTGAATCAATTGCTAAGTGGCAGCATAGGCGAATTCATTATTTTATACTGTTATATGACTTCATATACAAATAACCCATTTTTCGATACAATAACTCAATATCAGGGCGAATTAATACTAGGTGGTCGCGATGGCGAATTTATTAATTTTCGTCGAAACGCTAAATATCTATTACCATAAAAAAAATTATACAAATTTTTATACATAGAGTTTGACATTTAGGGTTTCGGTTAAAATTAATAAATCCGCCATAGAGACCACCTAGTATTATTTCGCTAGGCTCAATATATGTATAAAAAAATTATACAGAGTTTTTAATAAATAGAGTTTGACAGTAATGTGTTTCATCTATGGTAATGTCACCGACAAAAAACGAGTTCGTCTATGCTGCCACCTTGTGACTGATTCGCCTTGAAAAAATAATTTATTTGGCATGGCAACTTTTAGAATAATTATTAAAATTTGACATTTCCCTATAAAAGTAACAGCTGTTACAATTTTGGAATACAATTTTAACTTTAAAGTTTCTGGCGTAAATTTTACAAATAAAAAAAGACAGTTATGGAATTCAATACAAGTAATGTAGAACATTATACACCCACTAAAGATCAACTAAACCCGTTTCATCAAATAAAATGTACTCAACCGGAATGCACCAGCATTTTTGCTAACCAAGCTAACTATGAAATGCATTTGGAGAAGCACCATCGTATAGCTCCTCTAAAAAAGCCAAATCACACAAGACTTTTCCATTGTCCTGAGATAAATTGCATTTATAATTATAAAAAAACTAATTGTAAAAATTTTAAAAATTTCAAATATTTGCGTCAACATTACCAAAAAGTTCATTTAAGTAAAGATTTTAAGTGTGAAGAATGCACAAAGGCATTTGGCACTGACGGACAACTCAAGAAACATCAAAAAGATGTATGTGGTAAAAAGTTTGTGTGTCACGAATGCAATTGGTCATACAACTCAATGGAAGCCTTACTAACTCATGGAAAAAGAAAGGGTCATAATATTAAGGAAATATTACCTGTAAAGAAAAGCGTTAGCAAAGTAGTTAAAAAAACATTAAAAAAAGAATCCAAAGAAGAATCGACTACTACATCGTCTAAGCAGCAAGTAGTCAAAGAAATACAAGGTAAGTTGGTTGCTATATAAACATATATTTTTATGTAAAATTTTCCATTATAATTTGGTTTCCTGTTGCAGTCGATTTTTGTCCAAAATTGTTATGTGCTACAAGTGTACAAACAGATATGCTGGCATATACCCATGAAGTTAATAACAATCCCGATCTTTCAAATGCCTTAGACGAAATTCACTCTCTCTTAAGAGATATAGAAACACAAACTGAACCATTTTTGTCCTCAACATCTGAAAATCACAACTATTTAGATCAAATGCTAGGACAGTCATCTCATATGTACACCCAAACTTGTGATGATTTTTTAACAGAATTAGGCCTGTCGGATATACAAACGCAAACAAACTGGCCTTGTTCTGATTCCCATGACGAAAGTTCTAATGTACAATCTATCTCAACAGCTACATCAACTAATCCTTGTATCCACGATGAATTACTTGTTTCCACTGAAACCCAAACAAGTTTTACTCAGTGTTTGTTAAATTCTTGTACTGATGCTGGAAATAGTACACCACCTGTATCATTTGGTAGTCTATACCATACTCAACAAACGCAAACATGTGACCTTTTATTAGAGAGCTTTGATTTTGGAGGTCAAGCTTCAGATCTGATTGATGGCTTTCAATCAGCATACACACAGACATGATGGTACGATTCGGATTTTGACAAAAATCTAGATGAAAGTGAAAATGTTGATTGTGTTGCGAAAAGTACTGATGATAAAGTGTAATAGCAACAAAGATAAAACACATATTATAGGGTTTTATTTATAAACATTGTAAAAAAAAATCACAACACATTTTATGATATAATAAATTAAGTTTTCAGTAAAGTTCTTATCTCAATAAACATTGGTATAAAATTTATTATTATGGAAATACAGCTAAAAATATTTTAATACTACGAAACATTTTGTACCTCAAACTATCACGAGAGGCTACGATAGGGACCCTTATATCAACACTGGAAAAAACTTACATGTTTTTTAAATTACAACAACTACATTTTATTTGATACTCATTTGACAGCGGTTTTTCATGCCTTTTGATGAACAATGGGTTCTTAACTTTGGCACTTCCTTTCAAGCCGAGTGCAGTTTTTTTTTACCAATTTAAAATTAATATGAGTATTTTTAATTTCGGCAAGCTGTTTCTAAATTTGAGCTGCGTCTTTACTTTTTGCTGCCGAAGATCTTTTATAATACGACGTTTTCAGATTATGTTATATTTCGTTCTCTCGTGATGGAAGTGGCTAATTTGGAAAAACTTTCATATTAACCCCCACCCAGGTTTTAGAAGTCATAAGAAGTAATAAAATCTCTAAAAAGTAGTGAATTTGGTTAACTTGTTAGCTTTACCTTTTTAATAATGTTATACAACATAATAGATAAATAATTTATATTATCCTTTTAATTTTCTTGTTACAAATTACAATATATAATAATGACAATTGAAAAAAATAAGAACGAATTAGAAAAAGGTTCCAATCAAGGCAATATAATAAAACAAAACAGTTGGACAATTTATTTTGAGTGAAGCATTTAATTTGTTTATTTAAAATAAAAACCAACAAGGAATTCAATTTCAAATTTGATTTTAAAATTTCTTAGTTTCTTATCATTCACAATTACTAATTTGGAATTACAAGCTATTTTTATCGCAAAGTAGTACCAAGTTTTTGTTTTATACTTATGGTCTGGCAACACATCGAACAACACATCAACGAAAAAATACTAGTCAAAAGAAAGACGCAATGATAATCGGTAGAGGAAAAATATATCGGTGTTAATAAAACAAACAATAATTTCGTAGACAAAAAATATACAAAAAATTTGATCAAAAAGAAAGAAATATTAATTACAAATCATAAATAAAACAAATTATTTAATATGCTAAACATTATCAACGAAAAAGAAATTTACTAATAAATCAATTTAGTGTTTTTGATATTAAAGATTTATGCTTTAAACAATCATTCCTTCTGGGGGGAGGGATGTATAGGAAAAATTATTGTTTGCTGTGAAAAACAGGAGAAGATAAGTAAAACAAAACATAAGTAATGTCACAGAAGAGAAAAGACAAAAATGCGTAGAAATATGATAAAAATCATACACAAACCGGTCGGTCACAGAAAATATGTATAAAATGAATTCCTTCTAAAATTTCTGCGAGTTAATTAAAAAAGTGTAAACAATATGCTAATCATTTAAACAAAAGAAAGTGTTTAAAAAAACAAAGCAAATAAATCATTTATACAAATTAGCTATAGTTGCGAAAAAACGCTGACCATATGTTTAAATAAGAGATTTTTTTTGTTGCAAAATTTTTGTTGTTTTTGTAATAGTATAACAAAAACACAAAGAAAAAAGGAATAAAACAAAAATACAGAAAGTGTTGTGAAAACGGGTGAGGCCAGTAGAGTGTTTTTCTATAGATTGGCCAGGTAAGCTGCGCTAAGCTTTATGTCCCTGCTAAACCAATAGTTAGTTTTTATTTATGCGCAGTTTGTTATTGCTGTTTTTTATTTGTAAAAAGTATTATTATGCTTTTTTAAAGTGAATGTTGTGTGCAAATACTGATTAGATAAAAAGTAAATATTATTCTGCCAGTGTTTACTTTTAAATAACTATGTTTTATATAAAGTGTCAAATCTTTCTAACATAAAAATTGTAAATTTATCTTTAAATTTGTGTTTTTATCATCAAAAATTAAAATCCACTATAAAAATAATTAAGAACTTACAAATAAGGAAGGTGTATGCTTTCTAACAATGACCTTAAATTGCGTGTTAAGTTCACAACTAATCTAAAAAGTAAAAATATGTAAAACATAACCATAATAATTAAAAGACTACAAATAGTTACAATTTTATGAGAATTTTTGTATAAAAGGTAAGTGGTGTTTATAAACGTCTACAATATTTTATAACAGACACCCCCGCCTTTACAAAAGGGATGTAAGAAAAGTGACACACACGCACTTACACTCTAACATCTGTTTAGTTTTTAATTGAATCCATTAAAAGGCAGGGGTAAGCCATGAAAGGCACGTGAGCATAATAAATTTCAAAAACAAAAAATAAATAACATAGTTTTAAAATTACAACAAATTTTTCCAAAGACACACAAACAGTTTTTTAAGAGTTACAATTTTCTGAAGGTCACGTTTTCAATGATTGTTTAACGTTTTCATTCTTGTAAGTAGAAAGACAAACTGCACATTTAAAAAAAAAATTGCATCCCTAAAAGCCGTTGTTACTGTCTGTTTACTTTGGCACGAATTTACTTTGTTATTGTTGTAACAGTTTAATAGCGTTCTTTCAAACTTTAATCTGCAGTTTCTGCATATACGTCAAAGCCAGAAAATTTTATTTTTTTTGTCTTGTAAGTGCTTTATTAAGGATTAACTGTTTATTTTATTATATTTTTATAATAGTGACACTAACCACAAGCTATTAAAATCCGTGAATGATCAGTAACATTTTATCTAAATGCTCTTTCTCTATCTGTCATTAAAATGTACGCGGGAAAATCCTACTGTGTGCTGTTAACGTTTAACTGTTCTCTTTGATTACCTTCAGGGTTAAGTTTTTCGCCCTTGTGATTTGTGCATGCTACTAATCCTGCAGCCATACGATCAAGTTTTTCACACATATTGTTTGTTTAAATTCATATAAATTGAAAAGTGTGACGCTGTGTGTACGCTGTGTGTTAACTTGAAAGAAATTTTAGAAATAAATAATTATTGCAAAAGAAAAACCGACTTCAAAACAGGTTTTATCTGTCTGTATATATTTTTTTAATAGAAGTAGCACTTTAGGCATTAACCTTTTAGGTGATTTTCATAACCGTGCTAAATTCTTTAGGAAAGTGATAGATGAGAGATAAGACAGGTGGTGAACGGAGGAAGATTAAGACTTTTTATTAGTTATTTTACTTAGCCGGGCATTATGCTATGAAGAAGTATCGATGAAGGAATATGTATTTACACCATTAAACAGAAAAAAAACCTCTTTAATTTTTTATTGCCGCAGGGGTTGGTTGATTTATAATCAACGTGCTTACCACCATGACTGTAGCAGCCTCATTAGACTACAGCAGTCTATTAGGGTTCATAGTTTGGCCATATACATAATTTTACTTCAACTATTATTACACCCTTTTATTTATAATTTTAACTCTTTTTACTTTTTATACCAAACAAAGTAGTTTACAATCTGCCTAATTTTCAAGCGTTTGTACATAGCGGATCGAAAGATAGAGCCAGTCAAATTACGTCAATTAAGGAAACTCTGTTTAGACTAAAATTAAAAGAGGGTTTTTAATGGACGTGACGAACAAAATTTGCTTACCGTGTAAAATATATATTCAGAGCCGATTCCAGAGTTCGAATATTTTTTGTCCCATTCCGATACACAAAACAACAATCTCTGTACGACCAGAGTTGCATCTTTCTTGTGTGTCAGTCACTTTGACACCTAAACACACTTTTTCTTGTGATTTTTCTAAGCAGTACAGAATTCCATTAGGATAGCAAGTCATGGCCCAGCAGGCACTGAAAATAATATGATAAAAAAAGCATTTAAATTCTAAAGCAATCAAAAGTTTGAAAAGTTTGAAAGATCTGAAATATTACTGAAGAGTTCTTAAATCAATTGCAAACTGCACAGAATTATTTGGCGATTTTACAAAGAGTTTTATTAAAATGATTTAATTATTTGTATTATTATCTCTATTTTTTTCGTTAGCAGTCAAAGATCATACAAAAGAAAATTGTTGTTATTTCCTCGTGAGTGTCCAAACTTTATTTATGATTATTTTACAAAAAATAAAACCTTTAAATTGAAAACATATTTTATAATTGTTTTTTACTAAATAGTAAAATAATAATTTTTAATTTCTAATAATAAGCGCCAGCAGCTCTGTGTTAATAAAAAATTCAAGAGTCTTTGTAATTATCTCTTAAGGGCAAAAAGGCCTCTTTATGTGTTTCGGCCTTCAAGAGTGTAGTTGTTTATTTCCGCATATTTCATGATAAGACTTTGATGAGGCGTGTTACTACGTGTTTTTATAGTTTTTCCATTAAATACAGACATATATACTTTCGCTTAATAAAAAACAATTTTGGATTAAGTTTAATATTGGTAAAATACATACACTAGCAACTTCGTTTACTAAGCCAAACCCTTTGATTATTTCAACAAATGTTCTGTTTTTTGATCAGTTGCTGCTTTGGGTGGCTTAAATTGATCATTGAAAAATGATTAATTAATAGCTTAATAGTTACTATTAATCACATTTTACAACCCATTTTTTTGGTATGGCAAGTGTAAAAGACATCTGCGACAAACTGAATGAAATTTTGAACAACGGCTAAAATTAATTTGAAATTGTAATCACCTGATAAATAATTTCGCCATGCTTTATATATAAAATTCTTCTTTTATTTTTTTATATGTAGTATGATCCCCCAGGGGGCACTAAGAGTATGGCTAAGCTAACCTAGGTTTAGTTGAAGTGCTCCGAAGTGAACCAGACCCCCGATGTGCAGGCAATAGTTTAGTTAATTGTCTTTCGTTATAACTGCGTTTGATTCTTTGAAACTGGAGGTGATTGTATATCCAATAAAGAATTCATACATAATCACAACAAAGTTGTCGAATGTGCACAATTTAAAAAACTTGCAGGCAAACAGTAGAATAAGACCTAAATGTATGCGGAGGGTACTTAAGATGGCTTATATGAAATAATTACAATGTCAAAAAAATTAACTATCATTTAATGCTAATGAGTTTTTTTTTCGAATTAATTAATGCTTTGAAACGATTTAGTAATTATTGAATAATAATGATTTTGCTTTTTAATTAATTATCAATAAAACCTCGTTATTAAATAAATTAAATAAAATGCAAAAAAAAACGTTAACATTATTCATCATTCAATGCTAATGGAATTTACAATTAACGAGTCTATTTAATTAATTACACCTATTTATGATCTGGAGCTCGTTTTTATCACGCACTAAATTTTTTGCAAATCACATTAAGTCATCGCATTTTTTGTAACAACACATTTAATTTATCAACTTCTTATTTACTTCCTCTACTCAATGCTGCTTCCTATTTTTCACAAACCATTTTATGCAATTTTGATATATAAGAACGTGACCGTCACAGATTTTAAATAAATCTGTTGAAATTTTTTTACATTTAATTTTTTTAAAATATTTGTTTCAATTCTGTTTCGGCTTTTTTAAATCCTCTAAATTTAAAAATACAAAAAAACTATTTTGATTTTCCAATATTTTCGACTTTGTTGGTCATCTTCAGGGAATTTTATATATCAGTGTCGTCTGTTGTTTATTATTTACACTTATGTCACTGACTGATTTTTTGTAATCCCATTTATTTGTTTCAAAGTGAAAACATATAAATTGAAACTATTATACACCTGCGGTGGTAACATTCTTTCAGAACTATTTCCCGTATTTTAAAACACTACTTTTTTTAGTTATTTGTGTGTGAGTGTGTGTCGCTGCTTAGCTTTCATAAGCTAAATGCAAATTAATAATAATTAATAATCTTTAATTATATAACATTTCAATTAAATAATTCTTTTATTTACATTCTTTGTAAGGTTGGCAACAAATAAATTAAAATATTGCTTGTGTTGGTTTTTTAAATTATTTTTAATTTTATTTTATATTTATTGCATTATAATAAATTGTAATCAGGTTAATTGATTTGTTATATGAAAAGTTGGCTAAGACTAGCTTTTTTTAAAATTGAGAAATAAATTATTAAATAAAAATCAATAAAACTTAATTAAATTGAAATGTTTTTCTAGTGGCAAAGTGAGAGTAGTAATAACACAACAATAATAATAGGATGGTTGATTATTTTTTAACTTTCTAATTTTCAATTTTATTATAGTTTAAATGTGAGTATTCGTAACAATTGCATGTAATGGGTGTTTCTTTAAGCCCGGTAGAACTTTATTTTTCTAAAAATTAAAACAAAATATTAATTTTTAATATTTTTTGAAAATGATATCAAAAATATGGCCAATGCGGCTGTTTTTAAAGAAGCGCGTTTTGAACGTTCAGTCTTAAGCACCTTTATCTAGCATTGCTGGAGTAGAAAAGGTCAATGTTTATAATGCATGTATTAGCTGTAGAGGTACCACAGTTATCCAAGTAACTGCTAACCATCTAAAGAACCATAACTGATATAATGAGCCTTTTGCGGTTTCACTTTTAATTCGTGTGTACTTAGACATGTATGGCTTAGTCTTTGAGACAAGCATATAATTACCTGCAGGATCAACCAGAATAATGTTTTAAATATTCAGTATTCTTCATAATAATGAAAAGAAAAAGAACAAAAAAATTTGCCTTTTTATAATGCATCATTATCGTCATTTTCATATTCAATATTTATATAATGATTATTCTTTCGAATAATAATTATATTATCATTTTATTTCATCTATTTATTTTTTTATCGTACCATAACGTGGCGCAAAGATAAATTCCGTTTGCCAGGTGGAATGTTATGATACCTTCTATTTCCGCACTGGGGTTGGGGTGTTATACTGTTATGGAAGAAAGTATTTGTTTGTCTTTCTTTCACTAATAGATTTGTTTAGTTTTTCTTTTTTTCATTTTTCTTAACTAACTCTTTAATGAAATTAGCAAAATAACAAACGTAAAGTTTGCTTCCAGACAATTTCAGAACGATATATATAACGAATTCTTGGTGACCCCTTTAAAATAATAAATTAGACGAACAAAAATCCGCCAATCGAACGTATTTTTGTCTCACAACTGCACTTTTTTTATTTGTTTTATGTCTTTAATAAAAGTAAATTTATTCACATCAAATATAACAACACTAAATGAAAAAAATATTTCTTATAATTTTCTTTTAACTTCAACACATTTTTAAATTAATTTGTTTAATATTATGTACTAAAACAAAATTCCAAACATAACGAACTGATCGCCTACGTTTTCCATCCAAACACAAAATATTTACACTTTTAACAGCATTACAATTATTTTCATACATTCAATACTAAAAAAACAAAATCTGCGGTGTAACTTTTATAATATTTTTATTTCAAACACATATCTTAAAGAGGATTTCAGCCAAGTTACCCGCCAATTTTATTTTTTCTTATAACTGAACACAACTTACCCGCAACTTCGGTATTTTAATTAATAATTATTATTTTTAATACTCACAGATAATACGAAGATAATTGACCTTATTGCTGGTTTGTCAACATAAGCCAGTGACTTTACTCACGTGACCCCAAAGAAAAATAATCGAGAGGTGTGAAATCACATGAGGATTGGAGGCCATTTTACAAAAACAAATTCAAAATCAACCTATTGACTAACTTTGATTTCAATAAATCGATGGTTGTCACGTAGCGTCATACTCTTTCATCTACATCTCGCTCGGATCAATATCATTGTGTGTCAACAATCTGCTTTGACCATAACGCGATCTCTGGTATGTCTGTAGGGGCTGTTGGGGATTAGTTTTATTGCCATATGCGACAATTTTATTTTTTAACAGACTCCGTGGGCCAAAAAACCTCATGATCGATGACTGAGTTTATGACTGATTTTTAAAGTAAATCTCAATACTTAGGTAGCGCTGTTCCAACATCAGTCTTTTCAAGACGATTAGCCAGAATATATTGATCATAAATGTAAAAAAGTGAACGCTTTGACAGTTTTTTTCACAATTAACCCTTTTGTAAGTTCTATCGGGCTTAAGAAACAGACTTTATATTTGTAACGTTGTTGTCAGTGAAGGGTAAAAAAGTAAACTTACTAGACTCCTTTCTTATTTACGACAGTAAATTTAAATACTTTTTAATAAATCAATACTAGGTATGCCGACACGAAAATCCAATTTTTATAATCAGCCTGTAAAATCCTTGCTTTAATATTGATTAATCGGTTACTATCTGTGATGTCATTATTTCAAATCGGTTTCCGGTGAGTCGGTTATGATAGAGCGAAATATCAGTTAGCTTTATTCTGCGATTAATAGCTATCAGGGAATATAAATGGAGTACGTTTGTCGGAATAGTTATCTCTGTCGGCTTGTTCGAGTTCACATGTAATCGATGCTGTTCTGTGTACGACTTTTATTTTATTCTTAATCGCTATACAGTCTGATATACTCTTTGTAGTAGAAGAAAGTCAGCCAAAGCAGCTGTGGGAAACAGTCAGGTAAAGCCGATGGCAAAGAGTCAGCGGAAGCCGCTATATAAACAAGTAGCGAAAACCGCTATGGAAAACAGTCAAGCAAAGCCGCTTTGAAAAATTTTTAGAAGCCTTTACACTGAGTTTCGCAATTGCATCTACGCTTATTTAGTACGAACATCTCTATGTTTCTCAGTTTATAGCAAGATGATCATACTCAATGTACGCTAACATCACAGCCTCTTTCAGGCATAGTCTATAAAAGAATCCTTCCTCGTTTCCAAGATTAGGGTACTGCAGTTGTATCTAAATAAATATTTCGGTTTCTTGCCTTACTAGCGGATCCGTGAGCGCGGCTTCTGTGTCACGAACTGCACCTTTCGCATCAGCATTGTTTTATACATTCTCATAATGTAACCGTAGTTCTCTTAATAACTGAATTTAAATACATTTAATACGTTCATTTTGGCATTTATTTTAAGAGGCTGTAACTTAATCGATGCCGTTTATTATGTCGTAACGAAAATAAATTTTTAACTTTTAGAGCTGTGTTTCTTACTTGCTTCTTAGTTGTCCATCCCATCTGCACATTTCTCTGACAAAAATATTGTTTTTTTTTATTTAGTTTCAAATAAATACACTCCATCGAAGAAAAGTTCTCAATAATTATTCAAATTCCACCATGCTCACATTTTTTTAGACACTTTGAATTGACCAAAAGTATTGCTTCTGTGACTTTAAAATGTGTCAAAAGAATAAAAAGAAAAAGGAAAAGAAGTTGTTAGATAAAGTGATATAAATACGTGATCAAAATTAAAAATAGTTAGAAAATGTGTAGTATATGTACGTGACATAAAACTTAAAGCAGATCAATAAAAAAATAAAATAAATAAATCCTTAATTATCTGATCTTGATCGTGTTTAGAAATTAAAAAGTAGCCAAAGTAAGATACATGTAGCTTTTAGGAAATACCGCACTGAAGGCAGAGCAATAAATTGATTTACCCAAAATGTTGTGGCAAACAAAAGAGCAACATACATTAAAGCCGATGGTGGCCACTTCCATGGAAACAAAGTTTGTAGTTTTTGTATACATTAAAGTAAATTCTTTCTACTTTTTCTCGTAAGTACGAAAGTGCTCTTGAATGCAATCCAAGAATTGGTCAATAATAGAATAAAAATTTTAAAATTAGTAACCAGAGTAACTTTACGCTTAGATTCAGAATTCATGGCTTAATGACTTCGTTCTTCAACAATGAGTTTTGTTTGTACTTGATTTAACCCTTTGATACGTGGCGTACATTATAATGTACGTCGATTTTATCAACCCGTCGCTGGTTGAAATTTTAGCAAACATGCAATTAATTTGCAGTTACAGGTTCCTTGTGATGTTGTTTTTTTCAAATTTTAAAGAAGCTGTCAAATTTCAAGACAACTTGAGATCAGTTTTATATATTTTGTCTAGTCATCATCGACGCAGCCTCGTATACGTGAAAGTTTATTTTCAAATTAAAAAACAAAAAATGGATTTTCTCGCTTATTGTTTTAATGAATTTTCAAATGTGTTTTTTATTTATGTACATATGTATATAAAGAAATTTAAAACCAATAAAAATATAAAATAAAGTGATAAAGTTTTTAGATTAAGGCAGATTTGACATTTAAATGTACATCTTCAAAACCCACTTTAGAATACAAATTTGTTCCTATAATTTTTTACACGTGTTCTTTGAAGCCGTCTTAAGCTATAGAAACCATCTATAGAATGTTTCATCGGCCGAATTTAATTCCCGTGTCAAAGGGTTAAGAAGATTCACATCGACCCTGTGACTTGTTTCTGTAACTTGTGTGAATATATTGATGCTTGAAAAACGACCCCAAACAATCCAAATTTACTTTGAAAATCAGTCACCAGTTTAGTCAGTTTACACCTTGTTATCTTCAAAAATGAAGCTGGAGCTTTCTTTATAGTCGACAAAGATTGGCGCCGCACCATGATCAATAATGTTTTAGCAGGATGGCGCTGTGTGCCATACGCGACTGCAACAATAGACTTGAAATGGACTTGTAAATTGGCCGCCAAGGTCTTGCATTTTATGACATGTTTTTTTTTCTCCACATACAATAATAATTTCGGGATTTCCTAATGAGCATTTGCCTTTAGAGCTTTCTCGAGCCCGTGACTTTAAAAGACTTAAAAATAAAGAATATCACGGTGGACTTGCAACCATAAAGGCTCCCTATTTACTTTCTAGGATAAATGTTAAAATGTATATTAATAAACAATCCCAAAATTGATGTCCAATAAATGTTTTTTGGTCTTTAACCATTTTTGGAACTACAGAGGCGATATTCTTGGCGAAACAAGTAGTTCAAAGTCTTCTCCTATAGAACCTCTATTGATCTTCTTTCTTTAAGCCGTGTGATTAGGTGGCATGCCATAATGTTCAAGGACGTTATGTCCATGGACGCAATGTCGCACTAGAAAGTGACATAATGTTCAAGGACATAATGTCACACTACGATGCGACATATATCCATCACCGTAGCGCCATAACGTCCATGGATACTAATGGCATACTTTATAGTATACTATGTCCATGGACATTATGACATTTTTCAAAGCGACATAAAGTGAATGGACATTATGTCTTTGGACACTATGACATGCCACCGTGTAACTAACATTGAAACGATAATACAGTGCCATACCTTACACACGAATCATTTCTTTAAAAAATAAGCATAATTATTTTTAATTCTTGAGGAGTGTATCATGATTTCTTTACACTTTATTCGTATTAAAAAATTTTTTTCACAACTTCTAATTCACCTTTTATTAACAAACTTTAAAGGCATCATTGCTATAGTCGACAAAGTTGAATTTGATCCTAAGCATTTGCCGGTGCAAAAAGCCACGAAGTACAATTAATTCACAGGAAAATGACGAAAAAGAGTGTGTGAAGTTGCCACACTGTCACAAAAGAAAGATGCAACTCAAAATGCAACTCTGATCATAAAGAAACTATTATTTTATGAACATTTTTAAAACATGAGCAAATCAAACAGACCTGTCAAAAATCTGTCCCACTTTTTTTAAGCACACTATCTTACTTTTTCGACACAGATTTAACTTTTAACAGATCTAACGACTAAATCGTATATCATGGCCATCAAATTATTCAGGAAATTAAGCCACTTTATGTTTTGTTTAATGATTGAAAAAGGTGCGGAAATTATAAAAAATTACTATCAAAATTCTAGCTAAGTTCTAAAACGTTATGTGCATTAAGTTATGATGTCGGTGGTTATGCGCATGCATTTCTTTGCACGGTGAACAAGTTTGAGCATGTCAACATTCTGTTTTAGACTTTCGGCTAAACTAGTTAAAACCTTAAATTTTTCTAGAAAGTTGCGTTAATTGTACGAAGCTAAAAGAAAATTATTTAGAAAAATATTAAGGAAATTATGAAAGAAAGTGGAGGTTTTGTAATATCTAAAAACTTTTTGACTGATTTCAAACGGACATTTATTGAACAGAATAATTTTATAAAATACAACTAGCGCTATGCAGTAACACAAATATCGAAATAAGATATTTTAACAAAGATTCTATTGTAAGAAGCAGACCATTACAAAACCAGCTATTTCGCTATGGAACGTAAGTCGCAACAGAAATTTGTATTTAGTGCAAAAATTGTGGTTTAATACTTAAAACAAATAAGAATTAAATATTGTGGACTGTAAAATAAAATAAACACATCAGAAAGAAACCCTGACACAAGTAAGAAGAGGCGTTTGTGGCAACAAATTAAAGAAAAGGTTCGTTTCAAAACAAAAAGAAAAATAAATAAAAATAAATTACCCGTAATCACTAATGAAACCTTACTGTACATTTTTAAAAGTTGAACAATAAAAAATCGGTAGACTCTTCGTCGCGCTCGTAATGTAGAATATACTCAACCAAAAAAATTTGAAACGGAACGGAAAGGAACGCAGAATGTCAAAGTTTCTAAAGGAAAAAAAAAAATTCATTTCGAATTGAATAACAAGTGACTTAAAACAAGTAGTAAGAGCGCTATATTTGGCTATGCCGAATTTTAAATGTGCCCATATTTATGAAAGTGGTCTAAGTCAAAATTAAAAATATGAATTTACCAGTTATTTTCATACCACATTATTTTAAACTAAATTTATTCAATGTAATTTTTACAAAATTGTCAAAAATGAACCATTAGATAGTGGTTGTCGCATAAGTAAAAATATTTTTTAACTTATTCAAATGCAATTCATTAAATATATTGAAACAAGGAATATATGACTTAGACCACTTTCATAATAATGGGCACAAAAACCCTTCACCATTTATGTAAATCTAGTTTAGTGAAGTAAATCCAATCAAAAAAGCAAATATTATGGTGACAGATAATTAAAATTAAAAAAAAAAAATTGGTATTGCATAAAAATACCATCGGCTCTTAATGGGTTAAGCATTTTTTAAAAATTTTAGTATTTCCTTAGAGATCTTTCCAAAAGCTTTGAAATGACACCCATATTGATATTTAAAAAAATTCGGAAATTTCAGAGCCCCCGTAACTCTAAAAATATGGGCGAGCGCCAATTTTTTCATTTGATGTTTTTTTTCTCTTATTTTTTAATTCTCTTCTCTATTGGAGTTACTTAATTTTTGCGAATGACATGAAAAAATTAAAGGAAGGCGTGGTGTTTTGCCTGCTGCCTGGAAGGACATTGACCGATCATGCTGATTTTCAATAGCACCTCCTTCGACACTATATCTGATCGACTAACATATTTATTTTTATTTAATAAATTTTGCCGAGGCACTAACACGGACGGACATTGCTCAATCGACTTCGCTATGCATAAGAAGTCAGAATATATATACCTTATGGGATCGGAAATGTATATTGCAGAAACGGCATAATAAGTCATAAAAAGAATTGGGTTTTTCCATTCAAAAAATTAAATTTATTGCTTATGTGGCCTTGCCTTGTGCACAAAACGTTCAAGATTCAGTTTTTTTACGTTACAATTGTTTTTAATAACACTACTTCCAATTTTTGCAGTTACAACTAAACTATTTGCATTGTTCAACAACAAAAAAAAAAAAAAAACAATGTCTATATAAGAAAATGCATTTATTTTTTTACCCTAATTTCCTTAAAAGGGGAAACAAAGCAAAAACTATGTCAGTGGCGCGTGTCTGCCATTAATTGTTAATTAACGAAAACTTAAATAATAATAATAAAGTGCACTCACTCTTCACAATATTTTCTTTTTAATTTATTTAATTTCTTTGTTTTCATTTCTTGTCAAATGATCTGTGATGTATTTTTCATTTACTTGTACGAATACAATTGTTTACTTTTTGCTTGAGTACAAACTCTCGGTAATTGTGTTTACATTATATCTACATATTTTACGTATTTTTTTGTGAATATTTTTTTTTTTCAATTTTCCCTAAGTTCCTTTTCCCAACACATGCATTATACATTTTGAATTTCATTTACCTTTTAAATATTTAAACGCACTGAATGACCAACCAACCAACGGACCGACCATCCCCACATCAAAAGGCATCATTATAATTCAACATTTTTCTTTTTACTTGGCTGGTACACACATATGTATGAGCATATCGAAATGAACCCGGCGATGAATATTAACATGTCAATAATAGATACTTAATAATATATCTATGTTTAATGAGCTTGTGGGGCTGCACAGACGGCGAAGCTAATTAACCAGAAATATAGAAATATTATTGTAAATGTTTTAATTTGAAAAAAAAAAACTGAAAGGTTACAAATATTAATAAAGAGTAGCAGTAGTGTTTTAAATAATGCTTTGTGTTACTTAAGACCATAGAATACACTCGCAGAAAAAAAGTTTTTTTTTCAGCTATTAATTCTTTTCGAAAGGTAATTTAATTGAATTTTTTATTGACTCAAATTTATTTATTAATTAAAATAACTAAAAATGCGTTATACGGCTATGCCGAATCTTATATACCCTTCACCATCTATGTAAATCTAGTTTAACGAAGTAATTCCAATCAAAAAAGCAAATATTGACGTGACAGAGTATTAAAAAATAAACAAATTTTTAGGGTCCGCCACCTAACGTTTTTTTTTTCAACTAGTGAATGGTAACACTTAGCTCATGCCTGATTTGACAGATAATTAGATTTATCCTTCCGCTAAACGCTTGACGAACGCTAGGAAATATTGCGACATTACTTTGAAAATCATAGTAATGTTTCAGAATGTGTGCGAAAATTGCTTAAGGATTTTGGAAGAAGAGAAGCACCGTCAGCTCCGTATATTCGTTATCTTGTGAAAAAAGTGAATGAAACTGGCATCCTCATCGATAAACCAAAGCGTGAAAAGCCAAAAACAGTGCGTACACCCGAGAATATTGCTGCTGTGCCAAAAAGTGTGCGTAAAGCGCCATCAACATCAATTAACCGTCGTTCCCAACAATTGAACATTTCAGAGACATCATTGAAACGAATTTTGCATAAAGATCTTGGTATGACGCCGTACAAAGTTCAATTGGTTCAGGAGTTGAAGCCAACTGACCATCCAATGCGTTTTTTTGTAGCATTTTCCAAAAAAAGTTATTTGGCAAACCCTTTATATAATTTTACATAAAAATGACATCGGCTCTTAATCGATTAAGCACTTTTAAGTAATTTTAGTATTTCCTCAAAGATCTCTTCAAGAGTTTTAAAATGATACCCATATTGACATTTTAAAAAATTTGAAAATTTCAAAGTCCCGTAACTCGGAAAATATGGATGAGTGCCAATTCTTTCACTTGATGTTTTTTTCTTATTTTTTAATTCTCTATCGCCCCATATATTTATTTTTTTGATTGAAGTTACTTTATTGTTCCAAATGACACCCCCCGGGGGCACCAAGAGTCTATGCTGATCTAACCATGGTGCAGACGAGGGTCCTCGGGGGTATAGGGGGAACCAGTCCCCCGGTGTGAAGGCACTGAAGCTGGATAGACAGTTGGGTACTGTCGGAGATTTTTACCAGTCTCCTTTTTAATAATAAAACATGTGAATAACAATAGCCTAAAAAAAACTGGCACCACGGGAGCCGGTACCCCATACAGAGAGTCGCCCAACTCTGTAGCCGGTTATGGGTGAGTTCCCTTCGGAGTACACGTGGCGGTTGTGGTATCTCTGCGGGTCTGGCGTGGAATAGACTGAAGTGTGCTGTTGCACTCTTAACAGAGGAGCTGATTATAGGCTCCTACCCTATAGCAAGGGGTAGATTCATTGTCCTGCAAGCCATGGTCTTAAAATTGCACAGAATAGTGGCTTGACCACCGTCTGATAAGGGCTTACTGCCAGGTACAGACGTTAATCTAATCACTTATCCTGTTCCAAATGACATGAAAAAATTAGAGGTAGGTGTGGTGTTTTGCCTGCTGCCTCGAAGGACATGGACCGATCATGCTGCTATCTAATAGCACCTCTTTCAACACCATATCTGATCGATTGACATATTTATTTTTTGTGTGCCGAGGCAAACTTAATTTCAACACTAACACGGGCAGACAAACGGACATCTCTCAATCGACTTCGCTATGCATAAGAAGTCATAATATATATACTTTATGGGGTCGGAAATAATATTGTAGAAATTACAAACGGAATAACAAACTTTTTTCACTTTTTGTGGTAAAGGGTATAAGGATGGTTGTCCATATATAGAACGAAAAAGCTTCGGGTGTGAGTATAGCTCGTATTTGTCCGATTTATTTTATTCCTACAGTAATACAGGGGAGAAACTTGTAATGCCCATGCGTCTGGAAACATATTTTGGGTATACGTATCTGATTAATGTCTTTAAGCACATCAGTATTTTAAACATCTCGTAATATAAAAAACTTTTTAGGAAACTTATATAACATCGACTTTGTGCTTAGTTTGATCGTTTGCCTTACTTTCAGTTATTTTTTTATCGCTAGTCAAAATGAAATCCCAAAGTCCTTTTCTAGTGGTCAAGCAATAAAAACCATCTGCTTTTTTAAGTGTCTTAACTTTCCTTCTTGATGCAGCAAAATTGCTTGCTTTTGAATGAATTTCCTAAAGATTCAGTAAATTCTTTTTGTGTTTGACAAGATTCTTAAGCGAGTAATATCTCTTAATCTTCATCATCTGATTTCTGTATTCAGTGTTGCCGTTTGGTTACCATTTTTGTAACTTTTGAAGGCTCCACGTAACATGTATAATTTTGTTTTATTAAGCCAAATTTTCGTAACTTTTGGTAGAGACACGAAATAAAGTAATATCATTGGAAAAGTACATGTTTCATTATTGAAGGTATGAATCTCTCTTAACATTGATACCTATGTTTTCTTAACATATCAATTTAATTTTAATAACAAAGATTGCCTGCAAGTGCAATCAAAATCCCGCATAAAATTTAGTTTGAAATAAAAAAAAGACAAAACATGGCTGCAGTTTTACTCTGTTCAATTCGTGAGAAATCACAAAATGTTTCTTGCTTCATGTTTAGAAACAACAAAATGTTTCTGGCAACAATTCTTTCCAATTGTGAAATAATATTAGCTGCATTTCGTGCTGAAAACTAACAGCCAGTTTACAAAACACAATTTGCCGATTAGACGCACAAAAACGTTACCGTTTCCCATGTTTGGGTTTTTAAAACGCGAATGTCATTTTGTTTCTGTAAAAAACGTAACAAATGGCAATTGTTTCTGGTTTATGTATCGCGCATTGTAGTGTCGGACACGTCAAAACTGAGCGAAAAAAAACCATTCGTCAGGAGTTAATATTGTTGGGCAACTGCCCATCATAACACTTTCACTTATAAAAACATTTATTACTATTATATGTATGTACATTTAAAAATTATTGCTTAATTTTCTAACTATTGTTCAAACTTTTTTATTTTCACAAATTTTTGTTTTGCAGATAAAAGTTTTTACTTCATTGTTTGATAATTTTGTTTCGTTGATTTAACTCAGCTGTTTCTTTTTAAGCGCCGAAGCAGGGCTACCATCATTTAAGGCAAAAACAAAAAATGTACAAGAAAAAAAGCAAATAAAAAACATTAATTATTACACTGGCGATACTACCATTTGACACAATATTTATTTATACGAAACACAACGTATGTTAAACGAAAGAACCCGAACGTGTTACACGGACACTAATTATTACGTATTCGTCCATATGCCATCCGGTTTCGTTTCGCTCTTGGTGTTTTCTATAAACAGGCTGTAAGCATTCTGTTCAAACTTGCGAAAATTGTTAGCAACTTTAGTTATTCCGCTTAAAAAATTTAACAACCATAACAATACCTCGATTAAAAAGAAAGTTATCTTTTAAAATCCTTCAGGAAGTGCGGAATTTTATTATCGAGAAATTGTCAGTAATTTTATGTTAAAGTTTTAAGCAAATAAGGCTCAAATTTGTCTTGAATAATAGTATTTTTAAAATAATAAGTGTAGTAAATTCTATCGAAGCTTAATCTTTTAAAGAAAAAGGTAAAATAGATTTATTTAAAAAATTTTACTAATTTTATTGAATGACGAGCGCATGCACTTTTCCATACCGAAATATTAGTTTTGAGTATTAAGGGCCAGTTTCACGATGTCGCAATCGTTCGTTCGTTCGCATAATTAAATTTAAAACAAAAACAGTTTTTTAGAATTTGTTTTTGTTTTGCATCCTCCGGTATGCAATTTTTTCTCATACGTTTTCCTTTTTTTATTTTTAGCGAAAAAATTTAATTTTTTGAAGGAAAAGCGTAACTTTTTCCTGTCTTTCCCTGGCAACACTGATGAAAAAATAAACAGCTGATTTAATATCCGTTAGCAAAGTACTCATTGTGCCAACCTCATCCGTTGTTACTTTGACTTCAGTTGAATACGTCAACGTACAACGTATGACGGAGTAGAATGAATAGTTAATAAATTAATAAATGTTTTTTTATTTCATTTCATGACCAAAGGAGTAGCATAGAATTGCTAATGATTAGTGAAGATTAAAGAAGAAGAAAAAATAACGGAATGACAGTTCATATTTAAATTTTTTTTGTTGGCCACATACTGTTCATGCCATATACATACATAAGTATTTATACCATTCTAATACAACTGTGAATGAGTGTTACTTTGATTTCTACATCAAAAGTATCATTTGTTTTGTTTCATTTCGTTTTGTTATGTTGCGTTATTTGTTTTAACGCTTTTCTAGCTTTTATTTCAACTCTACAATTATTTGTTTGTTAGGTCAACAACAACAACAGTAACAAAAACATTAACAACAGCAGAAGCAGGAATAAATGGCCGCCAGTTTAGTCTTAATATTTGACTGACTGACACGTTGCCTTCTTGCCATTACCACCCCATGGTGTTTTCTGTTAATAATGGCTTTTAACTTACTTGTCTATAATTGTTGTAGCACGTACGTATTTACGTCTGAATGTTTTCTCTGGTTTGTTGTTTTTGTTGTTGCACATTCATAGACGGTGCTTTTTTCTTATATACTTACATACATGCATGTGTGCTTATATACATACATACTTTCATTATGAAAAATGTTCGAACGTGTGTTTATGTTCGAGTGCATTCCTTTCACTGCACACACATTTTTACTTAAATTTGTACAACAAGAATGTACAACAAATATACTACCAGAATATTTAAAATTTATTATTTTATTTTTCTTTACTTTTTTATTTTCTACTTTTGTTTTGTTTTTAATTACATGCTGTGTATCTTCATTAAATATATGAATTTTTCATTTATACATTTTTATTTACAAACAAACATATTTAACTGGAAAATAAAAAGAAATAAAAAAGAAAAACGTTTACTTTGCGATGTTTGGTGTTAATTAAGGTGCTTTTTACTTTCAAAAATTTTTTATTTAGAATTAAAGAATATTTTTGCTACAAATTTCTTTTTCCAAGTTTATGATATTTTTTTTTTACTCTCGTATCTGTTAGTCTGGAGTCACAGCAGAAAAGCTTTATTTTAATGAAATTTTTTCGCTAGAAATTTTGTTTCAAAACTGTAATAAAACGAAATGGATATTGTAGAAATTACATACGGAATGGCAAGCTTAAATTTACCCTTTTTCCACCTGCGGTGAAGTGTATAAAAATGTCTACTACGTCTAGTTAGTTTCTTCATGGCTTTGTGTGGATTTAGTAGGAAATAATATTGTACTCTCTACGAGAAGTTATAAAATGTTTCTGGCAACATGTTTATATAACTGCATAATGTTTCCGACAATAGTTTTCAAACTTATTTCGTGTTGAATTATTCCCAACAGCAAAATAATGTTGCATTCTTAAGACATTTTTCTTCTAAATTTTAATTTTGCCACCACTAAAAAGTTATCAAACTTTTAAGAGTACTTATTTGACTTAAAGCGCTAACTTAGTGATAAAGAATTTTATTTTTAAAAACACTTATTTGTGCGCTTTGATTTTACGTTTAAATTCAATATTTTTTTAAATTTTATTTTTCCAAGGCCAGCTTTGCTCGTTTTTGCATTGTGCCGTCCTTTAGCAGATTGTCCGTCAATTATAGCCGTTACTGAAAAATTTACAGAAGACGAAAAATTAAAAAGTGTGCTGAAAGTGGCTTGATATTCATAAAAAAATTATTATTTCTTGTACTGCGCTAGGCAGACACGTCAAACTTGCACAGTGTGTGTAAAACTGTCCGCTTTGTGTGTGAATCAAATGGTCACTTGGCGGATTTATTATTATGTATGTCTTGGTTACGACATATATAGTATATATAAACCAATCTTAAATAAAAGCACTTTATCGGTTGTCACTTTGGAATGTTATCACGTATATTTGCTTTTTGCAATAATTTATCTTTTTTCGTTTCATACTTAAGATTTCTTTCTCAATTTTTTCGTTTAAAGACATCACAAACTTTACTTTTAGTAATTTTAAGCAATTTTGCAATTATAGAACGTGATTACGTTGGGTTTTCCAAAACGTATATTTTTTTTATCATACCAGAAGTGCTGTTCACTAGAGCCTCCAAAATTGAATGACAGTGCGTGATTTTGATTGAAAAAATAAAAATATTTTTTTTTAATTTTTTAAACTTTTCGTCTTCTATGTACTGTTACAGAGAAAAAAAATATTTGTATAAAATTAAAAAAAAAATCTTGTGTAGTATACAGGAAACATAGTGCTTTATATTTAAGAGGTCTAACCCATGATCTTTCATTACTCTCAATTAAGTTAGTTTATCATTCATCTGACCAAACAATTTCCGTCATTTAATGAGCGCCTTCCCAATTTACGTTTATTTTTTCAGTAGCTTCTTACGTAATCATCGTCAGAATGTTCTGACACTTCGTACAGTTCTAATCGCTACAGCAGGGTTAATTGGGTCTTAAGATAATAATAATTTGATACTCGTATAGACGTTCTGAAACTATCAATGGTTTTGGCGTTGATGATGCTCTTTATTTTATAAATTTTGAATAATGGGGCAGGCGTTCAGCGTTCTAAAATTTCATTAAATATGTTTTTTTTTTTCAAAATAATTTTTAGGTTAGAAAATTTATATTTGAAAAATATCTCTTTCGCCTAAAAATTGTTAAACCACTAAGCTACAAAATGTTATTTTCTTTAAATTTACTGTTGGTCCAAATTTTTATAACTTCTTAAAAATTTATTTTTTTATTTGGACTATGTGCCCATACAGTTATGCAGCGTTGCCAGATAGTCACTAACCGACTTAAAATAAGCGAAAATTATCGTCTGTATTTGGTTAGTTATTTCTGAACCAATAACATCTTTTTAATGAAAGGTCCCATTAAAAAAGTTAATAATTTAGAAAATTAAAGGGTGTCCCCATATAACACCCATGATTTCTACATGTCTATTGAAACGTAACTGACATCCATAAACAATTTTAACAAAGTTGGTACCAAAAAGTAATAAAAAAAATTAATAAAAAAAATTAAAGTTTGTATCTATAGGTGACATAATTTGACCTATATGGCCCTATCTTTTGAACCGCTATAGTAAAACGCCTAAAAATTATACAGAATATGTTCTTCTATATCCGCGAAAATCATTATCATTTACACAGGACGTGAATTGATATGATTGATATAATAAATATTGAAAATTAAAGGGTGACCCCATAGGTGACGTTACTTAACTTATGTCACTCTATCCTTTTAATCGTTAATTACAAAAAGTGTACATTTCAATGGCCGCTATAAAAACAAGTATAAATATTTAAATTTTAAAGTTAAAGGGTGTCCCCTAGGTAATGTACATATATGGTCTTTAATTTTGAATCGCTTTAGACAGAATGTTAAAATTTGCGAATTATGTATATTGTTAAGCTTGCTGTAACAAAAAGTATAAAATCTGAAATTAAAGGGTGTCCCCTTAGGCGATATTTAAAATTAGAAATTATTGGGTAACCCGCTAGGTGGTAAAAACAAAACAAATAGTGTATTACAATTTTTATTTCACATTCGAGGACCCTTCTCGGTCCATCTATCTTTTTTAAAGTCGGTTTATTCTCTAAAAAAATCGTTCAATGGAAATTTTTTAGGGAAAAATATTTTAAATAAATTAATTGTTTTGAAAGAATTTTTCGTTGTGTACTGTGCATGCTTTTTGGTGACCCATATTTTTTGTCCGCAACTGTATATATTTTCATATCGCTTAACTTAAAAAAAGTATATTTAATTATATTTATTTTTTCAGATTATTTTTTTCAATTTTTAAATCGAAGTTCTAAAATCAGTCACAGCAGCCTAATGTTTTTTATATTCTACGTGGACCAACGATAAGTTGTACTCAAGTATTTTTTTGCCAATGTCGAATAACGGCATAAATAGCGCTACAAATGGGCGCACTAGTGCCAATAATACCCATGCAACAATAGCAACCTCTTCGGGCGCAACAGTAGCGCAACAACAAAAGAATATCATAACACATACAAACTCTCAAATAGCAAGTAATAGTTCAACAAATAATACGCCTAATAATAACAAGAAGTCAATTAGTTTTAAAACAACAGCAGTACTGCCGGATAAACAACAGCAACAACAACGCCAACAACAAACCAAAATAATTTACAACGAACATGTAAACACAACAGCAACTGAAGCAACATCATTAAAGCAACCCATAGCGAATGTAAATATAAATGCCGGAATACAAACTCATAGACGTGATAGTTCCAGTGTTAGTGGACAACATAATTCACACTCTGGCGGTATACACTTGCCACAAAGCCTCAAAGATGCCTCAAAATATAGATATATTAAACCGCAGACTATATATCGATCACAAAATAATAGCAGCAACAACACAACATCCAACGCTACCAATCGCAAAGGCAAGGATGAGGTGGATAAGATAGAAAAGCCAGCTGCAGTTGAAGATTTCAACAATGAACGCTGTTTAGTTTACTACGATGATCAGTTAATAGCAGGTAGCTTAGATGCTTTAATAGAACACATGGTACCAACATCCGAATATTATCCCGAGAGAACTTATATCTTTTCGTTTTTGTTGAGTGTGAGGCTATTTATACGACCCCATGAATTGCTGGCCAAAATATCACAAACATGGGAACAACAACAACATCAGCAAATGCTGCAACAGCAGTCTGGTACTGCTCAAGATCAAGTAGACGATGCTGGTCATTTTAAAAATCTCTGTGCCACTCAAGCTGGTCTTACCAATTCGCCACTGTTGCAACGCAAGCCGGGACAAATTGCTACACAAACGCAAAAATCAGCACAAAATTGTATACGACTATTGGCTGAATGGATTGAAACTTTTCCCTATGACTTTCGAGATGAACGTTTAATGCAACAGGTGCGCATACTAACGCGTAAATGTGTCTACATTGACAACACCTTGGGCAAACAAGTGTCGAGAATATTACAGCTGTTGGTACAGCGTCTGACGGCTCTAGAAAAATATGAAGAATTTCTACAATCTTTACTACAGAATGATCTCAATACCATTATACAACCCCACTACAGTACATCAGCATCAGCCTCCTATTCATCCTCCTCTTCTTCCACCTCTTCCTCAAATGCTGCTAACAATTCTTTAACAAAATCAGCTGTACAGGCACTAAACAGTCATGATCATGCACCACTATCATCTGCAGCACACAAAAATCATTTTTTATTAAATGCTCAATTTTCACACATTTCATCAGCACCTGCTTCTTCTTATACAACCTCTACGCATACGGGACACTCTTCCTCAGATTCTCCTAATAGTCATGATGTTTTTGGCATAATGGATCTATGCCCGAGTTGTGCTCAATTGGCTCATCAGCTAACAGCCATAGAACTTGAACGCCTGTCACATATTGGACCGGAGGAATTTGTTCAAGCTTTTGCAAAAGAATATCAAAATTCTATAAGTAAAAATGCCACCAGTTCATCAAGCTCGGCGACATCTCATACAAGTGCCGGTTCGAGTGGAGCGGGCTCTCAACAGCAGCAAATAATTCAAACGACCTTAAACGATATGAAAAAGACTAGAAATTTAGAATCTTATGTCGAATGGTTTAATCGCTTAAGTTATTTAACAGCTTCGGAAATTGTTAAGGTAGATATTAATAAAAACTTAAGAAATTGTTAAAAAATTATTCAAACCTTTTCTTCCATTTTGTTCTTTTAGTATCCGAAAAAGAAACAACGTGTTCGAATTATTGAATATTGGATTGAGACAGCCAGAGAATGTTTTAATATTGGAAATTTTAATAGTCTAATGGCAATAATAGCTGGTCTAAATTTAGCCCCCATTTCAAGACTTAAAAAGACGGTAAAGTTTTCAGATTCCAAAAATTTTTTTTTAATAACAATAACAAATTTCAATTTTTTTCTTTTAGTGGTCTAAAATACAATCAGCTAAATTTTCTGTTTTGGAACATCAAATGGATCCCACTTCTAATTTTAATAGTTATCGTTCCACTCTTAAGGCTGCCATGTGGCGTTCGGAAGGTGCCACCGAAGAACGTGAACGTATTATCATTCCATTTTTTAGTTTATTTGTTAAGGACTTGTATTTTTTAAATGAGGGTTGCTCAAATAGGTAAGTAAATTATATTTTGCAACAATTTTTTAATTTGTAAAAAAGAAATTAAAAGTTTTTAAAAGCAAAATGTATGTGTGTAAAGTTAAATTTTAAAATTTATAACACTAGCCACATTCTGTTACGATAACAGAGCTAGTTAATCACTTAGCATAACCAATGTTAATACAAAAAATCTAACAGGTAAAATAGTTTCCCCACGATATTTAAATAAAATTTAACTGGATAGAAAAAAAATTGGAGAAGACTTCTAGTATTGTCTTTATTAATATCTACCTGTCCAATATATTCACAATTTGTGTTTTAAGAAATTATAGAGGTTTTTCCAAAATTACCATTTTTGAAATTTGAAAAAGGACTTTGGTCCCTTTCTCGAAAATGAAAGTGGGCGAAAAAAAATTATTGGAGAAGACTTCTAGTAGCGTCTTTATTTAACTCCAATAGTCAAATTTCAATTAGTGTTTTTGGAAGTACCTCTATAATTTCTGCAACAACAAATTGTTAATTAATTTGACTAGTGGAATATCCAGTACTGGAAGTCTTCTCCAATATTTTTTTCTATCGTATACGTAGTAGCTTTTTTGTATTTACTTTAGTAATGTTAAGTAATTAACATAACTCTGTTATCATAACAGAATATGGCTAGGGTTATAAATTTTAAAATTTAACTTCACACACATAAAAATTTTTGTAAAAAAAAATCTATGTGTAAAACTTTCTATACCTGTGGCTTATTCTTCATTTCGATTCGAATTTGTATGTATTGTATATATTATACATTTTGTTTCGAACGTATTTTCTTTCGCATCGAAATACAGAATAAGTCTCATGACCGCTTTAATTGATAAGTCGATTCAGTCCATTAAAAATTAAAAATATTTTTAATAATTAATTCAAATGCCATTTAAATGTCATTTCGAAGTTTGTATACCCATTATCAAAGATATTTGTTACGAAAAAAAAACATTAAATATTTCAAAAAGTGCTCTACGCTTAACAAGTAAAACACTTAAATGGAGTTATTCTATTTGGCAGTTGAACCACTCGTATAAGAAAAAATCTCATATAATAAATATTCCTTTTACCTAAAATAGATTTTTATTTTCATTTCGAGCACTACCGATTTCACCAGAATTATTTTTTTTCGCTAGAAAATTAGCGATCGTTAACAGATAACGCGATAATAGAATTTAATTTACACATTGAATTCAACACTTTTCAAATTCAATTGAGTTCAATATTCTATATTTTTAAGGAAAGTTGACCTGATGGACTTCGTCCCGTCCAATATATGAAGAGATTCAAGTATTAATTTTATAGAATTTTACATTTATTATTAAAATAAAAATTTTTATTTTCCATTTAAGGCTGCACAATACACTACGATTATTATTTTATGCTCCTGAACATAAATTGAGATTGAGGGTGGTTTCCCAATTTAGGATAAGTCAATTATCCCAATCATTAATATTTTCACGGAAAAAATTTTTTTCAAGAAAAGATTCCTCCAACTATGAATTCCGTGGAAACAAAATAATAAAAAAGTAACATCATCGTAAATTGCAAGGGAGCTATTGGTTCATTTACTTTTCCCCCGAATTTTTTCAATAAAAAGGGAAAATTTTATAATTAGAGAAAAGGGAAGAGTGAAAAAACCCGCACGGAATTTTTGTTTATAATTGGACTGAAAAAAAGCTCGAAAGTATCAAATCAGAAAAACATATTCTGACCTGTCAAGTGCGATGATCGCATACAGCGCCACCGGTTAAGAATTTTTCGACTTTATTCCTAAACTTTCGGGTAGCAATTACGACCAAATCTGCAGAAAGAAGTATCTTAATTGGTCCAGTAGTTTTCATGTTTAAAATATTTCAACAAACACCAATCCATTTCTTTGTTAATCAGCTCAATCACGAATGTTCTCACGGAATTTCCTTTCCACATACAAAAAATTTTCTCGAGAAAAGATTCCTTCAATTATGAGATGTTTTGTTTATTTACATGTTTTTTTATTTTATAATTCATCATACCTACTTTTTCTCCGATTTTTTTTTACTTTCCGCAGTCAATCTGAAAGGGAAAAAATTTATAATGGGAGAAAAGGGACAAGTGAAAAAACTCGCACGGAATTTTTGTTTATAATTGGGCTGAAAAATAAATTTAATAGGACAGAAAAGCAATTAAAAAACAAAAACATACGATGGGATAAATCCCATAAGCTGGGATGAGCATTTCTCTTCGGCTTCAGAAGATTTTTAAATTTTGTCCAGACACTCAAAATTAAAACATATGTTTTTTTGTTTACACTATAAAAACAATGTGGCATTCTTGAAAGCGATTAAAACACTAAGTATCTGCTAAACCGCTGTATTATCAGCAGTAGCTAATTGTCAAATTTTTCAAGCGAAATAATGCATGTTGCTCAACATTTTTCTCAAAATTGAACAAAGTACTAGGCTATAGTTGCAAAAGAGTGTTGCCAGAAATATTTCGCTGTTGGTTAAACATGTTGCTAGAAACATTTCGAGACTTAACAAAATAGAGTAAAACCACATAAACATTTTTTTGTATTCATTTCGCAATAATATTTTTATAAGATTTTACACGAATCGATAAACAGAGTACATGCCTTAATTAAAAAAGGTTTCTTGCTCCTAAATTAGACTCAATTAGTAAGATCTTGTATAAAAAAATCAAGTTCTCCTTGGAAAAATATTTCTTTAATCTTTATAAATATTGTTTTTTGTTTTGTGTATTAATTTATTAATTTAAACTTTTAAATATTTTATTCCAGATTACCCAACAATCATATCAATTTCGAAAAATGTTCCCAATTAGCCAAACAGGTAATGGAATTTAACGAATGGAAAAAAGTCACTTGTCCGTTTGAAAAATTACCGAACGTCATTGCCTATTTGCAAAATAGTCCGGTCTTAAATGAGAACACTCTATCAATGGCATCGTTTGAATGCGAACCCCCCGAAAATACAGAGGAAAAGGATCGTTATAAAACGGTTAAAGCAGAAACTAAACAACAATTGTTACAACAACTGCAGGAACAACAGTTACAGCAACATTAATCGAAAAGGTTAAAAATGGTTAACTCATCGGTATGGTCTTTTTTACCTGTTAATGATGACACACAAAAAGTTTGCAAAACTTAACTTGATTTATAATAATTAAACTACACTCAAACAAGCTTGCCATGTTTTTTTTATTAATTTAAACGAAATTTTTTCAAAACCTTTAATATTAAAATGAAGCAAGAAAAAACTATTTTTTTTAGTGATAAGATTTATTATTTTAGTTTTTTTTTTAAGCCAGTAAGGAATAACTTTAAAAGTTATAGCAAGATATTTTAAATGTAGCCTTTAATGCTTAAGTAATAAGAAATATACACACAAATTTTATATAAAAATTTACCAGCAAAAAAAAAATTTTTTTTTAATACCTTTTATTAAAAACAAATAAATAAAATGGCCAGCAAACCAGTTTTTATTTTATATATATATATATATATATATATATATATATATATATATATATATATATATATATATATATATTTCTTTTGTACTTAAAATATCTACAAAATTATTGTTTTGTATATTTTTTGTAAGCATTTAATCTTAAATCTAAAAAGTATTACATATTTAATAATTAATTTCTTTTCATTTTATAAAAGTAAAAATGTTTTTTGTTATACAAATTTTGATATAAACTGCTTAAAGCTGCAAACAATTATTTTTTTTATTTATACTTAAAAAATATTTTGTTGTATTTTTAAAAAATCAATTGTTTGATAGTTGTTTACAAACTTAATTAAGTACTTTATAATTTATTACATATTTGGTGAAACTAATACATTTACAATTTCTGTTTTTTTTCTAGACAGAGAACAAATAAACAAAACGAAAGAAATTTGTTTAAAAAAGGTTACTAAACATAATTTATAAACTCTCATATCTTAACTCTTCTTCTTCTTAGTTTAATTGTGAATTTTAAGGGCAGCTTCGTAATTCTATAAATTCCATTTTGGTTAAGTCTTAACCAAAGACTTCAATAAATCTAATAAAAAAATAATACAAATAAATAAATAAAAAATAATAAAAAAGAAATAAAATAATAATAAATAAATAAAAATAATTCAAAAATAAATCTTTTCTAGACAGACACTTAGTGTTAGTCTTGCCTAAACAACTAAACAATTTTTTCCTAAAGCATTATTTTTTTCTAGAAACATTTTTTCTTAAGCATCGTTTTCTCAAAACATTTTTTCTAGACACATTATTTTCTAGAAACATTATATTATAGAACGTTTTTTTCTAGAAATATTACTGTCTCATAAACAAATTTTTTTGAACATTTTTGTTAAGAAACAAATTTTTTTAAAAAAATTATTTTATGGAAAAATTTTCTTCTAGAAAAATAATGTTTGTAAACAAATTATCTTCTAGCAAAAGGAAATGTTCGTAAAAATTTTTTTCTGTAAAAACTTTTTGTAAAAATATATTTTTTATAAAAAACTGTTTGTAGAAAAAATATTTTTTATAAAAAACTTTGTAGAAAAAAATTTTTTCTATAAAAAACTGTTTGTAGAAAAAATTTTTTTCTATAAAAAACTGTTTGTAGAAAAAACTGTTTTAGAAAAATATTTTTTCTATAAAAAACTGTTTGTAGAAAAAAATTTTTTCTATAAAAACTGTAGAAAAAAATTTTTTCTATAAAAAACTGTTTGTAGAAAAAAATTTTTTTTATAAAAAACTGTAGAAAAAAATTTTTTCTATAAAAAACTGTAGAAAAAAATTTTTTCTATAAAAAACTGTAGAAAAAAATTTTTTCTATAAAAAACTGTAGAAAAAAATTTTTTTCTGTAAAAAACTGTAGACAAAATTTTTTTCTGTAAAAAAACTGCTTGTAGAAAAAATTTTTCTATAAAAAACTGTTTGTAGAAAAATAATTTTCTATAAAAAAAGATCGTAGAAAAAAATTTTATATAAAAAGAGATCTTAGAAAAAAAATCTTATATGAAAAATTGTAAAAAATTTATTCTTAACAAAAATTTTTCTGCAAAAAATGTTTCTTGAAAAAATGTTTCTAGAAAAATTGTTTCTAAAGAATATGTATCTAGAAAAAAGTTTCAAGAAAAAAATGTTTCTAAGAAAACTTTTCTATAATTGTTTTTAGAATAATAAGAAAATTTTCATATTTGGAATCTTTTTCTATATTAATTTACTTTAATTGTGCTTGATTCCTTCAAATATAAATATTTTATGATATTCTCATGAAATATTTTTATTTTTTTTATCATGAATATCATGAAATATTTATATTTGAAGGAATCAAGCATAATTAAAGTAAATTAATGTTTTTAGAATATCTTTTCTTTTTCTAAAAAAAAAATAATACTCTAGGCAATTGTCTACGAGAATTAACAAAATTAAGAGTTGAGTTCGGATAAATTTTCCATTGAAAACTATTCTGCCTTTTTATAGTAACTTGTCTGTCCCATTCTTCAAAATTATTTATTAAATACATTGAGTATAAAGTCTAGAAAACTTTTCAATATTTTTTATTATCTAGTCTTCTTTCTTCAGCTTAGTCGTCATTTATCGTTATGTGAAAGTTATATTAATATTTCATAATTTCTTTACATTTTCTTATTTCTACAACATTGTAAATATATATTTTTTAACACTCGAATATAAATATGTTTTAAACCACAAGCAATAGTTACAAATTTTTATTTTAACTTGTAAATTTTACAAATAAAAATTTAAATAATTTAATAATAATAATTAAATATTAAATAATAATAATTAAATATTATTAATAATTAAAATAAATTGCCTATAAAAACCACATGAGATGCCAGTATTTATTTAATGATATACAACAAATAATGTAACAACAACAAAACCACAAAAAACTGTATTTATTTTATATATAAAATAAAGGCTTAATTCATTTTAGAGATAATTTTAAATATAATAATAAAACATTAAGTAAATTATTGTAAAAATAAATACAAATTAATATTTTTTATACACAATAAAACTAAAATTATTTTCTATCAATATATACATACATAAAAATAATGAATACATTTATTAATGTATAAAAATTATTATGATGTAATTATATAGTTTTTAACTACAAAACAAAACCCATAACGGAAGGCTAAAGAAAATAAAATACAAAGAAATAAATATTGGAAATTATTATAAAACTTTAAGATTTAAAAGAAACCTTACTACATATGCATGTACATATGTATTTATTATCTGTTCAGATATAATGTATGTAACATTTTTTATACACATATTTTTTCTACATTCAATTTAATAAAGAAAATTTAAGTAAATTATAAAAAAATTATAAATAATTAATAAAATAAATTTTAAAAGGATTTATTTTTGTGTGGTAGCTATACATACTTATACATTTTTGTTGTTAATTTTTTATTATGCTTTTTTCAATATTAATTATTATTTATCTGTTTTTTGATTTAAATTTAAAATCCTATTTATTTAACAAAATATGAAATAATATAAATAAATAAGAAAACAAATTTCAAAATCATATTTATCAACTTTATATATTATAAAAATGAAAACACATTAAATAACTTAAGGGTAAAAAATAAATAAAAAATATTTCATAAAATTAAATAAAGAATTCATAAAAAATTGCTTTCGAAAAGTTTAATATCTAAAAAAAATAAATTTGTTTTATTTGTGGCCGTAGTTTCAATATGCAATAAGTATCTGACAGCTCGTTGCAGGGTCATGATATGAAAGGTTAAGTAATATAACCTTTTTAACAAAATAAATTCAAGAGGTAATCCACACGGCAATTTTCCTTTATTCTATTTCTCAAATACTCATTGCAACATTTTTTCATACAAAAAAACCTTTCTTAACACTACTTTAAACAATATTTAATTTTACGTTCACCAACACTACATGAGAATGTTTTTTCCTTAATCTATTACAATTACCTCTATACTGTTAAAAAGGCTGCCATCGTTAAGTTTCTACAAGAACATAATATTTCGTGGAAAAATCGCTTATATATAAACATATAATTTTTTTTAGAAAATTGTGGGTGTTTAATGTTTAAAAATTGTAAAAATACAAGTAATAAATGCGTATTATATTTTAAAATATTTAATTCCGCGAAAACATTAAATTTATTTAAGTATTTTCTTGGAGCACTTTTAATCACACAATATTGTACAAATAGAGGGAAAATATGCGTTGAAAAGTACAAATCGTTAATTTCTTATACCATAAAGGCTGCTTCACCTGCAAAAATTTTGTTCCGAAACATTTTTTTTTTTTTATATGTAGTTTCTCTCTCAGAAAATAAAATGTCAAACTACATATAAAAAAAAAAAATTTCGGAACAAAATTTTTGCCGGTGAACCAGCCTTAAGTCTTCTTGAAAAAAAATAAATCGTTAAATCTGGCAACAGTAAACTTCACTAAAATTCGCTGGCAATAACCATCAATAACACAAAAGTCGATTATCAGAGTGTGCGACTTATCGCGATGTTGGTAAGCTGACTTTTTTTTTTTGCTAATGTGACGATTTTTAAGATTATTTATTGAGGCAGCACTTAAATTAATAATAATTAATTGTTAAGGAATCTTTACATTGCATTATTTTTACATCTGCTCTGTAAGCTTTGTGGCCCATATCTTATTACACATTTTGCAATATTATAATTTTATAATATTTTCTGTCAAACGTATATGTATAAAAAACCTGTGAGTATTTACAACAGCCGATATCAAATATTTTGTTACATCGAAATAAAATGCGTTATAATTGAAAATGTCTTGTCTAACTTTTACATATCGCTGGTCTCATGTAGAAAGGCCCTAACTCGATTTTTTACGAAATTGAAATTTTTCGTGATTCCAATACATTTCACACAGATATACCTTGTCATATAATTTGAATGCAATAGTATAAAAAATAACGGTTTTCTAAGCATTTGCATTTTTCGTTTTACATTGTGATAAATACAGTTTCTGTTATGTTTTTACCTTTTCCTGTGAAGTTACGTATATGCGAGTTAGGGCCTTCCTCATGAGACCAGCGATATTCAATACTGCAACTTTTGCAGAAGGAAATTTAACAAGTCAGATGTAAAAAAACATGCCTTTAAAACTTAACTATTTGCACTTAAATAGTTATCCTACACCAAGCTTTTGAGACTTTAGCAAAAGAAGTAATAAGCATGTTAATGAATTAGTGTGCTGTGTGTGTGTGATATGATATGTTACGCTACATTTCAATTTTTAAGGGTTAACATTCTCATTGTTCGTTAACACCGACATAAAATTTTAATTTAAGCGAAATATCTTTTTTTAACGTTTTACTATCAATTCTATGTGGCAACTCTAACAAGAAATGCAATTCTTTTGCATTGATATTGAGTAAAAAAAACAAAACTGTTTATAGGGATTTTGCGCACAATTGGGGTGCAAGTAGAATTGAGGATTAAAGAATACTATAAAAAAGTAATTAATTGACAGCTAAAAGAGAGAGATGTGGACAAACGCATTTTATTAGTGGAGCCGTAAAGAACATGAGCACGGATAAAATATAAGAAACTAAGAAAAATTTTTCAATAAGTTTTATGGAAGTAAAAGGAAATAAAACTTTTAATAAAATCAATTTCTTATAAAAACTTTGTAAAAAAAAATAAAGTGTATTTAAGCAAGTGAAATTAAACTATTCTTTTTTTAACTAATAGGGAACATGGTTAAGAGTTCCTATTCAAAATTTTTCTTGTTAGACACAAAAGACAAAATAATTTTCTATATGGTGTTGTTGTTATTACAGCCTTTGTGGGCTTGTGTTTTTCCAGCAACTTAACTATTCAATGAAGCAACGTGCTGTAATAAAGGCTTGTTGTAAAAGCCCCTCATTTGCAGTATTGTCAAATTAAACACTTGTTAATGGAATCACTGAAATTGTTTAATAAAAAGGAAAAATATAATGCAAAAATCTGTTGAAAAAAAACCTAAATCATGAAAACCTGTTGTTTACTAGTGCTATAGTTTAAATACTATAGACTACAATAGCAACAACAACAAAAAATAATTTTAATAAAAACAACATACATACCGCATTCTAATAAAAAGTCAAAAACATACTTTTGTGAATGAAAAAGAAAGGAACAAACAAAAAAGGAAAAAAATCGATTTATGTGCCCATTTTTATTTGCAATAGAAAGAAAACAACAACAACAACAGTAATAATAAAAAAAAATTTCTATTATAAACCTAAAATAATAAAACATTGAAAAAAAAAGAATGAAAAGAATTTCTATTAAAATAATAAAAATAAATAAATCTACATTTTAATAAAAGAAAATTTCATGTATTTAGTCCTTCTACTTTTTTAGGCTGCTTAATGACTCATTAAATTACAAAAACAATAATTCCTTAACAAAAGTAACAACTACAATTTAACGGTTACAGTGGAATTGAGAAAAAAAACAAAGTAAGGCAAAAACAAAAATTTAATACGGTTAATTTATCTGTCGTTTTTTTCGTACTCACTCTCTCTTAAATGTAAACAAGGCTTTTGTTTTTGTCATTAACATAAAACGTATGTAGGTGTGTGAGTGACTGTGTGTAATAACTATTTTCAAGTGTGTTCAATTGTTTTTTTTTTTGCTACGGATTAATTAAAAAAAGCCAATTTGCTTTCCATTTTTAATTCGTCGTTTAATGGTCTTAAGAAACCATGAAAAATCACAAGAAATATGCTAAACTACCCCAAGATTTAGATTTAAGTTTTCAAGAACAATTAGAAGCTGTCGACACTGCTGTTGATGATTTTAATTTTAGCGGCTCTGGCTTTGACGACGACGACGATAATATTTTAGACGATCAAGAGGACGAAGAAGACGACGACGAAGAGGAAGACGAAATTGTTATTGCCTCAGCAGCGATTGCGGCTTCCGGTCTCACCGGTTCCGGTGGTGGTGTACGTTTGGCAAGTGCAACCGCAGCGGCTAGAAAGCAGCAGCTAAATCGTAAAGTTTTAGCTGGCCTAGGAAGGGATAGTGTTATAGAGGTGAGTTTTTTTTTTGTAACTAAATAATTTTTTAATACAAATTTTAAAGTTGTTAATGAATAAATGAAAAAAATTTTATATAAATAACTTTATTAAAGATTTTTTATTTTATCTAAAACTTTCGTTAAACGCAATTCGATTGTGGTAAAATACATTAGCATTATTTTTTTACCGCTTCGCCTACATTTATGGGCGTGGTGCGAACAATAAAAGAGACTATCATGACTCGAAGTTATAAACTTCTTTTGTACTGAAGCTTCGAAAATACAGTTTTAGTATCACCGACATTCTCTTGTATCAAAAAAAAAAAAAAAAAAAAAATTAAATTAAAAAAAAAAAAAAAAAAAAAAAAAAAAAACGTAGACAAGTCACATTGTGATACGAGTACGTAGTGGGGGTAGAGTTGGTGCGAATTCACACTTATTGCTAAGTTTTTCTGTACCGTCTTTTAAAAGCGGCCATTTAACAACAGAGCCGGGCATGTGATCCTAATTATTTCTGTTTCTTTTGGGGGAAAGCGGGAGAGCTTAATGTACCACTAGGTTACCCAAAATTTTTTAAATTAGATTATTACAACATATCGTACAGTTATGCGGCATTCGCGAATCAATCTGAATAATGCCAATCTAGCCGGATATTACTTTTTTTAGGTTATTTTGTCTCTAAAAATTTACTGAGTGCCGCTAGACTAACAAAACTTGGCACAAAAATCTGCTATAGTCATAGGCTGTTAAAGCTAAAAAACAATAAAAATTGGACCAAGGAGAAGAAAACTCCCCCTAGAAGAACTAATCCCACCTCTGAAAAATTAAAGTTTTTTTTTTATTTAAAGATACTATTATCCTCGAGCTATTAAGGCCTACAGTTGTCAAGTAATTAAAAATCCAATTTAATTACTGTTTTCTCGACGTTTCGTCGAGTTTTTTTTTAATTTGTCCGTAATTTTGTTTAGCAATTACAACTTTTAAGGTCAAAGAATGTTTAAAAACTTAATGTTGGACTTAAGATATTTTTAAATGCCATATTAGCCCCGCCTCTTTTTGTAGGTTGTGAAATAAAATATTATTTTAAAAAAGAATGTATTTATAAAACGAAATGAATTACATGCGCCTTAAAACCATTTAAATTAATTTATATGGGCAGGGGGAGGTATCCCTCCAATCCCACCCCGAAAAACCCCGATTTATTTTTATTTTCCAAATTCCTAAGAATAATCATTATTAAGCTTTCCAATGTTTTACCAATCCCCGCCTTCCAAAAATATTATTAAAAATATATTCTTGTCATTTGTTACTTTATAGTATTTTATTCATCTAAAAATGATTAATTTATTCATAGAAATAACTTTATTTATGATTATAACGGTAAATTTTATTTAAAATTATAACATATATAAATGTTTTTTTGACCTTTTAAAATAATTTTTCTTTTCTAATTTATTAAGCACTATTATTATATTTTCAATATTTCGCCACACCGTTGGGTGGCATCATCAGGAAACAAAAGATATTAATAATAAAAATTTTTTTTTGAAAAACAAAATTAAAGTGAAATTATTTTCTCAAACAAAAACAGAAAACTCAAAACCAAACGACAAATATTTCAAATATTTAAACATTTACTGCCGTATTCATAGAAAATTAAATAACTTTGAAATGTGTTTTATGACAAATTTTTCATACAAATTTGTCCTAAAATATACTTCAAATCTATTTTGATTTTCTATGAATACGACAGTTACATTCTTATAAATTTAAAACTCAAAAAACATTCAAATTATTTAAAAATTTTAAACAACATAATACAAATACATTAACATAAACTTTCACGACAGAAATATTACAAACAATTACGAGGGCTGCTATATATATTTCTGGCCTGGCAACACTGAGTGGTGCCAAGTGCAATCTGATATTTCCATTGGAAAGTTTGTCATTTTTAAGCATAATCGTACTCAAAACGTTTTGACGTACGACCATTATTTGTGTTGTTTACAGTGACTTGAAAAAATTAATATAGAAAAAAATGGAATTTACTCGTGAAGATTTTCGTGCCATCATTTTTCACAACTTTCGACGTGGATTATCACGACAAGAGTGCATTGATGAACTTAAATCTTTGTATGGCGATGAAGCACCATCCAATAGCACTGTGAAAAATTGGTATAATGAATTTAATCGTGGCCGAAGCTCGCTCAAAGACGAATTCCGTGAAGGTCGTCCAAAAACGGCTGTTGTGCCAGAGAACATTGATGCCGTGCGTAAACTCATAATGCAAGATCGACATGCGACATACCGAGAGATAGAGACATCCTTGGACATTTCTTCCACCAGCATACATTCGATACTGCATGAACACCTGGCCGTAAAAAAGGTTTGTTCTCGTTGGATCCCGCACAATTTGAAAGTCGCTCAAAAAAAGGCTCGTGTCGATTAGTGCAAAGAAATATTGCAAAAATACGATTGGGATGCTTCAAAAGACGTTTATAAGATCATCACAGGTGACGAATCATGGATCTATGCGTATGAGCCCGAAACAAAACTACTGTCGACCACGTGGGTCTTCAAAGACGAGCAAAATCCAACGAAAGTTGTTCGTGAAAGAAGCACTTCGAAGCAAATGGTCGCCTGTTTCTTCGGCAAAACTGGTCATGTGGCGACTGTTCCGCTTGAGCAACGTAGGACAGTCGCTTCTGAGTGGTACACTACAATTTGTTTGCCTGAAGTCATCGGAGAAATTCGAAAAACCAACAAGAGAAGACGAATCATTGTTCACCATGACAATGCGAGCTTTCACACATCGGCTCAAGCCAGAGCGTTTTTGACCGGCCAAAACGTCGTTCAGCCGTACAGCCCTGACTTGGCACCTAGTGACTTCTTCTTGTTTCCGCACATCAAGAAAAAAATGCGTGGTCAACGATTTTCGTCGCCAGAAGAAGCTGTTGAAGTGTTCAAAAACCATGTTTTACAGGTGTCTCAATCGGAGTGGAAAAAGTGCTTCGACAACTGGTTTGAGCGCATGCAAAAGTGTATAAATCATGCTGGAAAATACTTTGAAAAACAATAAAACCATTTTTGATTATAAATATTAACATTTTCATTATTAGGCCAGAAATATATAGAGCAGCCCTCGTATATACTCTCAAACGTTATTTATTTTTTACGCACTAAATGTCTATAACATTGCGCAACATTATCAGTATCAGCCTTACCCTGGAGTTAATGTCGACGTCGTTGACGGCGTCAAATGTCAAAAAAAAAGTTGAATCGTATGAAATTGTATGAGAGCAGTTAATCTCAACGCGTTGCAACGCCGTAAAAGTTCAATCTGTTTCAACTTTTTCGGCGTTGAAACGCCGTCAACGACGTCGACATTAACTCCAGGGTTAAATTTTATTCTTTTTGTTGCTGGTACTTTAATTATTTGTAACATCTCTAACATATACCGACGTTTATAATTATTTTCTATATTTAAAACAGATGCATCTTTAAAGTTAGGATAATGATCAAATCTGGCACAATGGCAAGATAATGCAGTTTTTTGTGAATTATTAACGTCCCTGTATCTTTGATCAGACTTATGTCCAGCTATTCTAGTTTTTAGTTTATTTTTTGTTATACCTACATATTCCTTATTACAATTCTCACTATCATTACCATTACAAGGTATTTTGTAAACTACATTTGACATGTCCCATTTACAAAATACCTTGTAATGGTAATGATAGTGATCTAGTAGTCAATAAAAACTTATGCGATTTACTCAACTTTCTTGATTTTAACAGTGTCTCAAAACGACAAATCTTAAGCAAAGGCCCTGAAAATTGACAATACAATGTTGAATTTTGAAAACCCCCATTTTCGATTTCTCAAAAATTAATTTTTAGCCTAATGTCTGGCTTGATTGTTAAAATACCAATAATGTGTGATGTGTAGATAGATAACTCGGTAAGGATTTTATCTCTTTCTTGATATGAATACATATATCATCACTGCATAACTCGTGTTACCTCAGATACAATAAATTCCTTTCGTATGGCCAAGATTTGCGCCATTAAAATTTAGGTGAAAAGATGCCATTCCCAACTCACGCGTCTGACTATTACAACTTTAGTTGCCAAGTATTTTCAATTCCTAACAACTGATATTCCTCGATGATGGAACGTTGATCTCTATGCATACATCTCTTGCGAGGCTTATTATCAGCGTGCGAATCATTCCCAGTTGGTAGTAAAGCTGAACGACGCAAAATTTTGTTAATAATTCTGCATTGCTTGAATTCGACCAAAGCTGTATAACAAACCAATGACCTGTGATGTGAAACCGTTTTGCGTTTCTTAAACTGTAATGACAAATAATCCAGTCAAGATACCACCACCATATCGTACTTTCGTTACACTTTTTCACTTTCAACGGTTCGTGTACTTAACTAATGAAAGCGATATTTGCAACCCATACAAGGGAGTATCCTCATGGTTCCCTCATTCTTCCGCAAGACCCACAGTTCCATAAAAAACAGATTTATAGCAATTTACCAGAGAAGAGGTGACAAAACTCTTTCTTCAGGTACGCTTCACTGTGCTGCCCTTTAAAAATAAGCTCACTATAATTTGTATTAAATTTCGATCATTTGCTGAGTTACGGTTATTTTTTAAAGTTTTATGTATTTTAATCAAGCAGCATTTTCTGGATCGCTACATCATCAGTTCTCGTATCTATCTACTGTCAAAACTGGACGCTAGGAACCACATAATTTGAGGAGGTTTTTTCCAAAACCTGACTATTCATTCCACTTTCGACAGAATTGATTCTTATTATTACGTTTTTTGTTTGTTTGGCAACATTGAACTGAAAACAAAGCGAAAATAAAATCGGTCAAAACCTTTATAATTACACCAGGAGTTTATTATTTTATCTCCAAGGGGGAACATCTGCGTGCGAACAGATTTTCCTTTTTCAAAAAAGTGAGGTTATAGTCAAAGACGCATCGCATCGCGCACGTTTTTTTCAACTGACTTTTACTAAAGTGCCATCATTTATACTTTAATATCCTGTTGAGGATTTATCACTTCCTATACAAAGGTATAGGTCGATGTTCCGTTCCCCTGGCGCTGTGGTTATGTACCCCTGCCATTTTTAAATTCAAATTAAAAAAAAAAAATAATTACACTAGAAAAAGAGACTGTTTCTGCGATGGGTGTGGATTAGGACGAGTCGGTTTAATAATCGTGCCAAAAATGGTGATTTTTTGAGATGTTTGTATGGGGAACCCCCCAGGGAAGTTCCAGGTGGTGTGCCACTGGCGTGGGTGGATCGGCCCTCCAAAGTTAGTGGGGGACGGTCATACAGTTGGACTCGATTGGGGCACCCTAAATGTGTCAAAGTGGGATTTTTCAAAACTTGACCCTACGGGACAAAAGTCAACAGTTGGGGGGTAGTAGAATTCATTTTAAAGGTATAGTTCCTCGGGCAAAGTTTCTTATTTTGATCACTAGAATATGATTTTCAATGAACCATTGACAATTTTTTTGCCTCCACACAAATCGACCCGCCCTAGTGTGGATGGATGTGGGCAATTGTGCGGGAGTTTACATTTTAGGAATTAGTTTAAGAAAGTTTTAAACAGTTCCCGGATGAATGTAGTATTCTCTAGGCAGAGTTACTGACCGAATTTGTGTAACGCCAAGTACTGAAAGAGGAGGAGGAGGTCACTCTGTACGTTGACAGACAGGCGGTGATTAAAGCTTTTAAGAGGCATATTGTCCAATAAGAGCTGGTAAACGAGCGCAAAAATTCTCTAGAGGTGCTAATAGACAATTGTAGAGTTAAGATTTTGTTGGCTTCTGGGCCATTGCAACGGTAAGGGAATTGAAATTGCCCATAAACTTTCCACATTGGGCTCAGAGGGGATCAATTCGGAAAGAGTTAAAACGGAAAAGCCAGTGATTAGTAACTATTATAGGCTTCTATCAAAATGAGTCCTGGGAGGATTGAGGGCTTTCACGGCCTATTATGGCCAAGTCTGGACATGGCAAAAACCAAATTACGTCTGGGTCTACACCAGAAAGTTCTGAAGGAAGTTGTAGGTGTGATTACATTGCGCCATTAGGGCAGGAAAACGCAGATGGATCAACGGAACGTTGGATGTCTGTGTGATGTACGGGAACAAAGAAAAGTGTGTCTAATGAGCCCCGTATTGTAGGGTAGTAGGCTTAAATGTCTAGGCGATAGATTTCATGATGGGCTAGGCGACATCGATCAGTGTAATCTGAAGGGTGTCGTCCGCCTTATGAGGGAAGTCAGGTGGCTGGATGGTAGCTTTTGGTTTAGAAATCCGAAACGAATCACAATGGACTCTTAGATTCTCCAAGTGAAGGTGTCTCTTTTATGGGCATTACCCTTCTAAACCTAATTTAACCTACTGGGAACGATAATGAAATTTTTTTCAGTAAAATTTATTTGCAGTTTCTATAAAAGTTTATTTTTACTGCAATTTTTTCTAGTACTGTGTGTCTTATACTCCAGTATTGCCTTTTCATTTCCTATGAAGGGGGTTTACAAGAAAATTAATTTTAGTCATTTATTTTACATTGTTTTCGATTATAGTAAATAAATGTCTGAAAGAAATATTATCATTTCTCAATACTTATTCACAACAAAATCAATAGTCATTCCTTTGATTTATAAAAAACCATTTTCTTCGCTTCAATTATTTTCAAATCAATTTAATATTTTGTTACAAAGAAAGCAATTTCTTTTGGGGAAATGATAGAAAGTAAATAGAAATGCTTCTTAAATTTATGTTATAAAAATAGAAAATAAGAAAATAAATCATATTTATAAATCAAACATACTTGTCTTGAGTAGTGGGTAGTAACAATCTTAAGAAGACAACTAACTATCTTTTGCTTCCAACACTTTCAAAATTTCTATACAACCGTATTTATTTCAGTTCTTATGAATTTAATGCCTAATGGCTACTAAATATTAATTGATGGTATCCCAATATTATTGATTGTCATAATAATCCTTCCAAAATTATGGTTTTCTTGTAGGTTAGTTTATTATGAGTCCGTTTGTCTGTCTATCTGCCTGTCAGTGTCTCTAATAGTTTGAACAAAAAATTCTTCATGCACGAAACAAGGAATTTAATAACTTTTTCTTGTTTAACATTTAAATAGAAAAATTCCTCGCAAATATCTTTCAGCTGTGTGTGTGTGTGTGTGTGTGCATACTTGTACTGATAAAAATTTACAAAAACAAATACAAATTGTATTACAAGCAAATTTATCGAAACATTCAATCATATTATCTGTGTCTATAATAAATAAAAAAAGAAAACATCAAAATAAGCCGAATAAATAATACCTTTAACGATAGTAAAAAACAAGTAAGAGTCTACACTCGGCTATGGCGAATCTTATATACCCTTCACCAGTTTAGTGAAGTAACTCCAATAAAAAAAGAAAATATTGGGGTGACCAATACATATAAAATTTATTAAAAAAAATGTCATCGGCTCTTAATGGGTTAAGCATTTTTAAAAAATTTTAATATTTCCTTAAAGATCTCTTCAAAAGCTTGAAAATGATACCCATATTGATATTTAACATTTTATAAAATTTCATAGACCCGTAACTCAGAAAATATGAATGAGAGCTATTTTTTCACCTGATGTTTTTTTGTTTCTTATTTTTATACCTTTCACCACAAAAAGTGGAAAAAGGGTTAGATATACCCTTTGTCATTTCGTGTGTAATTTCTACAATATCCAATGCCGACCCCATAAAAAATAAATATTCTGACTCCTTATGGATAGCGAAGTCGATTGAGCGATGTCCGTCTGTCCATGAAAAACTTGATTTCACAAAAAAAAAAAAAAAAAAAATAATTAAATAAATAAATATGTCAATCGATCAGACATAGTGTTGAAAGAGGTGCAATCAACAATCAGCAAGATCGGTCCATGTACTTCGAGACAGTGTGCAAAACATCATGGCTACCACTAATTTTTCCATATTATTTGGAATAATAAAGTAAACTATGTAGGGCGATAGAGAATTAAAAAAATAAGAAAAAAAAACATCAAGTGAAAAAATTGGCGCTCGGCAATATTTCCGAGTTACGGGGCTCTGAAATTTTCAAATTTTTTAAAATATCAATATGGGTATTGTTTTAAAGGTTTTGAAGAGATCTTTAAGAAAATACTAAAATTTTTTAAAAAGATTTTGTTTAACCCATTAAGAGCCGATGTCTTTTTTATGTAAAATTATACTTAATTTTTTTCATATTTTTTAATTCTCTGTCACCCAAATATGAGTTTTTTTTTATTGAACTTACTTTACTAAACAAGATTTATATAGATGATGAAGGGTACAGCCGAATATATTACTCTTACTTGTTTTTTTTATATTAAAATTAATATGTGAATTTTTAGGTTTTTTTTTTAGCGGATGTTCGCTCTATTTTTTGTATTCTAATTAAAAATACCTTTTTGTAAATTTTCGATGTATTGAGTTTTAACGAAATGTGAATGAACTTTAAAGATTTTAAGAAATTCAAAAATTTCCATATATTTCTTACTTTCGTACTTTTGTGCAAAATTTCGATTTTTATTAAATAGATTTTTTTTCATTTTAGTTGCTTCCATTTCTTTTCTCTCTATTTTTTCAAGTGCATTTTTGATTTCTTGTAGTAATTTTTTTCTGATTATTACAGGTTTCAGCAGAAGTTTTTTTTTTTAATTTGTCTTGCGTAGTCCTTTTTGTTATATATTTTATAGTTTGTAATGAGACTTTGAAATTTTTAGTGTTTTTATATTATACATATTTTAATTTATATAGAGTTTTGTTAATATTTTTTGCAAACATATTTTTTTTAAAAGTTGGATTTTTTTGGGAATCTTTATAATTAAAAAATATTTTTTATTAAATCATTGTTGGTTATTGTTGTTTTTGCTTAAAATTTGATTTTTGTCTTTACTTTATGTTTGAACAGAAATCTTTAGTTTATTTAAAATATTTGTGAGAAGTTTCCTGACGAGCTAAGTAAGCGGTAGCGAAATGGCCATTGAGACGTGCTTTCACCTTTAATAATCAGTATCGCTGATTTCTGATTCAAATCGGGATATTTAGAAATTAACACAATAATTTTTTAAAAACTAAAATAATTAAATTATTTATTATATTATGCTAATATCCTATAATATTTTTAAATAAAAATGCAATTTATTCGTTGATTGGAAAAGCAGGTATCTATACGTATTTCGCCGGTTGTTTAAGCCAGCTCATCAGGAAACCTTTATCCAAATTTAAAAAAAAACCCAAAAACATTTCCTTTAAGTATAAAAATAATATTATAAAAATTCCCAAAATAATTTTTAAAATATAATTTAATTAAATTTTTTTCAAAATAAAATTTTTTTTACAATAATTATTTTTAGCAAATTAAATATTAATTAATAAACACATTTTAACAAAAAAAAAAAAACATAAATAAAATAATAATAAATCACTTATGTCTCATTTGTAATCATTATTGGGCATCAAATAATAAAACTTGAAAATCATGGGAATGATTAAAAAATTATAGATGTTTCTTCTATTTGCAAATAGTACTTCTATTTCTTTCTGTTAAAAGTATTTAAATTTCTAAAAACACTTTATTTAATAAATACTACAAAAAAAAAGTCTTGTGTTGGTGGCAACAAAAAGTCTTTGTGGTTGTACTTTTATTATCAACATTTCAATCGATTATTTGGTTGATATTTAATTAAATTTATGTATGTATTTTTGCTTGCCTTAATGGTTTGTTGTTAATAGCAAATATACATACATATATTTTCCATATATAAATTTGAGTAAAAATACAGAAAATACATTTGTGTTCAGCGGTTAAAGCAGGGATGGAAACACTATTTTTAGAAATGAATTTATTGCATTTATATTAAATGGTCGCAGTAAAAACAAATATGATGAGAATTATGGCATTGATGTTTTATGCCAAGACGAATGACTACAAGCTGACAAATTGTATACTTTGTCATTTTCTTCACTTCAGTCGTGCCTTCCTTTAGAAAAGTATTTTGACTTAATTAGACAATAAATACTTCAACCTTCAAAAACACAATGCAACGCACGTATTTAAACCTAAAGCTTAATATTATTCAGATCATCATTTTTTGCAAAAAGTCTATACATTTAAGAAAATAGCGAAATAAGTGCTGCATGAGTTTTCAAGGCAACATAATTTTGCAAAAGCAAAATGTTTCCGGCAACATTTTATCCAACGGCACTTGTTTTTTGTGGAATTGCAATCAGCAGCAAACAATGTTGCATACTTAAAGGCAATTAAAAAGGGGGTTTTTTAAACCTAAATAATAAAATATAATTAAAAAGTTTAAAATTTAATAATAAAAAAAGGACACAAAAAATTTTCAAAACATGATCTCGGAGGTATGGACACCGCGAATGTACTTAACAAAGCGCATTATAGCATTGCTGGCCGTACGTCGCTATCAACACGAAAAATGTTGGCTTCCAATGCGTAAATTTGTTGACGGTTTACCACCATAAACCAGTGACATCACGTGGTCCTTCAGGAAAGAATCCAGAGGTATCAAACCGCATGATGATAGAGGCCAATTAACAGGACCATTTCTTAAAATCGTATTATCGCCAAACTTGAAAGTTTGTGATCGATGTATGGCATATATCCCCATCCTATAGAAACCACATCCATTCCGGATCGGTGTCATTATTGACATGATGATGATCTCAAATGACCCTAACGCGAGTTCCGGCTAAATTTTTGAAGTAATAAAGTCTAACGATATCATCAGCGTGTAATCCGTATTAAACGGTGAATTTTTCTGAATGTAAGGGAGTCTTTGAGATCTGTTGTTCGTTGGTTTCATTCCATATGTGTCAATTTCATACGCGCATCACGTTCTTCATCAAGAGGGCACCCCTTTGTAGAAAATTTGTTTTTTAGCTATCCTTTCGTATGTATTTCCTGTCACTTTCAGTGTGCACAGATTTAAATCAAATGTCCACGAGCTCTACTTCCTCTATTTACGACTTTCATAGTAAGATTTGGGATAATTTAGTAGTTTTGTTTAAGCGCCAGTTCACTACTTAACTGACACATTTGATTTTTACAATTGCAAACGTTGACGTAGAGCGATGTTTTAACACATTGATAGCGCTTGACGGTTTTTTTTTTAATAAGAAATATTGCTTTCCGTATCAAAACGCTAAACTTAAGTTTAACGCTTGCTTTGCATTGACGCTTCTTTTACCTTAAAGAATCTGTTAACGTCGTTTAAATAAAAGCTGATAAAACAGTTTTCTTTGAAGTGTTAACATTACCCAGCCTTGACTGTACATACAATATAACAAATACATGCATGTCTTTGCAGTTGTTGTTTTGTAGATTTTTTTAATGTTAAAGTTGTGTTGATTTAATAGTTTATTGTTGTTTATGACCAATTTCATCGTGTGCCTGTGTGTATTTTTTGAGGTTATTAATTGATTTTATTTAATTTGTTTTCAAATACAAAAACTATAATGTTTTTGTTGCAGGAATGGACATAAATATAAGTAGCTTCGCAGGGGTTTATTCTGCCAGTTTAATTTTCTGGTTAAATCTCACGAATGACTCGGACGATACTGGCCTTAGGCGTGTGAATCGTTTTTAATTTATCTTCATAGCATCGATTTTTAATACTAATTATATATTTGTAATTAAAAATTATAGCTCCGTGGCGGCTAACTGGCCCCGCCAAAATGGGGAAGTTTTATATTTCATTTTAGACCATGAGAGTTCTAAAATCATGGCTCTGCTGCGCTCCTGGTTGACAGAAATTGCATTATAAACAAAATGTTTTTAATAAAACGGGTCTTTGTTGCTCTACCACTCCAAAGTCTACCTCAAACTGTCATCCTGTTAATGTATCAGCTACTCGACAAGGACGTAGGCATTGTCCGATCCTTAGATACAGCTATTTTGTTTTTTTTTGACATTCCGCTAATATATAAATGCGCTATAATAAGAAAGATAACTTATAGGTAAAATGTCCCATTGGAGCTGTTCTAAGGCCCAAACTGATAAGCCATAAGTAGATGATCGTTCGCGATCAAATGCTTTTGACCTTGGAAGAGAATATTCCAAATATCTTTGTACTAAACTATCATCGTGCTGGTGCGTAAAAAGTCAAGTTATTGAGATCGATGGCGAGTTAAAGTTTTTGGCTTGAATTGCATGCTTTCAGCCATAGCAGCTATATTCTCATCAGTACTGGCCTACAGCAATCACAGTGAGACCTTCATTTACATATAAACATATTTTTAAAGACATTAATTTGCAAGTATAAAAATGATTTTAATTATTGTATTTTATTTCTGCTTAAAGGAAAATAATTTAAATATTGTGGGCCTAATAATTTCCAAGCTGTGCTGCAAAATTCTATCAAACGTGCACAAACTGTGTATATTTTTAAGGATCGTCTGCCTAGGAGGATACTAACTCTTTTTTTTAATAATAACCGCAATTAAAGAATTTACGCAATTAAGGTTTAAATTACCATATAAGAAATTAATTACTAAATTGAGCAATTAGTGCTTAATTGCATCACTAATTGATTAAAATATGAAATGCAACCTTTGTCAACAAGTATGTTTACTGGGAAGTATGTTCAGTGAGAAGAAAAAATTCATAAAACTAACAAGCCGCAAGTAAAAAGTATAAACAAATAAAAAAAATAACAAGCTGATGGTAAATGAATTTAAAATTTAAAACAAATTAAATTATTTTTTATTTTAATTCAATTTAACAAATGTCTTTTTTAAATAGCGAAAAATTAAAAAAGGAAGAGATGGGCGGGTTTTACTAAAAAGACTCTTAAAAAAGAGTTGATCATTGCAGGTACTTCCCAAAATACAGATTGGCGATTCTGTTAAATAAAAACTTTTATTGAAACAAAATTTTTGCGGTTTCACTTACCAACTTACAAAATATCCTTTGATTTCTGTTCTGGTTTAATTTTAAAGAAGCTGTAGCACTGCTATTTCCGTTGAAAAGTTTCCTTTTTAGACAAATTTCAACGATTAAACTTAAAAAAAATGAAAGTAAATTATACTTTTTTCGTGATTATTCCCATCAAGAAAATTATATGTATAACTGTGGGAACAAGCATATTCATATGGCCATTTCACTATTGTTTAAATAGCACATCATTGGGTTTCTTCCCAAATTTTTAATTGTAAAACTTAGATTCATATTTCATAAACTTTATTGAACAAATGAGAATTTTATTTAATAAATTCTAAAAATAAAAATCTAATAATTTTATATCGATAAAAACACTGTAAGACATTCAAATTCTTATAATTAAAAAATGTAATATTTTTATTCTTTTGACGGGAATAAGCACGAAAAAAGTAATTAGTTTAATTTTGATACTGGTTCCCAAATAGTGTTCGTATGTTTTGCACCAGGCTTGAAAGTTGGAGAAATTTGTAGTGCAATTTAGACTTCAAACGTAAGATGCTATTTCCGTGACTTATGGCAGATAAAAACTTATAAAAAGTTACAGTGAAACTGAATGTAATTGATATTAACATTGTTTCTTGAATAAATATTTTCTAAGCAAAAATGTCGATTAATCGATATTTTTGGGCCGATATATTTCGATACTCTTAAAATGTATCGATACAATATATATTGATATATTTTTCTCATTTGACATCTCTAATTTCCACAATTGCCAACATCAAGAAAATTTGCTGTTCCAATTATAGATATTTCTTTCTTACATAAATAACTCTTTATTGTTTATATAATCTCCAATTAAAAGCTTTTATCACATTTCTGGAAATTAGATGCTTTAATTTAATAGGTTCCACCTGTTTAAACAGCTGACCAAATGTCAAATTAAAGCGCAGTGCAGTGTGAACGCTTGTAATTAGTTTACTAAACACATAAGCTTCCGAAATAAGTTTTTGCAATATTTTTCAAGCGTGAAGCAACTTATTTTTGCCTGATATCAAGGATTCAAACAGAAAACCATTTATCAGCTTCAAAATACCATATGATTAAAAAAGATACTTTGGGTTTGGACCACCCGTTAACTACATGTTATTTTAGTACTTCTCTCTCTCTCTCTCTCCCTCTCTATTTTACGTACGTTTACAATTTTAATAATACCATTACAAAATATTGTTACAAAAATAGGATCTGGCAACTCCTACATACCTGACAACACAAATGTGTTGTTATTGTCCGTATGTGTGTGATAAAAAACAGAGGTGAATTATTTACTTCCACCATTGGTGTGTGTATAGAATAATACGACAATTAGTTAATACAAGTTGGACAACTTCAATGGCTGCGTTGGCAGAGGTGTGTGCTTGCTGTCAAACAGAGGATCGGAAAGTTTATGAGTTCGAGCCCACCATAGGACATTGCGTACAAAGGAAAAATAATAATTTGTAGCAAAAAACAATTAAAATCGAAAAAAGTAGTACAAACCTCCCGGAAAGAAAAGACAATAATTGTGTGAAGCCCTGGATACTTAAGTAAAGGTCGTCTATTTAATATTAGAGTAGCGGATAATTGTTAAGGCATCCTTAATATTAAATTGCAACGACTGGCTTTGAAGTTGCAGCGTGTAAGTAAGTTGTCTGTGGATGGTTAAGTTTACTAAACAAGATATCGAGCACTTAGCGTCTTGCTGGACAATACAATAGTGTAGCGTAGATGGCTGCGTTTAGGAGAGCGCATGTTTAGTGAGAGAGAGAGACCAGATCGCAGGTTGGATAAATTATAGCCAAAGCCACAGAGTAATAAATGGAGAATTTATAATGCGCCACAGTGGTATTTACTCATAGAGAACACTGTACGTTCGCTTAAAAGGAAAACATTAACAATATTGTTGCGAAAATAAAATCTGGCAGCCCGTGTTGTTGTTTCCGTATGAGCGTGGTGAATAATTTACTTTTACTAATGGTGTGTGTATAGAATAATATCACAATTAGCTAACAAAAGCTAAACAACCGCAATGGCGGCGTTGGTAGAGCTGCTTGCTGTAAAATAGAAGATCGTGAGTTTAGGCCCACCTTTAGACATGCGTATAATGGAAAATAAAAAAATTGTTATAATGCAATTAAAAAATTAAGAATCAGCAGTACAAACGTCCCGAAAAGCAAAAGACAATTATTGTGTGATGCCACGGTAAATAATTTAGTAGAGATGTCTAATTTAATACAAGAGCAACAGATAATTGTCAAGACGCCTTTTATAATAAAGAAAAAGGAACAACAGTGTATGGCAGACGTGTGTTGTGGCTATTGGATTAAGGGGATAAAAGGCGTAGTGGAGTAGTCTGTGGATGGTTAAGGTTACTAAACAAGGCATCAGAGTAGCTTATGCCTCGCCGTTGTAACACAATAGTGTAGCGTGGATGGCTGCGTTTGTAAAAATAACGCATGCTTAGTAAATACGGGACCATAGGATTCACAAGACCGTAGTATCAAGGAGTATAGCCAGATAAAGCCACAAAGTAAAGAATACAGAATTTATAATGAGCTTCAGTGGTATTTGCAATCAAAAGAATCCGAACGTTTGTCATAAAAAGAAAATACAATAAAGTTTTTCGTTTGTATCGTTGTTTGTATAAACGTTAAAACATATTCACATGGTTACTCGTTTTAAAAATTGCACTATTTAATGCGATCGATAAGCTTAATGAAAAAACATTGTTACAGCAATTTAAACCCATTTACTATACAGTCAATTTCCACATAATCCACTTTAATATTAGAAGAACTGAAAAGATAAAATTTATAAAACAAAAGAACACAACAATGATATACACTATATACAAAATTGTTTGCTGGGTTATATATTAATTATATTTTTATTTCAATGTATATGGCAGGAAGTAAATGGTTCTAAACCACTTTACGTAGATCTTAACTTTGCCAATGTACAAGTTTATTGATTGGGCTTTTTCTTTTTAAATGTATTTGAGAAAATACCTTTACACATATACATACATGCGTGTCTTTATATATTTTGTTTTATTTCTCCCCCTTATATGCTGCTTGCTTTTTTTTTTGTTTCCATTTGCTTGTAAACTAATCGTTTTATTTATTTGTCATTTACTCCACATTTTAGCAATGGTCAGACAACAAGCCCACAAAGAAACAATTAATATAGAGGGGCATTATAAAAAAAAAGCGGTCACTGAAAGTGATATTTTTAGAAATGAAATTAATTGAAAGTAATTAATAAAATTAATTGAAAAAAAAAAACTTAAGAAAAGACACAACAGAAAACTTCTCGCAATAGTAAGGAGCTCAAGTAATTTAGACAAATTTTTATGGAAAAGTCTTTCCATTTTATTTGAATCTTTGTACACTGAAAGTAAAAGGAAAGACCTCCGGAGGGAGTTTATTCCACATAGGAACTGTTCGTCTAAAAAACGAATTTTCTCTGGAACGCGTAGTGCGATTAGCTGGCAAATAGACCACAAACGGATGCGCTCTTAATGCAGAGCGCGTTGCGCGTACGAAATACCGGTTTTCAGGAACAAGTTCCCTGATTTTATAAGAGCATATTTTGTTGCAGTAACGATAAAAAAGAGAAACACATCCCACATTGGGTCGATGCTCCAATGTATCATAAAGATTGCTTATTTGATAAAAAACAAAAAAAGGTTTGAAGCCTTCTGTAGAAGAAAAAATAATTGTTTCTGTGTAGCAGTTGTAGATGAGTTAGTTAAGGAGTCTGTATAATCGAAAAAAATCCTGGTTAGCCGTTTCTAAGTATTGCTAAAGTCTTAGCAGTCATGAAGGTTGCATTGCTTGAGGTGCTTACTTGGTAGAAAAACAGAATAAACAGACGTAAGTACAAATCCCAATAAAGCATTCAGTAAAAGGAGAACTTATTGCATCTGTGAAACTGTGGTATATGACATAGTCAATGTGTGTATAGTGAAAATAAGATCTCGATTACCTGTTTTTAAATACCGCCAAAATTTTAGGAAGAAATAAAAGTTAGCAAAGAATTAAAGAGAAATTAGTTAACAATTTGGTTGGGAGCGGCAAACGCTGCAATATTTAAGATTCTTGCTTGGTTGATAAACACAAAAAAAAGGCTCGTAAGTTCAAGTCCCAACGAAACTTTTAGTGAAAGGAAAAATATTGTTTCTGTGTGGTCGTGGAAAATAAAAGAAGTTAGCAACTGCTAAGACAGCGTTATTTGAGGTGCTTACTTGATTGAAAACCACAAAAAAGGTTGTAATTTCAAATCCCAAGGAAGCCGTGAGAAGAAGAAAAATAATTGCTTTTGACATGGTGGATGAGTTAATCAAGGTGTCTATAAAGCAAAAGTAGTTCCTTAGTAGGCATTTTTAAACCTCGAAGGAACCTCAGAGAAATGAGACTGCCTTGCTTGAGCTGCTTACTAGGTAGAGAAATAGATCCAAAGTTTAAATCCCAAAGGAGCCTGGAGTCGAGGGAAAAATAATTGCACCTGAGTAGCCGCGGTGGATGAGTTGGTAATAGTGTGTATATAGTAAATAGAAGGTCGTAAGTATCAAATGCCAAATCTTGCGTTGTTGGGTAAGCAAAGGAAAAAAGTGTTTGTAGGTTTAAATCCCAACGAAGCCTTGAGAAGAAGAAAAATAATTGCTTTAGACTTGGTGGATGAGTTAATCAAGGTGTCTTTATAGCAAAAGAAGTCCCTGATAAGGTATTATCAAACATTGAAGGATCCTTACTACTAGGTTGAAGAAAAGCTCGTAAGTTCAAACCCAATGGAGCTTAGAGTCGAGAAAAATAATTGTGCCTGTGTTGCCGCCGTGATTAAGTTAGTAGTAGAGTGTGTATAGTAAATAGTAATAGTGTGTGTATAGTAAATGAGTATCAAATGCCAGATCCTGCCGGAGCCTTAGACAAAGAAGAAATTAAGAATATAACGAATATGTAGTACCAACGATTAAGTTAGTTCAGGAACCTTGTTCGATAAAAAAGAGATCGTAAGTACAAGTTATACTATTTTTTAAAGAAAATATAATATTGTTCCCGAATTGAGATTTCAGCCTTTACATACCTGTAATACCAAAGTTAAATGGTGTCTGTTTGGTGGTGTTGATAAATAGAGTTTTATAAAGTTGAGTTTCCTTCCACCACCTTCAAGTGTGTAGTTAACAGAATAAAGGAAAAAAATTCGGTTAAAGTTGGTTAACAATTCGTTGTTGGGTAAGCAAAAGAAAAAAGTGTTTGTAAGTTCAAATCCCAACGGAGCCTTGAGTGGAAGGAGAAAATACTTGTTTCTGTGGAGCAGAGGTGAATTAGTTATTTCAGTTGTTTGAAAGTAAAAAACGACGATACTGATTAGCAGACGCATAAGCCGCCGAATCATTAAAAAAGAAGATCCTAAATACGGCTAACCAAAGCCACAGATTAAAAGGTAGTGAAAATTTCAATCATAAGCAGTTCTACGTTTTAAAAGTAAAAAACGTTACAATATCTAGAGAGTGATTTTTAAGACCGATAGAATTCACTAAACAATCTGTCATACTGAGCACACTTTGATATTTATGATCAATAGCCTTTGACAAATTATCATGAATAGATGGACGCTTGAACGACGCCATCAAATTATCTAGGTTAACTTTCATGAAGTCCAGAAAATTAAAGACAACTTTATTGTGTTCAGCGATGAGGCTCATTTTACTTCAGAGTAAAACTAATACACAGCAGAGCGTACAGGCTTCATTACATGCAGAAAAATGCACCGTTTGGTGTGGTTTATATGCTGATGTCATCATTGAATCTTGTTACGTTTTTTCTTATTTTTTTGGCAATTATACGGATTCTTTTGATTGCAAATACCACTGTGGCTCAATTTAAATTCTGTATTCTTTGCGGTTTTATCTGGCTGTACTTCTTGATCCTACAGTCTTGTGAATCCCATGGTGTTGGATTTACTAAACATGCGTTAATCTTACAAACGCAGCCATCCACGCTACACTCCTACGTTACTCCAGCAAGACATAAACTACTCGATGCCTTGTTTAGTAACCTTAACCATCCACAGACAACTCCACTACGCCTTTTATCCAAGCCAGTCATGTTATTATGCTTTTATACTTCCCTGCGCTAAACACTACCGTTTTTACTTTTAATATAAAGGGCGACTTGACAATTATCTGTTACTTTTATGTTCAATTAGAGGTCTCCACTAAATTATCTGCCATGGCTTCACACAATCATTGTCTTTTTGCTTCTCGGGAGGTTTGTACTGCTAATTCTTAATTTTTTAATTGCATTATTACAATTATTATTTTCTCGTTATACGCATGTCCGAAGGTGGGCTTAAACCCACGATGTTTTGTTTTATAGCAAGCACCTCTACCAATGCAGCCATTGAGCTTGCTCAGCTTTTCACCATTAGCGGAAGTAACTTTTTCACCACGCTCATATGGACAACAACAACAGGGGTTGCCAGATCTGATTTTTGTAATAAGATGCCTTGAAACAAGAAATATTCAGCTCAACTAACGTTATTGCTACTTGGTTTCCCTTAATCCACTGTTTCGTGGGTTTTGGATTAAATCCCTCTTTTCTGTGTTCGTTTAAAGCAAGCCTTGATTTGGCAACATTGCAATGTCTTCGAGAAGGAACAAAATTTGAAAATTGAACATGAACGAGTAAGTAATGCCTTAATTCTTTATGCTTTTCACCAGGACGTTCTTACGTAGTTTACGCAAACTTTAGTTAAGTTTTCCATTAGTATTTCATAACATTCTAATGCTCTAGCTTTACATACTTTAAAGCACTTGTGTTTAAATTAAAAAAAAAAAACATACTTTAAGGGTTGTTTATAAAGTTTTCTTAAGAAGCATGTCCGTATAAAGTATAATTTTAAGAACTTTTGGCTTTTTGTTAACTAAATGGAAAAAATAATGTTATGTTACATTAAGACTCAACTCTAATTACAGCAAATTTCGTTCAAAATTAAAAAAAAATAAAACATAATTGATAAATGAAACAAGCAAATAAAAGGATCCTACAAAAGCCCTTAAAGAAACCAATAATTTATTATATAAAAAATACAAAGGTGAATCTCAGCCGACAACGCTAATTGCCTAAGGGTTGGGCTTGCAGGCTTACATACTATACAAACACACGCACAACCAGTTTTATTAGATTTTATGTTTTTAATAGGATTTATTTTTATGGTATTTTTGCCAATAGGGTATTAATTGCATACTTTAAGGCTCAGATGAGGTCTTGGTTACATAACAATAAAGAATATGTATTTAAGCTTCATACCAGCAAATGAACGAATAGAGAATGACAGCAATGAACATAAAACCCATCAATGTCCTTAAAAAGTTTCTTTTATCATCTTTAGTATCCTAGCAAAGGACAACAACATAAAACTCAAGTACTAAACATTAAAAACAAATAAAAATACTAAACTAAAAAATAAATGTGAACTAGAAAATCATAAAAATTTTGAAATTTAAAAGATACCAAAACGAAAGCATAAACAAAAAATAAAACAGAAATAAGAAAAGGAAGAAACAGAAAAAAGAACACTTGAGTGGTAAAAATGTTTCTTCAAGCCAAAGTCATTTTTCAAATAGTTACACAAACCATTAATCACAATGTTAGCCTTAACTCTGGCTGCCATGCTTTTCATCGTTATTCCGAAAAGTTTTGTACATGGAGTTTGAAATGTTCCACTGTTGCAGTACGTGATTTTCTAAAGTCAACTTTTTTTAAATACAAAAACAAAATGCTACAAACTATCAAAATGATTGAAGTTCTTGTTCGATTTTTCTGTTGTTCCGCCTTAAAATATACAACATTTACTATTATACAATGAGTAGCTGCCGAAGTGACTGCATAAGCACCAACATATTTTTGGCAGAAGCAGGGAGACTTAAGTACATTTTTTATGACAGTAAGCGTAACATGTCATAAGCAGTGGCAACAATATTTTTTGTGTTAAGAAGAGTTTTAAATGGAAGTCGTAACTAAGGCAGGGACATGCAATTTTTAAACAGTGAAAGGAATAAAATAAGACAATTTTAAATGAGGCCACAGAGGTGTGGAAATAATATGCAATTTAAGTGACAAATGTGTGATTTTTTAAAAAATTTTTCGAATTATAAAACTAACCTTAAAATGTGGTCAAGATCAAAACTTTTCTAAATTATAAAAATTAGATATCAAATCTGATTTAGGAATACGTTAACCAGCTGCTAGAAATTCAGCCAAGACCTTATAGTCATTGATTTTGACACCATTTGCTCGACATAACAAAAAAAAAAAAAAATTAACTAAAAACAAGTAAGAGTGCTATATTCGGCTATACCCTTCACCATCTATGTAAATCTAGTTTAGTGAATTAACTCCAATCAAAAAAGCAAATATTGGGGTGACAGAATTAAAAAAAAAATGGTACTTCATATATATGTATAATTTTACATAAAAATGACATCGGCTCTTAATGGGTTAAGCATTTTAGTATTTCCTTAAAGATCTCTTCAAAACCTTTAAAATGATACTCATTATAATAAAATTTTTTTAAACTTCAGAGCCCCGTAACTCGGAAAATATTAGCGACCGCCATTTATTATTTGATTTTTTTCTTATTTTTTAATTTTATATCGTCCCATATATTTCTTTTTTATTGTGTTGTTTTGCTTGCTGCCTCGAAGGACATGGACCACTCATGCTGATTTCCAATAGCACATATTTCAACACTATGTCTGATCCATTAGCGTATTAGTGTTAGTGCGGACAGACAAACATCGCTCAATCGACTTCTGCATATAAGAAGAATATATATACTTTATGGGTCGGAAATATATATTGTAGAAAGTACACGCGCAATTACAATGAGCCTTATTCCATTTTTGTGTTGAAGGGTATAATAATCACAAATCAATAACCAAGGATTTTTTCATACACACAAAAATTACGGACTGAGAATATCGGGTGATTACTTTCTTTTTGCGATACGGTTCACCATAGAAAAAAACTTTTGTTTGAAATATCCTTTACATTCCAAAATTATTTAGGGCATATGGCAAGTGCAGCTGTGAGCATTACTGGTTCTATGTCCCAAATAAATCGAGGAATATTCACCTGTAAGGCGCCAATTGCTGCTGGTTGAATATAGATTGCATTCATATGGCTTCACAGAAAAAAGTCGAAGGGTCGGTCCATTTCGAAATTTTTTGGCAAATTATGATTTCAGTAAGTCGATTGTTGCGGTTGCCGTATGTCACATATAGTGTGACCCTACTGGAACCACATTCCGTCCAGATCATAGTCATCCATATTTTCAAACAAAAAATTATTGATCATGGTTTGGTAACGATGCTATCGACCGCAACTCTAGATCCGTCTTCATTTTTGGAGAAATAAGGTCCAATGATGTCACCCAGCGCTTAACCGTATGAAACGGTTTATTTTTCTGGATGTAATGAGGACTATGGGATCCGTTGTGAATTGATTTTAATCTATATGTTGCGATTTTAATTATTAACAAACCCTTAGCGGGCAAAAAATGATCCTCTTCGATGAACATAATAAAATCGTCTATAGATTGAGTGAAATAATTGATGACTGATTTTGAAAGCTAATCTGGATAATTTGATGGTGTGGTTCAAGTGACACAGGCATGTTCTGAATTCCACACGAAATTTTCACTTCAAATTTTTCAAGGCATTGTTTTTGTAAAAAGTAATTTTATAGCTACAATGCTTTGAAAAATTTGAAGTGAAAATTTCGTGTGGAATTCAGAACATGCCTGACAATCTATTCATAAATGATTTGCCTGAGTATAATCATCGTAAATTTTAAAGTGTAAACCGTTTGACAGTTTACCCTTTCGTGAGTTATTACGGGCTTAGAAAAATTTTATTTGGTAGAAATAGATATTGATATCAAATAGAAAATCATATGTGATTGACATCGACTACAGTTATAGTGAAAGGCCAACGTAAGCGGCATGCGGACGCGGGCGGCAATCAGCTGTTCGTTTTGGCGCTTGAATTTATTTTACATAGGCAAATGAACGCCGCCCCTTGAAGTAGAACCTTGTGTAAAATATATAAAACATTTTTAGTTATTTGACGTATATATATATAAATAAATTTTTTTGCTTAGAATTTTAAAAGAAAAAATAAATAAAATGAACAAAAATTGAGTGAAAAAAGAAACACAAAAAGAAGACTTATAGATGATTTGACAAATTAAAGCGGCAAAACGAAAAGTTGAACTAAATTTAACATTGCCGCTCGGCCGCTTTTGACGTCATTGCCAAGTAAAATTAAGTGCAACGTGTTAAAAATTTTTTATTAAAATTTTTGTTAACAAATAAATTTTTTTCAAAATTTATTTCGATTTAATTTGTAAAGTTTTAATTTTTGAGTACCTTTTGGATATATATTTTTTTACTAAAAGTTTTTTTTTTTTAATTAAAACATTGGCCCGTATTCATAGTTATAGACAAAAGTCGACTCTTGTTAAAGTATACTCTAAAATAAAATGCTCTTATTATCTTTTTTGCTTTCATAGTCAAAAATAAAGTATACTTTAGGTTTAGCCACCTTCCACTGGGTGCCGAGTGTAATTTGATAAATGTTTTTATACAATTTCTAAACAAACATTAGAAAAAAGTAACCTTGTTTTTATTTTGTTCACTTTGGTATAAAAATCAGATAAGGAGTATTGTGTTCTTAAACCAAATAAAATAATTTTGGAAAAATTAGTTAAAAACAGCTTTGGGTAGTTTTAAATTCAGAGTTGACTTTCTCGCCAGAAGTATGAATTAGAGTCGACTCTAAAGTAAAACCGACTTTAGTTCCCTCAAAGTATACTTTATTTTAACTATGAATATGGGCCATTTTTTTTAATTTTTCGAATTTTGATTTTCATTAAAATTACGATTTTTAAATAAAAGTAATAAATGGGAGATTTTTTATAAATTATTCTTCTATTGAACGATGTCCGACTGTCCGTCCATTCGTTCGTGTTAAAATCAACTTTGCCAAGGCAGTAGATGGTTGAGCTAGAGAAAATTTAAATATGCCAATCGATCACACATAGTTTTGTTCGACATAATTTGCTAATGAAAATCATTCAAAGCAGCGGGCAAAACACCACACATGCCCCAAAACTTCCCTATCTTGTTTTTAAACCTTCATTTGTATTCCTGGCGTATGTTTTTATATTAACGTTTTCATTATAAAGGGAAAAATAGCGAAAATTTTATAATTTTATTATAAAATGAAAGTAATAAAAATTTTATTAAAAAAAGAGTTTTTATTTTTACAATTTAAATAAATTTTTTTACAACAATTCTTTCCAAGAACACATCTTTTTGGAAATTTTAAAACCGCACTATAGAGAAATTGATCGAGTTAGTAAAGGTGTTTTTTTAAGCATGATAGAACTTAAAATTATAAAAAAATAACACTTACTGAAAAATGATGAAACATTTTTTCTTATTTTTTTCAGTATACTCTGGCAAATCATTATGAATAGATTCACGCTTGAACATTGCTATCAAATCATCCAAGTTCACTTTACAAATCAGTCATCAATTCAAGCAACTTAATGATGTTGTTTTATCGTCAAATTGTGTTCAGCGATGGGGCTCATTTTTAGCTTAACGGGTTTATTAATGAACGAAATTTCCGCATATGGAGTGAGATCAATCCACAACATACCCTACAGACTCCATGGCGATAAGTTGATTTCGAGAAATGGATCTATCAATTGACCTAAAAGGTCGTGCGATTTGACACCTCTCGATTATTTTCTGTAGAGCCACGTAAAGTCCCTGGTTTAGGAAGATAAACCAGCAACAATTGACACTTTGGAGGCGAACATTGTTCTTGGTATTCGTGACATACTGCCAGAAGTACTTGAAAAAGTGGCCCAAAATGGTACGTCCAAAATGTGCTTCATCATGAGCAGCCGTGGTTGCCATATGCCCGAAATCAAATTTAAATATTAATGCCATGTTCTGATCCATTGCATAATAAAAATTCTTTATTATAATTAAATTTTTTTGTGTTATTTTTTAAAATTTAAAGTTCTATCGGGCTTAAGTAAACAACCGAAACTATGTGAGGTATTCATTTATACTTTAAAATGCTAACAATGTGATAATTTTGCACATTTTTAATTTATTCACCTTTAGCAAGGCCTAAATATATGCACCACAAATTGTTACACTCTTTTTTTATAAAGTGTTTATTTTTGCATATAAATTTACTGTCACACGCACAAACGCTCTCTCTCTCTCTCTCTCATTTGTATTCCATAAAATGTATTCATGCCGCAATGGTGATAAAATTTAAATGAACAGAAATAAAAAATGTTTTTCTTTTTTTAAAAATTCGTTATTTTATTTTATACATTTCTTTAAGAGATTATTAAAAAAAAAACAAAAACAAGGCTGACAGCAACAAGCAAAATTTGTACAACAACTACAACAAAAAAAAAAAGGCTTTCGTATTTAATTTTTTTGTTTTGCCAACGGGAGACTCTTAACACATTGACACAAGAAGGTCCTACAAAGAACGAAAAAATTAAATGCAGAGGTAACAAAATACTGCCACTGTAGGGAGTCTTAAGGCTCTTAGAAAAAGTGTGTTTGTATGTGTTTGTATATTACCATAGTTGTTTATTCTGGCTTATTCTGGTTTTAAATACATACTTTAACAAACAGCACTAAACTTTGATTTGTTTTGTTTTTTTTTTCTTTCTTTTTTTTTTGCATGTGCAATTTGTTTTTCATTTCAGTTTTCATTACATTTTTCATTACATTTTTCACTTTTTGTGTTCTTGTATTTTTATTTTTATGAACATTTTTTTCATTTGTATATAATGGTTATCCTTAGTTTTAATGGCGGTTTATGTGTTGGCTGGTGTATTGCTGTATGCATAAGTCTGAGTGTAAAAATGAATTGTAAATTTGTTGATATTTTTTCTAAGAGCTTTTGTTTGGATTTAAATTATGCTACAGGATGTGTTGTGTTTTACTTAATAAATATATGTGTTGCATTTTTTTTTAATAAAATGAAGCTCTACAAACTTTGGCTGTACTAAACTGATTCCCACTTGGTTCTGCTGAAGTTAAGCTGAGATATTTTTTCTTTTAATTGATTCAGTTGGCTGTCCTTTTAACAAAAAGATATGAGATTGAGATTTACAATCCCCTCCTATCTTAAACCTTGATAACTTTAACAGAATTCATAAACGATAGAAGTATTAGCACGTTTAACTCTAATTCAGTTTTCTTCTTAAACTAAGTTTAGACATAAACTGGACGGCTGTAGTTTAGAAATTAAACAAAGATATAACGAAACTAGAGTTGTGAAGTTCGTGAACTACCTAGTTCAATTAAGAGACTCACTAAATTGAACTATATGGAGCGCTCTTTTTACTGAGCGCTTTTATAGATGTGTGTGAAGATAAATTCGAATTTAACTAGTAGAGACACAAACCAATTTTTTTAACATAGCTAATTTTGCAGTTAACAGAGCACTGTTAATCATTTAACAGTAAAAGAATTTTGACCTTTATAAATTAAAACGCTTAACCCGGGAATTTGGGACCCGGTCCATCTTAAGTGCAATATGTAAAAATTGTGCTAGAGTGTGTGTACTGGGTGAGCTTATAAAAGTTAAATGTTCAAAATAGTTCTTAAAGAACAACAAATACATAGTTTTTTAACATAGTCATTTTTCAACATTTCTTGAGAAGATTGGTGGTCATTATGGAAAAATGGGAAATGGCTGGTATAACACACCCTATACAAATGGAGGTCCAAGGGCTACTCTATTGATCTATATTAGTGGGCTATCTGAAATAATCTTAGAAACTAAAACAAATTTAACTTTTTTAACATAGTAATTTTTCAACATTTCTTAAGAAGATTGGTGGTCATTATGGAAAAATACCAGCCATTTCCAATTTTTCCATAATGACTACCAATCTTCTCAAGAAATGTTGAAAAATGTTGCACCTTTTAATTTATAATTTTAAATACTATCAGCTGTAACTATAACGGCCATAGCAATCGACATTGCGTCAAATTTACCAGCGTTTGTCTATAACGGTTCAAAAGATAGGCCTATATAATGAAATCTACAGTAATTATGGGACACCCTTTAATTTCTAAATTCAAGTTTTAAACTCGCTGATATAGCGGACTTAGAAATACAGGTCTCTTTTAAGTTTCAGCGTTCTGTCTATAACGGTTCAAAAGATAGGCCTATATAATGAAATCTACAGTAATTATGGGACACCCTTTTATTTTCTAAATTCAAGTTTTAAACTCTCTGATATAGCGGACTTAGAAATACAGGTCTCTTTTAAGTTTCAGCGTTCTGTCTATAACGGTTCAAAAGTACGGCCTCACACTTGAAATTGCATCAACTATTGGAACACCCTTTAACTTCTAAACCCTCTTTTTTATACTTGTCGGTATAGAGGACTTACCAATACAGATTCGTTGTAAATTCCAAGCGTCTGTCTATAACTGTTAAAAAGTATGGCAATACACATCAAATTAAATGAACTATTTGCGCACCCTTTAATTAATAATTCTTATTATTAATACTTGTTACTATAACGGCCATAGCAATGGCAATTCTGTCCAATTTGCAAGCGCTTGTCTATACCGGTTTTAAAGATAGGCTCATATGAGTAAATCTTCATCAATTATGGGACACCCTTTAATTTCTAAATTCAAATTATAAACTGGTTGATAAAGCGGATTTAGCAATACAGGTCCCTTTTAAGTTTCAGCGTTCTGTCTATAACGGTTCGAAAGTTTGTTGACATACACAAAACTTACATTAACTATTGGAACACCCTTTAACTTCCAAATCAAAATTTTATACTTTTTGTTATAGTGGACTTAGCAATACAGGTTCGTTGTACATTTCAAGCGTCTGTCTACAACTGTTCAAAAGTGTGGCCATATATATTAAATTTAATGAACTATTGGCGCACCCTTTAATTTATAATTTGCAATATTAATACTTGTTACTATAACGGCCATAGCAATCGACATTCTGTCCAATTTTCAAGCGGTTGTCTATAACGGTTCAAAAGATAGCTCAATATAAGTAAATTTACATCAATTATGGGGGCACCCTTTAATTTTTACATTTATTTTTGTATAATTTTTCGTTTTTGGGAGCCATAGTAATACGCATTTTAAATTTTACAGAATTGCCCTTTAGAGTTCATAATACACGTAATAAATATGTATGTTGTATGGGGACACCCTTTAATTTTTAAGATTATGAACTGTTTTTAAAACGGGACCAATCTGTAAGCATAATCTATCATATTACCAAAAATTTTCAAAATCGGATCAGAAATGACTGAGTTCTGAAGGCACAAACATAAAAAAAGCAACATTCAGCCGAATTGCATAATCTCCTTTTTTTGAAGTCGGTTAAAAATAAAGTCAAATAAAAGAGCATACTTACATACAGTTAATCTTTAAATTGTTTTTTAGTTGAACAATTTTTCATTAGTATGTGTGAATACGTTTTTAATTTGTGTGAGCTAAACAAAACAACTAGATTCGCTCAATTATTTTCTGCTCACTGATTGAGCTATGGAACTAAAAACAATTGAGCTAAACATGTCAACTGAATGCGATCATTGGTTGAGATCACCAAGTGAGCTTAACAAAATGAACGAACTAGTTCGTTATACTGATTTGAGCTAAACAGAGCACTCACTTTAAGGAGCTGATAAACGAAACCGCCAATAGAACTGAATTTTAAGCTCAAGCTTGGCTTAAAGGACGATTAGGAGTTAATTCTAAGGCCCTTGAAGCTCTATGAAAACAAATCTTGATTATTATTGCTTAAGGTTTTTAAAAAGCAGGGCTTAAAATTAACCAATTAATTATTGAAAAAGTTCAATCTTACTGGTTTCAAAAACCTGGATTAAAAATCAATTTAACCACGACTAAGATTTAAAATTAACATGTTCTTAATCCCGCTTAAGGGTTAAACTTAGTTAAGTTGAGCTTAGAGATTAAAAACTACGTTTAAGCTTTTATTCTTTTCAACTCCAATAAAAAATCTGGATTCCTAAAACTTAAATCCTATTAAAACCCGGGTTAAAATAAACCAGGGCTGGCGAATAACCAAATTAATGAGAATTTTATCCATAAATTGTACGAAAAGATTAATAAGAGTTTACTGATTTCTAAAATCTCGATTAAAAAATAAATGGCGTTATTAAACCACGGTTAAGAATTTCAAATTAGGCTTTATTAGTTCCCGTTTAAGGTTTAAAATTAAGTATTTATAAACCGCGTTGAGGTAACCTTTCTTGAATTCAAAGCCTTCGATCAAAAATTTAACTGGCTTTAATAAACCGAAATTAAAAGGTAAACTTTAGAATTATTAAAAGCTTTTAAACTTTCAAAATCTATAGGAAGAATTTAAACTAAAGATTGTCAAAATTATAATTTTAGTTCTCTTAATAACAACCACTTTTTTCATCCTTTCTTAACATAAAATTGGAAGAAAATATTAAAAATGGAAATAATATTTTTTTTCCGTTTCTTTATTTGCGATCTATTTTACAATAATAAGCAAATTTGAATAAAATATAAATATTAACATAATTTATTGATTCCCATCGGAAACAACAATATAAGATATGCATGTACTAGTTATAATACATATATAGAGATGATTTATATTTCTACAAAATATAGTTATAAATTAAATTATAATATCACATTTTATACAAATGGGAGATCTAATATGTGTTTTCTTTTAAGTCTTCGTACTTCGTCAGTCTCGTCTAATAGTGTGATTGCCAATGTGTTAGAGTGATTGCTGAGTCTTTTTAAATAATTGCAGCTAAATTTTTGTATTTCAGTTTTTACAAAAGGTATTTGGAGGTCATTATGTAATGCTATATTGGTAACGTAAAAAGGAGCGTTTGTAATTGATCTTAAGGCCTTAGATTGAAATCTTTGCAAAATTTCTATATTTGATGTGCTGGCTGTTCCCCATAATTCTATGCTATAGGTCCAAATTGGCTTTAATATTGTTTTTAGAAGAAGTACCTTATTTTCGAGTGATAGTTGTGATTTGGGCCCCAGAAGCCAGTACATTTGTTTAAATTTCATATCGAGTTGTTTTCTCTTGGCATTTATGTGCACTTTCCATGTAAGTCGTCGGTCCAAATGAAGCCCAAGATATTTGACATTTTCTTTGTTGGGTATTGGTGGGCAGTTTTCCCTTCTTAACGTAAAAGTAATGTGATTAGATTTTTGGGTGTTAACTATAATATTCCATTTAGTAAGCCAGTGTTGTAGATGGTCGAGTTGTAATTTCAATAATCTTGAAGCGCTTCAGTTGGTGATTGATGTGAGGATATAAACGCGGTGTCATCTGCGTATGTTGCTACAGTTAGGTCTTCTGTAGTTGACATATCGTATGTGAATATAGTGTACAGCACTGGTCCTAGAACGCTGCCTTGAGGTATACCGGCTTCTATTTGATAAATGTTCGAAACATCACTGTTGATTTTTACATAAAAGTATCTATTACTTAAATATGACAGGAAAAACATATAAAATGGTGCTGGTAGAATATTTTTTAGTTTATATAGCAATCCAGTATGCCAAACTTTATCAAACGCCTGTTGTATATCTAAAAATATAGCAGAGCAATATTTTTCATTTTCGAAGGAGTCAATTATAGCTTTACATATTCGGTGGCATTGTTCAGGCGTTCCATGTTTATGGCGAAAGCCAAATTGGTGATCAGGAAGGAAATAATATAAAGCTGAATTATAAAATTTTAATAAAAAAAATTGTTTGTTCCAAAAACCCGTATTTTAGACGTCCAATTTTGGGTTACTTTTTCGAGTTTTGCTGGCCGTATCTCGCGAATAACTCAAAAAATGTTAGCCTTCAAAGCTTTAGTTAAGCATAAACCAATTAGTTCACATGGACACCCAGAAACAATGTGATAGGTGTTAAATCAGACCACTATGGTCAATTGATAGGTCCGTTTATCGAAATCATTCTTTTTACCAAATTTTAAGTGGAATAAGTTGATGGTTGTGGTCGCCATATGTCACGTGGAACAATTCTGTTGAAACTAAGTCTCGCCCGGAGCAATGTCTTCCATAATCTCAAATTATAAAACATTGATTATTGTGCGATGACGATTACTTTTAAAGAAATAAGGTCAGTGATGCCACCAGGGTGGAAACCGCACCAATTAGCGCATTTTCTGCATGTAATGGAATCTAAAGGGTCTGCTGTTTATATTAACGAGCTCGTTAAGCCAAAAATGAGCTACATCGCTAAACACAATCTTGCGATAAAATATCAGATCAGTTTACAACTGCGACAGAATAACGCATGTGATGGTCTCCAGCTTTAATTCCTGCACAAGTTGGATCTTAAAAGCTTGAAGGCTAAGATCTTTGTGCAAAATTTTCGATAAAGCTGACGAAAATATTTCCATACTTTCATTTACAGCAGCAATATTCTCTTCAGAATACATATTCCTTCGAGGCAGGGTTTAAATTGCTTGCATAAAAATAGCAACAGCACTAAAATCTTTGCTTTGCTTATATGTTTTTCAGCAAATAAAAAAACTAAATGTATGAGTATTTAGAAAACATTTCATTGTAAACGAAGCAAAAAGCAAATGCAAAAAAAAGAGAAAGAGAAAGAAACGCATTTGCTTGAGCTGACTATGTGTTTCTTTCTGCAGCAAAGCGTTTAATTTGAAAAAGTTTGCTGTTGCTTAAGCATTAAGCCGATGTTTGTTACTTCTTTTACTGTTGCTTTTTAAGAAAAAAAAGACCATAATAAATACATAAATTTTGAAAGGGTTGAAAAGCAGCGAGTGACAGCAAGTAACAGCAAAAAACAGCAATCGTAGTCAGCCTCAACTTCATAGTAAAGAGTTAAGCAAAAATAAAAATAAAGAACTATTTGCTTAAGCAACAGCAAACATTTTCAAAGTATTTGCTTTGCTGATTGCTTTGCTGCAGAAAGAAACACATAGTCAGCTTAAGCAAATGCGTTTCTTTCTTTTACATTTGGTTTTTGCATTTGCTGCGGATTTTTCTTAAGCAACAGTTAAGCAATAACATATGCATATGCTTCATTTAGACAGTATTTGTTAAGCTGATAGCTTACTTAGATGGACAATTATGTGCATAGGTAACCCTTGGGAAAGGAAAAAATGCATTTTTAGTATTTTTTATATTTTCATTTTATTGAAAAAAAAAACGCCAACTTGAAAAATGTAAAATCGCTATATTTAAATGTAAAACTGAGAAATTAGCAGTGGAGCAATATTTTAATCTGTTCTCTTTGACACTTTACACTTTTTTTAATACCCATCACCACAAAAAGTGGAAAAAGGGTATAACTAAGTTTTCATTCTATTTGCAATTTCTAAAATATCCATTTTCGACGAAATAAGTTTATATATAGTCTGAGTTCTTTAGCATAGCGAAGTCGATTGAGCGATGTCCGTATATATCCGTCTTTCTGTCGTGTTCGGGTTGAAATAAACTTTGCCAAAATACTAGATGAGCTAAAAGAAATATAAATAGGCCAATCGATCAGACATGATTTTCATACATTTTTCTATTGAAAATCTGGAAGATCCGTCCATGTTCTTCGAGGAAGCAGGCAAAACACCCCGATTGCCTATTATTTTTTCATATCATTTGAACAATGAAGTAACTTCAATCAAAATAACAAATGTGGCGATAGGGAATAAAATAAGAAAAAACATCAAGCGAAAAATTTTGCGATCCGCCCATACTTTCCGAGTTATGGGCCTCTGAAATTTTCAAATTTTTTAAAATATCAATATGGGTATCCTTTCAAAGCTTTTAAAGAGATCTTTCAGGAAATTCTAAAATTTTGTAAAATGCTTAACCCATTAAGAGCAGATTTTTATGTAAAATTACATATATGTTGTACTTGGCCATAGCTAAATATAGCACTCTTAATTGTTTTTATATAAGTTCAACGAGCCGTTGTTTTTATATCATTAATTTTATTTCCTATTTTAACTCTTCTAGCATTCATTTTTATTCTTTAAGCCTTTTTTGTAGCATGCAACACATTCGCTGACACCATTTTCTTTAATTCTCTCTTTTCACACTACATTGTTTCACCCACAAACAGTGACACATTTAGGCATAACCCTTGCAACTTGTTGACAAAACTTAAACCATAGATGTTTTAGCAACAACTGTGGTCGCCTGCTGTTTTTGATGTTGGTAGTGGTAGTGCTGTTTTTTGATTGTTACCAAATCCTGGTTGTTGAAAGTTAAAATTATTGTGGCTTGTTGCAATTTTCGTTATTAGTGTTTTTTTCCTTTAAATTTTACTTTAGATTTTCGTTTTTTCTCTACATTTGTACGAAAAAATTTCTTTTTAAATGAACAAGAATAAAAGCTGCACAGGTTCTGCATTATGTATTTTCGCTTAAAGTTAAAATTAACTTCATACTGAATCCCTCTTAAGAAGTGAAATCGTAAGAAGTGCGAAAAATACAAAGAGTTGTTCATGATTTTTTTTAATGTGGCACCGATTTGATTAGAAAAGTCCTTGGAAATTCGTTAGATGGGAATCTCATGGAGATTCTTAAAATAGATTTTTGTTTCTAGATGATGACTTTATTTCACGTTCGACTTAAGCATTAAAGAGTATTCCCATAGGTGACGTAAATTGACCTATGTGGGACTATCTTTTTAACCGTTATAGACAAACGCTTGCAAATTGTACAGATTGTCGACTGCTACGACCGTTATAGTAAAATTTTAATTTAAAGGGTGCCCCAATAGTACATTTAATTTGATATTTATGGCCATACTTTTGAAGAGTTGTAGACAGACGCTTGAAAATTACAAAGAACCTGAATTGCTAAGTCTGCTATAACAACAAGTATAAAAATTTGATTTGGAAATTAAAGGGTGTCTCAATAGTTGATTTAACTTGATGTATGTGTTAAACTTTTGAAGCGTCATAGGTAGACAGCTGAAACTTAAAAGAGACCTGTATTTCTAAGTCCGCTATATCAACAAGTTTATAATTATGAATTAAAGGGTGTTCCCATAATGAATGTAAATTGTCTTGTATGGGCCTATCTTTTGATTCGTTATTGGCAAACGTTTGCAAATTGAACAGAATGTCGATTCCTATGACCAGTATAGTAACATGTGGTAATATTTTTAATTATAAATTAAAGGGTTCCCCAATAGTTCACTTAATTTAATTTAAATGGCCATACTTTTGAACACTTGAGGACAGCCGCTTGAAATTTACAAAGAACCTGTATTACTAACTCCGCTATTATAACAAGTATAAAATTTGAATTTTTAAATAAAAGGGTGTCGCAATAGTTAATTCAGTTTGATGTATGTGACCAAATTTTTGAACAATTATAGAAAGACAGCTGAAACTTACACAAGACCTGATTGGCTACGTCCGCTATAACAACAATTTTATAATTTAAATTTATAAATTAAAGGGTGTTCCCAAAATTAATGTAATTTGAGCTATATGGCCGTATATTTTGAATCATTAAATACAAGCACTTCAAAATTAGACAGAATAGAATGTCCAGTTCTTTGGTTTGGTAGAGTTAGAAGTATAAATTTGGACTTGGAAATTAAAGGGTATCCCATTAGTTTATGTAATTTGATGTATATGGCCGAACTGTTGAACCGTTGAGTATTGAGAGTTGAGTGATAAATCTAACAGAAAGCAAAAAATTGAATCTTAGAAAATAAAGAGTGCCCCTCTAGGTGATGAAATTTGTTTTGAAGTGGGTTTTTTTTTGCAAGAATTATTTACATTTATGATCAGTATACTCTAGAAAATAATCATGAATGGACGGTTGAAAAACGCTGCCAAAATATCCAGATTTATTTAAAAAATCAGTCATCAATTTGCGAAGCTTATAGAGGACTTCGTCATTTTTATGGCGCAAATAATCATCCATCTGAGCAAGCAATCCGTCAGTGTAATACCACAGACTCTCTAAGTGATACAATAACACTAGTGTTGTGATGAAGGAGAAATTGCCGCAAGTGAATTAAATTTTGATTTGTCGCTCTGTTCTTGGCCTACACAAGTATAAGATGCATTTGGCGTAGGAACTATAGTCACAAGATCATATAAAAATCGTTTTTTCGCCGTTTGAGCTAGAGGAGCAGCTGGAAACTTATACGATGTTTTACTGTTAAATTATGTTCGGAGGTTCATTTTTGCAGCAACAAGTTTGCTAATAAAAAAAGGACAGATATCGACGCAGTGAATCTAATCCACAACAGACGGTAGACACTCAATAACATCCCGATAAATTACTGCTGTAATAAAACTAACGCACTAACTGCATAATTGGACAATATTTCTTTAAATAGCCAGAAGATGCGTTAAGGTTAATAAAGATCAATGCCTTATTGCTTGAAAATATTGAGACGTTGATTCAGGAGAGAGGTGCCATGGGGAAGGCGCAACTAACGATCTATTGAAACTAACAATTTTCGCGACAAGTTGATTTCGGGGAATGTAGTTGTCAATTGGTTTCTAAAGTTGTGGGGTGTTAATTATTTCCTGTCGGTCCAATTAAGGTTACTGGTTCGTGCCAGTAGACCTTTAAATTTTGACGTCTTAGGGCCAACTTTGTTCGTGTTATTGGCCAAAGTTTGCTCTTCATAATACGCTTCATTAAGAATAGTCATGGTGTCCTTTCGAAAAAATTTTTTTATGGAAATATAACGTTTTTTTAAATTTTTATAATCTAAAGTTCTATCTGTCTTGCAAAATCAACCTTCAAATGTGGTATAAAATAATAAATTCATAAACCAAATCAATCAAACTATTGACGTTTGTTTGTATTGAAAGAAATTGCGTTACAATTTCAAACATAGCTTTGCCTTAACCAATTCTTTGAGAGACTCGACAGAATACATACTGGAGGATTTAAAACTCGATAAATTTTTTGACATCCCGCTTGCAACGCATAAGTAACATATAAAGTTGCCATTTGTAAATTGGCTAGGATCTGATGGTTATTGGAATACCAGTGTAGCCATTTAAGAGATCCTGTGGCCACTAAAGTCGGTACTAAAAACTTGGTGATCGTGACCGATTTTTTACTTTCTAATTCCTTATCTTTCTTTGCTAAGTTCGACTGTCTTTACAGTTAAAGACTTAAATGAATATTCAGAGCCGAAAAAAAGTCAGCCGTATACAGTGGATAAAGAAAAGTAAAATCACAGTTGATTATTGCTTGAACTTTGATTTTTGTTTTATTGTTTAAAGAAAAATCTTTAGTTCATTTCAAATATTTGTGAGAAGTTTATTGACGAGCTAAGTAAGCGGTAGCGAAATGGCCATAGAGACGTGCTTTTACCTTCAATAATCAATACCAGGAAAGTAGCACAATAAATTTAAAGTTTAATTTATTTAATTTAATATTCTCGTGTTCTTAAGTTTTAAATTTTGTTTCAATTCTTTTAGAGTCCATTAATACCTGTCTATGTATTCATGCTGAGACAGCGGTTTATTGCTAAAGAACATTTCTGCATGCTTAACTAAGAAATTTTATATATTGAGCTATGACCTTCTTGCAGCAAAGGCTCAATTGTTATAAAATTTTAAAGCCAATTTGCGTTAATGATTTTTAACGATATAAATTACTTTTTTCATGCAAAAGTTTAATCTTGGAAAATGTCGGCTGTTCAATGTTTTTTTTTTGTTTTTTTTTTTTTTTTACAAAAATTTGGAGAAATTTAAGACACCCTTTGCCTAGAATTTATTTTTGCTGATAAAGTTAAGTTTTCAATTTTTTTTTATAATTTTTTCAATGTGTTTTAATTTTTTGTTGTTTTTTGTGTTAAACATAACATAACCTCAAAACATGTTCACACTTTATAATATTCTTATTATTTTATGATCAAAACATCATGAATCCAAAATAGAAAACTCTTATGTTGTGTTTAAAGGATGATGATGATATGATGATGATGCAACTTATGTATTTCACTATTTTTATCACATACAACACATCACATTTATGCAAAAAATATAACAACAAAAACAAAAAAATGCAAGCAAGCAAACAAAAAAATATTTATAAAGCAAACCACAAAATACTTTAATCCTTGCTAATGTTCTACTTATTTTTGTTGCCTTTAACTCGTTAAACACAAAACATAAAGATCTTTTATGTTGTTCAAGCATTCTACACAAAGATTCTTATATTAGGAGGAGGGATAAAGAATTAATACCTCGGTAGCCAAACCTACCAAAAAACCCAGGGAGCAACAAAGAACACTTCAACATATAAAAAACAGACTTTATAGTTCACTTTTAGTTTGCTTTAGTTCGTTTTAGTTATTCAAAACTTGTTGTTGTAGATTATTTTCAGCTTTACTCCACCCTAAAAGAAAATTACTAAAACTAAAACATACTGACAAACAATAGAAAATATGTGTTTTAAAAACAAAATAAATAAAAGATTTTTATGGTCAAGTGTTTTTTGTTTTTCTTATTTTATATTTATAATAAAAGACGACTTTAGTAAAATGTTGTATCTGTTATGTAAAAAGTTTGCATATTTTTGGGCGAAATAATAATGTTACTTTTCTATGAAAATAGTAATAATGATATTGGCTTAAATAGAACATTTTTGTGGCTTTAAGTTTACTTAATGTTAAACAAATATTTTGTAAAGTTTTCTAATTTAATTTTATAAAACAATATGGAGTGTAAACACTTCAATGATATTTATTTGCCCTGAGCAGCCATTATTGCGTGACTCATTTTCTAGTACTGAATTGGACCCCAAAATTAAATTTTATGACACCTTTGGATCTTGCTTTGCTTTTTTCAAGTCCTTAACTACAGACTCAGCATCAAACACCATCTGTATATGGGGCGTTAGAGAATAAAAAAATAAGAAAAAGTCAGCACGTGAAAAAATTGGTCCTTACCCATATTTTCCGAGTTACGGGCCCCTGAAATTAAAAATTTTTTCAAAATATCAATATGGGTATCATATAAAAGCTTTTGAAGAGATCTTTAAGAAAATAAATAAAATTTTTTAAAAGGACTTAACGCGTTAGGAGCCGGGGACATTTTTACGTAAAATTATGTAAAATAATTTTTTTCTTATTTTTTAATTCTCTGTCACACCAGTATTTGCTTTTTTAATTAGAGTTACTTCACTTAACTAAATTTACATAGATGGTGAGGGATATATAAGTTTCGGCAACTCGTATTTCCAAATATTGGCTTCAATGGGTCGATTGGATTGCTGCGTTCATTTCATGGCATGTAACGCCATTCTGTTGAAATCGCATTTCGCCCGTATAATTAAAAAAAAAAAAAAAAAATTGATCATGATGCGTCAACGATATCAATCGCCGGTAACGCCAGTTTTATTTTTGTTAACTACATTACACGGTGTATTTTTCTGGATGTAATGGGGTCTGCTGGATCTGTTCTGGTTGTACTATGTATGCGCCAATTTTGCTCATTAACAAACTTGTCAAGGCAAAAATGAGCCTCATCCTTTAATGTAATTTTGAGATAGACATCGAATCAGTTTTCAACTGCTTGAGAGCCCAATTGGCGAAAGAACTCAGTATATGATGGTCTCGTGGCTTTAATTCCTGCACCAGCTGGCTCTTACATCAGTGCAGAGAAACAATCTTTCACAGTACGATCTTCTCTTCAAAACGAATATTATCCACAGAATGAAATCTGTGGATAATGTGAGCAATAATTTTTATGATGAGATTTTAGAGTATACTGATCATAAATGTCAAAAAGTGAACGTAGTATGACAGTTCGTTTGTGTGTGTATATATGTGTGTGTGTGACAGCTATTTAAAGGGTACAACCTTGTGCACTTTCTTATAAATGTGTGTTGCTATACGGACTAAAGACATTTTTGGAGGGACTTTTTCACTTGTTAAAGCCAATGTCTGGTGAATGGATATGAAGCCAGTTAACAATTGAGTCAGTTCAGTATCCGCTAGAAAGATGCCCTCTTTTCCTGTTTTTGAGGGTGCCAAGCTTAAAGTAAGGTATACTATTAGCACTTCGCGCATATCAAAAGTCTTGGCAGATCAGATTAGATTTGGCGAAGAAAGGATTTTTCATGGTTATAAAGCACGAGTGCACACGGCTATAGTTACCATAATGATTGTCAAATTTTCTGTGTTACCTTTAAGCTACTACAAAAAGCTCGTATTCGTAGTATGATATCGACATTCGTATTAAAGTTGAATGGCTTCGGGATAAGAAATTTAGGTGAAATAGAAAATTTAATAACTGAATAAGTTTGTACTGTACACCACCCATAAGTGTGGTAGTGCCTATATATGTGTGTGTGTGTGTGTGGAAAATATATTTTTATTCCGTGGGCCAGCCGTGGTAACTTCGTTGGCAAAACTGTCTGAGTGCAAGTCCCAACATTTCAAAACGGCCATGAGTTCAAACCCCAACAGAAAAAAATTAATTAATTAATAAAATGATTGTCAAAAGTTTCCTGAAGAGTTAAGTAAGCTGTAACGAAATGGCCATGGAGACGTTCTTTGACCCTTAATAATCAATATCGGTAATTAATTTAATCGGGATAATTTAAAAAATATAACGAAGCCTTTTATGAAAATTAAATAATTTAGAAAATATTCCCCTGTCTTTAATTGAATAATTTGCAAAGTGCCTGTGCATAGAAATGAACTATCGTAGTGTTTTTTGGTATTTTATTTTTCATCCTCTTTCAACTGTATAAAAGAGCCGAAAAAAAGTCAGCCGTATACAGTGGAGAAAGAAAAATAGAATTACTATTGGCTATTGTTGTTTTTGCTTAAACTTTGATTTTTGTGTTTGCTTTATTGTTTGGACAAAAATTTTTAGTTTATTTAAAATGTTTGTCAGGAGTTTTCTGAAGAGTTAAGTAAGCGGTAACGAAATGGCCATCTAGACTTTCTCTGACCCTCAATAATCAATATCAGTAATTAATTTAATCGGGATAATTTAAAAAATAATTGTTATTGAGAATTCACGTACATGAGTTGTCTAGAGGTAAAACAAATGGTAAACAGCGTATTTAGCCTTAGTGGAGGATCCAGTAAAAAAGAAAATAATTGTTATGTAGCCTTTAGTCTATTAGAACAGCATTGGTGATAGTTAAGTGGTCTGTATAGTGTAACAAGGAAACGTGTGATCTTAATCTCGGCTTAGATTTTCATTTTTGAAACCAACTTTTTTAAAATTTTGTGTGGGTGTCAATTACAGTTCAATGACACGTAAGAATCTCTGTGTATGTATGGGCCCTTCCTTTAATTTTGAAGTTTATACCGCAATCTGTAGTATCACCTTTCAATAAAACAAAGTTTTTTTTTTTTTGGAAATCGCTTTAGAAATGACTGAGTTCTGCCGGCACAAAAACATAGACGAAATAATAAACTTCCGCCCCTTTTGAACTCGATTAAGAACAAACCATTTTTAAACTAAATCTCATAACACTTAATTATTTAAGGAAATTTATCTAAAATTGTTAATATTAAGTAAATCTATCCTTTTGTGGTTGTGCTTTGTTGTATTAAATACGTTGTTGCTTTAATTAAGTTAATAGAGCTTGTTACTGTACAAAATTACCTTTATCTCGATTACAAGCTAATGAACCATTAAAAGTACAACACACTACATATTTTATCTATAGAAATACACTCCTTAACCTGCTACTAAACCAAAATGCAACGTTCATTACAAACATTGAAAAATTAATGCTGTTGCCACAGATACATACACACGCACCTACACACACAAACTCGAAATAAATGACAGTATCATCAATTTAAGTATTTCAACATCAAAAAAGCAAAAATTACGAAAAAGAAAACTATTTATTCATCAACCAAGAGCTGAAAGTAAAGTTTTCAACTATTTCAACTCCTACTTTTGCCTTTTAGTCAACTGATAGAAAAGTTTTTGGCAAAAAAAAAAAAAAAACAATAAAATTGCATAAAATTAGTTTATCTTTACAAGATAAACGCAAATTTTTTTATAAGTGGCTGATAGTGGGAGAACACAAATGTAAGTTCTTGAATTCACTATTCAATTTAAGATTAATTTTGTTTCATTTTATTCAAACCAACAAAAAAAAAAAAAAAATAAGCAATTTATATTTGAAAATGTTATATTTAACAACCTTGGAATCCACACAGTAGAGACAAGAGGCATCATCATGTTAAAAATGATGATGATGATGGTAATGTTGCAGTATATTGTTAAAAGGAAACGTGCAGACACATAATAATTTGATATAAACTCCTCCTTTAGAAACAAAATATTTACGTACAAAAAATAATTCAAAAACAATTTCCATATGTTTGCTTTCTCTTCTGCCACAAAATGTTGCAATTCCAAGAGCAATGTAAAATGAAAGAAGGATAAAATATTTATAGTTGTACAGAACTAGAAATTTATTTATAATAAAATTGCACTTAATACAAGCAGCTCATTTGATGATGATTATCAATAATGACAGTATTTCAAAAAGGAATTTATTACAGGAAGTTATTAAATAAATGTGAAAAAAACAAGGACAGGAAATGAGGCACCGTGGGGCTCTTTAAACAAAAAGAAACAAAAATCTGCAATCTGCCATTCTTAAACGGCAAGTGTATAATGATTGAAAGGGCTGCTAGATGTTCAAATTTTTGCCTTCAAACAGTGTGTTTCTTTACACGTATATGTTTCCCATTCTACAGTCCCTCATTTAGCAGCGCCTTAAGACTTACACAACAGTTTTGTAAATAACTTTAAGTGAAAAGTTAAACAAATAAACAAACTGCTGCAAGTTTTGGGGGAGCGAACCCCAGCCAAATTAAAAAGAAATTCAGTACTTACTACTGATTATGAGCGTACTTTAGTCCGGTGAGAATTAATTAAATTTATTTGCATTGCATTCGTTAAGGAAAGCTTGACTTTAGATATTTCCAATCCAACATCTTCAGGGACAATTCAGGAAGGCCACGAGTTTTTAGTAGACGACTTAGGGGTTCGTTTTAAAGAAAGTACAGGAACTTCAATTTGTTTATAATTTTTTTATATTTTATTATTGTCTTGTGTTGCTTCTGCGGCTTTTACTACACTGGCAATTTAATCAGACCAGCAAATAAGTGGCTCTGACCAAAGTTGTAGTAACGATCTCTTGTTTATAAAAACTGCGCTTTAACAAATGCCGCCATCTTGTCTGACTCGCACTCCTACATGACTTTATGAGCAAACATGCGCTTTCGAACAGAGCAGCCATCTAGATCACAATACTCTTAAGTTCCGGTGAGTTTCTTACTCACGATTTCCTTCAGGAACAACTGCTACATGCTGTTATGTTGTTACTTTTTTTGGAGGTAGAGGTTTGAACCCTAATTTTTTTTTTTTTTTAAAGAGAAGTAGCACTTCAGGCATTAATGCCTACTTAGTTTTTAACCGTTCTACATTCTTTAGGAAAGGGATAGATGAGAGAGAAGACAGGTGGTGAAAGGAGATAGATATAGCCATTTTATTAATTATTTTACTTCGCCGGCGATTATGCTATGAAGAAGTACCGACGAAGGAGGCTGCATGTTTTTATGTTAATTCTGCTTATGTATTTATACCATTAAACAGAAAAAACCATTTTTATTTTTTGACTGCCGCAAGGGTTGCACCCAGGTCTGCCAGATTTGTAGTCAACGTGCTAATCACCTAGACTACAGCAGCCTTGCCTTATATTTAGGTTGCTTAACTTTCGCAGCCTTTACAAACTCATCTACCGCAGCTGTACAACAATGTTTTATTTTTCTAATCGAGGCTACGATAGGTTTTAAATGCTCTTTCCCCTTTTTGGCGTTGGAACAAAAATTTTTTTTCTTAATACTTAAGTTTCTGTTGGGATTTGAACTCATGATCATGATCTTCTATTCAACTTATAACAGACTACTATGACTCCTCTTAACTGCGGTTGCACAGCATATTTTATCTAACTTCTTTTTAGTTTGCTTTTGCTACACATCTCACTTGTTAGTGGTGGAAAATAACGAATAGTGAGCACACACAACTTAACATTTTTAACCAATGCATTATGGTTCACTAGTCGGCATTAATTAAAACAATTTTTGATTTATTTTTAAAACTGAGGTAAACAAAAAAATGTAAGAAAATGAGAAACGTGGCAAATTTACTAAGGAAAAAAATTCGATAAACCAACGTGTTTTAATCGTTAAAACATTTTATCAAATTTTATCGTTTAGTAGGAAGGTCTGTAGGTAATAGGTTCAAGCATGGACACAACGTACTGCAATATCGGCTGAAAACATTACTACTACTCAAAAAAGTGTTCAGAACAATCCATCAACCTTAATTCGACGCCATCCTCAGGAGCTTGGTCGTCAAAGAGCAACTTTGGCCACAATTTTGCACAGGCATTTGCATTTTTTTCTATTTAAGATTTAAGTGACACAAGAGCTTTTTCCACAAGACCATTTACGCCGCCGTTCATGTGTCAATACAATGATGCAGATCGCCTATGACAACCCCGATTTTCGTGAAAAAATCATAATGAGCGACGAGGCACATTGTCACCTTTACATCCATTAAAAGTGACTGACAGTTGTACAATTTGGTCATGAAGAATTATTGGACCTTACTTCTTCTTCTTCAAAAAAAAAAAAAAAAAAAAAAAAAAAAAATTCGTAAGGGTAACTGTGAATGGGGAGCGATATCGTGATATAATTATAAACTTTTTAACTTTACAACTGCATGATTTAGACTTGATTAACATGTAGTATCAAGAAGACGGTTCAACATAGCGTACAGGCAGAATTACAATGTAATTGCTGCGAGATCTATTTCCACAACAAGTTATTTCAAGAAATGGTGATGTTAATTGGCCTCCAAGGTCACCTGATTTGACAGGTCCGAACTTCTTTTTGTGGGGATATCTAGAAAACAAGGCTTATGCAAACAAACTATAAACCCTTGAGCAACACAAACATACCAGTAATATTCCTGATGAAATTAATAAAATATTGCGTGAAATGTGTGAGAATGTAATGAAAAATGTGCTCAAAAGGGCTCGCATTTGTGAGGATAACAGAGGCGGACATTTATCTGATTTTGTATTCTATACATAAGTGCCGACATTATATAAAACATTTAAAAATATAAGATCCATTCTTTTTCATTTAGTCAAAAATTCTAAACACACAAAGAAGCATACCTTCCCGGCGGATACCCTGTAGGAGAGTCGACTGTAGAATCTTAACACAACCACTTTTTATGTGAAGTTACACACGTAAAAAAATTATTAGCGCGTTAGCTTCCTAAATTGTTGATTCCACTTAACGGTGCGACTGTTTCAGCAGACTTTCAATCAGACATAAACATAAATCCAGAGTTCAAAATTTTTCATTTATGAGCATTCAATTTTAAATTTTTATGATATTTTTCAAAAACGAGATTTCTAGGAATTTTTTTATTTTTTTCACGTTTATAAGCGACCATCAAAAAATTTTCTTACTACGATCACACATGAATGAGTGCGTTTCTTTCGATTTTAAGCTATCATATATAATAAGGGGTAAATACCATCATCCTCATTAATACGGCTTTTCATAAGCGAATGGGAAGAATTTTTCAGCGTTGAAAAGTTCTCATATATGAGCATTCAAAGATGGGATGAATGAAGTTTCTCATAAATGAGAAAAACTTTTTTTCTTTTTAAAGGTCACTAACGAACAACAACAAAATTGTCCGCCTGCGATCCCACATAAATATATGTATGTATTAGCATTGATGCAAGCTTAAAGCATATCAAATTTTAAACAAATTGACAAATAATTCAAATAACTCAAAAGTACAAATTTTACATCTACATATATGCGTATATACACAAACGCGAACGCTTAATGAAAAAATTTTCTACGATGTTTGCACTTATAAAAACGTATCAAAATTGAAAATTCTCATAAATAAGCACTTGCGTGAAAAAATTTTTTTTTTAATTTTTTCACTCGTGAATAGAAAGAAAAAAAAAAATACATCTTCACATTCATAAATGAAAAAACCAAAATATTTTCTAACCTCTCATACATTTATGAAAAGAAGCAACAAAAAAATGTCTCACTGCTCTTTTATGTGTGAGAAGAGAGAGAGCCGAGGTAAACTTTATTTCATAAAAAAAAAAATATGTCAATCGATCAGATAGTGTATCGAAAGAAGTGCTATTGAAAATCAGCATGATCGGTCCATGTCTTTCGAGGCAGCAGCCAAAACACCATGCCTACCTCTATTTTTTTCATGTCATTTGAAACAATAAAGTAACTCCAATCAAAATAATTAAAATATAGGGCGGTGAAGAATTAAAAAATGAAAAAAAATATCAATGGAAAAATTTACCGTTAACTCATGTTCTTCGAGTTACGGGGCTCTGAAATTTTCAAATTTTTTGAAATAACAATATTGGTATCATTTTGAAGCTTTTGAAGAGATCTTTCATAAAATGATAAGATTTTTTAAAAATGCTTAACCCATTAAGAGCCGATGGTATTTTTATATAAAGTTATATAAATGCAGTGCAACATTTTTTTTTTATTTTTTAAATCTCTATCACCCCAGTATTTGCGTTTTTGATGGCATCTACTTCTTTAATCTAGATTTACATAGATGGTAAAGAGTATATAAGATTCGGCTTAGCGAAATATAATAATTGTTTCTCTTAACTTCAGAAAGTTTTGTCACTGGACTCATGGAGAAATTATATTTTCTGTAATCAATTTAAACACATGATTCGATTGATAAATCTCCCAAATTAACAAACAGCCATATATCACGTAATAATAGAACAATGACAAGTTTTGTTAAACAATAGAAAAAAAATACTGATCCTTCTACTTTATCTCCCTTCATTAGGAAAAAGCTCGTGACAAAATGGAAACAAAAAAAATATTGGTTTTAACACGCCACAAAATGAAAATTTGATTAAAAACCTTGTCGCTCTTTTGTTTGTTTTACAGCCAACGAGTATGTTGACAAATTCTTTTGATATATATTTTTTTTATCAAATAGTTTAGTTTTTTAACTCTAGCAGCAGCAGCAGCTGAGTTTATTTTAATTATTTTTTCCCGAATAAAAGGAAACAGGAATAAAAATTTATGCTGTGATGTGGTGGCTGACTACTTTTTCCTGTTTGTTTAATCTTTGTGTAACAAGAGGAGTTATGACGAGTCGTCCTCTTTTTTTTTTTGGACATTATTTAACCTCATCAGCCACTTATCTTCTTTTTTTTTTTTGAGTGTGAGTTAAAAGTAGTGGCTTACTGTTTGGTATTCTCTACAGAAGAACACAGAAGATGACACACAATACATAAATAAATGATGATAAATTTCCTTGCCATAGCATTTTCTGTTTTTAAATTATTTGCTATTTTTTCATCTTTTCTTCAACAATTACTGTGCATTTTTGATTATGTTTTGTTATTATTAATGTCTAGTGACTGCCTTTCTTTGAAACAGCTCCTGGGAAATTCTAAAAATTTAAACAGTTTTTTTGCTTGATAAAAAATATTTACGTATTTTAAAATATATTTAAAATATGAAATTATAAGTTGAAGTATTTTATTATTATAACAGATGAATAAATTTTAACGGTAGTTATATAACACACTCAGGTTTAACCATTAATTACTTAGAGCGTTCAATTCTAATCGTTTTTATTTGAAACCTTTTTTTCTTTCTCAAATTGAGTTCAAGACCGTGTATTCATCTTTTACTTTTTTTTAACTACAAAACAAAGAAAAAGTATTCAATTAAAAACTGAATGTTGTTTTTTATGTTTGTGCCCATTGAACTCAGTTATTTCTGAACCGATTATGAAAATTATTTCTTTATTTGAAAGGTGAAAGTTCAAAATCTTAAAAATTAAAGGGTGTCCACATACAACGTACAGGTTTTTTACGTGTATTATGAACCATAAAGGGCACCACTTTAAAATTAAAAAGAACTGCGTACCACTATTGCTCCTAATGGCAAAAATTAATACAAAAATAAATCTAAAAATTAAAGGGTGTTCCAATAGGTGATCAAATTGATCTATATGGGCCTAGCCGTTATAGACAAACGCTTGAAAATTGGACAGAATAGTAACAAGTAACAATATTCAAAATTATAAATTAAAGGGTGGCCCAGTAGTTTATTCAATTTGTTGTGGGTGGACATACTTTTGTATTCAGATGCTTGTAATTTAAAACGAACCTGTATTGCTTACTACGGTATAACAGCAAGTATAAAATTTGGACTTGGAATTTAAAGGGTGTCCCAATAGTTAATTTAATTTAATTTATGTGGCCAAATTTTTAAACCATTAGAGACTTACAAGAAACCTGTATTGCTATTCGCAATAACAGCAAGCTTAGATTAAATTTAGAAATTAAAGGGTGTTCCAAAAATTAATGTAATTTGACTAATATGTCCGTATATTTTGAACCATTATATAGAAGCAGTTGAAAATTAGACAGAATGTCAAATACTTTGTTTTGTACAATAAGAAGTAAAATATTTTAATTTATAAGTTAAAGGGTGTTACAATAGTTGAAGTAATTTGATGCATATGACCAAACTGTTGAACCATTATAGACATACGGTTGAAATTTACCAAGAACCTGATGGCTAAGTCTACTACAACAGCAAGTATATAATTTGAAATTGGAAATTAAAGGGTGCGCCTATGGTTGCCAAACTGTTGAAAAGTTGTAGAAAGACGGTTGATATATGCAAGCAGCTGCAGTGCTAAGTCTGCTATAATAAGTATGAAGTTAGGAAATGGAATATGAGAGTATCACAATAGTTAACGGTTCGGCAAACGGATGAAATATGTTATTAAGTTGGTTTTTTTTAAAGAATTATCTAAAATTTTGCTTAGACACTTAATCTTGGTTTAGAAAAACTTAACTTAAATACATAAACTTAGTACCATAAATTTTACATTTAAGTTAAACTACCAACCGCAGTTTTATTAAACCCGTCAACTTGATTCTTAATCGCTGCAAAAACCTAAAATTCAGCTGAAAATATTTTAAAACAAAAATAATTATGCTATCTTTCTGGGTTGTTCTTCAACCCCGCCCCCCTTTCAGTTCACTTCTTATGTACGAATAACCAAGTCAACTGGATTTTACTACAGTCTAGTGATTTTCCGCCGTCACTCTTCTCTGTCATACAGATATATTTCTTTGAATAATTTTAAAACTTTTAAACTATTTTATTTTTCGAAATCGTTATCAAGCTATTTGCCACGCCCCTTAAAATCATCAATTCGTTATAATAAAAATGTGAATTAAAATTCTTTTAAATCATGTTTAAAGCCGCCATATTTTTCGTTTAAAGAGGGATAACGCTCCAGAACATTGTAACTGTCCTATTTTTCATCAAACGCCTTTGTCTTTAGCGTAATTCCTGCACTTGCCTTAGGCTCAAGTCCATCATGACAACCATATCCACTGTGTTACTGCAAGTGATCCTGATTAGATTTCTAGTAATTGCTTAAAAATTGCACACTCTTTCTGGTCACCATTCGAGCCTGTACGCATTTAGTCATCTCCTTACCACCTCCGAGAGCTATTCTGGTTCCTGCTTCACACAACGTAGAACTTAATGCGGCAGATCATCTGCTGTCTCGTTTTCTATAATGCCAGAATTTTTTCCCCACATTCACCTAACCTCGTTTTAGCTGACACATCTATAGAGGTTTGGACACTTTCTGGTGTCCATGCTAAGATCACCCTCGCTTAACTAAGCGCCTAACAACACATTTACTTTTCCTCCATTTAACCTGAAATTCCAGCAGGTGGTCTCACGCAACGAGCTGAACATCTCTGCTTAATAAACGGTTACGTGCCTTCCAAAAATTAATAGAGCAAGACAGCTGGATCCTTTTTTTTCGCTTATAAGAGATCCATTAATAAAAGTACTAAAGCCATTCATCAGTTTATGCCAATTGATCCCCCAGAATAGTGTGTAGTCAGTTTGTATTGCATGCTAATGCTTGCTGTTTGACCTTATGCTCTGGGTGTCGGCCAGACCTCATTTTAATTATATGAAGACAGCACGACCTCCATACTAAAACCAGAGGCCAAGCTCCTTTCTTGTATGAAGCAAGAACTACATGTCAAAAAGATGAATGCCAGACGATTAAGCTCTCTCTCTACCTCTCTCTTTTCTATATAACAATAACCTTTGATTAAAAGATTCTTCATCGTTTTTGAAGATATATGGCCCAATGAATTCGTTTGATGATTTGTGGATCGGCTTAACTCCAATTGTGGCGATTAAAGCTATTAAATCGGTATTACCTTTAGTTTCATAGCCATATTTTTTTGTCGTTAAAGTTTTGCAATTTGCTGCTGCAGGTTCGAACTGTCTCGTTCACAAACGAAAGGGTACAATTAAACGAATCACACAACTGAACGAAACGAAACGAACGCTATTTACACGAAAGTTAACGATTTGACACAAGTCTACTGCAGGCATTTTTATTTTTAAATTATTGGCAACCCTATACGAATCTGTTGTTGTTGTTGTGCGTGTAGTAGAGTCGAAAAGAAGTTGTTACTTCCACTACCCACATAAAGTGGTGCGTGTGAATAGAAAAATTAGAAAAAGTAGCTGTTACAAGTAAAACAACCGCGGTGGTGTTGTTGATAGAGATGTCTGCGTATTTGGTTAAACAAAAGACAATAAGTTCAATTCCCATCGATCGGCGTCATGAATATAGAAAAATTAATGTGTACCAATGAGTTAATTAAGAAGGCATCACTAACCTCTCCGAATGTAGATTAGCCAAGGAATACATTTTTTCTTTGTAAAGTTAAGGAGAAAAGCAACTGAGATAGTGAAAGGCGCCTGTATAGCAACCACAGAAAAGAGATTTCATATGAAAACAAAGATGATATTGTGTAGCCATGGTAGATGAGTAGAACGGGCGCCAGTATAAAAGAATTATAGATGAGGCGACTGCATAACAAAACTAGTGAGTTAAAGTCCTTACGGCAGCCACATCGTACAGCGGTTTGGATGGCTGCGCAGTGCATGCTTTCTACACAAAACATCAAGTAGATTAAGCCTCTCAAAAGTCACACAGTAGTGAAGTGTGAATTGCTGTGCTGGTATTTGTAGTCAAAAAAGTCATGTTTTTAAAAAGGGGAAAAATGTATTTCAAACTCCTTCTACTGACTTTGGCATCATCCTCGTTAATATAAATGTTTTATAGCAGGCTTTAGGCTTAATGGCCTAACACAAGAATTTTAATTTGTAATTCTGTATTTTTTGCTGGATTATCTTATTTGTTTTTCTATTCTACTTTGGTAACCATAAATTTGTAGACACATACCAGACTTGTAAAACATTCTTAAACAGAAATTTATGAGAATAAATTAATGGCAAAGAAGCACCTAAACCCAAGCATTTATAATAACAAGTTAGTGGAGAACAATTAAATTACACAAAAAAATATTATAATTCTTTAAGGTAAAAAAACTTTTAGAAGTAAAAAAAAATTTATTCAGATTACATAAAAATTCTTTTGTTTATTTTTATTTAAATATTAAAATAATAATTTAAATTTATTGTATTTTTTTTTTATCTCATTTTAGGTATGTAAATATGCTGCAGTTTATCTTTACTGTGTTGGTGTGACATGAGTAAATATAATGTTAATGCACGTAAGTTTAATTGCCTGTCCTGATGAGAGGAAAATGAGAATTAATAAATACATGTTGTAACATGATCAATATTGTATTACATGTTCACTAGTATGCACTTGTGTTATGTATAAATTTGTTTTTGTTGATATACAATATATAAATTTTTTTTTATTTTGTTGTTAAAAAAAATTCATATAAATATAAAAATATCTCTTTCTCTTTAATATTTCAACTCTTCAAGCCCTGTTGTAAATGATTTATTTAATCGTTTCAATATAAAGTCATTTTAAAACTTCAAACTTCGCGGAACTTTATAACATTACATAAATGTGAATAACCAAGGACTTGTGCCAAAACAGCTGACAGCGTTGCCATATTTTTTTTTTCAAATACGCCAAGATTAATTTAAAAAGTTGCCAAAATTATTTTTTTTGCTAGTTTTTGTCAAAAATATTTGTATATTTTTTTTTACTTATAGAATATTTTTTATAAAACGCAAAATGTCAAATTCAATCTAAAAGACTAAGACCCGTCAAATTTTGAAAAAATCGCCTAATTGAATGAAAACATTATTAATTTTTCTTGTCGACATTCTTTAACAGAAATTTATCGCTTATTAAGGCTTATAAAAAATTCGTCAAGAAAATCGCCAATTATTTATAAATCGCCAAATCAAAACATTTTACGCCAAATAAGTTTAGAGGCTGATGATCAGCTGAAGCAAGCATTTTTTAGCTTGAGCCAGCTTAAAAAATTGCTAATTTGTATAAGTTTTTTTTTTTTGGAATCTCTTAAAATTTTGTTATTCTTGTATGAGTCAAATGATTTTTAACCGCATCAAAAAATTTTTGTCGCGGAGGACATCGTTTAATCTGTTTGACGCAGCAGTAGTCTGCTGAAGTGGTGGCTGTAATTATTTAAAAAGCTTTGCATTTCGCTGAAATTGTTATTTGTTGGTGTCTAGTGATATCTATTTAGTAAAAAGCGTGTTCAGCCACAAACTCCGAAAGTGGCCATTATGAAAACAATATATTTACAATGAAAGATATCAAATATGATATTAATGTTTGATTCCGAGTTTATTTTTTTTTATGAATCATATTTTATTTAATTAAAAAGGCCAAATAAAAACTTTCTTAAAATTTATCATGAATCGATAAATTTCAATTTTCTTTTCATACTTTTAAATCCATTTTTCTATACATGATACCATAGTCCATAATCCAATTATATGCTGATGTTGTTAACAGTAAAAATTGTAAATTTGATAAAATGTGTTATAAAAAATTCGTCAATAAAATCGCCAATTATTTATAAATCGCCAAAAAAGTCACCAAATCAAAAAAATTTACGCCAAATAAAAAAAAAACTAACATTTTTAAGCTTGATAATTTTAATTTTGTTTTTTTTTAGAATCTCTTAAAATTTTTTTATTCGTGTATGTGTCAACTGTCAACAGATTTTTAACTGCAGCAGCTAAAAATTTTTTTCTCGGCCGATATTCCTAAATCTGTTTGACGCAGACTACTGACGGTAACTTGCTTGAGGTAGATATTTAAAAAGGTGTTGCATTTCGCTGAAATTGTTACTTTTTGGTGTCTAATGACATTTTTGTTATCGTCTATCCAGCTAGTAAAAAGTGTGTTCCGTCACAAACTCGTTCAACATCTGAAAGTGGCCATAATAAGGATGCAAAATATATTTTTATAATAAAATCTATCATATTGAATGTTGACTTTTGATTCAACGTTTATTTTTATTTATCATGAATCAATAAATTTCAATTTTCTTTTCATACTTTTAAATTCATTTTTCTATACATGGTACCATAGACCATAATCCTATTATTTGCTGATGTTATTAGCAGTAAAAATTGTAAATTTGATAAAGTGTGTTCTGTCGTGTTTTTTTTTCCCTTAGTTCTTAATTACACAACTTTACAATGTTATTCTGCAAGCAACGTTATTATATTATTATTTATAGATTTTTTCTAGTTTGTTTTTCCCTAAAACGTATGAGTAATAATAATTAAAAAAGTTTGTATTTCTGCAATACGTATGAGTAATATAAATTGGTAACTTTATTATACGTTAAATTAATTGAAATTATTTTTGTTTGTTTATACGAGGGCTGCTCTATAAATTTCTGGCCTAATAGTGAAAATGCGAATATTTATAATCAAAAATGGTTTTATTGTTTTTCAAATTATTCTCCAGCATGATTTATACACTATTGCACGCGCTCAAACCAGTTGTCTAAGCACTTTTTCCACTCCGATTGAGACACCTCTAAAACATGGTTTTTGAATACTTCAGCAGCTTCTTCTGGCGACGAAAATCGTTGACCACGCATTTTTTCTTGATGTGCGGAAACAAGAAGAAGCCATTAGGTGCCAAGTCAGGGCTGTACGGCGGATGACCCATTAATTCGACGTTTTGACCGGTCAAAAACGCTCTGGTTTGAGCCGCATTGTCATGGTGAACAATGATTCGTCTTCTCTTGTTGATTTTTCGAATTTCTCCGATGACTTCAGGCAAGCAAATTGTAGTGTACCACTCAGAAGTGACCGTCCTACGTTGCTCAAGCGGGACAGTCGCCACATGACCAGTTTTGCCGATGAAGCAGGCGACCATTTGCTTCGAAGTGCTTCTTCCACGAACTACTTTCGTTGGATTTTGCTCGTCTTTGAAGACCCACACGGTCAATTGTTGTTTCGTTTCGGGCTCATACGCATAGATCCATGATTCGTCATCTGTGACGATCTTATAAACGTCTTTTGAAGCTCCGCAATCGTATTTTTGCAACATTTCTTTGCACCAATCGACACGAGCCTTTTTTTGAGCGACTTTCAAATTGTGCGGGATCCAACGAGAACAAACCTTTTTTACGGCCAGGTGTTCATGCAGTATCGAATGTATGCTGGTGGAAGAAATGTCCAAGGATGTGTCTATCTCACAGTATGTCGCATGTCGATCTTGCATTATGAGTTCACGCACGGCATCAATGTTCTCTGGCACAACAGCCGTTTTTGGACGACCTTCACGGAACTCATCTTTAAGCGAGCTTCGGCCACGATTAAATTCATTATACCAATTTTTCATAGTGCTATAGGATAATGCTTCATCGCCATAGAAAGATTTAAGTTCATCAATGCACTCTTGTCGTGATAATCCACGTCGACAGTTGTGAACCATGATGGCACGAAAATGTTTACGAGTTAATTCCATTTTTTTCTATATTAATTTTTTCAAGTCACTGTAAACAACACAAATAATGGTCGTACGTCAAAAGGTTTTGAGTACGATTATGCTTAAAAATGACAAACTTTCCAATGGAAATGTCAGATTGCACTTGGCAGAACTCAGTGTCGCCAGGCCAGAAATACATATAGCAGCCCTCGTATCGAAAAATATTAAAACAACTGAAATTTTGAAATAGACAATTTTTAGATTTCCTTAAAGTTACGAATGCACATCCTACTCAAGCGTCCACAAGAAAGATGAAACTTAAAATGCAATTGTGAAGCTTTTCTAAAGATTTGCAAATCGAATAGATCTGTCACAAAGGTCTGTTATACATTTTATTTTAACTTACGCATCCTTATTTTTTAAACACACATCACGTTTTTAAGAGTATTCACCTTTTTCTCTGATTCTTTATCTTTAAAGAAGAAATGTTTTGTGTAGGAAAAAATTCCATTTTTTATGTTTTAAAACTGTCAAAGTCGTCGATATGACAATTCCGTTGGAAATCTGTTCCAAAAGTGATTAGCGGTCTTTTTACGATTTTGTAAAAACTTTTTATTGTTTTCTTTAAAATACTGTCATTTTAATTTTTTTAATTACTGACATTCTCACCTTTAAAGTTCATTGCCTCTTCTTAATTCTGCGAAGAAATAGAGCAAAGATGTTTTATTGACTTTAGCACTCAATCGTCACACACTAGTTAAAAGTTTACAAAATGTTTAGGCTGATATCAAATCAATATTTAATATGCAGAAAAAGTTCAAAAACTTTACCCACCAACCTGATGCTTTAGAAGAAGAAATAAATTCACATGTATTTAAATTCCACCTTTTAACAAACTGTCTTTAAAATAATTAAAAAATACAACATTACACAACCTTGTAATCTTTAACAAAACCAACAATAATTATTATTAACAAATGCACATTTTATTAAAATAAAACTCCTACCTGTAGCGCTACAAAAAAAACCTTAAATCGTGTAAAATTTAATTAAAACTTTATGTATTAAATTTTTTAGTATAAAAAGAAACAAACAATTTCCCAAAAGTATCCCACAGTTTAATAATGAATATGATTTACAAAAACAAAAAAAAAACTAAAATGATACGTTTATCATGTTAGCATATTTTGCGGCTGAAAGGGAAGATGCCAGCAACAAGAAATGAAAGAGTTTTTACAAGGATAGAGTGTGCACTCTAGATAGCGAGTACATAAACACATCCGCATCAAAATGTTTAATGTGTGAAAATATGAGTATGTTATTTTTTTTTTTCTGAAAACCTTAAGACCACAACTTGTTGTTTAAAAAACAAAAACAATTTACAAAAACCAACAAACCCAATCATTTAAACATACATACATACATCCATACCAACTACATTTATTACACAAAAGCAGCCAACAAGAATACGTACTTTAGTTTTTGTCTCTTTCTCTCTCTCTCAGTCTTTTGCTTGTTTCAACATACTAAAAACACAAAGTAGCAACAAATATACAATGAAATATGAAGAATATGTATAAAACCGTTAGTTAACAATAAAAGAGCTTTTGAGTAATGCCTAGCCAGGGATGGTTAATGGATTTTTTTTGACTTATCTACTGGCTTCTTAAACTGTACGTTTTCATGTGTATATTTTTGTGATTTAAAATAATTTTGATATTTTTTTTTTTAACAAAATATTGGTTAATATACCAAAAAGGGTCTGTGGTAATTTTGTTTGATTTTTAAATCTGCTATATTTTATGCATTTGATTTTTCATTCTTTCTACTTTTCATACTAAAATTTTAAATATGGAAGACAAATGAAAATAAAGAAAACCCGTGTTCAGCAATAAAATTTATTAAAAGGAGTTTTTATAATAATAAAAAAATACAAAATTTATAAAAACTTGATTTTCAGCCCACAAATTAATTTTTACATTAAAAACTATAAAACTGGATTTACACGTAAACTATGCGTCCTACAACTTATAAAAAGATTTTAGTTGCAGAAAGAGTATAATTAATAGCTGACAAAAATTTTGTCAAACCATTGGATGACTGTAATTTCCCACACAGCACATAATAAACAATTTTAAAAATACCGTAACATTAAAGTCAAAGTCGCCATCTGGATGTTCATAAATTTTATTAACACGGAAAGAGCGTTAAGTAATCAATAAGGAAAAGGTTAATCCTTGTATCAAATCTGCAAATATTGAAAATGTACAACAATCTGCGTATTGAATTTTAAAACATCGTGTTGTTTTTAGATTCATATTCCATTAACTTTACCATATCTGGTTCGCAGATAAGTTGTTTATTTTCTAAACAAGAGACCGTTAACCCATGTATAAAAATTTTTTGTTGTCAACGCTGCCAGACTTCATTCAAAATTCATTTAACTTAAGAGAGAAACGTTAATTTTTTCAGAGAAAAATTAAAAAGTTTTCAATAGTTTGAATATAAATTTAAACGTTTTAATTTTTGAATTTTTATTTGTTTGTTGAAAATAATAGAAGCTTAAAGCGTTTTAAAACATACGACCAAATTAATTTAAATCAAGGTTTGTATGGCAACACGCTTTAATTTCTAAATTTATTGTTTAAAATTCTGTACATTCTAAATGTCTGCCCTTGCAATTGTCGGCCTATTGAGGTGCAAAAAGAAGGCCACTCATGTAAAAATCGCGTCACAATTGTAAAGTTTTTATTTTTGTTCTATTGTTAAAGCAGACATAGCCGACATACATTGTACAAATTTAATGTATGTATGTGTCTGCCTGTCACAGTTAAAAAATAATAAAACTTTTATGAATATCGAGTTACTAACGAAACTCCCTTTAATTAAAGCAGTTGTTGTTATAGCGGCTGTGAAAATTTTAAGAGTCTTCCGATTACGGTTCAATAGATAGAGGGCTGTGACAGACAGACAGATTGGATTACGTTGTTACTCTTAAGGTACGGAATCCTAAAAACATAAATATTCAGGTATATTGAAAAACGTAGAAATTTTAGAAGTTTTCGGGATACCAGGATTTTCAATCGAGACTTACACGTTCCAGAATCCCGCGATTTTAAAATGTCAATTCCATGGCTGTATTAGTTTAAAGCTGGTGCAGGCCACAATTATTATTTTACTTTCAGAACGATTTTATGATTATTGAACACTGGCGGGCAAAGCAATTGCATTATTTGTACATATACTATAACCCATATGAGCTACAGCATCCTAGGTTCGCTTGACTGGCGCTTTGTAGCATCTGTAAGAAAAACGTATGCGATATTAACGGCAAAGACTGTGTTAGTTAAGAAGTTAAATAAAATGAAGAAGGAAATTAAAGCTAATTAAAGTAGGTGGGTAGAGGTTCGGGGGTAAAGCTAAGGACCACTGCTACTTCTCGATCTTGTTAAATTTTTCAAGACCAAATTTTCTAAATCACTTGCGCTTTAGTTTCTATATATAACCGCTCTATATATAAATATGCTTTTTGAAAGATTTTTCCTTTAAATTTTTATATTCGGTATTTATACCTTTTCCTTTTGTTCCAGTCAATCCTTTAACATACACAATCTCTTTATTTCTATTGTAATGCAAAAAAACCTTTTTGTTTTTTGCTTAATAATTATTTTTGGTTTTTAAAATAGTCGCTTTGTATTCATTCAGGTTTTATTCAGATGTACATTTCATTTTGCCTGCCAATGGTTTTGACTTAATAAAGATAAATGAACAATTTAAAAGGTTTAAATAAAGCTTGAAAAATATTATTTTGTTAAAAAAGATATTATGTTAAAAGAAATAACAATAGCAATATTTCAATTAGCAGTTTTAACATCACAATCAACACATAATTTAAATATAAAGGGTGTTGTTTTTAAGCCCCAAAAGAAGTTCAACATAATACAAAAAAATTAATAAATTTTATTAAAATAAGCTTTGATTTACTTAGAAATTATTTTTAGCATAAGGCCACTAGGGCTGTTATTGGCCAAAAGTAGTATTGTATAAAATTTTAAGCTACTTAAAAAAACAAATCTGCCCGTATGTCAAAAATAAATAATAAAAAAGCGTTGTCGTTGACTTCATATGACCAGGAAATATTTGAGAGGTGTCAAATCGCATTGACTTAGAGGCCAATTGGCGGGTCTATTACCCACAAAATTTTAAGTTCAATGTGTCAACTTTGGTACCCCCTGTTTAAATCGCAACATGCCCGGATAAGGGTCGTCAATATTTTTAAGTAAAAAAATTACTGTTTATGGTGCAGTAACAATCTCCAATGGCAAGAAAGTAAGCTTCTAGTTTCAGTTTTGAAGAAATAAGTTCCAGTGATGCCACTAGCGTGTAAAAAGCACAAAACGTATCATTTTTCTGGATGTTATAAAGTCTGTAGGGTCCGATGGGGATTGAACTCACTTTGTATACAGTAATTTTATTTTTTATATGTCGGCTCTTAACAAAAATTAAGCACCATGATTTTGCGATAAAACAACAGATTAATTTCCTACTGCTTAAGAGGCCAATTGGCAAAAATACAACGTATATGAAAATCTCTTGGCTTCAAGTCCTAAACCAGCTGAATTCTTTACGGGTGTAGATCAAGATCTACAAGTAAAATTTTCCACATAGTAGGCGTACGGCATTGTAATTCTTGTAACTTACGATGAATCGATAAATTTGTATTGTCGTTCGCACTCTCGTTTACAGCTGCCATATTTTCTCTCAATAAGCACATTCCTTAGACGAACTTGATGTTATGACATCATCTAGAGAGTATGTGGCATGAAATCTATTCGCAGTTCGACGGATGCCTTGCTCAGATGGACGATTATATTGGCCATAAAAATTTCAAAGTCGTCTTTAAGGTACACACAAAGAAAAAATATGGTTGAGGTAACCATAATCTAAGAGCAACATATTATGGTTGCATTATATGGTTGCAAACAAAACATAGTATTGTAACATTTGCAACCATATTGTTGTCTAGCAAAACAATAACATTCAAAAGTATAAATATATTTATGTTCGAATATACACACTAAATGGTTAAAATTTTCCAGATATAAAAGACTTACTCGTAGATTTTAGAACATAAATTTACAAAAAAAAAATCAATTATTTGCTTATAATAACGCTTAGATCACAGGCTACTAGAATCAGTCATATAAAAATATAGTATATTTCAACTTTTTTTTAAATGTTTTTTTATTTTTAATTATTTATTTTGTACATAAAGTTTTATTTTTTTTTTTCACTTTCTCTATCAATAAAAAACAATTTCATATTTTAGCTACCAAAAAAATTACTAAACTGTCAAGAACTAGAATAAAATATTTTTTAGCGCAAACATTATTCTGTTGCTTTAAACCAAACTTTGATTAATGATAATATATTATGGTTAAATATTTGATATTATTTTTAAAAAGTTATAAAACTTTGGTTGTGGTTGAAATTTTTTAAGTTAAAACCAACCATGTTGCATTTTTCGTGCACAGTAACCATATCATCGTTAAAAATTTTAAAAAAAAATGTTTATCGTGACTAAAGTTTTGGTGAAAATAACTATAATTTGTTCTTCGCAACTATACATTGTTGCAAAGAACATAATATGGTTATTGTGACCATATTACAACCATGTTTTTTTTTGCGTGTACTCGAATTGATGACTGATTTCTAAAGTAAATCTGGATAAGTGTCAATCTATTCATATTGATTAGTCAGAGTTTGAAGTTAATAAATGTAAAAATGTGGTGACTGTTCGTTTGACCGTTTACTCTTTCCTAAGTTTTGTTCGACTTAAAAATAAAAACTAAAATTTGGCGTTCTCTTGTCAACTAAGTTTGGCGAACATTTCTTTTGAACACACATATCCAACATTTTCCAACTTAAAAATGAATGATGAAAATAATTGACTTCCAACATAATTTGTTTGGATTAGAATTTATCGCCGTGTTCAATGGAAACTTTGACATAGCCAGAGGTTTTAAGGCAACTGGATCAGTAAATTTTTTTTTTTGAGGATATCGTGTTGTAAACAGGTTGTTGGTTCGTGGATCAACGAAGTACGAAGTTATTTATTGAGTTACCGCATTTTATTTCTCGCCTTCATCAGTTTATAAAATTGCGTAGACATTAAAAATCGTTTTCGGTTAGGCCCTAAGTTTTGCAGCGTACAAGAGGAGTGTGAATCCAGTTTCCTGAGTGAGAAAAATTTTTCTTATGCGCTTCTCGTAGTACCTCCTCATATATTATCAATTTTCAATAAAAACCATTAAAATATAAATTATAGTTTTTGTTGGCTTTATTGCCCCTTTAACATTTTCCGATAATTAACAAATATTTCATTTATTGATATCAAGTACTTCAGCAACTGTGTTTGTTAAAACAAAAAAAAAAATGTAATTGCATTAATTGAATTTCGTTGCCATGGTTACATTTCGTTTTTGTCTATCAACAATTGTTAAAATTTTAACACTATTTTTACATTTATTCATTTGGAATTGTGTCTATTTGGTGAAAATCAATAAGTGTGCGAAAGAGGCCATTGTATTGAAAATAAAAAAAGAGAATGCAACAAGTCGGTTTTATAGTCATTTGGTTTTAAATAATTTAAGCTTTGTAAATGTGTTTGTACAGCTGTATGTCTTACTCTCTGTTTGAGTTTGAGAGTGTTAACAGAATGCGACAGTGGGAAAATGTACAAACATTAAAGTTACGACAGTGTTTGTATTGAACAATCAATAATGCTTCTTCTTTCTGTGTGTTGTTAATGTTAACGTAAAGAACTTTTATATTTAATCAAGTTGTGTTAGTGACAGATTGACAGTATGAAAGGGGATAATGTTCACCTAAACACACATACACAAATGAAGCAAGTCTTTCAAAGCTTTCAAATGTGTTCCATTTTATATAATTGATTAAAAATTGATAAAAAAAAAGTCATTATTTTTGCGTGCAATAAAACTTGTTTTTTTATCTTGTAAAAAAGAAAAAAAAGCACAACTCCCTAATTAAATAATTCTTGCAAAAAAAAAAAAATTAATAAAAATACAAAAAAAATAAAAAACTATGACACAAACAGTTGGGTAAAGGCAATTTCCATCAAATACCATCACTTATGGGGACACTCTTAAATTTTAAATGCAAAGCAGTACACGTCCTGGGTAATAATGTTTTGTCTATAATACATCTCCATATATCTCTATGTCTATAATATCTCTCCTCGCTGTTGTGTTATGCAGAATGTCTCAGCTGGAATACGCTTCACTTTTAAACGAGAAATCGATAAATGAAAAGGGTTAAATCTTTTCTAATCTCAAAAAATTGGAAGTGGTTTATCGCATATAATTAAATTGAAATTTTCTTTCTAGCGAAAATAAATCTTTTTTTAAGAAAATAACTTTTCAAGTCTTCTTTTTTAACAATCCAAAGTTGTTGAGAGGAATCATAAAGTAACAATATCTTTCTCAAAATTTAAGAATCTAAAATAACCTTAAATTGGATAAAAAAAATTAAAATCTTTATAAACGAAGTACTCCTAGTCTTGTATGTAATTCATTACTGCTTTTTTCGTTTCCCTTTGTACTTTGTCGGTACGTTTTTGTATATTAATACCCATACCAATGTATTTTCCTGCAATAAAATAATGCCTTATGCAATCGTTTTTTCTAAGATAGAAAAATCGGCCACAAACTAAATAGAAAAAAAAAATCAAATCGACGGGTAAGTTCTACATCGACTTGTTGGAGAAAAAACATTGTAAAAAAAGGAATAATATCTATCAAAAAATTAATCCTTCATAACAGTGATAAAGTACTATCTGAGCAAAGAATCCCTTTATCCATAGTAGGGCCGCACCATCCCCCCCCGGGGGAACTAAGCGTCAGGGTGAGCTAACCTAGGTTCAGACAAAATGCTTTCGGGGTATAAGGGTCACCGTTCCACTGGTGTGCAGACACTAAATCTGGATAAGCAAGTTGGGTGCTTGTCGAAGGATTTAGGAGTGTCCTTAGTTATACTGGAGCCACAGGAACCGGCAGCGCATACATAAAGCCGCTCATCTCTGAGTTCCCTTCAGGGTATATGTGGTGTCTGTGGTTAAGATCGCTGTCTGCAGCGATGGAGCGGAAGCTGTTGCACTCTCAACAGACGGGATTGGGTAGTCCCCAACCCTTAAGCAAGGGGTAGTTCATGGTTCTGATAGCCCTGTTCTTAGATTTGCAACTTTCTTGGCTGCGCTTGTTGACGCATTGTATTTCATTCAGTGCTAAGACCACTCTCAGGTTAGGGCCTTATGGCCAGGTACTGACGTTAATCTGTATCACGTACCGATAGTAGGGTCCTAATGTTTTTTATTTTAATTTTTTTTATTAAAAGAAATATCGCGGGGGAAAATATGCTAAAGGAATAGAAACTCATCCCTATAATAAATGTTATTTTGAACTGTGACTATAATGTTATGGACTTTTCTGAAAAAGTTTGAGAACATGAAAAGTTAATGAGTAAATTACTCTAAATCTATAGTTTAACATTTTTGAAATGTGAAATTGAAAAATAGCTTTTATCGAATAAAGATAATGTCATCGCCTCACTCCCCAATCACGGAATTTCGGTTATAATAACTTGAATATTTTTTTCTTTTTTGTTATTAATGTTCTTTAACACAATAAATATTTGCCTTTAAAATGTGTACTTTCTTATCTTAATTGTTGAATTTGTTTTTAATTCATGTTTTCACTTTGAATAACTGTTTTTGAGTAGAGGGAGTGTTTAAAAAATAGGAAAATATTAACTTAATGAAGCACTTTGATTAAGCACCTCTTACAAACACTTTCTTAATAAATATTTAACTTTCTTAAATTACTTGCACACAATGATGTTTACTCTTTCAAAATATGATTCTCTACTTTTCTTTCACCCTCTCGCTATCAATTTCTCTTACACATTCTCTCTCTCTATGTTTCTTTTGTTATTGGTTCAACGCATAAATTATAATTTTATTCCTTTCATGAAGTGAATAATGTTAAATAAAATGAAAATGAAGTTAAATGTAACTTTTCCTTGCTTTTACTGTTGAAGGTGTAGTTTCCAAGAAACAAAAAAATTACTAAATGAAACTAATTAATTAATCCTTAAAACAATGTTTGGTTGCAACTAAAAAGCAGCTCTAAGGAACTCTTGAATACAATAAAAAAACCCAAATGCTGTTACTTACAGTTTTCTTTGTTGTTGCTGTTTAGCACGTTTGTTGCCAAGGATACCAAAAATTCTTTTGCTTTTATACTTATATACTTAAGTTCTTAAGTAGTTTAGACTTTCAAAAAGTTATAACTTTTTCTTTTCATACGGTTGGTTTATTATTTTTTTTTAAGTTGGAAGTGAAGCTTTTTATTTAAGTCGGTGTATTATACCCACTGTCACTGCAGTACTTTCTACGGATGCTTTAAAGAACAGTTTTCTTGGCTAATTTTTCCTAAGGTAATAGAATATTAAATCACTTCCTCTTCCCTGAATTATAGAACCAAGACAAATATCGAGAAATGATCCTTCACATTTCCGGGTAACAATAATGCAAGGGTTGTTGGAAGGAGATTTTTTATACCAGATTTATATAGATTTATACCATTTGCTGGACTTAAAAACTCTAATCCTACAAGGGTCTTAGCTCTATATGAGGGAAAAATTAAAATACTGAAGTCCTTATGCGTTTATCGACACATCAATAGAAGCTTCTTTCAGCTTCATGTTAGTGCCTTCTTTTAGTTACAGACACTGCTTATGCGGGGTACGAAGCATTTATAACCTCCGTTTCGGATGTAAATTACAGCTATCCAACAACTGGTGGGATCCTTTTAGGCAACTGGTCCCCTGGCTGCAATCACGGATCAGACCTTATCCTTCAGTTTTAGGCCTTAACAGGGAAACTGTAATGTTCAGAGAAAATGGATCACCAAGATAGAATCCCCCTTGAGCGTTGACACTAAAAGCATTTCGAAAGGACTCTTCGGACTTTTACTTTAAGCTGAAATATTTTTCTATATATTATTTTTCTCAAGATTTCAGTAAATAATGGGATGAGATGACTATATATTTGCCGTATTCACAAGCTCTGCTAAGGTGTAGGTAGTATTGCATACTACCTTTTGTTTACTTCTTTGTGAACAACCATTGTATCAGTGTGCCATTGTACATTGTACTTCATACGTCAAAAAGTAAATAAGAAGAAGAAAAGTGATATTCATCATTTGTTATTTATAAGCCAAATGGGGGAGAAAACAGAAAAAAGTAAATTAATAAATATTTTGTGTGAGGATGAAATTCAAGACATTTTTAGGTGAACCTAATGTACTTGCTCTCCAGTCGCAGAATTATACATTTAGGGCTACCAAAATCATCATTATGGCATTATCGGGTTTTAAGATATTTTGATGAAAACAGATTTCTTCATATGATACGACTACGGCCAGAGGAATTTGCCTATATATTCAACCTTACAAAAAATGACAATGTTTTTCACACAACTACGCATTGACTTGCAGCTTAAAATTGTACTTTACTGCTTGGGATCTTCAGGAAATGGTGCTTGTGTTCGTAAGGTAGCATCTCTTTTTGGTATAGGTGATGGCGGTACCATACAAAATATTAGAAATCGAGTCATTAAAGCAATATTAAATCTTAAAGAACAGTTTTTATATTGGCAACTTTCAACTTCAACTTTCTAATAAATCAGTCAAATCAATAAATTAAATAAATAAAACTAATAAAAATATCTTTTAATTCACTTTAATTTAATATAATTCACACATGAACACAAAAATAATAACTCATTTAAACATAAAACATTTAAACAAATACAACGTTTGAAAAACATATGAAAAAAAGTACTAAGTGTTGTATCGCATGTTTGCATGAAAATTACCAACAACACAGCTAGCACCGTTGTATTTTGTTAGCACTTAGCACGTACTAGGGGGCTTGTGAATAGGGCAATTCTTTATTTACTTCTTTACTGGCTCGTGGACAATGATTCCCCGCAGATTGTAGCAAGTCCACCAGGCTAGGAACGCTGTAAGGATTCTAAAGTGGTTCAATTCCCTGCCCGTGAGAAAACAGATCTGGTCAGTTTTTTGATCTGTCCCCGATCCGATGGCTGAGAGAACATAATTTGGAAGTTAAGCTGCTACGGGTATGACCTAATTTGGAGGGGTAAAGGCAGGTTGCAACTTACCTTTGTCGTGGTCGTGGTATTTAAGGAAACCTACAGAGAAGTTTAAATGAAATATATTCGTTGCTGCATGAAATAACCACGTCGTTGGCGTTCTAAGAGTCTGGCTGAGCGAACCTAGGTTCAGACCAATTGTTTTCGAGGCATAAGGGTCACCAGTCTCCTGGTGTGCAGGTATCAAATTTTTTGGTTATACTGGAGCCACAGGAACCGGTAGCCTATACAGAGATCCGCTCATCTCTGTAGCCAGTTATTGGTGAGGTCCTTCTCGGCTGGGCTTAAGGTTAGTGTCTGCAGGGAAGGTGTGGTGCCGACCGAATGTGCTGGGGTTGGTTAGTCTCCAACTCCCAAGAAAGGGGTAGTTCATGGTCCTGATGTGCAACTTCATTGGCTAAATCAGTGACGACCGCTAGTCGCCGCATAGTATTTTACTCAGTGCTAAGACCACCATCAGGTTAGGGCCTCACGGCCAGGTACCGACGTTAATCTGTATTACGCATAATCATGTCATGTCGGGAAGCTTTAAAATTCACAAAACAAATTTTTTTACTTTATAAATTATTTATCGAAAATTCCGATTGGATTAAAATGACAATAATTTATTCAAATCTTAATACTTAAAGTTAATTTATTAAGTTCAGGTGCTGTTAGAAGAAAAGTGATAGTTGGAACCGGGTTTATTATGTTTAACTAAGAGCATCGTTAAGGATATTGCGGATAACAGCGAAACGAAACAAAATTACATTTAGCAGCTTGCTTGGGTCCGATTAAAGGGATCTATTTATGTTATCTGCGTGAAGAGAAGAACATGGAAATATAGGAAATAAAAGTGAGGGAGAAAGAGAGAGAGAGAGAAGACGATGTTAAGATAAAGAAGACTTAAGATGGTGAAGGGAGTAGTCGAGAAAAGAGGTGTTAGTTTAGTTGTATTTAAACAGAGATAATAGAACATCTAATACTTTTAACAAAAATGGAATTCTAGTTTAGTTACATTCTTAATACATCAATTAGACTTTTGTTACAACCGTTTGTGACGTTGATTCTCTCTTCACGGTAATAATAGATTAGAGAAAATGTGTGTCGTCGACTATTTCCCAGCAGAAAATAATTGACCGAAAGTAATAGATGGTAAAAAATTTGCAACAATTATATATTGAACGGTGTTGCCGTTGTAGTACTTTTGACACAAGATTAGAGTGAATTTTTTTTGTGTTTTAGATATTTGTTTAGCAGTTTATGAAATGTTTTGTGATTAATACTAATTTAATAATCAGGCGAAATTTTTAATAAATTGTTTTGTAAAAAGTTAAGGAATGTTGGTGGTTAAAAAAAAGTCAGGGGCAACGCATTTATCTGCGGACATTACATAACTACAAAAGTTTCGGTGATTTCTTTATTTTAGCTTCAGGCAGTTGATATAAACTTTCTATTACATGACCAGCAGCTGCAGTAGTCTATTTAGGCGCTACCCTCTCTGCCAGCAGATGTGTTTTATGACTTTCACAAATTAATCATTAAATATATTTAATTTTTTAAGGATATTTTATGTACGAAAATTTTTTAACTTCGTAGCACTATCGGGAACGATATTTTAAATATAGAATTTCTCGAAAAGCCTGAGGATCAATGATTTCTCTGTCATTATGCAACGAACAATATTGCTTCAAATTTTTCTAACTTCTTGTAAACTCGTTCTCATTTTTTCCTTCAAATGAGTGTTTGGTGTAAAAAGATTTTCGATCTTCTTTTTATTTTGTTTGTTGTATGAGGCTTTCATAGAAATAAAAAGTGTAATATCCTGAAAAAGTCATTCCATTTAGCTTCCTTTTTGCTCTTTTTCCTTTTTGTAATGAAATTTTTTTTCTGTAAACGTTTGATATTGTCAACATAAATGGAGGGATAATTTTATCAATTCTGCAACATTTTTGTTGCAAATGTGATACGAGCTCTCAATGACAGAGTATATTTTTGTGATAGACTAAAATGAAAAAAAAAGTTAATAAACGCCATTTCCTTGTTTACACAAGGACGTTTATATTTATTCATAAATTTGTGCAGTAAATGTACACAGAAATTTATTAAAATATGTTATCTGCACATAAACATGATGTAAATATTAAAAAATGTTTTTTACTTTTTCGCTTATTGAAATTTCACACAAATATTTTTCCTAAAACTTAATTTTTTCTACCGAAAATCCACAAATAATTGATGTGGCAAGAACCTCAGTATTTTGCATTGTTTCCTAATAGTCATCTCCTCGGCGGCATGTTTGTCTTGTTCGGCACGAATCGCCTGGATTTGAAAAGAAGTTTCAAGGTTTGACCAGCGGCCAACTTTTGGTACTATGGGATCCAGTAGCCCGCAGGGACCTAGACCTTTGTCTCGGCTGCAGTTTTTAAATAATCCCGAGAAAAACGATTGTGTCCTGAATGTTTCAAGGTCGCAGTGTGGATATAGTTAGTTTCCAGCTCTTGGGCAAGGAATAAGGGTTTTCCCAACCGTTCTTCAATTTTAATCCTAAACTCTTTCAGGTGTAAAGTCTTCGCTAGGTTCTCAATTAAATCGTATTCACACTACTGTATTTGTGCTATTGTGATCAAATTTGTAAACAATTTATTTGGAAGTACAGGGTGTTTTTTATAGACGTATAGAACTTCGAATTGAAATAAAACACAAGAAAATCGTTTTAATGTCCATCAATTTGGCTTTATTGGAAGGATAATTTTATGCCATTAATGTTTAAATATGATTTCGGGCATGTGGCCGCCGCGGCTGGCTCGAATAAAGTCAATTCTACAGGTCCAATTTTCAACCACTTTTTTGAGCATGTGGGGCCGTATGTTGGCAATAACGCCACGAATGTTGGCTTCCAAGTCCCCTAACGTTTCTGGTTTGTTGGCGTAGACGAGCGACTTCACATATCCCCAAAGAAAATAATCCAATGGTGTCAAATCGCACGATCTTGGTGGCCAATTGACAGGTCCATTCCGCGAAATTATGCGCTCATCGAATGTTTCCTTCAATAAATCGATTGTAACGTGCGCTGTGTGGCATGTAGCGCCGTCTTGTTGGAACCACAACTCATGCACATTCATGCCATCCAATTGGGGAACAAAATAGTCGGTTATCATGGCTCTATACCGGTCTCCATTAACGGTAACTGACTCTCCAGCATTATTTCGGAAGAAGTATGGCCCAATGACTCCACCAGCCCATAGAGCACACCAAACAGTCAGTTTTTGTGCATGTAATGGCGTTTTAAGGGTCTCATGTGGATTCCCTTCACTCCAAATGCGGCAATTTTGCTTGTTGACGTAGCCATTCAACCAAAAATGAGCCTCATCACTGAACAAAATTTTGCTATGAAAATCAGCATCGAGATCAATCTCATTTTCGGCCCATACACCAAAATCACGACGCATTGCATGGTCTCGCGGCTTTAATTCTTTCACAAGCTGGATCTTGTAAGGTCGCAAGCCAAGATCTTTGCGCAAAATCTTCCATAAAGTTGATGGACAAAGCTCTAATTGCTGTGCACGGTGGCGAATCGATTCATTCGGGTCCTCTTCAACACTTTGCTCTACAGCGGCAATTGTTTCTTCGGTGCGCACTGTTCGACGTCTCTGCGGATGCGTATTATCACATAGAGTAAACGTAGTGCGAAAACGATCCATGGTTAACCGAATTAATTGCTCTGATGGCCGATTATGTCGACCGTAAAATGGACGGAGCTTGCGGTAAACTTCGCGAACTGAACCATTATTTTCGAAATAAATTTGCACGATTTGCAAGCGTTGTTCTTTTGTCAACCTATTCATGATGAAATGGCAAACCAAACTAAATATTAATCACTTGACAGCTGACAAAATGGCCGCCAGTTAAAAAAGTGATGCCAACTTAAAGTTCTATACGTCTATTAGTTCTGCTTACGAACAGTGGTAATGGTAGACTTAAGTTTAGTACAAGATGTTTCTGGAGCTCCTGTGACTTTATTTATCCATCACCAAAGTGGTGGCTGCGGTTTGAACCGAAATTAAAGGCAAAGAAAGTAATTTCTGCCACTCTTTGCTACTGATATATTAATAGACGCGGGGTCACGAGGGCCATGGTTGAAGACCGTTTCGCAAGTACTCACATAGTGTCCCCGCGAACGACTGTAAACTAAGTTCTTTAGATAGAATAATGCCTAAAATTTCACATTTACTTGGCGACGTGCAAAGCAGGGATATAGGGTAGCCTGTGATTGGATCTTTAAAATGTAATGTTGCTACATCTCCATACTTTTATATGACGCTTTCTATGTGTTAGTAAAGATAATTTTAGAACTGCACTCGTAAATGGTTTTTGGTTTAAGGTTTTTTGTTTATTAATTCGCTTTTCTTTTAACACCATTTTACTACTCTATAAAAAATTTAGTTATGCCCGGTGTGCTTCGCTACCCTAACAGCAAAGTAACTTTTCTCTTTAAATGGCGGGTACCACGCCCACTGTCCTAATAAAGCCAGTATTTCTTTAAACTAAAAACAGCTAATTGTAAAAAATTTCAAGGTTCTATGTATTTTAGTTCTCTACAAAAACAAAGACAACTTTGCGCTTCGTATGAGAGGCGCCACGCCCACTTTTCCAAGCCAGCCAATATTTTGCTGGACTGTGCACATGAATAAGGGAGCTAATTGTACAAAATTTCAACGCTTTATTTAGTTTTGTAAGTGCACGATAATTAAATTTCGGTTTATGTGGTCAGTACCACGCCCACTCATCCAATCCAACCAGTTTTTTGCCTAATTGTGCACATTGAAAAGGGGAGTAAGTTATACAAAATTTTTACACTCTACTTATTACAGTTCCCTAGGTAAGCGATGGTAAATTGTCACTTTGCGTGGGAGGTGACACGACCACTTTTACAATTTAGAAAAAAATTCCCAGCTATTTAATTATTAATTTAATATCATACTTTAAGACACTATCTACTAGAGTTTCTAAGTCACGTGATAGTAACTTTTTAATTTTGTGCGAAAAGTTTCATGCCCACTGTTCCTATCCAGCCTATTTATTGCTAGGCCAATTTCTCTAAGAAGAAGGTCATGTTTTTTTTACTTTATATGGGAGGTACTATGTCTATTCTAATAAAATTTGTGTTTCGTCAAACTATGTGTGTTGACAATAAGGTATTACTGGTATAAAATTTCAAGGCACTACCTATTGGAGTTACCAAGTAACACGGTAGTAAACATGAACTTTGCATGGGAATTATCACGCCCATGTGAAATATTAAAACATAAGTCAACTATTTTATTAACCCCATATCTTATAACAAACTGAGAAATTTCTAGAAAGGTCGGGGCACTGGTTCAGCCAGCTATAGCTTTACCTGAAACAAACAAACAAACAATTAAACGAACATATATGTACATTTATAAATACAGGGTGTCTGCCCGAAAGGTATACTACTTTGTTTGTTTCCACTGCATCCTGGATGTATGCGATGTGGCACCGTCTTAGTGATACCACATGTTTCTCAAGCCCAAAGCATGCAGTTATCGCATTAAAAAGTTTTTAGTCATTTCACGATGTCGCTTCCCATTCACAGTTACGGTTACACCGGTTTCATTTTTAAAGAAGTGTTACCAGCACTAGGCCGATTATCAGTGTTACCAACACTAGGCAGATAATCAGTGTTACCAGCACTAAGCAGATTATCAGTGTTACCAGCAATAGGCCGATCATCAGTTTTACCAGCAGGTCATCAGTGTAACCAGCACTATGCAGATTATCAGTGTTGCCAGCACTATGCAGATTATCAGTGTTGCCAGCACTAGACAGATCATCAGTGTTACCAGCACTACGCAGAAAATCAGTGCTACCAAAACCGGCCATATCATCATTGTTACCAGCACAAGGCTGATCATCAGCGTTACCAACACTAGGAAGATCATTAGTGCTACCAGCACTAGGCCTACCATAAGTATAAAAGCCCTACGACGGCTGTACGCTTGTTTATTATAATTCACCGATATGAAGCCATCAGTTGTTTCTCGAGATTAGAGTGTTAGAGGGGAAAACTAGCAAATATTTGTAACTATTAGATATCAAATAAAAGAGTAAGGCTTACAACGTTGTCTAAACTCCACTGAGACTGCCCTAACCACCAGCGGAAAACGTTTCGTTACATTGGCGCCCGAGTAAGTTGCACATTTCAATGCTGATGAAGGATGTGGCGGTCCAGAAAATGCTGCATTTCATTTTGCTAGCGTCTAATTTTTCTGGTTTTCTTTGGAAAACATCCGCATACATTTGTAAATGTTTAGAAATTAAATTAAAAATGAACCAAAAGCCACAAAATAAGTCAATTTTCATCACTTTTTTTTTCTCTTTCAAAAAAATATATTTTGTTAAATTAATTTAATTGAAATTTCATTTTACTTTTAAAATCTTACTTGATTAAATTTTAACGTTTTTGTTTTTATTATTTTACGTGGCACTTTTTGAAAAAATAAAATGTTTGTGTTTTATGAACTTTTTCGCTATTGTGTGAAGGTTGCACCTGAAACCGAGTTTAACAATCTCGTAGAAGCATAATCCATTAAGCTCTTTTTGGATAAAAGCGTCTAGAAAAAGTGATGCATAACTTTTTTGTCAAAAGTCACCTTTCCTCTGGCAACATGAATTGTGACAATGAATTTTTTGTTGACAAAATGCACCTGGTGCAATAAATTCACAGCTGAACATAATCTATTCTAAATTGTTTTTACACAAAAAATTATGAAACAACAAACAAAAAAATTGAAGGAAGGTATTTATATGTGGAAATGTTAAACTTTATCTAAAAAAAAACAACTAAAAGTTATATATTCAGATGCGACCAATTTCAAATACCTTAAACCTTTGTAAGCCAATGTAATTTGTAAATAATAAAATACAAAAAGTGACTAAAGAAAACTAAAAATGAAAACTAACCCTAGAGTTAATGTCGACGTCGTTGACGGCGTCAAATGTCAAAGAAAAAGTTGAATCGTATGAAATTGTATGAGAGCAGTTAATCTCAACGCGTTGAAACGCCGTAAAAGTTCAATCTGTTTCAACTTTTTCGGCGTCGAAACGCCGTCAACGACGTCGACATTAACTCCAGGGTAAAAGAGAAGAGAAATTATTTATTGGTGTTTATTTCTGCAGGTTTTACTTTACCGGCGCATAATCCAGCAAAAACACTATTGTTAATATTTAAAAGGTTTTCAGTGAATTCTTAATAATTTTAAGTGAAATCTCGACAACTATTGCTGGAATTTATTTTGATGGTTTGAATTTTTCTTTATTTATTTTGTTTTGTGGAAATATTGATTTTAATTGAAATCTTTTTTTAATATCGTTTGTTTAATAACAAATTTTTTTTTTAATATTGACATCTCGTAATTTCCGGTAAGTTTCTATTTTTGTTTGTTTATAAAATCTTATTTTTAGTGGACTTAATTGAATTTATGTAATTGAATTTTATGAAGTTTGAGGTTTTTGAGTGAAGCTTAAAAAAAGTTTTGAAGTTTTGAAAATTTGGAGTTTGTTGAAAAGTTGAGTTTTTGACGGTTTTTGTATTATTGTCGATCTAAAGGGTTTATGAAATTGGATTTTCTTTACTAAATTCAAGCTTTGGGAAATTTTGGTGTTTTTTTAATATTTGGAATATTTTAAGAATTACAGATTTTAGACGAAACTAACCTAAAAATGAAAGATTTACTGCCGTATTCATTAATCTTTAAATAGATTTGAAATTTTTTAAAGAACAATTTTATATGAATGTTTTGTCATCGAAACACATTTAAAAGTTATTTTATTTTTGGTATGTCATTTTTGTTGTTTTGTGTAATTTTTTAAATATTTATTTCGTTTTTTTATTAGCATTTTTTTAATTTTAAGTGTTTCTACATATTTTTCTAATAATTTTTTTTTTTGTAAACTGAATATTCTTCGAAAAATTGTGTTTTTTTCAAAATTACATTTTTCCGATTTAATTTTTATTTTTGGTAATTTCTGCGATTTTTAAACAGATTTTCAGGTTTTTTGCAGATTATTGATATTATCTTTGATTTATATTTTGATTTTATTTTTTTTTTTCTAAATAGATAATGTTTTAATATTAAAATTACGAATGTTTTGGGAATTTCGCCAAAAATGACTTTTTTTGTCGAAATTCGTCAAATTGGCAATTTTTTAATTGCTTTAATTTTTTGGTTGTTTTTAAATATTTTATGAAATACAGATTTTAGACGAATTTGACTTTGATTGTATAATTGAAAACTTAGTTTTTTTGTGAAAATTTTCTGTTTTTAGAGAATTTTTTTTCTATAGTTTTAAAGATTTTATTAAAAATGTATATTTTTTGTGAAAGAAAGGTTTTTTTTGATAAATTTTAATTTTTTTATAAAATTATATATTTGTGACGATATTTATTTTTTGTCATTCGTGCGATTTTTTTTTTACCAAATGTGCAGTTTCTTGCTTATTTGCGTTTTTATTATCTGTGAACTTTGTGACGTGTATTATGCACATATTTAGTTTGTGTATTTTTTAATCGCCATTTTTTTAGTCGATCTGACCTCGCTTTACCTTTCTTTTGTATGTATACTAATTACTTAAAATTCTCAATCAGTTATTGTTTTTGAAAAAGTATGCCATTCAAACTAGACAGGAATCTTCCATAATCGATTTCGTGTGTGTGTGAAGAGTGTTTAGTAGACATGTGCCCGGTCGTTCGTTTCAGTGACCGGTCTTTTTCGGTCAAATATCAAAGACTGATTCGTTCGTTCAATTCATTCAATCGGTGAATTTGAATGAAAGGAGCCGGTTAAATATCTGGCTCATTTCGTTCAATTAAGTCATCCGTTTAATTTAACCCGTACACTATTCAACGAAAAGACCGGATTTAAATGACCGGATCATTCCGTTCACTTGATTGATTCGGTCAATTTAACCCGTTCGTTCGCGAACGACACAGCTCTAGTGTTTAGTGTGTTTTAGGTATTTTATAGCTTACTGCCATCCCTAAATTAGCGCATAAAGCGCAAGATATCTGTCAAAATTTCTCATGTACATACAAATGTTTGAAGCGTCAACGCTTAGCAATTGGAAAATCCAATTTTGACAGTGCGTTAAGAAGTGAAGTTGGCTGCTTGTTGGTTTGTTTTGTTTTGTTATTGTTGAAAAGTAATGACAATTTAGTTATTTCCAAAGCAATCTAGCGTTTTATCTATTCTTTATGCTTACACAGCGGGTTTTTTAAAATAAAACCAGTTAACATTACTGTTACAGATACAAAGTTGACGCTCTTATTTAGGGATGACATTCCAGGGCAAAAGCTATAAATTACATTGCTTTGCGTCTTACGCGCTAATTTACGAATGGCAGTTAAACTGACTGTTTAGGTAACAGCGGTTTCTGCTGACTTTTTGTCGCAGCGGTTTCGGCTGTCTGTTTTCCACAGCGGCTTCGGCTGACTGTTATTTTTAGTTAAATTAGCCTTGTAAGTATTTTTGCAAATATTGTAATATATTTTATAAGCCTTTGGAGATTATAAAGAGGATTAACACCGGCTACTACTTCGACTGAGTTTAGTACACCAAGAGAGCAAAATTATTTAACGTATTAATCCGAGCATTTCCTGCTAAATTCAGTGTTATCAATGCTGCTGTCCGTATTAAGCGGATTTAATTAATCTTAATTTTTTTTAATTGTTTCTGCGATTTTTTTAAAGTTTCGTTTTCTGTTTTATTTATTTTATAAATTTAATAACTTCAGAATATAAGATGAAACTTGTTTTTTTAGCAGAATTTTAATTATTTTAAGATTTAAATTTTTTAAGGATTTTTAAGGAATTTCGCGAAAATATGACCTTTTTGTAGAACCCTAGCGTATTTTTTGTTGTTACTTGCGACTTGTTAGTAATTTCTTATGAATGTTCGCGTTTCGCAGCAATTAAGTCAGAAATAACAACATCATTAAAACAAAAAACGCACAGTGGGGGACTTAGTCAAAATAATGGAAACAAAATTGTAGTTTCTGAACAGCTAACTAAATTGTATTGATATTCCACTGGTATATAAAAAAAGCTTAGTAAACAAATTACGATTTATGTGTCGCCACTACGGCGCTAATGGACTTCTTTTCTAAACTCAAGTTCGGAGCTCCATCGGATTTGATAATACTGGCAAATCAATGTTTGCTGCTAGGAACCTGGCAAGCAGAAGAAAAGTTATGAACCCAATTTTAAAATCCTAATTATAGTTCCTCTACCCTAATCCAATTTCATTTAAGCCTCAAGCAAACAATTAACAATTTTGACAACATTTAAATTGTGATGTAAAATTATTTTTCTCTATTATTTAATTGTTGCTACATTTAACTCTTGTCTTAAACGTTCTCTCTCCACTCTGCTTAACATTTAATGCTGGCATTTTTTCAAACCTTTTTTTTTTTTTGTTATTTCTCTTGTTATTTGAAATTGCCTGGCAAAATTTTTTTCCTCGTTTTCAAGTATTTAATGCTTCATTTAACAATGAAATACAATACCAGGAATCATGTGTTGTTGTAGTCCTTGTTGTTAGGTACACATAAAGCTGTTGCACTTACATTGTAAAAGAAGTTAAGTGAGTCAGTAATAATTCCTTGTACACTTGTGTACCATTTTTTTTTTTTAGTTTGATGAACATAAATTGTTCCAAACTCTTGAATGTGAAATGGAAGAATTTGAAGAATCCTTTAACATAAAAATGAAAACGAGGGACTAAACATGTTTTGTTAAATCCTTTAAATAGTTTAAATACGAAAATGATTGTAATTAAGAAATACTGCTAAAACAAGCAATTTCAAATATGTTTGGAAGGGGCAGGGGTTCGATTCAAAAAGTAAAATTGAAGAAAATATTCCTTTGATTGAGCTTCGAAATTTCTCTTTCTCTGGATCACCGCATTAATTGTGGAATATGTTGTTATTCGAATAACCTTCGAGGATTTTGAAGGTCCAAAATCGGAAACTTTTCACAGATTTTGGAAATATGGACGAAGAGTGAAACTGCACTACCTTAAAGGCAATTGCCAGAATCATTTTTTCAAATCAACTAAACGTCTAATTTTGTTTTTAATAAGTCGATCGCTTCGGACGTCATATGACACGGGGCAACATTCAGTTGAAGCTACATCTTGTTGGATTAATTTCAGCCATAATTTCAAACAATGAATTTTTGATCAAGAAGCGATAATGATCTTTAGCTTAATTTTTAAAGAAACAAGGTCTGATTATGCCACCAGCGTTGAAAACAAACCAAACGGTGCATCTGTCTGGATATTATGGCGTCTGTATGATCTGTTATGGATTGGTTTCCATTTATTTATGGCAATTCTGTTTACTAAGACACCCTTTTAGCCAATAATGGGCTTAATCCATGAACATGATTTTGCCATAAAATATCGGATCAGTTTTTAAGTGCTATAGAGCTCAAATGGCAAAAGAACGACACATTTGATGGTCTCATGGTCTTAGTTGTAAAAACAACTAGGTAGATCTAAGTTCTTTATGAAAAATTTTGCACCTAGTGGACGAACTTGGATCCAATTCTTGCGAATGAATACGAATCGATAAATTTGGTTTCTCTTCCACACTCTCGTTTACAGCGGCGATATTCTCTTTGGTACGCTACATGTTGGTCCTATTGAATGATTAAGAGAGTAGGTGGTATGAAATCCATTTACAGTCCGCAGATAGTTTCAGATGGACGCCTATGAAACTCCTAATTTCGCAAAATAAGCTGAGTAAAGTAGTGACTGATTTCCAAGGTAAATCTGCGCAATCTATTCATGATGATTTGCCAGAGTATACTGATTATAAACGTCAAAAAGTGAGCGCGGTATGACAGTTTCTTTCACAGTTAATCCTTTCGAAAGTTCTAACACGTTGCCCAGGTGTTAATAATTCCTTAAAAGCCTTTACTTTCGTTTCCATTGGCTGGTGTTCACTTTAATTAATTACTATCTGTAGTCCAGCCAGTTCTGGATATTTATATACAGTTTGGACTTCTATCCTAAACTCGAAGAGTCACAACCAAAGACCATTATTTTCTCGATTTTACTCTTGAACAAATGGCACCTAAAGTGGTAAACCTGGGTCTTGTCGCCTGTGCATTTATCAGCTCAAGGTAATTGTAGGACAGATGGTATTTAAAGTGTTAAAGCTGAGTCTTGATATTTGCCCAGTGATTAGCTCAAGGTAATTGAAATTCATATGACTTAAAATTTATATGAGTATCAGCTTAATAAATTAAGGTTCTGCTAGAAGTAAATATTATTTTTATTCTATAGTTTGGTTAGATCAAAGATTTTGAGAATCGTCACTCCTCAACCTGCTTGTTGAAGCTTCTATTTCCAGAGTAGTCACCTCACGCCTTATTCTGAAGTAACTTTACAAATTTATCTCACTGCTTTTTTTTGGTAGGCTTTCTTCATCACTTCGTTCTTGGTTGTCTCCTATCGTTTTTTTAGCGGTTGGGCTAAGTTTAAGTTTTTAGATCTTTGTGGTTTTTGCAAGTCTTTACCTTACGCTTGGTTTGATTCTATCTTGGCTATGAGAGACATCTTCTTTTGTAGCTATTCTACTTTATTTCCTATCTGATATTAGCTTCTTCTGACCTCAACTCCAAGTCATCGAACCTCTTGACACTTAATGCAGTTTTAATGCTGCTTCACTTAAGGAAAGTCATTTCGGCAATTTCGTGGAAAAAGCAATAGAAGGAGTTCTTTTAAGGCCGACGGCACTAACGATGGAGCTAACTATTGAACGAATTGTAATACGGTTTACACGCTGGTGACCTTATTTCTTCAAAAATAAAGACGGTGCTCGAGTTACGGTCGATGGAAATCATTACCGCAGCATGATCACTGATTTTTTTTTGGAAATATGGATAGCATAGATCATTTTGCATTTTGGCTTCTTGGTTTTATCGGGATGACATTACATCCTTTACGGTTATCGCAACCATTAAAATCAGAAACTGATGATAAGTTGATTTTAAGAAATGGATCTGTCAGTTGGCCTTCAAAGTCATGCAATTTGATAACTGCCAATTATTTACTGTGAGACTACTTCGGGTAAAAAGAGTGATTCACGCTGCATCTGTAAGATACATAGGACACCAATAAAATTTCTCTATGTGGAACGTCTAGTAACAATTGTCTGCAGGTCCAGTAAACTTTCGACAGTTGATGTCAGAGTAGAGCGTCTCCAGAGGTTTTTCAAATGCCTTCTAAGTCTACTGCCTTGTGGGTTGTAAACAAGGGCCCTATATTGAATTTTCTTCTGCGAATCTCAAAGTTGATGTTGGAGAAATCGATTCTGATGTTTAACTCGGCGTTACTGATAGTGTTTGGCCAGAAGATCCTAAGAATGTGACGGAGACAATGGTGGACGAATACTTGTTGTCGGTTTTTAATGACATTACATATAAGCCAGGTCTCGAAGTCATGTAACAGTACTGCTAATATACAGCATCGGAAAATGCGAATCTTTGTTTTCAAACTGTAATGATTTGTTGCCAAGCTTTGTTGAGTTGTATGAAAGAGCCAAGGGCTTTGCTTATTCTTGATTCGACATCTCTGCGAGCGCCACAATCGTCTGTGATACTCCCCAGATATGAAAATTCTTTCACACACGTTCAATTGGTTGATCGTTTAGTATTATAGGCAGGATCAGAATCATTGTTTATTCGTATTTCTTTGGTTTTGGCGGTGTAGATTAAGAGGCCAACTTTCGTAGATTCGTGAGCCAGATCATCGATTTTTTGTTGCATATACCGTTGACGGTGCAATAACTCACACTTGTCGTCTGCATATTCTAATGACGCGAACCTTTGATTGGGTCTTAAAAGGTCCCAAGCTATTTATTGTGGCTTGTTGTTGGTAGCGCGCTTGACCACTGCATACATAATCACAAGGAAGTTCAAAGGAGTTTATGGGTAAGCTCCGACCCTTTAGCAAAGGGTAGACTCATGGTCCTACCGTCTGGTAAGGGCTTCGCGCCAGGTACAGACGTTAATCTAATCACTTATCCTGTTCAATGATGATTCGTAATGAATTTATTTGATCGATACAGGATCTTCCTTTTTCAAAGCTTGTAGAATATCCAGAATGTTCTTCGTGAAGAACAACCTCAGGGGTCTTATGTACAAAGTAATTTTCATGACATCTGTAGCAGTGAATATGAAACGTACGTGGTTTTTTATTTTTCAAGAAGGAGTCTTAGTTTTAAATTAATTTTGAATAATTGAAGTCCTGAATTTTACTCTTTACTTTTCAATTCTTCTTTAGAATTTAATAAATTTTTTTTTTTTTGTAAAACAATTCTATAACTGTCACGTAAATAATGTAATATAACAGTATCAATAATATCTTAATTTACTGCATTTCGCAACGTCCCCAACATTTTATTCATTTTCTTAATTTTTATATTTTTTACGACTGTCTATTGATAATTAAATCCATTAAAACCAGCTGCTGTCTTTGCGCTTTTGCCAAAGATTTTCCATGAATATAAACATTTTCCCAAATTAGAAAAACAACAAAAAGACTTCATATAAATAGCAGCATATGAAAAGTATTTCACATACCAACTCTAAAAAAATTCCTATGGCTTGCAACCATGCAGGCAGGAGAAATACATATGTATTTTCGCACAAAAGACAACAATCTAAACATATATTTTTTTGAAACCCAACAGAAATTTTAACCAAAGTTAACTTCATAAAAGCAAAAAAATCCACATTTTACCAAGTTACTTTTAAGTTTTTTTCCAAATGGTATCTCTTATTTTATGTCAACGTTCAAGTGTAACTTCAAATGAGCAGGAGAGAGGTTGATAAACAATTCCAATATTCGCCTGACTAAAAAAAAGTGTTCAATTTTCAATAGTTTTTTTTTCTACTGCTGAATATATATTCGTTATCATTTCTAATTTTTTGCATGTGCATGCAACTTTATCTTAAATAGTATTTTGACAGCATATTCATCCTGTTTTTTTCGTATTTTTTTTTTTTTGTGTTGTGGAGAATAATCAAACATATTGTATCGAAAGTGTGATTTAAAAATCGTTCATTTGCAAACTACAGTTAACATTTGTTTCCAATAGCTGTAGTTACCAGATGAAATCGTCAAATTATAAAATCGTTAAAAAGTAAAATCGTCAACAACAAACATTAACCAAATAAATGACAAATAATTGATGTGGTATTGCATTTTACGTAAAAAAGAAGACAACACTAAAACAAAACTTTAATATTTTGAATTCCAGCTTAACTAACGCACAGTGGCGTATTTGGTAAAATAGTACAGGTATTTGTGGTCGCTTAGAAAGATAGCGACGCAATGTTATAAAGTATCTCATCCAGGGTGTATGAAAAATTAAAAACGTTGCCATATTCCTGTTTTTCCTCTGACTAAAAATTCTGACGATGGTAGCGTTGTCTTTTATAATTTGGGAGATATTTATCCGGATTTTATAACGAAAAATTTTTATTATACCGTTCACCGCAAAAAGTGTAGAAGGGTATATTTAAGTTTATCATTCCGTTTGTAATTTCTACAATATCCATTTTCGATCCCTTAAAGTATAGATATTCAGACTTCTTATGCATAGGAAAGTCGATTGAGCGATGTCCGTTCGTGCTAGTGTTGAAATCAAGCTTGCCACGTTACCATATCAACTAGAGAAAATTTAAATACGCCAAGCGATCACACATAGTTTTGAAAGATCTGCTATTGAAAGGCAGCAAGATTGATCCATGTCCTTCGAGGCAGCAGGCAAATCACCACGCCTGCCTCTGATTTTTCCATATCATTTGAAACAATGAAGTAACTCCAATCAAGAAAAATGAATATATAGGGCGATAAAGAATTAATTAATTTTACGAGTTACGGGGCTCCGAAATTTTCAAATTATTTTAAATATCAATATGGGGATCATTTAAAAGCTTTTAACGGGATATTTCAGGAAATACAAAATATTTTAATAAATGATTAACCCATTAAGAGCCGATGACATTTTTTTGCTTAACTAGATTTACATACATTACGTGATACAAATTAACGTCAGTAGCTGCCATTGATGGCCTAACCTGACGGTGGTCTTACCACTGAGTGAAATACAAAGCATCGACTAGCGCCCTCCATCGGACGTAGCCAACAGAGTTGCAATTTCAAGAACATGGCTTGCAGCACCATGAAGGGGAAGTCTTGCTTGATGGTTGAAAAATATCCAACCCCGTTTGTTGAGAGTGCAACAGCACACTTTCGTCTATTTCGCGCCTGTCCCGCAGATAAAGACTTTTAACCAACAGCCACCACGTGTACCCCGAAGGGACCTCACCAACAACCGGCTACAGAGATGGGCGGCTCTCTATATGGGCTACTGGTTCCCGTGGTACCAGTTTATTTAGGACACTGGTGCATCCTTCGACAGTTTAGAACTTTCTATCTAGATTCAGTGCCTGCACACCGGAGGACTGATTCCCCCTATACTACGAAGATACCAGTGTCAAAGTCTATGTTACCTCAGCCAGACTCGAAGTATGCCCGGTACAAAAAACTTCCGATTATTCTATTTTTTTTTCTTTTTTGGATAGTTAACAAATTTTTAAGTACTCAGGGGAAAATCCCGTAAAATATATTTTGGAGCTCAAAAGTTATGTGAATATGAATTTAAAAATCGATTTTTGTAGTTTTTTGGCGAAAATGTTGCGTCTTTTGTCTGTATGTTTCTCAAAAAGTTGTAACCAGACGAATAAATTGTTTAGACCGCTTTGCAAGTTATTTTTGTACAAAATATGACAATAAAAATATTAATTAAAACTTTTTATTAATTTTCCACCTGTAATAGCCTTCCTATATCGACTATTTATTATTATAATTTTTTTAATCAGTTTTTAACCAGATTTTCTATCATAAATTAAACGGAATCAAAAGGCTAACTTCTGGTTTGTATGCTCAATAATTTCTTTTCCTACGTTGCAATTTACATTCCACCTTTCTTTTATGACAATACAGAAAAAATCTGAAAAATCCCATTTTTGGACATTTTTAAAGTTTTCCTGGGAATTGTGCTGTGTACAGTCATCAATCTTAATATTTTTTCTTTTATGGTAAATACAGCAAAAAAATAATAATAATTCCCATTTCGGAAATTTTTAAATCTTTTCTAGGAATTGTAGGATGTAACTGAGGGGGTCAATCTTAATATTTTTTTAATTTGTGTATTAACTGTACCAATTGCAATAAAAATTTATTACATAATAGTAAACGTAATACATGATAATGAACAAATTTTATAGCATTAAAAATAAATTTAATTTTCCTGATTTTGCAAAGAGTCTACTACAATATTTAAATTTCAAATGAATGCATAATTTCCTAAACATTAAAGCTTGTATTAAACTATATATATATATATTAATTAAAGCCAAATTAACTTACTAATTTGTTTAAATATTTAACATAAAATTTTTAATTTATAAATGATTTTCTAATTCTTTAATCTGAATGCAAATTATTATAAAAATAACAAGTAAAACAGAAACCATTATCTTTTTTTTTTAATAAAAATAAACATTAAAAAGCAATCAACATGATAAGTGTCACTCAGATTTTTGCTCATTACGTAAAACTAAAATCGTCAAAATTACGATAAATTCCCCAATCTGGCAACCCAGTTTAACCTGCAGTTTATATTTAGAATTTTTTATATATCAAATACAGACATCGTCATCATCCTCAGTACTTCACACAAACAAAAGATTGTTTGGTTTTCAGGAATAAAGTACAGGATATTGTAACAGTATGTGAATTTACCACAGGACTTTCTACACGTATAGTTTCCTTTATTTACCCGATTTACATGTTTAATCAAAACCTCAATACTGGTTACAAAATAACACGTATGCAGTAGAGACAATTTTAGGAATTATAAATGTCATTGACAATAATTTTATATGAAAAAAAAAAAGTTAAAGCAAATATTTGCAGAAAATTACAAAACTAAAATTACGCTTTAAAATATTGAAAATGAAGCTGTGTATTAGAATTTGAAATTTATTGCAATAAATTATTGTTTATAAAATTCCTTAAATTATGTTTTAAGGATTTTCATCACATAAATGCAAAAATGGCGGCAACTTTAAGTTCTTATTAATATTTCTAATGTAACTTTAAACCCATAGATTTTCTGAAAAATCGCCAAATATGGGAATAACAAATAGATATTACGCTGTCGCATTTTTTAAAAAGCAATTCGCTTTCAACACAAATCCTGAAATTTAATATGAATACTTTCGCCCCCTTGCGTGAGGGACTCTTAAGATGAGTCAAGGTGTCCAATTAAGATTGATTTTTTAATCTCCTGAGATTCGGGATTGTATAACCCCTTCTTTCTGAACTTCTGGAGTTTCGAGAGGTTTTTAGTTATTTCTGAGGGCCTTGATACAGCTAAATAATGTGTTCTTACTGCCATTTTATTTACAGAAAACAAGTAGAAAAGTTTAGATTGACATTCTGATAGTTTAAAAAAAAAAATTTGCTCACATTATTTTCCGGAGGGTTTTTAGAGTCACTTTTATTTATATAAAAAGGGCCCAAGTGGAATAGCCTTGATACTTCTTAGAAATGGGAAATGCTTAAAAAATGACATTAAGCTTAAAATTTTAACAGAAACGTTTGTCAAACTAAGCTGGATATTTGGCCCAACAGTATTGTCATCCTTAAAAGAAAATTTCGGATTATTTTGAACCGAATTCAAAAAAGGAGAAGGTTATGAATCTGCATTTTTTTGTAATTCGGAATTTTTGTTTCAGTTAAAGGGTGATGCTTGCAGATGAATTCCATTTTAAAATAAAGTTTGAAGTTAACAAAAAAAAAAAAATAAAGGGTGCCCCGATACAACTTTCATGATTTATATGTCTATTGAACCCTATGGGTGTCTGCCATAAAAAATTTCAATAAAGTTGGTATCACTATAGATCCGAATAACAGAAAGTAATAAAAACTAAATTTAAAAATTAAAGGGTGTCCCCATAGGTGACGTAACTTTACTTAAATGACCTTATGTTTTGAACCGTTGCAGTCGAGACTTAAAAATTACATAGAATTTGTACTTTTGTGTCTGCTATAACAAAAAGTTCGAAATTGAAAAATACAGGGTGTCCACATAGGTGTTGTTATTTTCTGTATAAAGCTTTATTTTTTAAAGCGTTATAGACACAGACATGTAAACATGTATCTATTACTAAGTGCTGTATAACAACAATAAAAAATTCAAAATTGGAAATTAAAGGGTATGCCCGTAGGTGTTATTATTTTATGTATATAGATGCTATTTTTTAATCGATACAGACAGACCCATGAAATTTAGGTAAAGTTAGTAATGCTATGTCCTCAATTATAAGTATAAAAAAATTCTAAAGGGTGTCCCCGTAGTTGAGGTAATTTAATTTATCTGGCCGAAATAATTCAAGCGTTAAACCGTCTGACGCTTACTTTTAAATTGCACAGAATATGTATTTTTATAGCCGATATAGCAAGAAGTTTAAATATTTAAAATTATAAATTAAAGGGTGGCTCCATAGTTAAGACAATTTAATGTATATGGAATTATTTTTGAACCATTGTAAATAGAAAATTAAAAATTAAAGTGTGTATTTTCAGTCTCTATTTCATATTTAGAAGTCAGAAGGTTAGCCGTGTGTCTATTTTGAAGTCGCTTTTTTTCGGTTCAAGAACTATAATTGATGTGTTAGGTCCATATTTCGAGAAGCAAAATTTTTTCATTATTTTTCAAATAACAAAAAAAATGTAAAATATTAAAAATTTTTTTCAATCCTGAAAATAAAAATATCTTCGGAATCTATATTTATTAATTCCGAAACATTACGAAATTACGAGATTTCCAATTTGGCGTTGCTAGATGTAACACTCAATGAAAATGTAAAATAAAAATAAGCCTAAAATCCTCATCCTTCCTTAACACCAGGTGCATTAGAAAAAAAAAAAAGATTTTTATAGATAAAAAAACCATCAATCACTTTTAGACATCAAATTAAGGCCTAAATATGTTGTAACTTAAATATAAATTTTTATTTATGTACATATATATAAATACTTATATGTATGTGTGTGTGTTTTTAAATGTCCATTTCACTTATTTCATGCCAGTCATTTTTAGAAAACAACAAAAATAAAAATGAAATACCGTGCAAATCATTTTCCTTTCAAAATATTTATAACTAAATAAAATATCGTAATTTACTTAAAAGACATGTGACATTATTGTCTTCAAATGACATATGAAAATGTCTTAAATGACATTAGTTTGACACATTTAAAAAAAAGCTTTTAAAACGAATAAGGATGAAAAAGGATGTTAAATTTGTTCACATGTGGAATAAAAGAAATTGTTAAAATCTTTTGACATTAACAGTCAAACGGAGATTATTTTTTTTTAATACTTAATGTGCAAAATAGATAGCAAATATATGTATATACATACATACAATTCTTAGATTGCACAGTGGGGTTGTTTTTCGAAAAATAAATAATAATGAATCTGGTCCTGTTAAACTGTTAACTGAATTTATCTGAAACTTGGAAGGAGTCAGGCTATCTAAACCGTATCTCAATAGCCTCATAGCTTCAACACGAACGAAGCTGCAGATGGCCAAAATTGGCCATATCGGTAAAATAAATTTGTTGACTTCTTAAAAGTAAATTTCTAAAACGTCGTTCCTGGTTTCTAGAACGTTAATAGAAAGAAGATGTATTACTATAGCCGCTATAACAACAAATATTAAAAATTAAAGGGGGTTTCGAAAGTGACATGATATCTATGAAAGTATTGTTTTTTCAAATGTAATAGGCAGATACGTAAAATTGGCACGATGTCGGTAAAAATATATGCGCTATAGCAACAAGTAGAAAAAATAAAAATTTTAATGAAAAGGTTACCCAATTTTGACGTTATTATCGCTTATATGGCTTAAGTTTTTTCAACCATAGCACAGTGGATTCCCCTATAGGAAAATATATATATATATATATATATTTTTTTTTTCTAAGCCTTATTTCACTAAACTTATTGATATTGATTGAATCTAATAAATTTTGTTGTTTTTTTGTTTTGTTGCGAGATTTAATGTTTTCATCCTTTGAAAGTGGAGATATGTTTATATTCCATATATATATTGTGTTTTCATAGTCATAAAAAAACTTAAGTTTATTTAAAAAGTTATTCGCGGTATTGTGGTAGAAGTTTTTAAAATCTCTACAAACATTTAATTTTAACCTATTTTTTATCAAATAAAATAACAAAAGCTGCAAAAATATAAGCACATTAAAAAATCCCTGAAGAATACTTTTGTTTACCTTTTCAAAACACACGCATACTTTGAGTTATTTGACCCTCATCAGCCAAAAACTTCTTGTACATCCAATTGAAGATTTTTTATTTTTTTAAATTAAAAAAAAAAAAACATTGTGCTTGCGGGTTTTTGCATATTTTTGCATGTGGATGTGACTTACATAGTCATCAGACGAAAAATTATACTAAAACAAATTTTATTATACCCTTCACAACAAAAAGGGTAAAAAGGCGATATCTAAGTTTGTCATTCAATGTGTTATTTCTACAATATCCATTTCCGACCCCATAAAGTACTTATATATATTTTGACTTCTTATGCGTAGCGAGGTCGATTGAGCGATGTCCGTCTGTCCGTTCGTATTAGTGTTTTGCTATGCAAACTTGATTTCACAAAAAAAAAAAAAAAATATATGTCAACGGATCAAATATAGTGTCGAAAGAGGTGCTATTGAAAATCAGCATGACCGCTCCATGCCCTTCGAGGCAGCAGGCAAAACACCATGCCTACCTCTATTTTTTTCATTTCATCTGGAACTCCATTAAAAAAAACATGGAGCGACAGAGAATTAAAAAACAAGAAAAAAACAACAAGTGAACAAATTGGCGCTCGCTCATAATTTCCGAATTACGGGCCTCTGAAATTTAAAATTTTTTTAAAATATCAATATGGGTATCATTTTAAAGCGTTTGAACAAATCCAATTGATCAGACATAGTGTCGAAAGAGGTACGTTTAGACATCAACATTATCGGTCCATGTCCTTCGAGGCAGCGGGCAAAACACCACGCCTACCTAAACTCTTCATATCATTTGAAACAATGAAGTAACTCCAATCAAAAAAATAAATACAAAGGGCGGTAGAGAATTAAAAATAAGAACAAAACGTCATGTAAAAAAATTGACGATAGTCCATATCTTCCGAGTTACGGGCCTCTGAAATTTTCAAAATTTTTCAAAATATTAATATGGGTATCATTTTAAAGCTTTTGAACAGATCTTTAAGGAAATACTGGGATTTAAAAAAAAAAATTCTTAACCCATTAAGAGCCGATGCACTTTTATGTAAAATTTTATATATGTATATATACCAAAATTTTTTTATTTTTAATCTCTCTCACCCAAATATTTGCTCTTTTGATTGGAGTTACTTCACTAAACTAGATTTACTTAGAGCATGAAGGTTATATAAGATTTGGCATAGCCGAATATAGCATTCTTACTTATTTTAAATTCATATCCATTTATTTCTTGAGCCCGAAACTTTCCAATAAAGAAAACAAGCACATAGTTAGTCATATTGCATTATATATTTTTGTACACCCTTTTCATTTAATTTTTTCGGTGTATATTTCGAATGAATTAAAATGAAATAAAAAGTTACGTATTAAATTTTCATATTGAAACACTTTATTTCAAAAATTCTTAAAACTATTTTATAAGCTAATTAAACCTTCAAAGATCAATTGGCTACGGGGGCTAACATGTTTTCTTAAAAATTTTATAACTTTTACTTCTTCGGGACTTCTATCAGCCAAAAAAATTTAAGGGCCCTACACGCAAAGAAAAAACATGGTTAAGGTAACCATAATCCAAAAGCAACTTATTATGGTTGTGAAAAAAAACATAGTATTATTATATTTGTCTGACTGATCTTGCAACCATATTGTTGTCGACCGTAACAATAACATGGTAAAAAATAAAAATAAATAAAAATAATACTATGATTAAAAAAAATATATTATGGCTAAATATATTATAAAACTTTGGTCGTGATTCAAAATTTTTTTTTTTTACTTAAACCAACCGTGTTGTATTTTTTATAGACAGTAACCATATAATGGTTAAATGTTAACCAAAAAATGTTTACCATGACTGAAGTATTGTTGAAAACAACCATTATTTGTTCTCTGCGACTATACAATGTTACAAGGATCATAATATAGTTATTGCGACCATATTACAACCACGAAATAAAGGGTGTCCTAATAATATTGTGATTTTCACATGCATAGAACCGTAATAGACTAAAGCTATAAATTTACGAAGGGCTTGTATTGCTAAGTCGCTATTAAAACAATTATAAAATACTCACCCTTATTCTAGTTGTCGGCGTCGTCGTCGTTGTCGTTTCAGTATAAATGTCACATCGTATCAATGTCAGCGTCAATTCAATAAAAATTTTGCATTCTATAACATTCCTGTGACGGCGTCGACGGTTTATTGATTTCAATGAAATGAAAATACACATCCCCAAGTTTTTTTTTGTTAAATTTTATTTGTGTTTGATACCTTTATGGTTAAATGTTTCCAATAACGGAAGAAAATTTTGATTTAATTGATGATGACAGCTTGAAAAAAACAAAAACTTGTGTTGGAAAAAAAACTTCTAAGGCAGAATTGCAATATTTGTAATTAGCCGTATCGCAAGTATGTACATAGTTTAGCCTGTCCCTGGCTGTGCTTTCAACACAAATTCGATTTCAGCAAGTTCCATGTTATTAGAATCCTTTCCCATGTCAACCTTTTAAACTCCTTGAACTGCTGCTTTATGATTCAAATGCTTCTGGATGTTAAGAAGGTTTGCCACAGCTTCTTCCAGCGGACTGAGCGAAAATTGTTAAAACATTTTGCCAGCAGTGGCTTTATTATTATTATTCCGCTTTATTCTCAACCATCTTTATTTCACTTTTAATTTCGCCATACCTTAAAAGCAATTTTAACAAACATTTTATAAATCCCTATTCAATCCTTTATTTTGTTACCTTTTGCCGTTCATCCGCTAATCTTAATTTTTAATGTTATGTTTAGTTTTAATCGCTTCCAGACGTTATGCAAAAAGGCGTCGACAAACAACAGAGTCACGTCAATGCAGTATCGTCGTCACATTTGTTATAAAATACAAAAAATCTTTGAGTAGTAATCGATAAGTGTCAATAACGACAAGTAGAATAACAATTCGAATGCGTCGACACATACCAACATTGATATGTGACGACGCCGACAACTAGAATAAGGCTGATTAAAATTAAAGGGTGTCCTAATAGTAACATGATTTTCACAAGGCTTTGTTTTAATTTTACCCAAAGTATATATTATTATGTCCACTGTAAGAAATTTAAAAAATAAAATTAAAGGGTGGCCCAAACATAGTACGGAATCCTTCGTGTATAAGTTAAATTTGTAGTTGGCGGATTTTTTATATTTATTATTTTTTTTCCTTAAAGACGTTTCAAGTTTTGAATAAATCTAATTAGCAGTTTAGAAGTTCCAGATATATTACCATTTATTTTAAAGTGTCACTATGAGCCGCCTGCAGACAATATTAAACGAAGAGTAGACAATATTTAATATCCGCCCTTGTTTTAAAACGGGCATGAATAAACAAATTTATTATTTTCTCTTTTCGCTGATAGATTAACTGTTTAAAATATTCTCAGAAAAGCTCAAAATAATACATTTTCCATATTGAAGTTAAAAATACATTAAAGAAAAAAAAAAATAAAATTTTAATCGATTAAAAAATGTTCCTATTTAAACTTGTTTATCCTTCTATCAGCTGTACCACACTTATTTATATTCATTTACGTTTGATAAAATTTCTTTATTATGCGACATAAAAAACGATTTTTTTCCATTAAAATCTTCACATCATATCATATTTGTAATTTTATTTTTAGTTTTAAAATCCCAATACACTTCTACTAAAGCTACAGAAAGTAATATGAAACCACATCCACTTCAACCGCATCTTCTTTGTTTCCAGCACTATTGCGCTAAAAACCCCACTTTTTCATGTTGTACTTCCTATAAATTTCCTTTGTTTCTTATTGAGTGTAAATATTCTTGCATTTTCAATTATTTTGTTGTGTGTGTGTGCATTTTTTAAATATTTTAATATTAAAACATATTTTATAGGATGGATTTTTTTTAATGGGTTTGCCTTAAAAGTATGAAAAATATTATAAATAAATGTATGCCTTAAAATAAATACTTGAATGAAATTGTAGAAAAAAAGAGAAAACTTAAAAAAAAAATCATTTTCCCTTTCAATGGAAAGAAAATGATTTAAACTTGGTACTATTTTTAATTGGAAAAATCCCATAAAACGGGTAAAAAGTTACTGCCTTTGGATCTACTCAATTTAAAAATAGTCGTTGTTTTTTAAGTTTTTAAAACGAATAACTTTGGCATCCTCCCTTTGTTATAGCAATAGTAGACAGAATATTGGCATCTTTGCTAGAAGTCAAGAGCATTCCTGTCGCTCTTTCTTATACTCATACACTCGTCATTGCAACTCTACTTGGCTGATTATGTGTAGCGAACTATCACGTAAGCCCATCAATCTACTATGAATCTATTACAAAATCCAGCGAATAGTCTTTACACTTAATGGTCGAATTATATTGAAAACGAAATAGAATTGCTTCGCAAATTAAATTCTGGTTGCTTTAACAGGAATAATGGCCCCAGAATGGTTAAATACAATTCAATACAATAACTTAATCATCTTTTATTACTCGCTAAAAACTTTTTTAAACACCTAACAAAATATTCTTAATGTTAATGCCTAAGCATCAACCAGGAGAACTCTAATGTCAATCCAACATTTTGCCAACAAAAATTCCTTCTCTTTTGTTACTCGTATTTTATTATTTCAGTTACTCAGTTGTCTTGTTGGCACAGGAAAGTATATTTTTATTATTATTAACAATTTGTGGCATTTTTATTGCCAACAAAAATGTTAATCTTTTCAGGTTTTCTTTGGGGGGGAATTTCGTATGTATATTTTTTACTTAAAAAATTTTTAACTTAAAAAATTGTAAAAATGTTATTTTATAATTTTATACAACTGTGGCTGAATACACAAGAAAGGAATTTCGTATAATAAAAAATAGAAAATTTTTTTGTCAATGACAAGCTTACGAGCTTGTTTACCTTAATTCACTTTGCATTACCCTTAACCCTTTAAAACATGTGATGGAAGTAATAGTACCTCTCAAGACTCAAATTAACAATAAAACTCATACAAAATAGGTACGGACTACGGAAAGCTCTTACTCAGCTCCATGAATGTGGCCATCATGGCTTCACTTTTTCGATCATTGCTGACCGTATGTCACGAATAACACGAATAATATTGGCCTTCAATGCCAATCAACTATTATTGGTGTATCAGTGTAAAGCAGTGAATTTACGTGGCCCCATAGGAAATAATCGTGAAGTGTTACATGCACGATCTTGCAGACAGGTCCTTTTTCGAAATCAAATTATTAAAAAATTTTGATTTCAACAGATCGGTTTTTGCGGTCGTAACAAGGCAAGTACAGCCAGCACGTTAAAACCATATCTCAACCGGATGAATGTCTTCTACCTTTTAAAACAAAAAATATGATTATCGTGGCATAACAATCTCTATTGACTATAAGGCCAGTGATGCCACCAGTCGCTAAATCACACCAAAAGCTGCATATTTCTGGATATAATGAAATCTGTATGGTCTGTTGTGAATCAGTTTCTCTCCGTGTGTGATTTTCACTTGTTAAGAAACAAACCCCATCGCTAAACACAATTTTGCAAATAAACATCTCATCATCATTGTCTCGCGTCTCTAACTCCTGCACGAGCTAAATATTTTATGGGTATAGACCAAGATCATTGCGCAAAATTTTTCACGTAATAGAACGACAGATTCAGAACTAATGCGACCAACGCAAAGGCGGTAAATTAGGTTCTGCTTCGACACTTTCGCTTACAGCGGAAGTATTCGCTTTAACACTCATATGATGGTCTTGTTGCTCTAATTTCTGCTCGAGCCGAAACTTATACAGGGGGCAAATTACCGCACTCGATATCGATCGAAATTCCAATAGTGTAAATCTCGATTGATATCGAATTCCATAATTTGATCACAGGTGCTAACTTTGCTCAAAAGTTTCCACGTAGTCCACAGACAAATTTAAAATTTTTTGTAATCAACGAAGAGACAATGATCTCTTCAATATACGCACTTCTTTGAAAAAATTTGTGTTATGATATTATGTAGAGAGTATGTTTCGAAGTTTGATGCATAACTTGCTCAGGTGGACGATTAAGAACGCTATAAAAACCACGACGTAAATAAGCTGCTCGAATTGATTTCTGATTTTCAAAGTAAATCTGAAAAACTTGGCAGCACTAACACCTAAATTTTTTCTTTTTATTTGTTGTTGTTCTTTAGCTACTTACGATCGCAATACTCTGTGATAATACTCTGTGACTTTGGTGAAACTGGAACTACTCGATGTCTTGTTAAATAAACTTCGCCCTTGTCCAGTGCTTCAAGATTATGTAGCTCGAGCTAACGGTGTCTAGTTTTACCATCAAGACTTTTTAAGTAAAATCAACCGCGATTATCCCACTCTCTAGTTGCTACTTTCCTCTCAACTCCGTGTTGGAGTTTGGATTCCTTGTTACATTTTTTCCCATACACGCGCAATTAGTGCCGCAGTTTTGGCATATGTCGGAAAAAATACGTCAGCAGCCAAACGGTTAAAGCCGCCTTAAACTTATCTGCTGTTCTACTATACAGGCGGCTTTAGCAATCGAGACTTCGGAAGCTTTCAAAGGGTATTTTAAAGGCTAAGTTGGGAATTGAACTCATGGACTTATGTTTAACAAATATGTAATCACCCCTCTTAATGCAGTCACTAGGGAGGCTTGTTATGTGTTACAAAGCAATTGACTTTTTATTTTGTTGAATTTACCATATACGAACACTGACCACCCTTTTGAGTGGTGCAAGTTGCGAATTATTGCGCTCTGTTTACCAACGACACAATTTAGATTTTTTATCGAATAATAACCTAATGATTTGCTTTGCAAATACCTAAACTATTGCAAATCCTTTGTCCGAACGATAGAAAATTCTATAAGTTTTTCTTAATCCTAATTGAGAACTTTTGTTCAAAATTAATTTAAAATCCTTCATTGATTTCTAACTTAAAAAGAGACCCCTTAAAAGTTTAATTTTTAATCTTCTTTCTCTGATCCATGTTCAACAAAGAAGATTTTTCTTGTCTATTTTTCTTTTCAATAGTTTAAATTTTCTACCCCATTTTGTAGGTTTTAGATATCATTTCATTAAATATATATTCTTCATTTATTTGTTGGTTCTTTTGTGTATTAAAAATTGTGTTTTATCTATTTTTCTTCTTACAGGTATGTTTGTGTGTTTATAAGAGATAAACTAACGAATCATTTTCAAATAATGGTAACGACAACAACAAATTTTAAAGGAAGAACAGGACATTTCACAAAAAGAAACAAATTCTTTTGCTTGTAAGTAAACTTGAGCAAATTAAACTTTATTTTACAGAAAACTAATTGCTTTTTGATTAAGATTTATTGAACGAGTTTGGCCAAGGACAGCTATAAGAGTATAAAAGAAATTATTTTAGGCATTTAAATAACAGATTGATTTGTAGGCTTAATGAAATATCAAAATAATACAAAGATTTGCAATTGGGGGATACAGATTTATTCATTCATCAAGAGAATGTGGGGTCAAGTGCAAACTTTTTTCAAAGACTTTTGCTTTTCAACTTGCAAATTCAAAAGAGTTAAAAAATTAAAGAAGACGAAATTGCTTTTTAAAGTTTCAAAAGGGTTTCATTAAAATACATTGACCAAAACCTAAGGACTGGGGGTATTAAGAGAAATTCATTTTTATCAAAATTATTTCTTATTATTCATCATTTTGCGCAGATGACTTGGTGTTTTCTATGCCGTGCATAATCGTCCATCTGAGCAACCTATCCTAAAACAAACCCTCTTAATCATCCAATAGCACCAACAACTCGAAGTAATGTACAAAATGAAGATGGTATCCGCCGCTATAAGTGAAAGTGTGGAAAAATTTCCGTTCAATACGTGGACAATTTTGCGTAAAGATGTTGATCTACACCCGTATAAGATTCAGTTAGTTTTCGGAATTAGAGCCACATTTCTTCGTCGGTTTGTGTCTAGAGCAATTGGAAAGTAACTCACCAAATCCTACCGACTCCTCTTTATCCAAAAAATTCACCGATTGGTGAGGGTTAACTGCCGGTGTCATAATTGGACTTTATTTTTTCAAATATTAAACCGGAATTCGCAATACGGTTGATGGAGATCATTACTATCGCACCACGAACAATAGTTTTTTGTTTGCAAATGTGGATGAAAATGATGCGGGCGAGATGTAGTTTCAAAGAAATATCGCTACCTTTCTTACGGCGAGCGAAATTATCGAATTATGAAAAACAAAATTTCATGATACGTTGATTTTTAGAAATGGACCAGTCAATTGGCCTCCCGGGCCATGCGATTTTTTTTACCATTTAATGATCAAATGTAAACAAAAATATGCTGATTGTGACTAAAATATAGTTTCAAGCAACTATAACTTTTTCACCGCAACCATATATTTTTAAAGATGGCATAATGTGATTCTGGTAAACATATTACAACCATGCTTTTTCTTTGGATGTACTATTGCTTAACTAAGTATCAATACATCCACAAAGATTGACTTATTGAAGCAGTTAATGACATTAGAGTATTGTCGGGCGTTTTTTTCTTTTCGAAAATAACGATAGAGGGTTGTCAATGTTTATCGATATGAAGTAATTTAAGCAATAACATTGATTTATCTGAATGGCGCTATTGTCATACAAGTGACGTATAAATTTTATAAATCTGGGTCATTGAGCCCTATAATAATGCGAATTAAACCCCTTGATTAATTTATTTGTAATGGGGCTGCGTGAAGTCAAATCAACGAGCTTGTAGCTAACATTCGAAGCGCTTGAAGCACTGCCAACATAGTCGTGGAGGCCGTTTGAGAAATGATCTTATTCCTGCCTATTAACCGAAATTTATATTAAAAATATTTTCACAATCACATCGTTGGAAGTTTATTTAAATACATTTTCAACTCGTTCATATTGGGGCACTCTAAAATTATTTTCATCCGAAAGTGGTAAAACGGTGGGATTTGACGCTCTTTAAACTTTGAAAAACTCATTTTTCTAAGTTTCAAAAGGATCGAATATGTTCTTCCACGGCTGTGACATGGCTTTTATTCTTTTTGACAAATGTAGCAAACAGCGCAGTAGAATATAGCGCACAAGTAGTAGAAAACATTTTTCTTTAACCGAGACAACAGTATGAAGGCATATCATCCTCACTGGACTTAGGTTGATGATAAAGTTTCAAAACAGGAGATATACTTTTATAATTCAGTATACAAAGTAATTTTAATTCAAAGTTAAAGACACGTAAATGTTTGATAAGATTTTTTTGTTAAGAAATTTTGTTTTATTTTATTTAAGTTACAATATATCTTTACATTAATGACCTTCTCCCAAACCAAGACTCATTTTCCTTTGAAATTTTATTCTTAGTCATACATACATTTAATTTTCTATACATATGTAGAGGTATGTTGAATACAACAATTTATAAATATATATTATTTTCTTAAGTAAAAACAACTGACAACCTATTAAATCGTTTGTGCAAACCAATACACATGACATGATCCGAATCATTCAACTCTTAAATTCCTTTCAAATCTCTAAAATACAAATTCTCTATAAAACTTTCCTGCAAAATCCAAGTAATGAATTTTTGGTTTGGAAGTTTTTTTTTTCTTGCCTGATGACTGGCAATATTCATAAACAAGTAATAAAATGGAAAATATGTAGACAATAGAGTATTTATATCTGGATTTAATTCAAAGGGGAAGTAAATGAAAGGTTTATGGTGGAATAAATTGGAGTTGTCATAGCAAAAAAATGACATGCCAGCTGGAAAGCGTTGGAATATGTACAATACTTTGGGCCAGCTATCAAAGGGCATGGAGATCCTGTCTAGGATTTCTTAATAATAATTAAAACTAATTATTGACATGTATATTTAAATTTTTGACATAATGTCTACAATTGCAAATTTGGTTATTTTGATGTTATTTATTAAATAATTTTTCATGTTCTTCATTTTCTACAATTTACACCAAATTTTACATATTTTACATAATGTAAAAAATTAAATTTATGAACAAACGTCACTGACAATATGTTAAAACTGGTTAATAATAGAATTTTATGGTTGAAATGTATGTTTGAATTTTTGACGTAGTGTCAACAATTAAAAATCTGGTCGCAATGCCGTTATGTTGAAATTATTTTTAATGGAGAATATATTACTTAAATAAAATTACCTTGGGAACTGAATATTTTTAGCATCAATCTTTATTTTTGATAGTTTACACCAAATTTACGTATTTTACATTGTGTCAAAAATTAAAACTGTTACCAAAAATTTAATAAGATGTTAAAACTGCATAAAAATAATAATAATCCTGTCTAGGATTTCATAATAATAACTAAAACTAGTTGTTGAATTATTTTTTGTTTTTCGGTTGACACCTCCTGGCTTTTGCTTGCTTTTAGGAAAATATAAACAGGAAAACTAAAGAATTGTGTTTGACAACAGTTTGCTTAAATGAGAGGTCAGCACAACAGGCTGTATATTTCCAACAAGGAATGTCTTTAATGAATGTATTTATATTTTCAATCCTTTTACCCAACTTTTGTTACTATGGATTCAAAGGTATTTTTTTAAATTTTCTCTTATTCTTCTTTTGTTTGATTTTTGAAGCATTTTTGCTCTATTATTTTCTAATCTGTATGAGTAAATGAAAAATCTCTACAAAAAATGGAACATTTGTATTATTTTTCAAAAAAAAAGAGAATTTTCCATTGAGGCAACAAAAGCAAAAATATTTGTTTCAAAGGATATTAAATAATACCAAGAATTTCTTGTTAAAAGAATTTTAAAAGGTTTAATCTTGTGATTTCATAAAACATTTTAAATTAAACAACCAAAAAAAAGTAGAAAATGTTTTAGGTTTTTCCTAATTTATAAGAAGTAAACAACGTTAAATACTTACAAAAGTCATTTTCTAATAATATTTAGAAAACGTAAAAAATCATCAGATTTAAAAAAATAAATTTTTGAAAAATTTACAATTAAATTAATAAAAGAACAGAGCAGTTCATGGAAAATATTTATTTATTTCATATTTTATTCAGAATTGAATATTTATAAAAACGATCTTTATTTTTATTAGTTTACATATTTTACATTATGTAAAAAATTAAAATTAGGATCAAAGGTCGCTTAAAAGGTTTATAAATACATAATAATAATTAAAACTAATTGTTGACATGTATATTTTAATTTTTACGTAATGTCAACAATGAAAAATCTGGTCATATTGATGTAATTTATTAAATTATTTTTCATGGAAAATATTTTACTCTTTTTTAAAAAATACCTTCAGAGTTAATTATCTTCTTAATGTAATTTTCTAAATCTTACATCAAATTTTACATATCTTACATTATATCAAAAATTTAATTTATTAACAAACAACTTTGACAAGATTTTTTAAACTGAAGAAAAATAATAAAATTTTATTGTGGAGGTGTATATTGTTATTTTTGACGTAATGTCAACAATTGCCAATCTGATCATATTGATGTTATTTATTAAATTATTTTTCATGGAAAATATTTCACTAATTAACAATTACCTTGAGAATTAAATATTTTTTAATATTCTTTATTTTTCACAGTTTACACCAATTTTTACACATTTTACACTATGTAAAAAATAAAATTTACGAACATACATCTCTACCAAGATAATAAAACTGCATTATAATAATATAATTTTATTGTTTACATGCATATTGTAATTTTTGACGTAATGTCAACAAAAGAAAACTGGTCGCGATAATATTTTGAAATTATTTTTCATCGAAAATATTTTACTCATTTACAATTTCGTTGATAATAGAATATTCTTAACATTTTTCCTTATTTTTAATAGTTTACACCAAATTTTACATATTTTACATTATGTAAAAAATTAAATTTACAAAGAAACATCTCTGACAAGATCTTGAAACTGCATAATAATAATAGAACTTTATTGTTTACATGTATATTGTAATTTTTGACGTAATGTCAACAATAAAAATCTAGTCGTGATAATATTTTGAAATTATTTTTCATCGAAAATATTTTACTTATTTACAATTTCATTGATAATACAATATTTTTAATATTTTTCTTTATATTTGATAGTTTACACGAAATTTTACATATTTAACATTATGTAAAAAATTAAATTTACAAACAAACATCTCTGACAAGATCTTGAAACTGCATAATTATAATAGAGTTTTATTGTTTACATGTATATTGTAATTTTTGACGTAATGTCAACGATAAAAAACTGGTCGTAATAATATTTTGATGTTATTTTTAATCGAAAATATTATACTTATTTACAATTTCGTTGATAATAAAATATTTTTAGTATTTTTCCTTATATTTAATAGTTTACGCCAAATTTTACATATTTTACACTATGTAAAAAATTAAATTTACAAACAAACATCTCTGACAAGATCTTGAAACTGCATAACTATAATAGAATTTTATTGTTTACATGTGTATTGTAATTTTTGACGTAATGTCAACAATAAAAAAACTGGTCGCAATAATATTTTGAAATTATTTTTTATCGAAAATATTTTACTTATTTACACTTACGTTGATAATAGAATATTCTTAACATTTTTCCTTATTTTTAATAGTTTACACCAAATTTTACATATTTTACATTATGTAAAAAATTAAATTTACAAACAAACATCTCTGACAAGATCATGAAACTGCATAACTATAATAGAATTTTATTGTTTACATGTATATTGTAATTTTTGACGTAATGTCAACAATAAAAATCTAGTCGTGATAATATTTTGAAATTATTTTTCATCGAAAATATTTTACTTATTTACAATTTCGTTGATAATAAAATATTTTTAGTATTTTTCCTTATATTTAATAGTTTACGCCAAATTTTACATATATTACACTATGTAAAAAATTAAATTTTCGAACAAACATCTCTGACAAGATCTTAAAACAGCATAATAATAATAATTTAATTTTATTGTTTACATGTGTATTTTAATTTTTGACGTAATGTCAAGAATTTAAAATCTAGTATATTGATGTTATTTTGAAATAATTTTTCATGGCAAATATTTTACTCAATTAAAATTCCTTTTGGAATTAAATATTCTTAACATCCTTCTTTAGTTTTGATAGTTTACATCAAATTTTACATTATGTCAAAAATAAAAATTGTTACCAAAAATATATTAAGGTATTAAAATTACCTAATAACAATAATAATATTTAAAACTAATTTTTGACATGTAAATTTACGTTTTTTACATAATATCAACAATAAGAAATCTGGTCATGCTGCTATAATTTTTTTAATTGTCTTTCAAGGTAAATATTTTATTGATTTAATAACATTTCTAATTTAGAAAAATTTTTAATTTATTTAATTTATATATTTTACACGATGTCAACAATTAGAGGGCGAACTTTTATTGGAATGTGACATACATTTTTGTTCATGAAATAGTAAAGAACAGCCTATGTCAAAATATTTACACGTACATGAGTATCATTTACATCATGTAAACAAATTCATACATAACTAAAAATTAATGTGATGTTGTAAAATAATTCAAAATTAAATATTTTTACACAAAAAAATTTTGTACAAAATTTCTTCTATAGAAATTTTTAAAATACAAGCAGTCGATTAAGTTGGTTTTCATTAGTTTTTGTATTATTTGCATAATGTCAACAACATGAAATGAAAGATATAGTATAATGTCTGTACGTCTTAAACTCTTTTTAGTTTTAAATAAAAGTATAATCTGTCTAAAAGACGGTAAAAAAAGTACTGCCTAATTCTTACTGCTGTATTCATAAAATATTAAAATAAATTTGAAATGTATTTTAAGACAAATTTGTATCGAAAAACACATAAACACATTTCAAAGTTGCTTGTTTTGTATTATTAAAGAATGTTTTATATGCCAAAACCAACAAACAATTTCACGTTTGATATCAATGTCTGAATGTCTGATGGTACATTTTAAAAGTCTGAGAGCTATTTAATTAATCTGAAACACTGTGGTTGACAACGGCTAATGAATAACAATATAACGATTTACAACTTAATACCTAACTTGCTTCTAGCAGACAAAACATAATCTTTAAAAGACATTTGAAAATGTTTGACAGACAAATAAAAATGTCTGATCTATAGTTTTAAATGTCTTCTATTATCATATAATGTCTGATTAAAAATTTAATAATTAACAAAAGATTGAACTCCTCACATTTCAAACATTGCACAGACAAAATTAAATGTCTGAAAGAAAATTGAAAAGCTTTTTTCAGACAATATGTAATTTCTTTAGACAAGTAGGAGGAGGGTGTATAAAAAGACAATGTTAATTTAAATATCGACCTAAATTACAATTAAAAAGTATTGAGCAACAGTTTGAACAGTTTTCCCTTTAATATTTCAATCGAATTCATTTAAGAGTGGAATGTCCTTAAACAAAAACAACAATTTTAAAACTTTATATTTAAATATAAAACAAAAACTCAAATCCTGGATAAAATAGAACAATGAACAATTGTGCAAAAAAAGTATGCGTTATTTGCGTGTAAACATGTGTATGAGTATGACAAACAATGACGTGTGTCATCATAAAAAAAACCAAAGATGGGAGTTGGGTGTTTAAGAAATTAAATGGCTGTATGTGATAGAAAAACTCGTGGATACAAACGAAATGAAATAAAGATAAAAATGTAAATTTACATTTGTATGGGTTCGTTCAACCGAATGTCGTCTGATAATGTAGTTTTTGCTGTTAATATTGTTGTGTAATTGTAATTTGAATTGTACTTGTATGTGTATTTAAGCGAACATATGCTTGCTATTATTGTGGTTTCTACTTAAGTTGGTTTTAAATGAAGGTGTCCCTGTGTGTTGGTTGGTTGGTTGGTTTTTTTTTTGTGTGTATGAGTTTATTTATGTTTAATATACAAGTGGTATAATTAAGGTGGTAATTTGCTTACATCCTTAAAGGAAATTATTTTTTTTTTTTAATTTTAAGTAGAAAGTGCTTAACTCTTTCCTTGGGATTGCGGCCGCATTTATACAAAAGTTCTACGCTTATTTTGATATTTACGCTGTGCTACACTTTGTCAAACTTCTCCTTCATTTCAAGGCTGGATATGTGCCTTTGACTTCTCAAGTAGTTTTGACAACAGTTTTGGGGTCGGCAAGGAAATGAGGGTAAAAATATGCTTTAACGCACAAGTATAAATCTTTCTAAAAAAATTCTCATTCAGTTGTTGATGTAAAAAATTTATTAAACTCGCTATCTACCTGTATATACATTTTGCTTTAATTTTTATATTATTAGAAATATTTAAAGCTAAAAATGTCATAAAAAGTAAATGAATAGAATCTTACAAGTTGCCCCAAATTTCAATCTGGGCTTCTTTGCCATTGGATGAATCCCCATTCAGTTATTTATTTAAAATAAATCTAATTGATAACTATTTAACTGCATGTCATCTTTGCGGTCTAAGTTCAGTAGCTCTTAAAAGTTTTTTTTAATAATTCTCATTTAGTTTTTGATTTTTTTTTAATTGTTTAAAAGATTTTCTACGTTTTGTAATCATATAGCTTCAGTGTCTATATTATTAGAACTTTGCATGTGTTCGGACGTAAAGAGCTTCTTATAATTCACAATTCTTATCCACATTATCCACTAAAAGTGTCAGGGTTGTTACAAGAACTCTTACTCACCCGTTTAATATTTTTAATTGAGAAGCTTATTAAAAGGCGCAGCTTCTAGAAAATTTCCCTTTTAAAAAATGTAACTCTAACTTTCCATTCTGAGCCTTATGCCTTTTATACGAATTTTCTTAATAATTCTCATTGAGTTGTTGACGTTTAATAATTAATCCAAATCTTTATAGTTCATAATTATTTAGTTTTAGTGCCTTTTATTATAAAAACTTTGTAAGCATAAGAACGTTGAGAGTTTCTTAAAGTTTGTAATTTTTTCTTTAATATCCACTCAATGTGTCTGGCATTTTACTAAAACTCTAACTGCCATCCCTAAATTAGCGCGTAAAGCGCAAGATAACTGTCAAAATTTCTCATGTACATACAAAATGTATGAAGCATCCCTAAATAGCTTGGCGTCAACGCTTAGCAATTGTAAAATCCAATTTTGACAGTGCGTTAGGAAGTGAAGTTTGCTGTTTGTTGGTTTGTTTTGTTTTGTTATGGTTAAAAAGTAGTGACAATTTAGTAATTTTCAAGGCAATCTAGCGGTTTTATCTCTTCTTTATTCTTATACAGCGGGTTTTATGAAATAAAATAAGTTAACATTACTTTTAACGACACGAAGTTAACGCTGTTATTTAGGGATGACATTTCAGCGCAAAAGCTATGAATTACATTGCTTTGCGTCTTACGCGCTAATTTAGGGATGGCAGTAACGCAGTTCTTTGATATTTTAAATTGAAAAGTTTATTAAAAGGCAGAGCTTTCTGAAATTATAGTTTAATAAAAAGACGTCAAATATATATTTTTTGCATCCTAGTAGCACTCTCGCTCTGCTCTATGGCTATTGAACGAATTTTCGTAATAATTCTCATTCAGTTGTTGATGTTCTTTAATAAATCTCACTTATTCCCTATGTTATATATAATCATTTAGCTTGAGTTCTTGCGTTAATAAAACCTTTTAAGAGTTAACAGGTACAGATCTTCTTAAAATTTGCAGTTCTTTTTCCAAATGCCTCATAAACAAATTCACCTTTTTAAAATTTTTCTCAACCCATTAATAAATATGCAATATACTAAGTTTCATTAAGAATGTGTAAACATAACCACGAACAATTTAACACGCACACACCCACAGAAATAAACTCATATTTTCTTTCCCTTCTACCATCACCAAATAATCATAATCCCTGACTCTTACTTTATTTACGCTCTTTTGTAGAAACGTGTTTATTCTGACCAGCGTTGCCGCTTTGGTCCAATCGGACCAAACTTGGTAGTTTTTCGTTTTTAAAAAACAGTTTGGTAGTTTGGTTGGTTTGTTGCATTTTTTTAAATTTTTGGTAGGTTTTCCTCCTGTAGCAATTTTTTAGCAATAGTAAATTTTTTACCTTAGAAATTCAGAACATAAAATAAAAAATGTAACTTTGAATTAAATAAACAATAACTGTGAATAGTTTTACCACTGTTTTCAAAAACTGTTTTAGGTGTAATAAAAAACATCTCTGCTTTTTTGCATAAAGATTATTAAAGCTTAAGCCATCTCTGGTTTAAGGAACGCGAACAATATTATGAAATTGAAGTTAACTATATTTTTGAGTGAAGGCTTATTTACAAGTGTTTGTATTAAAAAAATTAACAGACAAAATGGAAAAGTAAGCAAACTTTTTTAATTGTATATATGTACCTATTAATTACGTAAATATTTACTAATATTGCATGTAAAGAAACAGTAAAAAAATTTAGAACCGAATGGTTGAGCGAATTTGATTGGCTCCAGGAAAGGAATGGTGATCATTCTGCATACTATGCTTTAAAACTATTTTAAATCATAAAAACCATCTTAAAAATCACCAAAAGACAAATTTCCACCTCAACAATTACGGAAAAACCAAGTGAGTATAACAGAGTTTATGTGCAAGAAACGCATTTTTAAATTTTTGGTAGGCTGTGAACGATTTTGGTAGGATTTTTGAAAATTATTGGTAGGAAGTCAATTTCTTGTGTGGCAACGCTGATTCTGACTCATTATTTGTATATGCTCTCAAACCTACCACACACAAACACACACACATACTATGTATTAACTGTAACTAACTGTACCTACATTACTATTAGTGTAGATGTGTGTGTGTATTTAAAGGTGCATTTATATGAATTTAATTGACTACTGTTTGAATAATATTTGTGTTTTCTTAATGCTGCTGCTTAAATTAATATAAAATTAAATATTTGTTTATATGTGTGTGTGTGAAAGTATACTTATACTTATATACTTATAAGTAAAACATTGTGAGTAAATTGTAAGGGAGAGTGTTTTGCGGTATATGACAACAAATTGTGATCTGTAGTTATTTGAGTGTTGTAAATATTTTATATATATTTTGGGTGTGGGATTGAAAAGGAATTAAAAATTAATAACTTTTTACAATTTTAAATTATTTTAATTAGCGCTTGTAGCAACTTGTCAGTGGCTCATACACTCAAAATTCCTTTTTCACATCAGTAGAGGCTTTCGCGTCTTTTACGCGAACAGTCCTTGAGGAAAACGTCTTAAAAGTTGGGTCTACATAGTCGACTTTGGGGTATTAAAATAACTTTCAGTTCTACGAAAATTTGGAGTCTGAGAATCGTTCTAATCCCCCAGAATCCTCCTTAAGCAGTAGTATGCGAATCCTTACGAGCGGGTAACATACTAAGTTTTCTCAGAATATCGAAAAGGGATATGTGATTTTGAACTGATGGCAAAGCCACAATTAGGATACTGCCTATAAATGTACACTTCACTTTAAGTTTGCAATAATAGTAGAAGGCATATGTCTGTCAACAGCCTCCTTCAGTCTCCAAGATTTAATGATCATGGATATTCAGTTGGATCTTTGCAGGAATTCTGTGGCTTCCGTATTGTTTTAGCAGTATTTCTTAAGCTGTTGTTTATTATTCAGTCACTGGTATCAAGCAACCAATATCGCTAGACTGAGCTCTCTCGCCTTTACTGAATTCACAAAAACTTACTATTTGAAATGAGTTTCAGCGGCATCCCTGTATCATTCCTGCATAAAAATTAGAGTAGTGAAGCCATCATCGTAAATGCTGAGCGCGATAATGAACATTACCTATTTTTTGCTGCCCAAATCGAACCGATATCGAAGTTAATAAGCTTATTTATATCAAAATGTTGTGAGGATATGGTTTTCTCCTGTTGTATGGTCACCACCATCAAGGAAATTTTACCACTCATAAGCTTTTTCTGTGGTTTTCTTTTATCGCACGTCAACGCTCTTAAGCTACAATCTAATGATGATCTTTAAATCTACAATATTTATCGCTGAAATTCTTTCAGAAATATGTAGAAGAACCCCTTGCTCATGGTGTGAAATATTTAAATAGTTTATTATTATTATCTTGGCCTTGGTAGAAAGCCCAGAGTTTGGGACAGTTTTGCGAACCATAAGTTTCTAATGGAAAATATAACTTCCACTCTCGGATATGAAAACAGTTTCGATAACTATTTTGCAGACTGGAAAAGTTTTCAGGTACTCTTTCCTGATGTGGCCGACGTCACTTTATCATGCAGTATTCTCTTGGACTGCGGACTACATATCACTGAATTAAAATACTACATATCACTGAATAAATAGCAAAATAGGTATGCCATCTAACCCATGTCAAAACAGTAAATCTTTTTTAACCAAAACGATTGCATGAGATCTTACATACAAAAGTAAGTCGCTCTGAATTTCCATTTGCACTCGATCTGGTATGGGTAACGGTAATTTAGCTGCAATTTACCATTGGATAAATCGGTACTGTTTTACAGTTCATTGTACAGTTTCAAGTTCACTGTTCACTTCCCTTTCAGGTAATGCAGTGTAAACTGCTTTATCATACCAAGGTAATATGAACATAGAGTTGCCTAATCTTATTATTTTTCTAAGAAAGAGAAGAGTTGTCAATAAAATATTTATTTCTTTATTAAAAATTTATTTAAAAGTTTGCAAATACTTAAAAAAGCATTAAACTAAAATTCCTGTTTTCGGTTTAATTCTTTATTTTTCCATCTCATATACAAATTTCTTTCCATTGTCTTCATCTTTTGAAACATAAAACTTTTTTACTTTTTTTTTTTTTTGCTATAATTTATGTGAAAATAATATTGTTCTTTATATTCATTCTCCATTATTACTTCTATCTATTTGCAGTTATTGTTCTCCATTACCGCCACCATTTTCTTATTCAAAATTTTAACTTGTTGTTTGTGTCTTTACAGCAGCAAGTTTTTTTTTCACAAACTTACTATCTTTCATTTGTTAGTTGTGCAGAGTTAGTTGTTTGGAAAGGATAATGTTTGTAGTTTGATATCCTTTATTATCAGTTTTTGTTCTTTTTTTTACTTTTTTCGTTGTATATTTTCTTTCTTTTAACAATATTTTATCAAATGATAAATGCGTCTCGATTGTGAGTGCGGTAATTGAATACGACAATGTGTCGTGTTTTTTATTTTTATTTTTTATTTTATGGCGTGTTAATAAATTTAAAATTTTTGCTAGTAAATTCTTAAGAAATAGTAAATTTATTTTATACAATAACGTACCATAACTATGGCAAAAGAGGAAGGTATTCACATCACTGGACTTTCAGTATTGCTTCACGAAAAATGATCTTAAGTAAAAGTAAGATTAACGGTAAACTCAGCACTCAATTCAGACGCTTTAAAATGTTTGCATTCGATGCAATAAAGACAATTATACCAAAGTACTGGCAGCAACATTCTGTCCCTTTTTTAATTCTTCTCAACAGATGAAGAATTTATAAAGTGCGAAACGTTTGGAAATTATTTAGTTCACGATATTTTTCTGTTAATACTGAAATATTAAACCATCACTTTTAGTTTTGAGAATTTCCCTTGTTCCTTCTGTCAGTATTGTAGTGAAAATGAATTCTCCGAAGACTTCAGGTCAGTTATGGACTTTTTTCTCTATTATTTTCTTCTCTCTTTTGGTGGCCCCCGCTAAGCAGACTGACTAACTGCAGTATACTGAACAGGATTCTGCGTACTTTGGCCGTTATTGTCACTGGTGAAATGCGAACCACTCCATCGAAGGCACTATTTTCTATGCTACACTGTCTATCTGCCGATCTTATGGCCAATCAACTGGCCATGAACTTGGCAGTTAGGCTGAATTCAGCTCTGGCATGGAGGCCACGGGACTTTGGCCATGCATCCATCTTGGGATGTGCCTCGGCTATTCCCGATAATATCGTCTGACATTGGATTCGCAGTATAAATGTTGGGCACGTCGAACATAATGATTCACACGGATCATCAAAGAGATGGCTGTACATACTGGTCAAAGTCAGTTGGGGGAGGCGTCTTTATTCTTAGATTTCAGATCAGGATAAAGTTAAGGCTACAGAACCAATTTAGCATAATTCAGGTTGAAAAGGGCGGTGGGCTGGGTGAGGTACCACAGGATGTACGGAGAGGATATCCGGATCTGTACTGACAGCAAGGGCGCGATAAACTCCTTATCAGGTGTCTACACAACATTTACATTGGTCCGTGAATGCCGGACATCTTTAGATGATATGGCGGGACACTCTAACCTGGAACTATTTTGATTGCCGGTACACTCGGGCATATGTGTAAACAAAGGGCTATATTTCAGCGGGAACTTTATGGGGCCACACACTCGATGGTCTAACGTAGTCAACTGCAGAATTTCAAGTGGGAGATCTGCGAATCTACTAAGGTTTCCCCGAGGACAGATGGGCGCGCTGGTAGATGTGATGAAAGGGCACTGTGTTATCTGTACTGAATATTCCATATCATAACTTCTGTAGAAGTTGCCAGGATGAGGAAGAGGAGAAAACGGTGGAGTATTTGCAATGTCATTGTCGAGCTCTTTCTAGAAACAGAGCGGCTCTTTTTAGCAGTCCGAGACTGCATAGTCTTGTAAATCTAGATGTCTGTGATGTTGCTAAAATAAGCTCGTTTACCCGGTCTTCGGGGTTGTTTAGGGATCGATTTTGTGGTAACATGAAGACCAGAATTATCTTTTGCACATCCCTTTTCAGCCAGCATAAAGGGACCATTTAGGACCCAAGTGAGTCGGTTTTCTCATGCCGTCAGCCTGTACAACCTAACCTAACCTTTTCTTTCTGTTGATAGTGTTTCCGAAAATCTCAGACAAAGAAATTTTATCTGTCAGCTTTTTAAAAGTTTTGTGTTGTTTCGTCCGCCCGTTGTTGGAGTTTCAGGTAACCTATGGACCTTTTCTCGGAAGACCTCGGTTAGTTACGGTTCTATAAAGAAAATTGATCTTCTTGAAAGTTTTCTTTTGCAACCAAAATTTTATACTGACAGAAGTCTATAATGAACTTGAAACTGATTTTCTAAATATAAACTATATTCTTATGGGTATATAAAGATCAGATTGACCCTCCGAAGACTTGTAGTCAGTTATAGATGTTTTTTTTTTTGGATGTTTATTGTATCCCTCTCTATAAACAAGAATTAATATGTTTTTCCGTAGAATCCAGGGAACTTATGGATCTAGAAAGAAGATCAGTCTATCATCTTTAGTGTTGGGAGTCTGCTCTATTGTACTTGTATCTTGCAGTCTCTATTAGAATTGAAGTTGATCTTCTAAACACTACAGGTCGCCTATTGAACTATTTTCTCTACTGTTTCCCTTTCACCCTGTTAGAGTTGAAATGGATTTTCCGAAGACTGCAGATTACTTATGGATCTATAAAAAAAATTTATCTATCGGCTTTAATTTTGAGGTTTTTCGTTTGTGTTCTTTTATCTGTATTAGAGATGAGATTGATCTTCTAAAGACTTAAGGTTACTGATGGATTTATAAAGAAGATACTCCTGTCATCTTAATTTTTTAGAGTTTTCTTTTTCTGTATAGAAGTTGAAATTAATATTCGCGAGAGTTTAGGAAACCTGCTGATCTCTAAAGAAGGCTTTAATTTTGAGAGTATTTTTCTAGTTGTATTCAAATTGAAATTTATCTCTCCATGTCAGTTAAAAAACTATATTCTCTACTGTATCCTTTTCTCTGTACTGCGACTGTTGATCTGTTGAGAAGATGGAACTATTTGTCTTGGGTCCACAAAACGTGGAGTAAGTCTATTTTGTCTTAAACTTATCTTTTTATACGCAATTGTTCTTAAGTATTTAAAAATTGGATGAAGAGTTAACAAGACTACTCACTGACAAATTTTGCTTTATTTCTTAAAATGTTTTTGTTGAAACCATTTTCATATGCCTTTCTTTATTTTATTGTATTTTGTTTTCTTTCCTCCCTTTTTAATTATAATGTGTTACATTAAAAATCTATTAAAACAGTTTTTTTTTACTTAACACAACAAATTTCCTTTCATTTATTTGGTGCTCATCATTTCCTTACAAAATGATTTCGTTAGTTCTACAGAAAAAAAGAAGGGAAATAAAGCAAAACCAAAAAACTAAACAACAATATTGTTGTCAAAACAGGAACACAGGAAGTTTACGCAGTGAGCAAAAGAAAAATAATATTCCGCAAAATTTTGTTGTCATTGCACACGTAGCCATATATACACACACACACATACTGTCAAGCATACAGTAAGTCAAACATACATTAAAAAAAAATAGTGTAGTATTCGTAATCAATTTTATCACTATGAAATTATTTTGGAAACTGTATAGAGAAAACGAATTCAAAAAAACTAGAAAGAAAATACGAGGGCAAGCTAATAAATCTTTATAAAACACTACAAAGTAGAATAATAAAATAAACTAAAACCAGATTTACTAAAAAAAAACGTAGATTCAATTAAACCATAATTGGATTTCAATCTATCAAATAGTTTGCAGTGTGAATTAAAGAATATTATATTAACTGGAAAATTTAATTGAAAATTTTTCAAATAATAATTAAACAATTAATTAAATTAGTAGAAAAATTAATTAAAAACTTTAGAAATTATAAAATAAATTAAAAAATTTAAGTAAATAATTTAATTAAACAATTTATTTAACTTATTAACAATTTTATTGATAATAGGCAATAATCTCAATTAAAAAATTAATTGATTCAATTAAAAATAAATTTAGAAGATTTTTACTAAGTATAAAATTTTAAATAATTTTTTTTTTTTTAGTTCAAAATATTTGAAGTTATCTCTTTTGCAATAATCGCTCGCTTAAGGTCTTGTATAGTGGCCGCGGTTTTTTTAAGTGAATTCATTCTCAGTATTTTATTCATAGAAAACGCAAAAAAAACAATAAATAGACACCACAGGTCACGTAAAAAAATGTAACGTTTCGATTTGGGGGAAATCATGCGCATGAGCAAAGTTGTGTTTTGAATTGCTGCCATATGCATCGATCCTTCGAGGCATGCATGATTTTCTCTTAAATCTTCTTTTAAAAAAACGAATCTTCAGAAAAAAAATAAATTCGAATGAGATCTATACTTCAGTAAAAGTATATTTAAAGACCTTCCCATATCTGGCTTTGTTATTGTAAAGCCTAATGAATAGAAACAAAACTTTGTATATATGAATCAGTGCAGCCAACCTAGCAAAAATGTTTTTTGCATATTACAATTAAGTGTGGCAACCTTAAGAAAGTAATAACTACAGTTTTTTTCCAACCAGTATTTAGGAAATTTGTTACTTTGTAAGCATAAAGTTTTGTTGCTATTCACTATTAAATCAAATCAAAATATGTATTTGTAAAGACTTATACAAAGCGAACTAATTTTAACAGGTGGCATCGTTGTAGTAGCTGACTATATTTTACTTATCTTTGTTATGTGTAGAGAGCAGCTGTCAAAATTGTATCATTTTTTTAGAAAAGTCCGTTTAAGTTATTATTCTTCCAAATAGAATTGTAATTAATTTAATTATAAAAAGCTTTTTCAAACGTTTTTAAAAAGGGTAAGCAAAAAGTGCAGTAGTTATTTATGTTTTGAAGTTGCTCATACACCCAAGTGCCTGTTTATGTATTTTTGTAATGTTGTAACGGCGCTACCAACTTTTATAAATTCACCTTGGACTTATTGATTCTCCTACCTACTTTCAAATGTTTTTAATAAAAAAAAAATGTCAAGCAGAACCGAAACGAGTTATTATTGATTATTTTTTTATTAAAGAAAAATCAGTTTGATTTCCGTTTAATTTAAAATTTATGAAAAAAATTATTTCGTGTTTTACTATAGAAGGGAAGTGGATTATTTAGGAAAAAGTACGTCGGATGTCTTTCAGCTCTTTAGCTTGGAATCTTCCCCTTCTGTTGAGGATTGTATTTAGAGCTCTTAAGTTTAAAAAAAGAGGGAAGACAAAACACGACAAAAAATATATTGTTTATTTGCTTAATGGTATACCGCACCGTATTGCTAAAGTCACATATGACTCGCATTAAAATCATACAACTTAGGCAGACCGAACTTGGTTGTCATATCGGAATATGAAAAATGAGTAGCAATCGCTACATGAACAGTTTCATGCTCGGAACTATAAAGAGTTAATAAATCCTTCTTAATCCCAATCAATGACATTTTTTGAATGCAGTTTATTAATTTTCCTCAGTCACGAGCGTGGTACTTTGAACCTTAAAAGCGAAGGTTACGATGACTAAGGAAGTCATGAAAGTTGAAACGAACTAACGAACTTCATCGCTTCACTTTGATCAAATTTGCAAAATTTTTAGCATTATTTTCACCACGAATTTTTTTCACAAGAGACTTATTTTTTCTCTCTTCTTCACCAAACAATTTGTTGATTATTGTAAAGAAAATTTGTTTAAAAAATGTATCTTTAAATCTTCTTAAAAAAAGTTTGAAAAAGTATTTTAAGTTTTTCTGCCATTTTGTTCTAAGTTTTGTCAGGGCAAAAAAGAATACTAAAATGGATAATTTAATTATAATGGTTGTTTTCTAAGTTCGAAAGAACTAACTTTTTAAGAGTGATCAATTTAAGTACATTTAAGTACATAACAAGAACAATGTTGGGCTTCAAGGCGTCCATTGTTGGTGGTTTATCAGCGCATACCAGTGGCTTCACGTTAACACAGAGGAAATAATCTATAGATGTCAAATTCTATAAATGTGGAGACCGAAGTCGAGGTTTCCGATCATGTAGAACTTAACCTTTTGAAATCACAACTACCCCGCACCAATGATATTTTTATTTTCAAACAAAATATCATTGATTATCGATCGAGATTTAGATTTAGCTACGAGAATTACACAATAATGCTGCTGTTCAGCAAAAAATTAGCCTCATTGTTGAACACAATTTTGCGATAAAACATCGGATTAATTTTCAACTGCTCTAGAGCGAAATCGGCGAAAGAACGACGCATACGATGATCTCCTGGCTTCAATTTCTACATCAGCTGGATCTTATATGGACTCAAGCCAAGCTTATTGTGGGTTTTTATTTTTCCACTGTTCTGGAGCGAAATCGGCAAAAAAAACGACTCATACGATGATCTCCTGGCTTCAATTTCTACATCAGCTGGATCTTAAATGGGCTTAAGCCAGGCTTATTGTGCTAAATTTTCCATTTGCTGCGACCAACGAGTAATCGATAAATTTGGATCTTCCGACGAATAGCTTTCTGAAATTGACGATTATGTTGCGCGAATTGATGACTGATTTTCAAATTAAATCCGAATAATGTGAAAGCGTTGTTTAAGCATCAATCTATTTACGATATGTCGGCAAGTGAGCGCAATGTGACAATATTTTGATAGCTTAACCCTTTATAGATTATATCAAGGTTAAAAAAACACTCGTTGATTTTCCATTGATTTTCTTTTCGAAGAAAATTACAGAGTAACCTCAATGATATCCAAGACCATAAAAAATTAGCCTACAGTTATCCTTAAAATTGAACCCCGTAACTGTGAGCTTCTCTTGAGCACTAAGAATAATATTAAAAAATTAAATCAGGTCTTTCTAATTGTTAAGGAACAATAAAACTTTAATTCCAGTAGTAAATTATTTAACTGTATTTTTTTTCTTCTTCTTCTTTTGCTTATAATTCTTTGCAAAATCCTTGACAGCATTATTGCCAACTGTTGATGCCATTTGTACGTTTGTAGAAAATACTATTCGCATATAAAATAATTTGCTAAAATCTCTAAATTACTTCCGTCACATTAATTTCTTTGTAGTTGTTGTGATTTAACGTTTAATTTTTCTTTATTTGTGTTCCTTAACGTAACAAGGACTTTTTCATGCAGCCAGCAACCTGCTTAAGCAGATTCCTTAGTTTAACCATAGTGAAATTACAATCTTGAGATTTTATTTGCCAAATTCTATTATCGTTGTTAAAACCCTTCTGTGCCGGTGTGTTAAACACAAAACGGAAGTGGTTTTTAATAGGAATTAAATTGGTTCCCACAAAAAACAAAATATTTGAAAATAATCTCAGCTTTTCGCATTAACAGTATTTTTTCGTTTTTTGTTTGGTTTACAAAAGCAATAAATAATTTCAAGAGTTTATTAAAAAGAAGTACTTACAGAAATTGTTAAAAAAGAACCACAATAAATTTAAAAAAAAAAAACTTTATTAATTTTTTTAGATGAATTTAAAAAGGATGTCAATTATGGTTTCAATTTTGAAGGGGAGTTTATTAAAAAAAGGTAAATGGAAATTAATTTAGTAAGTGGAAAATTTTTTGCACTGAAAAGTTTTTCAGTTCACCATACATTTGGTAGACTCTAAGTACCTTCAAAATAGGTTTTTAATGTCTCATGACTTGCAGAGAGGATCTAAAAGTATATTGTCACCTAAATTTCTTTCTCCGTGAGGAATAAGTAGATCCATGAAGAGCTCTTCTAATATAGTTTCACACCAACCAATAGGCATTTGTTAGGGACCTCGTGTCGCCAACCAATAATTAGCAACTTCATTTTCTTCACTAAGCCTGGGTGCAAATTAAGGCATTCGATATCGATCAAAATTTCAATAGAATTCAAATGTGAATTTCGATCGATATCGAACGCTGTAATTTACCCCCTGCTTTTATTGCCATGATTTGCTTTGGACTACGGTCGCTGATAGCATCCACATTCAATATACTACTACTCATGATATTTATCCTCACTCTAGCAAAGCTAGACATTCACCCGTGATCTGCGCCTTCTCAGTATCTGAATCAAGCCGGCGGCATGTAAATGTCACCAGCCATGGAACCAAACCAACAAAAGATTCTGGCTGGCTTTTATTCCGTTTCGTTTGATTGATCCAAGACAGCAGCTATAGTTTAAACTATAGCAGTTATGGTTTGAATTATGACTGCGCTTTCCGCTTGCCTTTACATTTTGTGCGATTCTCAGAGTGCACGGATGCTACACCGCAACACTTCCTCTTTCGTAATTGGTGCAGCTTAAAACTCCCAGTATTAGTAGGTACGACCTTCCTTGCCATTTCCGATTATTTCTAGAATTCTGTTATTGGTCCGTTATACTGCTTTGCCTGGGTTGACACCCAGAATAGAATGTCTACCAGTTTGTTTCCCAAATTCTTTTCAATGTTGAACCACATGTCAATTGTCTTAATGTCTCCCATATTGCAAAGCTATTGAGCGACCACTTCTGCTCTTCCTTATTTGTAGCGACTCCAAACTTCTGGAATAAGAAGCTATGTTTTTTTTCATCCGTTGTTTCTTAGCACGTTTCCTCTTTCTTCTCTGCTGCCTGCTTACTAAGATTAGCCTTTGAGACGTGCCATCATTATCGGTTGTAATTCGGATTATTGCCGCAGACCCGACTATCCCTAATTAAACATGTCAGTGATTGATCTCTTCCTGTCTCTCTCTTGATGCTTTTTTTGACTTGGATATTCTGAATCTTTATGCCATGACTTTTGAAGAAAGAAATATCAACTGCACAGAGCTTTAACGCATGTAAAAAAGGTGTCCAGAGTCCGCAGATTAGGATCCGTTTGCTATTACAACCTGCATAAGTGTGATATTTAAAGAGGACCACTTCTTTTCATCCAGTACTTCAAATTCTTAGTTCCAGAACACGAAAGACACTCTACTTAGTACTAATGGAATGTTTAAGCAAATCGAACTGCCAAAAAGCTCATTAGGAAGCCTTAATTAAGCCGTCATTTAAAATTTGGTGCGTCTCCGACATTTTTCTCAGTTTTCATCCTAAAGTAATTGAAAATACAGTTGAAAATTGCCGACAATTTTCAAGGTTAGAAAGATCCTACCTTAGCCCTGATGTAAAATATCGTTACCCCATCTTCTCAGCAAAGGCCTTATGATTTTTATACGAATAAGGAAACGACACATAAAAATACTTTCACATTGACGAAGACGTGCGATCAGGTTATGTACCTGTGAAACATCGCGTGTGCAGTTTTTCTACATTTCTTATGTAACCAAAAAATTCCTGTGAAATAAAAAAAACCGACGTTTAGTATCCTGAGACCGCTGTCATATCAGTGCCTGGCCATCGAAGCCATTAACTGTGGGTGGTTTTACCACTGAATGAATGCAATGGATTTAACCTTGGTAACAAAGGATTTAGTGATACCCACAGGGTCCACTTTTAGCAGACGGGTGGCAGGACCATGCTTTTACTTGGGCTTAAACCACAGCTGCTTTGTTTCTTCCCGAATTGCAGCACATATTATTAGTGTGTGGATCTTAGCCCTCGTGGGCTGCCAATTTATGAGATACCTTATCTCGCAGTTTCACACCCCCACAAGCAATATCAGCAAGAAAGCGGGGTGCCCAAGAAAACTATACCCCTGGGGAGAGTATACCAAGACAGACTGCAAAGGTAGAAGAAAGAAGGTATTTTTAAGATTTTTTGTCATTTTTATAATGTCCCAATGTCTTGGAAAAATTGCAAAGTGTTTTTTGGTAAATAAAACATGCAGCGAGAATGTTCTCAGTTTCTTTGTAAATGCTCAGTCTCTACTATTGCGATGTAAAATTTCTATGCACTGTACAACCTCTCTGAAATATCTGAGAAAGGGCTTAGTTCTCCGATCATTATCATCAAGGGAATGACTTTGTGATTTTATTTCTCTTGATTGTAAAATATTAGTTTTTATATATTTGGGCCTTCGGGGAATTAGGTTAGCTTGAGCTGGCAGCCGTGATAGGGTAACTAAAGTTCATTTGGGGATGTCTTCGTGATATTGAGAATCTTTGATTTCTCGTCGTTATTCCAAAAATCATTTAAAAAGCTTTAAAATATAGATTGAAGCTCGCAAGGAACCTTTCTCTCTTGAAATTATTTTAAGAACTTCTTGAATTAAAATTTTTCTTTTGTCTTTTATCGATACTCGTAATCTTTTATACAAAAATCTTAAAATTGTTAAAGAATTATATATAATACATACGCTTGCTTCTTCTATATGTTTTCGTTGTCTTCAGTTGTTGCTAAGACAACTTCATCAATTCGTTGAGTTTGTTGAAATATTTTTTTTTAAGTTTTCTTTTTTTTTTTTTTTCAATTTATAGAGTTGGGAACTAAGAAAAGTTTAGTTTATCAACAAACTCAAGCTGGTAAATTGTACACTTTATTTTGTCTTTCTTAAATTTACCTTTAGCTTTTTAATTTCTCCTCCTTTTTTATTTAGAAAAGTTAAAACAAAAACAATTTTTTTAAGTTAATCAAGGAAATGTTCATGTTTGAGTTTCTTAAACAGTTGTTACTTATTAAAACGCTAAAATTAGGCTGGTGCACGGCAAAAGAAAGAGCTGTTGCAAACAAAAGTTTGAGAAGATCCAAATTTTTCGATTCGAAGTCAGTGTTAGGAATTGGGAATCTTTCTGTCCGCAACTTGGAAAGTTTTACACAGAGATCTAAGTCTACATCCTGTTAAGTTGCAGTTAGGGAAGGAATTAAAGCTGCGATCTCATAACATGCATCGTTCTTTCGCCCTTTTTGCTCAGGAGTAATAAAACTGATCCGCTAAATTGTATTAAACAAAAAATAATGTAAAACCACAACAGGCATTGAAGATCCCATTACATCCAGAAAAGTGCACCGTTTGGTGTTGCTTAAACGCTGGTCTGGAGGTCGCGCTACATTAGATGGAGACCATTAACGCACCATGCTCATTGATTTTTAGTTTGATGAATGACATTGATTCAGGAAAGTTAAAGATTCAACAGGATGGCGCTACGTGACACACGGCGAAAGCAGCCAACGATTTATTGAAATAAGAATATTGGCCATAAGTTGATTTGTAAATAGGACTGTCTCGAAGGTCATTGCAATTTGACATCTTTCGATTATTTTCTGTGGATTCGGGACAAACAAATCAAGCGTTTTTCTCTGCTTGTAGCAAAAAATGGAACGCCGATTACGTAGCATTTTCTTGTTAAATGTCTTATATATTTCTATGTTGATAACTCATATGCCTTCGGCTACCGCTAAAAATATTGCTTTCTATGACTGTAAGTGTAGTCAGGTGAAGCAATAAATAGGGGTCAAAGACTACCCCACCAAGTATATTTGCAGAGGTTTTCCGTAAGACTTGTCTTGTTTAAGTTAAAACTTAATAGTATTCGTCCGAGTTTTAAATAGACTTGTGAAACTTTTGGAACTACGTTGATAAGACCTACTTACTCTAGATGATGCTCTAAATCACTTCGCGGGTCGCGACGATTCCGTGCGAAATAAATAAATAGTGATTTTTGGAGAAATTCTCAATATTTAAATGATAAAATAATTGCGAGTGTAGTTCATTGCCGTTCAGTAAAATGCAATTACTTTCCTTTGGGAAACGCCGTGAATTATAGCGACGGGAGTGTAGCGAACTAGCTAGAATTTTTAACGAAAAATATCATTATCATGAGTATTTCATTAGTTTCTTTCTTTTCTTCAAATAATAGACTTTTTCCATTTACTTTTATGCCGTAAGGTTTCATAATATATCAAAAGAGAGGGCGTGGCATTTTCTTATATTAATGCTTTTGATATATGAAGATATCACTTATGACATCGCTTATTTGCGAAAAATCTATCGGTAAGGAAAAGTGGGTCAACCAACCCTGCTTTGCAGTAGTTTCTTTCCGAGAAGTCCATTACTTTGGTTATTCTTTGGCCTCTGATGTGTTATAAATGATCCACGTTTTGCTTTTAAATCACAGAAAAAAATGTCTTCTCCTGGTAAAAATACCATTTGATTTTAAATTGACAGTTAACTAATTGTTTAATTAATTTGATTATTTATTTCATTGGAAAAAATTTTTTTCTTAATCATTGATTGAACATTTAATTGATTTAATTATTTATTAATTAGAAAATTGCTTATTTGTTTTCGAAATAAATGTTTAATTGAATCAATTAAAAAATTAATTGAATTTACATCTGATTTCAATTAAAAACATTAATTGATGCAAACACTTTTTATCGTATTGCCGAAATGCATGAAAAATTCTTTCAACTGCAATCGAACCACACACATGGCTCACGCGGCATCTTTGCGTAAAGTGCGATAAATTCGCTCAGTTGGGAGGCCAACCGCCTCGAGCTTGTTCGAACACTTTAATTCTTTGATATATAACTGCATGAACTTCAGCGACGTATTTGAATTGGAGTTTAGTTTCTTGGTTTCTGTGATTGTTTTCTTAAGACAAATGTAATGATATAATTTTTGTCAGCTTTTGGAAATTTACGATTGCTTTTAATGGCTGTCAAACACAAATGTAATCATGCAGCATACAGAAGCAATGTTTGGTTTTAATTAAATACGAGGGAAAACTAAAAAGACACACAGTTGTTAGCAAGCTCTCGTAACTAGAACAGTGACTTAAGACCATTTTGAAAAAATTTCTATTAAAGTCTTGTAATGATTGATAGCTGCAGGACGGCTGGGAAGAGGATGGATGGCTTGAGTTAGTGCTTAAGGGTTACACAAAACCTCATTAAACCTGTTTACTCTTTAAGAGATTTCGTCTTAAATAATATTTTTTAATTTTTTCAAACAAACGCTGTTTCAGTCAACCCCCCTTTTAACATTTTAACTTGTGTCAGCCTGTTTGCTTAAGTATTTTCCAAAAAAGGAAAAAAACACAACATTTTTCAGCAAAACGTCTTCTGTTTGGCATTAAGAACAACTATGTTTTTCTACTTAATATTTGATATCTCAAGTCAACTTACATCTCCTCATGTTGCATCGTTGTTGTATTTGAGTGTTTAACAAACCATGAAAGGAAGTAAAATAAAACAAGAACAAGCAACTACTGCTTAAAAAGGAAAATAAAATACAAAAAAAAAAGAAAATAAAAAAAAACTTGGAAGTCAGACAGACATGTCGTAATCAACCAGATAGATATTTTAGACAATTTCTTTAAGAAAATAAAAACAACAAAATAAAAAATAAACTAAAACAAGAAAAATATATAAAAAGCGTAAAACTTGAGAGTAAAAACATAAAATAATTTTAAAAATTTTGCGTAAACATGAAAACAAGTCAATACAAACTTGATGAACTGAATAAAATCGTTTCAAATACAAATCGTTGTAATTAACTTTAGTTTTCTAAAATAAATTTATTTATTATTCCTGAACTGATGTTTGTTTTTATACCAATTAAAGTTAAGTTAAGATGGAAAAAAGGAAAACCTATAAAAAAATTCTCATAAAAAATAGATTGCAACAGATTTGAACAGACTGTTGTAGATTAAAAAAAAAATCGGAAATTTTAAAATTCACTAAAAATAAAATATATCTACACACAGAAAAAAGATTGGTTAAAATTCCTTTGATATGTTTAAAATTTAATTGCTAATATAATTATTTAATTTTTAATATAAATTTATTATAATTTTGATTTATTTTTAATATTAAAAGCTAACAAATGATATTAGCGTCCAAATGTTAGTTGTTACACCTCTTAAAAAAGTTATCCTGATCGATTTGTGTCTTTACTAAAATCTATTGTATTAAATGAAAGATGCAACCAAACTTATTCAGCACATTACTACTGAAAACCAAAGTTTGGTAGTTAGAATCATCAAAATCGATTGTGTCTTATAATATCGAAAAATGTTTGACATAATAAAAATGAATTTGTACACATTAAAAAAAAAAATCTCCAAAATCTCAGTTAAAAAAAAAACCAAGAATATACTGTTAGTGGTGAAAAGTTCTCCAATATTGTTGAAAGGTAAGTACAAAATCAATTTCAGAAAGAGATTTGTAAATTAAAAAAATTCTAAAATGTTTAATATACTTTGCAGCAGCAAAACGTGCGGTATGGAACGGAAAGTTGAAGAACCTATGTGGAAAAGAAGAATCATGATGTAAAGAAAGGAGTAGGCTGAATTCGAATGGCCGAAACATGAAATTCATAATTTATAATCTTATTCCTATAATTTCTTTTTACAATAAAATTAAATATTAAAATATTTCGTATTATTTAATTCACAATAAAGCTTTATAGTCACCCAAGAATCATTTTTTTTTAAATAGTTGTGAGTGCTATATTCATTCAGTTATTACAACCGAATTCAAGATAATACACACAACCGACAAAATTCGATTGGCAACAAATTCGGTTCTTATAACGAATATCTTTTCTTTGTGTACATATAACCTTAATATTCCACATTTTTGTATTATCCCCCAAATTTTACCAGGACAGGTATTTTCGGCTGATAATAAAATTAAAAAAAAAAAACTAATTAAAATGGGAAAATTTTCAAAAAAAGGAAACAAAGAAGCAACGAATTTGTATTTAAAATTCACCTACAAAAATGTAAATCCACAAATCGATACGAGTTCTTAACCAAAATTAAAGTCAAGGCGAATTAAATACAAGGTGATAGCGGTGGCGAATTCAATTCTTTTCCCTGGTATTCTAACGGTCAAACTCCATATATAAAAAATCTGTATAACAGTTAGATAAATTTTTTATATATGGAGTTTGACAGTTAGAATACCAGGGAAAAGAATTGAATTCGCCACCGCTATCACCTTGTATTTAATTCGCCTTGATTAAAGTGATATTTCAGAAGCAAAAGAAAGTTTAACAATAAGAGAAAAGAGTAAAAAAAGAAACAAAAATAAAATAATTTTTAAAATTGAAATTTCAACAAAAATTGGAACTTGTACAACAACAAAATTAATTTATAAAAATTATTAATATATTAATTTATAAAAATCTACCCAGGCGAATCAAATATAAGGTGGTAGCCATGGCAAAATCATGTACCAGGGGGTGGCAGTGGCAAATTCATTAATTGCCGTCGTTGCAGGAAATGTCGAACTCCACACATAAAAAATCAACATCAATTTTTTTTTTTTATATGAAGTTTGACATTTCCTGCAACGGCGAATATGAATGAATTCGCCACTACCTGGCACGAATTCGTTAATTTTCGCCATTAGCACTAAACTCCATATATTAAAAATCTGTATAACAGTTAGGTACATTTTTTATATATAAAGTTTGACAGTTAGGCTACCGGCGAAAATCATTGAATTCGCCATCGTTACCACCAAGGCGAATTAATTATAAGGTGATAGCGGTGGCGAATTCATTTGTTTTCGTCGGTATTCTAACTGTCAAACTCCATATATAATTCTGTTATACAGATTTTTAATATATGGAGTTTGACAGTAAGGATACCGGCTAAAAAGACTCAATTCGTCATCGCTATCACCTTATAATTAATTCGCCTTAATAACCATCTTACATTTGATTCGCCTTGAGAATTTACTCGTACATTTCTCGAGATTTAAAAGAATTGTCAATTTAAAAAAAGAAGACTAAGAATTTTTAAAACAATATTTTTTTTCTTATTTTTATTTCAAATACATACGAGTATGTTCACTAAAGTTTTCAATATCACATTTCCAAGCAACGAAATTAAAATTAAAAAAATCAAAACTTTTAATAAAGCTTGTATTTTAATTTGGAAAATGTTCATTAACTATTAAAATTTCAGCAAACATGGTTTAAAAAAAGATATAAATTATGATATTAAAATATTTGTCAAAAATAATAAAAAATCATACTTGATTTTTTCATTGCCATAGAAATTTCATTGGTAATGATAATGAAAAAAATTTAACTACCACTTAATGCTAATGATTTTATTTTAATTATAATTGCTTTAACTAGTGCTAATGAAATTTTAATGAAATCGTTTAAAAACTACTTGCAATTGCATCAAAAATAATTGTTTTTATGAAACACAAATTTTTTAACGCCGAAACTTGTAGATAGATCTATATTTCAAAATTTTCTTCAATTATCATGTTAAGTGAAATATGTTTTAAAGTTGATGTCTGAGATCTAAAGTCACCTAGCACCCCAGCTAGCATTTCTCATTACTTACACGAAAGTAAAAATATGTTCCCATAGTGTCTAAAATTTCCTGAGAATGTTAAAACATACATATTTCACTATTTCAAAATGTCATTTTAAAATAATGCTACACTATAGTTTAAGATGTGTATTTATTGCGGTCCTATGCTCCTTGCAGGAGTAAAAGGATAAAATATATAAATATATATTTAGTGTTCAAAGACACAGAATACATTCCTTAATGATAATGATTTGAAACAATTTAATCATTAGTCAATAGTAATGATTTTGTGTTTTAACAAATTATCAGTAAAAACTTTTCATTAAAAAGCATTACCATTAGTGAAAATAATGATAATGCTACGAAAATCATTAGCATTATTTATGATTTAGTGCTAATGAAATCGTCAACTAATTAGTCCATCTAATTAATTACTCCCATGTTTGAACAAAATAATAAAAAAAATATAAAGAAAAATAGATAACAGTTGCACCAAAACACGAAAGTTATTAATTTCTTTAAAAATTAAATTAATTATCATTTTAATGGAATTTCGATTTTTCTTAAACAAAAAGTCGTAATTTCATCAATTACACAATGTCGAATTTTAAATCTGACAGCACAATCATGAACAATTATGAAATTTTTTTTCAATAAAAGATTCCTCCAAATATAAATTCCTTTCTGCATTGAATTTCATAATACCAAATTTTTTCCCTAGAATTTTTTTACTGTCATCAGTCAATCCAAATGAGAACAAATTTAAAATGGGAGAAATGGAAAAAGTGAATAAACTCGAAAGGAATTTTTGTTTATGATTGTCCAATAAAATTCGAAAATTCATCGCAATATTTATTGTTCATCATAAGCAGGTTTGTCTTTTGTCGAAAAATTTATAATAAAACTTTTTTATTTTAAAATAATTATTTTAAAATATTTAAGAAGTGTTACTGCTGTGGCCGTGGACGTTCTAAAAACTATTTAACCCTGTTTGTTTTACTACAGAAAAAAGTTTGTCAGCCTACGAATAATTTTATTTGTTTTGAGATTAAAATTTAATTACATATTTTGATTGATTCAATTATATAATTAATTGAAATTTAATACAGACTTATCTGATAAAAAAAAATTTGAAGCCTTAAAAAAAGAAGACAACAACTTTCTAATTTAATAAAAAAATAGTAATTAATTAATATTTAATTTTAATCTGAAAAAAATAAAATTATTCGTAGGTTCACAAACTTTTTGAATACACATTGAAAAAATGTGTTAAACTAAAAAAAATCGATTAATGGATTTTTCCAAATCAATGATAAGTAAAATAAAATAAATAATCATATTTCTGCTTGAAGGCGTCTTTTATCATTTATATTCTAAATTAAATCATTTCCCTGTTGCTATTTTTAAACAATACACGATCCTGATGATGCTGCTGATAAATTTACTCAGTACAATAATCACTTTGTGACAAAATCTTGCCATTGTTCTAAATTACATCCATTTTAATTTATTTTACAAAGCTTTTGTTTTTTTGTACTCTTTGTTTCTTGTTATATTTGTTATAATTGTTTATTGTTGTTTTTATTATACTAATGGACACTTAAAATAAATAAATTTATACATTTTGTTTAATTTACAAAATGCTTTAAATTTTTTGGGTGGCAGGTAAACACGCCTGCTCAAGTTTTCATTAAACAAATGAATAGAAATGATTTGGTTTTCTTAAGCCATAAGTTTCTCCCAAAATGTGAATTGTGGTATTACACAAACACACACATTCACTCACACACATAGAATTACAATGCTTTACATATATTTATTACACTTAATGAGTATTTCCGTTTCCTTTAAGACAGACAGGTATATTTACTCTTAGAAGTGACATGTACTTGCAGTCATAAATTTTTGGCACCTTGTCGTTTTGCCCTGTAGTTCTGATGAAAATGTAATTCTAAATGAAAAATTACAAAATGCATCACAAATTTTATTACAAAATCTATATTAATAACATCGTGGATTACTTTGATTTTTAAGAGTCTATCAAATATTTGTAGTGATTTTTGAGTCACACTTAACTCTCGAAATGGATTACATTCACCGCCATCATGTAGCTTCCTGAAAGGCCGTAAAATTGTTTGACATAAGGTCGAAATACCTCTGACATTCACGGTACCATACTTCGTTACCAAGGTTACTTCAGCTTAAACGCCAAATAGTTTGTGACTTGTGGCCGACTATAAGGTGGAGGCATTTAAGAACCTCAAATTCATTTATTGCCGTTGAAGAAGACCCATTATCGATTTATTATTATAAAGGGTCCGCCAAATAACTTTTTTTGACGTACGTGCTGTGTGGAACGTAGCGCTGTCCTGTTGTAACCAAGTGTTGCTAATATCCTCCTCTTCAATTTTTGTGAACAAGAATTCCTTCAACACGTCACGGCGACTCCTTCCTTATTTTCGAAGAAAATGGCCCAGATATGCCTTTGGGCCAAAATCTGCACCAAACAGTGATGCGTTTTGGGTACACCGGCTTTTGAATGTATGCGTACGGGTTTTCTGTGCCCCAAATGTGACAATTTTGCTTGTTTAGATACCCGCCAAGATCAAAATGAGCTTCATCTGAAAAGATGATTTTTTTTTTTTGGCAAAATCGGCATCTTCTGTAAGTCGATTGCAGGTCCACTTGTTCAAGCGTATACACAACTATATTCGTTTAGCGGAAGGATAAAACGAATTATCTGTCAAATCAGACATGAACTAAGTGTTATCATTCACGAAATAAGCACTAGTTGAAAAAAACGTTAGATGGCGGACCCTGTAGTTATTTGTCAAAATTAATAAATAAGTCGGAGTGATTTATTTAAGTGGGGATTAAAAATAGCGAAGTGAATGAAAATAGCGAATAGAAACAAATTTCCTTTAGGGATATCAGACATGGCGATTTCTCGCTAAACGTGGCGAATTCTCACCAAACGTGCCGACTGTTAAAGCAATTTGGAGTATAATTTTATTAATTTTCGACATGACAGTTTTTTCTCGATTTATAAAATAATTGGCGATCGTTCTTCCTTTATGCCAACTGTCGACGAAGCCATCAATGCAATTTTTTATTTTTATTCTAGTGTAAGTAAAACAATTAGAAATAATAAAAATAAAAAATTCCATTGGTGATTGTACCGACGGTTAGCAGAAAGCAAGCAATACTTCGTTCAACCAAACTAAAATTGATTGATTATAAATATTTCTCGTATTCTTAGGAAAGAATTCAGTTGGTGAAATAGATGATGTTTACAATGTGTACAACCCAAGACAGACAGATGCGAAGGATACTGATTGGGCATGTAGCGATAAAGGAAATGCATTGCATTTTACTGGTATTTAATAATTTCATATCTTCTTTCGAAAACGTCCACAAACATTTATAAATAAATTTTTCATTATTAATAAAAATTTTTAGAAATTAAAATAAAAATGAAGTTAAGCCGAAGTAAAAAATACATTTGTTATAATAAAAACAGTTCAACTAAAAATTAAAGAAAATAAATAAAAATTAAACAGTCATTTGTATGTCAGTATTAAAATCTGGCAACTCTTAACTTTTACTTTACACTATGTTATTACAGCAAAGTGAATGAATCATAAACATATGTATCAGAGATGGTAAAGCTAATAAAATTTTAGTTTCTTTTTTTTGTAAATTATGGAATAGAAAAGTACTTCAGTGCCTCACTTGATACAATTTAATAAAATTTACAGTTTTACAATGCAATTTTGTTTATATGCCCACTGTTATTATTCTGATTTTTTAATCTAAAACCTATTTACCATTTTTATTAATAATTCCAACTTGCAATAGCTGTATTCTAGGAATATTTTCGATAATAAATGTAAATAAGATGTATGTCGAAAATAGAATGCACTATGCTTTATGCATGTTATTTATTTTATAAATATAAATAGCAGATTTTGCTTTTCTTAAGAAATGTTAATTAAATTCAATTCACTTACAAGCAAGGAAAGTGTACAGGATTTTGGAAAAATTTTTAATGTTAACCACATTTCGATTTATTTTAACTATTATTACTTTAAGTAGACTAAATTCAATTTAACAAAGGCACAGAGATAAAAAGAATACTGATAACCGATTTAACGATTCAGAAAATACTGTATTACACTCTGCTAGTATCTAATTTATTCTGATTTCCTTAAAAATTAACAGCAAAAATTTGTGAATAAAATATTTTTGTGTTTTATAAAAATATATTTTGTAATTTACAAAAAAATTAAGTATTTTTGACAAAAAAATTTAATTTAAATTTTTTTTTTAAATATCTTGTTGATTATACCGAATAAATTAATAAAATCCGATATTGATTATTAAGGGTGAAAGCACGTCTCGATGGCAATTTTGTAACCGCTCATTTAGCTCTTCATGAAACTTCGCACCAACAATTTTAATCAACGATATTGATTATTGAGAATTGAAGAACGTCTCGATGGCCATTTCGCTACTGCTACTTAGCTCTTCAGGAAACTTCTCACCAACCTTTTAATAAAACTAAAGTTTTTTGTCCAAGTAAACACAAAAATCAATCAGCTCGATATTTAAAAAAAAATTAATTTAATTTAATGCCCCCGTGTTTTAATCTTAAGTACATAATTTTTTGGCGATTTTTAATATTGAATTTTGCGAGTTAGGTGCAATAAATCTGGCAACACTGATCTTTAAATTTAATAAATTTGTGCAGCCAGCCCAGCAAAACACTGTTTACCTATCGGCGGCATAAATTGTTGTAATCCCCATCAATATTTAGGATTTAATTTATTTTGTGAACATACAAATATTTAGACCACTATCTCCGTTGCAACATTAAAACTGCTGGTTATAAAATTAGAAAAAAAAAAGTAAGAGTGCTACATTCGGCTATGCCGAATCTTATATACCCTTCACCATCTATGTAAATCTAGTTTAGTGAAGTAACTCCAATCAAAAAAGCAAATATTGGGGTGACAGAATTAAAAAGTAAAAAAAAAAGAAATTGTTTCTTCAAATATATAATTTTACATAAAAATGACATCGGTTCTTAAAGGCTTAAGCACTTTTAAAAAACTTTAGTATTCGCTGGAATATCTCTTCAGAAGCTTTAAAATGATACCCATATTGATATTTTAAAAAAATTGAATATTTCAGTGCCCCGTAACTTGGAAAATATGGGCGAGCGTAAATTTTTTCAATTAATGTTTTTTTTATTATTTTTTAATTCTTTATGGCTCTTTATTTTAATTTTTTTGATTGGAGTTATTTTTTCTGTTCCAAATGCCATGAAAAAATTTGAGGTAGGCGTGGTGTTTTGCCTGCTGCCTCGAAGGACATGGACCGATCATGCTGATTTTCAATAGCATCTCTTTCGACACTAAAGATCGATTGACATATTTATTGTTATCTTTTTTTTGTTATTTGCCTTGAAAAACTTGATATCAATACTAACACGGACGGACATCAATCGACTTCACTATGCATATAAAGTCCAAATATATATATACTTTATGGGGTCGGAAATGGATATTGTACAAATTACACACGGAATGACAAACTTAGTTTTACCTTTTTTCCATTTTTGGTGGTGAAGGGTATAAAAACGATTTATGTGCATGCGGTCTTTTTGTCATTAACATAACAAATGCTTTAATATTATTTTTGTTGTCAGTGTCCTTAAAATGGTGGTTTTGTAGTTGCAAGTTTTGGTTAATATTTGTAACACATGTTGTGTGGTTTTCAAAAACTTTCAATCTTTTATTACGACAAGTACAAACGAATAAACATTATTCTGTTAGTAGTAATAATATTTGTATAATAATTTTATTAAATACACAATAACCCAATTCACAATCTTGTGCAAATAGTCAGGCATCATAGCATTTTCAAAATTTTGTAGCATATTTTACTCATTACTATATGTTTTGTTGGTGGAGACTAAAAATATGATACACAATTTTTCAAATGCTATGATGCCAGACCATTTGCACAAGATTGTGAATTGGGCTATTATATATGAGAAGATAGCTAACAAATTTATGACAAAAATGGAATAGTTTGATTCATGTTGAAGTTGAAGAAACGAAAATTTATAAAGAATGGCAAAAGAAAATCCGTCTAAATAGTGAAAAGTTTTGTAATTTTTATAATATATTTTCGTGTATCTTGGCAGGCAGGGTATCACTAATAATCGATTTGTTTTAGCTCGGTAGCTTATAATTACTTACTTACTAGAATATTGACCAGAATCATCAATAAACCATTGACCCTTTAACAATTCTATAAAATTATCCAAGTACTTTAAAAACCAGCCATTAACTGGAGCAACTTTTAGGCGACTTCGTGATCTTTACGGCGCATATAAATCGACTGTGTAAGCAGTCAAAACGTCAAACTGGGGATAGATATTGTACCACGCACTGCCTAAATGATAAAGTATCACCTTTTAAAAAGTATATTTTTCAAAAAGGAAAAGACGTTTAACATTTTTCCTTTAATATTTCTTGCGAAAAAAAACCCGACTTTAAAACAGAGATCATTTGTCTGTCTATAAGTGTTCACTTAAATTTCAATTAATAAGTTCGAAGTTTGGGTATGTACATCAAATAACATTAACTATTGTAACATCCTTTAATAATAATTAACAATATTTATACTTCTTCTTTTACCAAACAAAGTAGTGGACAACCTGTCTAATTCAAAAGATCCATATAGGTCAAATTACATTAATCTAGGGAACACCCTTTAATTTCTATATTCAAAAAATATACTTGTTGTTTTAGCGAACTTACCAATACAAGTCTCCTGTAAGTTTCAGCTATCTGTCTATAATGGTTTAAAAGTTAGGCGACATACATCAAATTACATCAACTATTGGGACACCCTTTTATTTCCAAATCCAAATTTTACACTTGTTGTTATAGCGGAGTTAGCAATACAGGTTCTTTGTAAATTTCAAGCATCTTTCTACAACTGTTCAAAAGTATTGTCAAATACATCAAATTTAATGAATTTTGGGGCACCCTTTAATTCGTAATTTTGAATATTTATACTTGTTACTATAACGGTCATAGCAGTCTACATTCTATCTAATTTGCAAGCGTTTGTCGATAACGGCCCAAAAGGCCCATATAGGTCAATTTACGTCACCTATGGGGACACCCTTTAATTTTTAGATTTATTTTTGTACAAATTTTTGCTATTGGGAGCTACATTGATACGCAGTTTTTATTTTTTTAAATTGAAAGTGCAAGTAAAAATATGAATGTTGTGTGGGGTCACCCTTTAATTGTTAGGATAAGAAAAAAATATATTAAATGAATATACGGACGTTTTCCAAAGAAAACAAGAAAAATTAGACGCTAGCAGAATGAAATGCTGCATTTTCTGGACCGCTACGACCTTCATCAGCATTCTTCTCATCTATCTACTTTAGTTGTGTATTTTTATAAACATCATCTATTTAACCAACCAACTTTGTAAATAAGAATACGAGAATACTCATATCAACATTAATTTGGTTAGACGAAATTAACACACAAACCAACGTATTTCTTTACTGTTCTCTCTGTATTTCGTCTTGTACATTTGTTTTTGCTTTGTTTCAATCATCGATTGAACACGAATGCAAATTTATTTTTACCCTGGAGTTAATGTCGACGTCGTTGACGGCGTCAAATGTCAAAAAAAAAGTTGAATCGTATGAAATTGTATGAGAGCAGTTAATCTCAACGCGTTGCAACGCCGTAAAAGTTCAATCTGTTTCAACTTTTTCGGCGTTGAAACGCCGTCAACGACGTCGACATTAACTCCAGGGTTAATCATTCTTACTTGTTTACTCATAACATTATAGATGCTGTTCCAGTATCATTTTGATTGTTATGATGTAATCATGAATGCTCGTTGTGCCTTGAGTGCTTATAATTTAGTTTTTTATTTAGCGGTTTAGAAAATGCAGCATTTCATTCTGCTAGCGTCTAATTTTTCTTGTTTTCTTTGGAAAACGTCCGTATACATTTGTAAAATAAATTTTCTTTCTAAAAAAGATTTTTAGAAAGTAAAAGATTAATGAACTTAAGCCAAATAATTTATATTCATTTATAACATTCACAGTTCAAATAAAAATTCAATAAAAAATTAAAAAAATATATTTTTAAAACAGAACAAATCTGTTAGAATCAGCTTTCAAATAGAAAAAGAAATTTTCAACATGCATCCATTAGGCATTTAATTTATTATTTTCTTTAATATTCGTTTCAGAAGAAATAAAAGAGAGTCGGTTTTAAGAATTAAAATTTGTACGAACTTTCCATTTTTTATGAAGTACCTTTGTTCTTAAAAAACGTACCAATTTAAAAAGTACTTTTAGAAAAGAAATGGACCTTTAAGAAAAGATTTTCTTAACTACACATCTTTAATATGCCTTTAAAAAGTACCTTAAAAAGTACTTAAAAAAACTTATTTTTAAAAAGCGCCGCAAAAGTTTTTCTTTCTTAAATGATGATTAAGAAATCGTACCGTTTAAAGAAATTGCAATTTAAAGAAAGCTTCATATATAATAATGTTTAAAATACTGCTAAAAACACTTGCGAAAAAAGTACTTTATATAAAAAAGTATTTCAAGTTAAATATATTTTTTCAGATTCTAAAAAATAATTTTTTATACAGGAATTATATTAAACGTGATTAATATCTATCTAAATGCATAATAAATAAGCTTTCCCTTGGTACTTATTTAGTTCTTTAATTTTTTTACTCCGCTACTGAATATGAAATTACTCCAGCTTTCTGGAAATATAAATATGTTCTCTATAATGTGCATTATAAAACACATTTATGAATTATTAATGAGTTTTAAGTTGATGCTGCTGATTTATGTGACAGAACAAGGCAAAAACACATTACGTAAATCAATCAACAAATTTTTATGTTGTGAGAAAATTTGTAAATGTAAACAAAAGATGATTTGACAGCTAACAAATAATAATTAAATCGGAGTTATATGAGCCTTCTATTATATAAGAGACATAAATAAGTCAATTTAGTTTTGAAGTCCTAAATTTATACGTCCAAATTTAAATTTAGAAATACAGTTATTTTCGTTCTTTTTTTCAAGCTCCAGCACCTTTAACAAAATTGGCTTCAACTTGTTTTAGAGCCAACAATTTTTCAAGTATATTTTTTTTATAGAAATTTCAAAAAATCGCCAAAAATTATAGATTTGTTAAACAATAGACTTTAAAGAATTAAATTAATATTATTGGAAACAAATTTTTATAATCGCCAAATAATTTTTTAATTCAAATACAATAAGTTATCGTAAAGCCACGATGGAGCAAAAAGTCACCAAAATTAGAAATCTAAAAAAAAAAAATGGTGAAATAATACAGGCGGTCTCGATGGCGAATTAATTAATTTCGCCGTAAACGCTAAATGTTAAACTCCATATATAAAAAATATGTATACATTTTTTTATATGGTGCTTGACATTTAGCATATGCGGCGAAAACTAATATAACGCCATTGCGGTCACCTGGTATTATTTCGCCATGTCTAAAAAATTAGAATTTAAAACCCATGGCGAAATAACACAAGATGGTGGCAATGGCGAATTCATTAATTTCGCCGTAAACGCTAAATGTCAAACTCCATATGTAAAAAATATGTATAATAGTTAAATAATAAATTCGCCATCGAGACCACCTCTATTATTTCGCTATGTCAAAACCCTTATGCTAGGAAGACAACTGGGACGAACGACGAATTTCGTCCAACACAGCGAATACGTTTTCAAAAATTCGTTGTGTAAATTCGTCGTATGAAACACAATAACGACCAAAGACACAGCTGTTATAATTTTTGAAGTTGTTTACTTTTTGTAAGCTGCTGAGGTGACCATTAAAACAAAATAATATTTCAAAAGCTAAACATTAGAAAAAACACAACTGAAAACTATTTTTATCTTTAACTTATAATCTGTACGCTTATTATAAATGCTACAAAAAAAAAAAATACATAAATCTTTTAAGTAAAATAATTTTATTTATTAAAATACTTCGAATCTAAAGTCAAACATGGTCACTTTGTACTGATTTGTTCTTCGTTCGCCGGCGTAAGAAATAGAAATAATGCTAGGAACACAAATGGGACGAACGACGAATTTTTGGTCTCGAATATTCGTCGTCAGAAATAAAACACATTTATGTATATGAAAATGCACACAATCATGATCTATGACGAAATTCTTCATTCTTCATCGAATGTAGGACCTTCGCTCATGTGTGTTGTATAAGGGCACCCTTTAATTTTTTAATTTATGATTTTAATGGGACTAACCCGTAAGCATTAACTTTCAATTAAAAAAATCCGAAATGTGTATTCAATGTTTGGTACAGCCATATTCCAAACCTGGAAGAACTAAACAACATGAAAAAATAGTAATAAAATCTAGACAAAGAAATACGTTTAATTCATTTAATACGTTAAACTGCAAGAACGTATTATTTCTATTTCAAACAGTTTTATGCTGTAACTATGAATAACAGTCAAAAAGATAGACAGACAGACAGTTAAAATAAGGAACTGACAACTCCAACTGTGAGTTTATTGTGTATAACATCAGTCCTTTTCATCATCAGCATAGAAAACTCATCATCATTATTATCACTATCAGTATAATGGCAACATAATTTTCTTTTTTATTTTTTATTTATTTTTTTTTTTTACTTTATTTATGAAATGAAAAATGTTATTAATATTGTGGTAATAAAGAAAATTACAACACTTTAATTTTCATTTTCTTTTTTCTCTCACATTTTATTAAAACATACTCTGCAAGTAGTTTTCTTTTTATAATCGGATTATGAATGGTTCAGAAAAAATTACGATAAAATCCAGACGAAAAATTGTTATTACAAAAAAAGTTATATTTTAATAATTGTATTACTGTTACCATGATGTAATAAAAAAATGAAATTCAAGGGATTTTTTTTTTGTTGTTGTCTATATACATACATAGGGTTTATCATTATAGAAAGTTTGAAAATATTCCTTTATATCGATTGTGTGCAAATTTAGAAGAAGAATATTAAATAAATTCATCTATTGCTTCTAGGATATTTGTTTAATTTTGTCCCTTTGTCAGGGTAACAGGTGCTCAAATTGTAGTGTTGTAAAGTGGAAAGTATTTTTTATTCGCAAGATCAATGCGTGAAGTTCATATTTGAAAATAGTTTCTGGAACATGGCTACCTCAGCTATTTCTGACGAAGCGCATAGTAGCCGTCAAATTTTGGGTCACTTGTTTAAGCCTCTAAGGCGTCTATTGTTCAACGATCTTGGAGGTCAATTATAAGATTCCTATCTCACAGTAGTTTTATTTTAAATTCAATAAGTCGATGGTTGCGGTTGCCGTAAGTAACGTAATGTCATTCTGTTGGAATCGCATTTCGCCCGGATCGATGTCATTTATATTTTTAAACAAAAAATCATTGATCAGGGTGCGGAAACGTGCCTTCACTTTTAAAGAAATAAGGTTAAAGAATGCAACCGCACAAAAGAGTGCACTTTTCTGGATATAATGGAATCTAAAGATTCTATTGTAAACTGCTTTCACGCCACATGCAATATAATTATTAAAAATGCTGTTAAGGAAAAAATAAACATGGAACTAGTTTCAGTTTCCAAATGCTCTAGAGCCTAATCGGCAAAACAACGACGCCTATGATGGTCTCGTGACTTTAATTCCTGCATCATGTGAATCTTGCAGGAGTGTAGACAAAGATCTTTGCCTAAAATTTCGACATTATAAACAGGAGATACCAAGTTCCTGCGACCAATGAACAATTAATAATCTTGGATCTTCCTTCATATTTTCGTTTACAGCGGCGATGTTCATTTCTGTGTGCGAATTTCTGTTACGTATTGGGGTTATTACATCATTTAGAGACTACGTGCTCAGACGGACGATTACGTGCGCCATAAAACTCACAAAGTTGTCTTAAAGTTGCGCGAATTGATAACATATTTGCAACGTCAACGTATTTATGATTAATTGGCAGACTGATTCACTTGGGTCTTAATGGTCCCATTTCGATGCCTGAAGATGATAGGAGTAAAGGCAGGTCCTTAAGTTACCCCAGAGCTACACTAGGCACAGTGTTAGACCATGCCGAATCCCGGATTATCTCAGTCATATTGAAACCCGAGAGTTTTAAATTATTCTGTAGCCTCAGATTGCCCAGATTGCAGAAAGGTCTATGCCATGGCGAAAGAGCTACACCACAGTCCCCTAATCCGCCTTGTCCTGGCAACTTCTGAAAAATCGTTGAACGGAAGATATAAACTGCTGACATAAGCACCTATTGTACAGCACACAGTCAGCATAGCCACGAGCATGAGTACTTTTGCCCGTGGAGTTTGAAGTATATATGAAGAATCCCAGTCATATTCTGTTCCGTTACCAGTAGTCCCCAATGAAAGTCCTTCTTACAGCAACCCAGCGGCACACCCACTAATATATTCTAGGTTGGAATGTCTTCTTATTTAGAGATGCCCGGCATATATAAACCAATGTGCAGCCTTATTCTCTAAAGTCGCTAAAGCTAAATCTCCATCACTAAGGATTGTGAATGTCAGAGCAAACTAATCGTAAATGTGAAAAATTGAGTGCAGTATAAAAATTCGCAACAAATAGCGCGTTTGTAAGATATTCTAGGCTTCTAAAAAACGCCGCTTACTTGCTCTGCAAGGAAAAATTATCAATGATGATCTGAACTTTAGAAATAATAGTATACACTTCGAATCATGGTGTGATATACAGGTGGTCTCGATGGTGAATTTATTAATTTTGTCGTAAGTGCTAAATGCCAAACTCCAAAAACTAATAAATTCGCCATCGCGGCCACCTAGTATTATTTCACCATGAAACGACTCTTTTTGTAACAGAACATGGCGAAATTATACAGGTGGTCTCGATGGCGAATTCTTTACTTTCGCCGTAAACGTTAAATGTCAAACTTAATATATTAAAAATATGTATAATTTTTTTTATATATGGTGTTTGACAATTAGCATATGCGACGGAAACTAATGAATTCACCATCTCTGCCGCATGGTGTAATTTCACCATGATCTAGGCGGGAAATGTTAGATATCAACTGAATGTTTTCACACTTGTCTGTTAATACTTTGATTTATCCAACATAGTTATCACAGAATTTGTAATAATTTAATATAGAAAATTTTCTCAGAATAAATATTGATTTTACTCTTTGTACCTTCGTTAGAGATATAAGTTGTTTGATTATAACTGGATATAGTTCTAATCATGGCGAAATAATACAGGTGGTCGCAATGGCGAATTCATAATTTTTGCCGCAAACGTGAAATGTCAAACTCCATACAATAAACTGTTATACATATTTTTTATATATGGAGTTTGACATTTAGAGTTTACGGCGAAATTAATGAATTCGCCATTGCGGCCACCTGGTATATTTTCGCCATGGCTCTAATAGGAAAAAACCATGACGAAATAATACCAGGTGGCCGCAATGGCGAATTTATTAATTTCGCCGTAAACTCTAAATGTCAAACTCCATATATAAAAAATATGTATAACAGTTTATTGTATGGAGTTTGACATTTCACGTTTGCGGCGAATTCATAATTTTTGCCGCAAACGTGAAATGTCAAACTCCTTACAATAAACTGTTATACATATTTTTTATATATGGAGTTTGACATTTAGAGTTTACGGCGAAATTAATGAATTCGCCATTGCGGCCACCTGGTATATTTTCGCCATGGCTCTAATAGGAAAAAACCATGGCGAAATAATACAGGTGGTCGCAATGGCGAATTCATAATTTTTGCCGCAAACGTGAAATGTCAAACTCCATACAATAAACTGTTATACATATTTTTTATATATGGAGTTTGACATTTAGAGTTTACGGCGAAATTAATGAATTCGCCATTGCGGCCACCTGGTATATTTTCGCCATGGCTCTAATAGGAAAAAACCATGGCGAAATAATACAGGTGGTCGCAATGGCGAATTCATAATTTTTGCCGCAAACGTGAAATGTCAAACTCCATACAATAAACTGTTATACATATTTTTTATATATGGAGTTTGACATTTAGAGTTTACGGCGAAATTAATGAATTCGCCATTGCGGCCACCTGTCTTTTTCTCTTTTTTTCAAACACCCTGTATAAAATCGATAATTATAAGAAACAGCAAAAATTAAAAAATCTTTTAATTTATAAAAATTGAAATGTGTCTTCGATCTTTGTTTTGTTTTTTCTCCCAAAAGAAAAGTCGATTGAATCTGCAATGTCCTCTAGAGGACATCAATACTCTACAGAACACAACTTCATGTAAGAATTCTTTTTAAATATTTTATTTAAATAATTTCCAAAAAATATTTTTCCAGTGAAAAGTGGCCAGATTATGCATTTGTATAAATGTTTTTATCATTTGGCAAAAGATTCTACAGATATTCATCCCTTATATTTAAAGAAAGCCCACTTTCTTTCCCTGACCAGCTTGCAACGTAATCCCATATTGTCTACACTATTGCGTTCCATGTTTAATGATAAAAAGCATTTAAGTTTTGTAGACTTTGCCAAATATTTGAGTAATTTTCAAACTTTCAGCCGCAATCTGCATCCAGATCAATTAGAGAAACGTAAACAGCAAAAATTAAGACGTAAGTTGAAAATTATTTTTAAATGAAATAAATATTTATATTTTTCTTATAGTAATTTTCAATATGTACGATCATGACAAGAACGGCTTTATAAGCGAAGACGAATTAATGTTTGTTGTTGATAAATTATTTGGGGATATTTGGTCTAGCGAACAGATAATGAATGTGGCCTCCATGATGATGACAGAGATGGATACTTCAAATACAAATCAAATATTATTTGATGATTTTTGTAAAGCCTTTGCAATTTTTGACATGGAACACTGGTTAGTAACCAAAATACCTGCTTAAAATTAAGGGGTCTTGAAAAAATTCATCAGAAACAAAAATGTTCTACTGTAACAAACTTTAAATAATAAAAAATCAAACATCTCTATAACTACAAAAGTAACACCATGGCGATATGTAGAAATAATACAAGGTGGTCGCGATGGCGGATTCATTAATTTTCGCCGTAAACGCTGAATGTCAAACTCCATATATAAAAAAATTTGTGTAATTATTTTAATATGGTGCATGGCTCAGCTATATACGTTGTAGTTGTCAAGGCGAATTGGGCTTGTTTAAAAATTGTCAAAAATAAATTGATTGTTAAAAATATTTTAAGTGATTTGATCGCTAAAAAATAATTTCGCCATAAACGGTAAATGTCAAACTTCATTTAAAAAAAAATTAATAATTTTTTTTCTATAGTGTTTGACAAAGTCAAGGCCAATTAATTATCAGGTGGCAGCTTAGGCGAATTTATTATTTTTTGCTGGTAGAAACTACTGTCAAATTTTATATATAAAAAATCAAGGCAAATTGATAACAGGTATACTCACGGCGAAAATTTTTTTCCTTCTTCGAGTGTCAAAAGTTAAAATCTCCTTTGATTTTGACAGCCGAAAACTATTTGTACAAAAACAAAATGTACATGTTTCTATCGCAGTGTTGTATTTATTTTCGCCGTGAGTATACCTGTTATCAATTTGCCTTGATAAAAAATATACACAGATTTTTTATATATGACAGTAGTGTTCACGGCAAAAATTATTGAATTTGCTTACGCTGCCACCTAGTAATTGATTCGCCTTGGACAAGATGAATATATTATAAGGTGGTAGCGATGGTGAATTCGTTAGTTTTCGCCGTACGCCCGAATGTCAAACTACATATAAAAAAACTGCCTTGGATTTTTTATGTATGGAGTTTGACAGTTAGACTGTCGGCGAAAATCAATGAATTCGCCATCGCTACCACCTTATATTTGATTCGCCTTGATGTTTGACATTTAGCGTTTACGGCGAAAATGAATAAATTTGCCATTAAGACCACCTGTGTTATTTCGTGAGTGAGGCTCTCTGGTGTATTTGTAATTGTCGTATGTAATTCATAAAATAAAGTGCGTTTTTAGGCTATAGCCTGAAAGTATATGAAATTGTAAAAAAAATTCGCTAACCCCCTTCCTGATCCACCCACCATGCAAACTATATATCTTGAGAACAATAATTGTAAGGTTTTCTTTACCTGATTTTAGTTATTCTGAGAAAAAAAGTCTGTTTTCAAGCCAAAGCCTGAAAATACAGAAAATTGAAAAGGGGTAGGGGTTAGGTATTTATATTATTTTAAAAATTAGTCCAAGAATTGGAAAAAGTCCATCCATAGGTTTGCGAAGGGGCACTCTTCCTTCTAATTTTTCAACAGTGGGAAAATATTGCGACTGTTCTTAACACCCATGACCCACCAAATAGAACTAGTAATGGATGGCAAAATTTATGTTTGACAAAATTCTTTTAACATATTTGTCGCGACCTAAAATTTAAAGCAAAAAAGGTGGAACAAATTTAGTTTGCGGACGCAGCTTCATATGGAAAAAATAAGTGTCTACGGGGTGTACAATGAAATTTTGAGCAAAAAATTTTAAGTAAACAATTCGGGGCTGACGCTTAGTTTTTGAGGTCGTAGAAAACGCCTGTTTAAACGCTTGTTAAAAAAATCTTAAATGAAAAAAACAAAGTTTAAAATGTATAAATTTAATTTATTAATTACTTTTCATCTGTTAAATAAAAGATTCTAGATTTGTGTCTTCTCTTCTTTGCGCTATTAATTTTTCCTTATTTTCTTTATCGCTGAAGTTGTCGAAAAGAAAGCACATTTTTTTCAAATTTTTACAAAATTTTATTTTTAACACAATTAAAAATAGTCACCCCTATCGTGAACAAAATGTAAAATTTTTGTTCCCATGAAATTTTCATTCCCCATGAAGGGAAAATTGCTATCGTGAGTTTCATGGGAACGTTTGTTCCCGCTATCAATTCGTACTGAATACAAATTAGAAAGAAGAAAATATAAATAGAAGAAAAAATACTCCAAATGTTTTAAAGTTATGAAAAATTTAGAAATGTTAATGATTGGTGCTATTGTGTTGTTGCAAGAGGAGGAGATTTTACAACAGAGAACAATTTTATTTCAAGAACGTGACGTGCAAGACGCTTAAAAGCGCTTGAAATTGCCCTAGACACAAATGGTCCAATCAATGGACCCAACTGGGCTGTGGCAACACGGCTGCCTGCCTAACCTACCCTAGACATTGGTACTGACCTATTTCAATAAAAAAAAATTTTTGTATCTGATCATTTGAAAAATATTTTTAATAAAAAATCTTCATTAATTTATAACCAATAGATAAATCTCTTTGTTTTGCATCTTGACAAGCATGTCAACCGGCACTGCAGTAACTGATGTTGAATTAAAAAAATGTGTTATTGATGTAAATATTCAAATAAAACATATAAAAACTGGCATAATGTATGCAGTTCGTCAGCAAAATTTAAGTGAACAAATCTAAGAGAAAAGTGAAAAAATTTCGAGGGAAAAAATCAATCCCGATAAGGGGAATTTTTGTTTAAGTGAAAAATGGTTCACGTGAATTATTCACGATTTCAATTTGGGGAAAAGGGAAAAAATTTCGAGTGAAAATATATTTATGATAGGGGTGAGTAAATAAATAAATCAACTGACTCAAATATTAGGTATGTATGTGTATTATTTTTTATTGACATTGTCGATAAACAGGCAACGTCGTCATTAATCTGTAAGGGAAAACCAAATATGAATTGATGTTGTGTCGAAGTGATGTTGCCTCAAAATTGAAGACAATGTTGCCGACGCAAAATAGAAAAAGGGTGATTATAAAGCATGAAATGGCGAACAATTCTGTATGATAAACTCCATAATTTGACATTTTGATTTATGACGTTGTATTAGTAAATAAGCGGATATATAAAACTTTTGCATGTACTGCCAGGAAGCTGGCAACTTATTTCTCATACAATACACAAAGGGTCACTATTAGATTAAAAGTTCCTATTGCACAAAAAAAATATTTCAGAATATTCACAAAAAGTGCTACCAAAAAAACGGTTAGAGAAAAAAAATGCTATAAAAAAAGAACTATAAAATATTTTGCTTAAAAAGAACTTGTTTGTTTGTTTGTTTTTTTTTAGCTAAATTGAGCTGCTTTAACAAGAACATTTACGTGAGATAATTATTAAATTAAATTGTTATTTTTTAACGTCAAACACGTTGTTTTGAAACAAATCTCTATTATATTTGTTTGTGAATCTTTAAATATTTTTTTATTATTCTACTTTTTATTTTGCTGAGCGAGTTTATTTTTAGAGCTGTAGTTATTGTCATACAGTGGGTCAAACTAATATTCCAACAGTATTTTATAGTTTATGGAATTACATAACTGACCAAAGCCACGACATTTAAGAAATGATTTTTTTATTATTGTTATTTTCTATGTTTTGATATTAAGTTAATTCTAGTTCTTTGATTTAGTGTAAGGCAATCGCATAAATTTTTAGTTTATAGATACTACTTTCCAATCATGTATTCGTTTTTGGTCTCCTTCTTGATTAAGAGCCATTTGTATCTAAAACATCTAAATACTGCGCTCAGTTACAATGCAAATCACTCACAACAAGCTTTCGCATTCCTTAAAATTTGACACAGAAACCCGTGGTTTCCACCTGTTAAATTTCTAATAAGCCGGACCAGAACTATGGAAAGCACAAGCAGCCACCAATGACAACAATGGCTTGCTTGATATATTTACGTGTCACAAGCATTAAAGTGCCCACACTTGGGCAACACTTTATGTCATAGTCAGCAAAACGAGTATAAATGGCTAATAGAGAATTAGTTAAACAAGCTCCTCTCCTTGCATATATGAACAATGTAAGGAAAGGTGTTATTTCGCAAGCAACTTTCTAGACTTGCTTCCAAAAGGCTATTGTTTCAGAAGTCCCTTCAAAGATTGATCCGTCCAACTATTGCATGATATTCTTTTAAACCCCTTTCGGGTTCCTCCATTGCTCTAATAAAATCAAAATTCCTTCAGATATTAACCATGTTTTGATCCATTTATCTTTACCATCCCTGTTGGATTCACACGGAACTCATTCACGCAAAAACATAGCTGAGGAAACCATAATGTAAAAGCAACATATTATTGTTGTTTTATATGGTTGTTAACAAATCATAGTATTGTTACATTTAGTAATAATAAAGCTGGTCTTGCAACCATATTGTTGTCTAGCATAACAATAACATGGTAAAATCTAAAAATAATTATGTATGTTAAAATATAAACATTAAATGGTTAAATTAAAACATCAAAATATTGTTGAAAATGTCATGTTATAAAATTGAATTATTATTATTATTTTTGATTTGTTACAAAAGTTATTCAATAACATAAATTCACAAAAAAAAAACAATTTTTTACTTATTATATAAAAGGCTTAAACGCACAGGCTACAAGAATCATTTATACAAAAAATATTATTTATAAGCCCAAATAACGGCATCTTATCTGCCTACATTCCTACGTGAACAACCATTTATGGAGTAAACGTGATATTCTCGTATTGAAGATATACGGTACGTAATGGTAATTCGGAACTGACTACATATTTATCCATAACTTCTAACACATTAATCTGGCAACTGGCAATTATTGTTGAAGTATAATATGATAGCTTTAAATAAAAAATATGTGAATGGATGTGCTTAAAATACCAAACTAAAGATTTATATGCTAACATACATATATTGCAACTTTTTTTGAAATGTTTTGCTTACCCATTTTATTTGTTTTCATATTTTGTATATTATTTTTAATTGTTTATTTTGTACATAAATTTTTATTTTTTTTCTTTATCTCTAACAATAAAAACAATTTCAACTTTAACCTAAGAAAAAATTATTAAACTAATAGAAAAGCATTCTGTCAAGACCTAGAACAAAATATTTTTAAGCGCAAAAATTATTTTGTTTGCTTTTAATCATACTCTGATTAATTTTATTATATTAAATACTATATTATTTTTAATAAGTTATAAAACTTTGGTCGTATTTAAAATTTTTTTACGTTAAACCAACCATGTTGTATTTTTTGTGCACAGTAACCATATAATGGTTAAATATCAACAAAAACGTGTTTATCGTGACTAAAGTAATGCTGAAAACAACTATAATTTGTTTTCTTCAACTTTATATGTTACAAAGAACATATTATGGCTATTGTGACCATGTCACAACTATGTTTTTTCTTTGCGTGCTGACAAAAAATTAAAAAATTCATAAAATTTTCAGTAATAGAGAAAATATCTATCTACAAAGAGCTCCATCTACGCAAGCATAACTGTATCGAAACTGAAAAGTTCGCTCCTCTTAATTTACCAGTCTCCTAGCAGAGATAGGGCCTGACTAAGAGCCTGTTAACCGGCTACCACCAGGAGCAGCATTAGGCGAACTTCTGACACACCTAAAGACATTAGGCTATAACTGATGGAGGCAAGTTCATATAAAAATTTGAGCAAACAGACTCGCCCTGTTTAAACCGTTACCAAGTAAAAAATAAAATTTGTTTATTCATTTTATGAAACTTCTGTGAAATAATTGCTTTATTGAAATAATGCCAACACTTCTGGTAAATGAAACTAGAGAAATAATACAAAAAGTAATAAATTTTCTAATTTTTAATTAAAATATCTTTCTTCAACAATTTTCAACAATTCTTAATGACAAATGTGGAAAGAACGTGGCTTGAAGCATTAAGTAGCTGGCTATTTAAAATTGTTAAATATATAAATAAAGAAAATTTCAAATTACGTGCTGCAGATAAATATAATTTTTATGGCTGTTAGGAAAACCAATTAATTAATTATGAACAGAACATTAAATTTAAATGTGTTTAATTTGTGAATTGGAATTTGTAATGACAGCAAAGAATTTTAACCAAAAATAATATTTGTGTATTAAAAAAAAAAAAAAAAACAAAATCCACGGGCTTTTTTGTGAATCTGCACTGACTTTTTTATGGTCTTTTTGCATAAAAATAAATTAAAAATTATTTTTGTATAAAACTCTTATTATTTTCATTGTTATAAGCATATTAGTAGTGCCAAACGTAAATTAGGGTGGTGCATACATTTAATTTTAACGTGTTTATTTGTGAATTAAAATTTTTAATTATAACAAAGAAAATTAAAACAAAAAAATTTTTTTTTTATTAAAAAAAACAAAATCTACGGGTTTTTTTCTGAATCTGCACTAACTTTTTAAGGGTGTTTTGTATAAAAATATAATTAATTATTATTGTATAAATTTATAATTATTTTTACTGTTATAAGCATAGCATAGTAGTGCCAAGCGTAAATTAGGGCGGTACATGTTTACATGCGGAAAAAAGAAAAAACTTAAGAATAATTTAACTTAAACAATTTAAGCGAAGAGAAGTTATTACTCATATTCGTATAAGGATTTTATTTATTATACTTTAATTAAATTTTTGTTTCATTCAATTACGTTTTTAATTGAAAAAGAATAATAAAACGTTGTTATTAAATTATTAATTATTTCAATGAAATATTTAATTAAATTATAATTTAGAAGATATAAAACCTAAAATATTAGACGAACAAAATACAATAATTTGGACAGACAATCTATATAGTGATACCAGAGAAATCCGCGTTTATGTTTATGTCTCTTTAAAAACAAATTGTTAAAAATAAATTACTTATATTAGTTATGACACAAGAAAACCAAGAACATAAAACATTGTGTGGCGGTACAAATATCCTTGAATTCTAATAAGTTAATTTTTATATATCTATAAAAGTTATCAAATCGTTAAAGCTAACTTAGGCTTAAACAAATGTTGACATACTTCCTTTTTTACATTTTGCTATTATTATTTACCATATGCCTTCATCAATTCCTGTTCATTTAAAACTTTGCTCCTCCTTATTTATCTTTGCATTTATAATAGACACTTATCCTTTATCCTTAATAGTTATATATCCCTACAATTATTGTGGTGTCGACACAAGATTTTATGGATATTATTTCATTATTGCTGTTGCTGTCATCAATTGCTGTTGCTCTTTTTTCCAGCGAATTGGCAAAGTTTATTATTAGCTGTTAAGAGGACTCTGTTCAATCTATACACTTACAAATTTATAACGTTTTTCTTTACGTTCATTTACAGTTTTTGCACATGACATATTTTTAGTGTTCATTCAAATTGAAACCCATTTCACATGCTGCACATTGGTCCTGAATAATTAAAAGTAAGAAATAATGTTTTTTACTTAATAGTTTAACTTGAAATCTTCATTTGGCAATTTTTTCACAAATATCTCTAACCTAAAAAAATCGCTTATGTAATAAAAAACAAACGCACAACTGTAAAAAAATTACCGAGAATATTGAAAAAAATCCCATAAAATTAAAACAAATTTCTTGCCTTATAAAAATAAATTTCTAAAACTTGAAAAATCCACGCCTTTGTTATTAATTAAATTAATTGACAATTTTTTAGAACAAAAAAAGCAAAAAAAAATTCTCCAAATTTTCTTTTAATTATTTTTTTACATACCACTGTGAACTCGTTCATATCAACATCCAATCCCTAGCACAGTTTTAAACTACTCATTCTTTTCTATTTTTTAACCTGCTATAATTTCAAATAAACATTTTGACATTAAATCATTCATTCCACTCGTACAGTACATTAAATTTTATGAAGCTGTTAAACAACAACAAACATATTGATCAAGTCGAAAACGACACATACTCGTATATTATCGAATAGAACGTGCATGTGTCTTGTTAAATGTATTACTGTCTGGGATGAAAAACTTAGTATAATTGTAAATTTTCAATTCGTTTTACAAATAAAAAATACTGCATTATTACATGTGACAAACCAAATAATTCTTTTAATTAGAATGAATGAAAATTTCTTTGTAAGAAGTCAGAACGTGTTCTTTAAGTAAGTAGATGTGGCTCTAGTTGCAGAATAGCCAGATAAATGTGGCCTATTTAGTGATGTCTCAGTTATGGTGTGGGTTATGTCAGCATACACTACACTGTGTGGAAAATGACAACACACTGCCGTAATTTTTATAAAGCTTGTAAGACTGCTATCACTATCCTGCATTATTAGACAGGAAATTAGTTTCAATAACATCAAAGGAGGGTTAAAGGATTTAACTTACTCAAATACTTGGACACTAATCATAAAACCAATCTATTGAACTGCTCACGAAAAACTCGGCGTTATAAAATATATAGTATTCTTTTAAGTCCGATAGAACTGATTTACTGTCATACGAACTGTTATACAGCGACTGTTTTACTTAAGGTTCAATTAGACGTGCCATAACCACAACCATATAAAACAGCCGTTCAAACCAACCTTATAGAAAAAACTGTATTTGATTATTGGTGACATACCATAATGCCATAGCCATAACCTTAACCATAGATATTATTTAATTTTAGATTTTTACCATAACAGTATAAAACTGACTATTGAATTGTCTACGTTCTCTACATTGTATTGGCGAGTTTTAAATTTATATTTTTTATTGCGCCGCTTTCTTAACAAACAGCAAACAATAGTTGCTGATGGCTGTGGCACTACTATTCGCTGGCAGTAAATATGATTATGGCCATGGTTACGGCGTTATGGTATGGTACGTCTGAATGGATTGAAGCTTGACAACGCTTGAAAATTATCCACATTTTATCCATCAACTTTCGCAATTTGAAGTAGCAAAAATTCGTTTTAGCGGCGAGACTCATTTTTTCTTAATAATTTTATAGACTCCATTACATCCAAAAAATCCGCCGTTTAGTACCACTTTTAGCATTATTGGACCCTATTTAAAAAAAAAGAAGGTGGAGCACGCGTTATGGTTGATGAAGACCTTTACAGCACCATGATCTAAAGATGAGCGATATTTCAGTATGTGTGATTGAATCACTGTGATTACAAAATCACTGGTCACTACAGTAACTGATATAATCAAGTAACAATTCCGCGTTAGAATAACAGCCCTGCTTATTAACAACAGCTATTCCTTTTTCCAAACTTCACACATTACACATACACTGGTAACAAAAAAACAAAAAATGTTATGTGCCAGTTGTTGTGTGTCAGTGCACATTAGGTCAAATGACTACTTTTTCTGTGCAAAATTAATTACGACTACATTATAAGAGTAATCGAAAAAGTTATTATATCAATTATATAATTATGGATGGTTCCAATAAAAAAATGGAACTAAACCCATAAGTGACCAAAAATTAACCCTCTAGCACCCATTAATTTAAACACAGTGTATAGAATTTATTAATTTGTTTTTTAATACTAAAATATTTATTAATTGTTTATATTCAATTCACTTTGTAAAATTAATTCAAAATTAAATTAAACTGGGCTTGACCAGTACTACTATCAAAGCCGTAACTAAATATTAGTTCTGTGTTTAAAAACTCAGTCTTCTCTTCTTCCATTTCAGCAATAAAAACTTCTTTTTGCATTTCTACAATTCTTTCTGCTGTATGCGCTAGAATAGATTGAAGAGAAACATTCACAATAAATTATCACACACACAGTCCGAGATATACGCACTTAAAGTTGACCACGCACTACTTAACTCAGGAACACAATTATAGAAAAAATTTAATCAGTTGACTTCAACACGCTGCTGTTAACGGTTATTAATATTTAGTCAAAACAAAAATCACTTTTTTTTATTCTGAAGTCTTTAGAATTAAAAAACAACAACAACAATAGTAAAACTGCAAGTTGATTTTTGGACTTTCGCACAGAAAAATGTGTCGTTTGACCTAAAGTGCAGTGTTATCGAATTCTATATTTCTGGGCAAATTTAATTACAGCTGCTTTAATTGTAGAGATCAAAATATTTTTTCCATTATCATTAATGTTTGCATAAAATATTATTTAGCACTGTATACTTCCGATATATGTTTAAATGAAAAAGAACTATTTAAAATAACTGAAAATTGAAAATCACCTTCATTGGTAACGATATTCCTCAAAAATCACGGGATCGCTCATCCCTACCATGATCAATGATTTTTTGTTTGAAAACATGGATGTTATTGAACCGGGCAAAATCTGTTTTTAACCAACAACAATTGACACCTTGTAGGGTCAAATAGTTTGTGTTATTCGTAAAATATGGCCCAAAATCGGACGTCGGCCACATGAGCGAAATCATTTTTAAATGGAATAAAAAAACTTTTATAATAAAAGTTTCCAATTAATGTCACCGAGATAATTTATTACAACCAATCTTGCCTCTGTTATTGCAGTACAAAATCTTCTAATACAACTTATACACACTATTTTATTAAATATTGTATTCCTTGCAAAACATACTATTTCGAAAAAGCCTTTTTTTCAACTCCAATATTTTTCATTCTTAACATTTCTTTATATTCAAAATAGTCAATTTTCCATGCCTGATTACCACCACATACTTTATTCAAAGAGTGTTGTTGTAACGCCATTACTTTTTGTTTGCAACCGACTATATTCGCTCGTTGGTAACAAGTGGTGTGTTAATTTTAGATTGGTTTAATAGCATTTTAACACTTTAGCAATTTTTAACTATAATTTCCATTTCATATGCGTCATTATTTATCAACACTTTAATTAAATTTACATTTTGATCAAAATAACTGAAAACAAATATTGAGAAAAATCAATGCATGTTTTAATTAAACGTTACAGTAAAAATACGAAAAATTCTTTGATAAGATTTTAATCAGTGCAAACAAAAAAAAAAATTGTTTTATTTTATTTAAATAGAAAACCAGATTGCTAAATGTTGTATAAAGAACCTAGTGGGTTGGCGGCATAGCGTTGAATCGATAGTTTATTTTACATGTTCGAAACGTAATAGTATTTATGTTGAAATTTATTTTTGAAAATAAAAATTAATTTGGCATCAAATCTTTCTGAATACCTTTTGATAATATTTTATTTTTATTTAATATTTCTAGTAACCTTGTATGAACTTAAATATTTTTAAAATATTTATGCAGTATAATTTGGAACTTCCCTGATTGACTTAAAACTTAGATGGTACTAAAAAAGAATAAATACTGAGATAGAACTAAAATGAGTGGCCATATGGCAAAGTTTCCATTAAATATAATAAAGAAATATATTTATCTTTACTGACAGCTAAGCCGCAGTTAGAACCCTTTTAGATGCGTACTCCACATCAAATCATTTCAAAAAATGCCGGGTATTTGTCAGCATTTTTACATACCGCATTCATCGGCGAAGTAAAAAACTAATGACATGGCTACTTGCTTTAAAAAACAACCGCCTGAATAACCACATTTAGCGGTCGTTTCATCACTGTCGATTGCATTAACGGCGATGAACGGGGATGGCAGTGTTGAACAAAAATTGAAGCTTTTTCACTCTATTTCTCTACTTACACCATCTGTCTTATCTCTCCTCTATCCTCTTTCACAATAATGTACCACGGTTACACAAATAGTTAAATGGGCCTGAGGTGGTACTTTTCTTAAAAAAAATGCCGGGCACTCTTTAACAAAATGGCGGATGTTTCAAAAATCTTTTTAACTTGAGTGTTCTGTACATGTAAGACGCAAAAAAGTTGCAGAAAGAGTGACTAAAAGAGAGAGAGAGAGAGAGAGAGAGTTTCTGTGGCACTAGAAAACGCAGCTCAGCTTCTTTGTAAGATTTCGACCAGCAAAGAAGATTGAACACTACGATTGACCTGTAAACTGCTGAAATCAGTTAGCCCTGGCTAAACGAAGGTCGGGTGATGTTAGGAGGGCAGCCTGCAAGCCATACGAGCCATTTTATTCACCAATTGCCCTTGCAATACCCCATAGACCTCGAGGATCCCGATTTCAAAAAAAAAAAAAAATTCTGGAGTTTCTCGCAAAACTTATTATTCCATTCAATGTAGCCTCCTTATGACAGTCCAGGTCCACAAAGAATTTTTGGCAAAATATTTGAGCTTTCGCTTTTGCAAAGTTGGACAGTATCAGAGATGGTGTCGAACTAGCTCATTCATCTCTTCATCACTGGAGATTCCCATGCGCTCCGTCATACGTCCATTTATACCGTGCTCACTAGAGGCAATGTCCAATATATCCGGAGGACCAGTAGAACCCACGTTCTTGGCGTTGTTGTCCCCGACATGACGGTTGTCTTATAACTGGGTGAAAATCATGCGTCTAACAATAAACTTGGGGAACATTACAGGTAACAACATTTAGTCCATATTTTGAAGTGTGAGGTCTTTTTTAACTCAACTGCCTATGGACCACTAGCGGCATTACATTGCAATGCAAAAGCACAAAGGCTAAAAAAGAGCCAAGACCACCCTCCTCCACGATTTGGCTTTAAACAACCGCCACCATGTTACTCCCCAAAGGGCCTTACAAATGACCGCCAAGGGTGTACAGGTTCCCGTGGTACGAGATTCTTAGCCTCTGCGTAGACTTCTAAATTCCTTATCTCCCGGTTTCAAACACCTGCAAGCGCAAGCGGCTGATGTTCCGTTATATCCCAAAAGTAATAGTGTCAAGCATAAATATGTCGCACAAAAGTGAATTCAGCTAAAATTGAGCATCTGCAAAATAAAAGTAGAACTAACAAACAGCTTCCACCTTAAATGTTTTTATTATTTTTTGTTTTTAATGTCTTCTACCATTTTCATAATTTATTTCCCTACTTAAGAATTTCCATAAGCTGAGTGTCCATTTGAAAAATATACAGTAGTTTTGCATATCTGGGGGCAATTTCACTTCATTGTACAAGATAAACCCGCCTTGGAAAATAAAATTTTTTTTAACACATTTTCTCTATTTCGTTTTGTTGATAAAATGCATCCAACAATTTGGCTACGATGTCTGGTGGTTATGCTATACTTGGACTGTGATAAATGTTATAATACCTGTTGTCAAGGTGGCAAAAAAAATACATATATTTTTTCTTCTTTTTTTCTGTCATTACAATAAGGATACCTCAAGGAATAAATATAAACACCACAAAGATAAAATATCCTTAAGGAGTTGTTGGGTGGTTCAATACATTTTTAATGTTTAAATGAGTGCAAGTTGAAAGTTATTCCTTTTTCCTTGTATATCCTTTTTACTCTTTACGAAAGGAGTGTTGTTACAAATTTGCAGTGAGAGACATTGTAAATGGCTTGTAATGTGAGGCAATGTATCTATTATATCAGAATAAATATTTCTAAAGTGCATTTATAGAGATGTTGCATAATTTATGGCATAAATTAAATTTAAATATTCACAGTTTTTCTTGTGTGTTCAAATTAAATGCATTGATAAAATATTGGAAAAATATTTAAAGTTTCAATAGGAATAACGAAAGATACAAGAAATCTTTAAATATTCTTTGCTATAAAGAGTCTATCGGTTTAAATACCATAAATATTAGAACATTCCTTTAACAGTGCTGTTTGAGTTTTTGTTTAAATTTAAGTGGAATTTTGTTTCAGTTATAATTAATTTCTAATTCTAATTCTCGTTTAGTTATAACTACGGATTACAAACAGGAAATCCCACAGTTGCGGGAAAATTAAACCCGATAAGCATTCATAGTTTTTTTTTATTAGGACCAGCACTCAAGGGATGATCCCTACTTATGCAATGATTTGTATCAGAACTAGTAAATAGGATGTGGGAAGCGACATAGAGGGAGTAGTGTTTGTGGACATTTAATTTGAATCTTTGCACATTGAAAGTGACAGGAAAGATCTCTGTAGGGAGTTTATTCCACATACTAACTATTCGGCTTAAAAACGAATTCTCTCTGTAATGTGTAGTGCGATTCAGTGGCCAATCGATCACAAAGAATAGGCTCTTGATGCAGAGCGCGTTGCGCGTACGTAATTACGGTTTTCAGGAACAAGTTCCCTGATTTCATAAGAGCACCTTCCGTTGTAGTAACAATAAAACAGTGAAACACACTCCATATTGCGTCGATGCTCCAGCGAATCTACTATCACCGTTTAGCTTCTTCGCTCTCTCCTGCACGCGGTGGAGTAACTCCAAAATAAACTTAAAAGCACCGGTCTGATAAAGGTGACATAGATAGTAAGGAGATCAAATGGAGTGAATTAGTTCTTACACCGTTTCAGGAAACCTACGCACTTGAATGCTTCCTCTGCTACCTGAAAAATATGCTTTTTTTGCCAAAATCACATTGAATCCAAGAACATAGAGAGCTTATGATTCCTTTATATCTATATCACCCATAATTAGAGATAAGGTAGCATATTCAGCCGTACGCCTGTGCGAAAGCACACAGCACTGGGTTTTATGAGCGTTAAATTGAACCCTATTTGCCAGGCCCCATTCGGAGATTATCAAAAGGTCGCGATTAAGGGCATCGTCGAAACGAAAAGGAATGGCATATGCTATTTTGTCATCTGCGAAAGTAGTTGAACGAATTCCTTCTTAATTTAGTTAAAGTTTAGAAGTTTCAATGCAACTAAACATTAAATATTTCTTAATAATGGTTGAAGTCCGGGAATTGTTGGGATTTTTCGAGTTTAATAAATCCCGAATATGAATTTGACATTAAAACACTAAAACGACACCGATATCCTGAAAAATCTCAAAATTTGCAAAAGTTTTCTAGGTTTAGGGATACAAAAAAGTCGAATTTAAAAATTCCTTATCCCAGATTTTTTTAAATCAATCCTGGAAGTACATTCACAATACTTCCATATTCAACACTTGAGGTTGTGTTTACATGATGGGGTTTTTTTTTGTTCAAATTTGAAGATGAAGCGTTTTGTATCAAAAAACGGAGCGCTTGTGAGAAGTTTTACTTCATCTTAATTTTTCTGAACACAACCGCAGCGTTTATGGCGATTTTAATGTAAATGATAAGAGGCGGAGTGGAACTCCATGCTCTGAGAAGTAGGAGGTTAAATAGATCAGGCAACAATTTGCAGTAATTTAAAATAAATTGCTATGCGAACTGAAGTCAGAGGATGTTGGAAAGTGACTTTACACGTCCGGAATATTACTTCCAGCACCAAAAAGTAAAAAGTAGTCGTTTAGATCGAACTGATAGGGCCTATGAAAAGTGGATCCTTGATGATAATCTAAATCAAGAAAAGTTATTTTAAGTGAGGCCTAAGCAATCAGGAACTCTGCCACTAAGACCCAATACTTATGGAGCCAAACTAATGCTCTATTTTGGTGGAAATAATGAGTAAGTGACATGAATTACAAACTGTTAAAATAAAGTGAAGCTCTCCAGGAACAAAATTCATGCGTTTGAAAAGATTATTGAACGAAAGACGGTTACAATATGAGACCAGACAATGCCAATAAAAAAATTTCCGCATATATAGTGAAATCATTCGTCAACAGACCATATTAACTCTAATACATCCAAAAAATTCAGAGTTTAATACTGGTGGCATTATTGGACCTCATCTCTTCAAAAATGCAGTCAGAGCTCACGCTATCGTCGATGGAGATCGTTACCGCAATGACTTTTTGGCTACATGTGGTTTAAACAGAATGGCGCTATCTGCTGTACGATGAACCCACAATCGAATTCTTGAATTCAAGAAATTGACACCTCTCTATCAGTTTCTGTGAGGGCACGTAAAGTCACTTGTGCCATGGAGGCTTACATTTTTCATGCTATTCGTAACATAACGTTCACAATACTCTATTAATATAAATGCCGAATAAAAATATTTTTTTTTTATATAATTTTTTGTGGTCTTTGGGCGTCATTTTTCACCCTCTTATTCTTTAATATGTTCGTGTATCCGATTGTTAATTTACATTCATTGAGTTCTGTGGTGTCATTTCGCTTTACCTTCAACCGTGATAATTTCTAACATTTTTCTTATGTTAGGGGGTCCTCTATAGTATCTTAAGCCTTAGGCTGGCCAGCGTAGGACATCTGGATATTCCCTCAAAAGCCATATTATTGTCAAAGTGTCTTCCAGGCAAATTTTGGAAATATTGACTTTTTCTTGGAACTATAACCGTTATCCATCTTAATGTATCATAAATATAGCCAAGCAATTTTAGGGACTTCTTGCCTATAGGGTTTTTAATCAGGAGTGCCTTTAAAGGTTTACTAATTCACCTCTTCTGAGCTTTCTTAGCCATCTCTTTCCAGTGTCTCCATTAGATTATAAAAAATTAAGTTCTTTCAGAAATTAACTTCTTTAACTCTTGCATGCCTTTCTTGTGCATTTTTATCAAAATCGGAACTCTACACACATCTCCAAGATCGCTAGCAAAGACAAGACGTGACAAGATACCTTTACCTGTCCAGTGTTTTGTATTGAATAAAGTGTGGTGCATGAGCTACCAAGTTTAATAACACTTAGTAAGCTGATCATCGACTTTACATCATTAGTTCAATTAAACTCTTTAGTTCATTTTCCTTCTAGTTCATGTGTCCTATGAGTCCATGTATCTTTTTCGTTCACTCACCGTTCTTTTATGCTCAGTACTGAGCGGTTTAGCATAACGTTGATTATGGTTTTCTTTTTATGCACGTCTTTTTACATATTCTTGTTTTTCATCGTGTTTCCTCCTTTTTTCTAGGTACGATTATCTTTTTGTTATAACAAATCAAGCAAGCTAGCAATAGGACAGTAACCCAATGTTAAGTTTATGTCAATTTTGTTAAATGTAAAAGACGTAAGGTTTCTTTTTACATTTCTTGCGAATAATTTTCTCCTAAAAGAAGTTTTTATTTTTAAGCATGTATTATTAAAAAAGGTGGCAACCCTGACAGTGACAAATTCAACTAAAGTTCAGAAAAATATGTTAAAGTACTTAGCAAAGGAAGTATCGATCAAATGAATTACTAAATTTAATGAACTATAAAACCGACTTAGTTCAATAAAGTAATCTGAAATAAAAAGATCGCTCATTTTAATGAGTACAATTCTAGTTCGTAGTCTTAAATCCCATTCGATTTATTTTATTCTTTTAAACGAACTTTTTTTAAAAACATTTTCCTTATCTTTTTTGTGTACAAGTTTAAAAATTCATTTGCTTAAATTCAATATTGTTTTGCCTGTTCCTTTTATTTCATTATCTATCTATAAATGACAGCGAAATGTAATGAAAAATCTTCAAGTAAATAGAACAAATGCAAATATAAATGAATGAAAGACACACAGTCGGAAGAAGTATAAAGAAAAATGTTTCTACTTTAAATACAATTGTAAGTTTTTTTCAGTTCATTTAACACATTATCCTTCCTCAACAACGCAAGTGTTAGAATGAGTGAGTGATTTAGTATTTGTACAGTTGCAAGAAGCACGAAAATAAAATGCCAGGGAATATGAAAAACTACAAAGAGTCTTTCGTTTCTTTAGAAATGAAAAAAGGACCACATGACCGTGTGAGAAAAAAAAACACAATGTTTAACTTGTTTAAGGATTTAAAAGACAAATGTGAACACTTTTCTTTGACAGCTGGTACAACAAAAGCAAAGAAGAAAGATGCTGTTGCAGGCAGAATTTTTATATTAAATTAAAGCTTAATGGAACTTTTTAAAGTTAATTTAACTTTTCTGACATTTTTGTTTTTACTAAAATATTGTTTCTTGTTTTTTAAATTAAAATGATTTTTTGTTTTTTCGTTTCTTAACAAAAAGGCAATAAATACTGTTGCAACATTTTTTGTTAAAATCAACATAACATTATTATCATCCGCAACATAATGACCATCAACATGTTTATCATCATTATGTTAAAAACTTTTGTTTTATTATTTTATTTTTAATAAAACAAAGCAAAATTTTAAAACTAAAGTTTATTTATTCATGTACTCTGTCTCTACGAGATTCATTTGTTTGCACGTTCATCTATTTATTCGTTCATTACATTAAGAAAATTGCATATTTGCTTGCATTTTTATAGTTCGAAACAAAAATGTTTATAAAGTTAAGTTTAGCTATTTGTAGTGCTTATACTACGCGAACGTGTTCTTCTGTCTTTCTCTTGTCTGATTATATTTTTCTTACAATATTTTGTAGTTTTCAAACAAGATGTTGCACAAAACTTTTATTTCCTGTTTATTTACGCGCAAAAAAACAAATAACTTGGAAAGAAATTAATTTACTGTTCTATTTTCTCAGCTTTGTTTTGACAAAAGAAAAGGCAACAAATTTAAATAATAATCAAAATATTTTTAATAAAATAACGAGAGATATTTGGAAAAGTAAAGCCCGTTTTAAATTTTATATGAAATCTTGGGGTTTTTTAAGGTTTCGATTTAAAAAAATTAGTGTCACTTATAATAAAGATGTGATTTTTCGAATGAAAAAACGAAAACTGGTAGTATTAAAATTATTTTACATAACAGCATTAATAATAATAAAATTGGTATGAACATCATGTCGCACATGAGTTCGGCTAATGTAGACTCTCGTTGTTCATGTTTCGGTCATGTGCAACCATCGTTAGCCAAACATTTGACTGAGCAATGATGTTTGCCATCAAATATTACTTTAAATATAATTTCTCCATTTGGAATCAACACCATCTATTGTACAACATAGCGAACTCTCTTTCTTCATTGTTAAAAACATTTAAACAGCTCTGACGACAAACAGAAAATTATGGTTAATAGAAACATGAACCTTAACACGTTTTCGCTATATACAAGAACATGGGCAAATTAATACCGTTGTCCTGCCGGCGTTATGTGCTTGTTTTGTTCGTTCAATTTGATGGGTAGTGGAGACGTAGGGTTAATATTGTTCCATTTGGAGCTTGGAATTCAATAAGCAATTGTTAAGAAAAAAATGTATCTACGACAAAGACATACTCATGCCGTGTTTTTAAAAAACCAAAAAGTCGATCAGGCATATATTTCGATAAAAAAAAGTGTCTGCTATCGTGGCTTTTAGCACAAGGAATGCAAGGTTTCGTGTTGCAAAAAATGTGTGACATGCCTCGAATTAACCGAATTAATATACAACTCATTCTCTGGTTCAGTAATCTTATTTCATGTTGATCGGAACTGGCCGTCTAAATTGCGATTTTTATCTTGCAATTTTTGGAATCAGCGGGCCTTGAAGTGAAAAGCTACTAAATATGCTATTCAGTCACATTGATTCAAAATTCTTTTAGAAAGTTTAAAAGAAATTGTGCACTTACCAGCTACATCGGTATTATATATATTTTTTTAAACATGTGTTTTAAATTTAACATTGTGTAAACTCAAAATCAAAAAGTGGTTTTTATTTCAATTAAATGTTTTTTCGATTTTGGTTTAGTTCGAATGAAAAAAAATTTTAGCTGGTAACTCTTTTCTTAAATAATTAAATACTATTAATTTCTCTTTATTTCAAAAGAAAACGCTTTTTTCTCTTTCTATTGCTCTTCAAGTTAATTGTGTTGTTTTCAAATCCCACACTAGCGCTGCCAGATTTGAGTGATTATATTTTACTTGAACTATCGTTAATGAGAAGTGTAAATTGGAATTTTGTTGACGAATATTTCTATATTATTATAAAGTTTTGTATCGGTACAGATCTTAGAATTTTTGAGATTTTGGTATATATAAATTTTTTTTACAAGATTTTCCCTTTCTTGCAATTTTATTTTATTTTTTAAATTTATATTTATGGCGGAGATTGATTTTCTTATAAAATTTTTAATAAATTGGTTAATTTTAAACATTTCATAAAATTTCGAGTTAAAAAACCGTCGGTTTCTTCGATTTTTTAACAAAATTTCGAACTTTGGGATATATTTCGGTAATAAGTAATCTTTATAGCAAAGTAAATCATACCCGCCGCTGCTTTATCTGCATTTATCGATTGTAACAATATTAAAAATTCTATAATTTAATCGACAAGATTTCTTCGTTTTATTTTTTTGTCTATTAGGCATTCGAAATAAAATATTTTCTCTGGTGAAATGTGTTTTATATGTTGAACTGCATACTTAGTTAACTCCCAACTAGATTTTGTTAACATACATCTGAAAGCTTTTAAGTTATTCGTACAGATATAGGACCACATACAGCCCGACAGGTTCTAAATCAATGCCTGCACAACCAATGGAAATTTCAAACTATACAATTATAAAAATAAATAAAAAAATAAATATAGATTTAAAAATTGCTTCATTTTCTGGTGTAAGAGGTTTTTTTTTCGATTTACCTGTCTACAGTTTTAAAATGGTAACACATTCTCCTTAGAGATTCCGCATTAACTTAAGGATCGTGAAACTCTAAGTAAGAAAGAAACAAAATAATATAGTGGAAATGTCGCTGGTAATGGTACTCAAACATATATGAAAATTTTTTTCAAAGACTAAACTTAAACGTTGATGACGCAATAGCAACATATTTTTCGATAGTAACTAAAGTTTTACATTACAATTTATTGTTTTTAATCAGGCCAATTCCCTTAGAATTGTTAAAAAATCACTTAAAATTACCTGAAGGCAGCAGAAAATAATAAACCCTACAATCTTTTAAACTGACATACTTCAATTAGTATGGCAACTCACATTTATGAGTTATATTATTTTATTTTGTTTTGTTTATTATACTTTATTAGTTCCACATTTGTTTCTTCTTCAAACATGAGTGTAACAAATGTATTTCTGTCTCCAGTAATACACCGTCATTCAAATCCACAGGTACGTAAACTGCAACGTGTATTTAAGTAGAAACTAACGAAATGAGCATAGTTTGTGTGTGAAACGACTTCTTCCATTTCAATTTTCTTTAAAATATAAAGAAATTTACACATAAAATCTTAACAAGTGCCGCATCTATAAAGAATATAATTAAAAAGCGTATTAAAAGTGTTAAACTACAAATTTAATTAAACGTAAGTAAGAGAAATTTGTTGTTGTCCTAAGTAAAACTGTCATGTGTAAAAATTTAAAAAAATGACAAGTCAATTCTCTCATGTGGTTTTTATTTATAAAGAGAAAATAAAACACAGGAATGGAAAACGGAATTTTTAATTTAAAACTTATCAATAACTAGTGAATTTTTGCAGTGGTAAATAATCTACAAAGTTTAGTAATTTTACAGTTTTATTTTCGATTTGGTTCCACAATTAAGGGCTTTGAACAACCCTGTCACCCCTGTTACTAGGTTGTTCACAGCCCTTAATTGTGGAACCAAACATCTAAATCGAAAATAAAACTGTAAAATTACTTATCAATAACTTGAAGTTATAAATCATAATGTGCTTTAGCCTTACCTAACTAAAAGGATGATAATATTATTTTACCCTTCACCACAAAAAGTGGAGCCGAGTTACTTGGCTCTGAAATTTTTAAATTTTCCAAGATATCAATATGGGTATCGTTTTAAAGCTTTCGAAGAGATCTTTAGGGAAATATTAAAATAAAAAAAAAAAATGCTTAACCCATTAAGAGCCGATGACATTTTTCTGTAAAATTTATATACATGCAGTACCAATCTTTTTTTTAATTCTCTACCAATATTTGCTTTTGTGATTGGAGTTACTTTACTAAACTAAATTTTTTGTTTTAATTTTTGCATTTACTCATTTTCACGCTATAAGTAAAATTAATAACTTAAAATATATAACTGAAAATAAAGAAATATGGAATTATGGGATAACAGTGATAAAAAATAAATATAGTTGAAGATAAACCAGATACAAATGAAATACAAAAAAATATTTTAAACATCCGAAATCGTATTCATGATTTTTTATTTATTATTCTTCTATGAAACTGCAACAAAAATTAGTTTTCATATCGTAGTTCTTAAAATTAAATCAAAGTAAGCAGACAAAGAGCTATATTTAAAATATAATTCTGTAGTTGTTAAAAGATTTTAGATAAAAACAGATGCAAGTACGAAGATTTTAGTGCGACAAGCTAGCGGAATTCGCCTTGCATTTAAATACGTTAAAGCACCAAACAATAAATTTAATATAAATTGATGTACTACGTAACACTATAAAAAAACATGAAATAAAATTCAATTGGGAATTATAATTAAAAAAAAGAATTAAATTTTATTGCACGAAGTTAAACGATTTCATATGCTATTTTCCGTCTCTGATATGAATTCTATTGAAAAGTTACTAAACATTTTGATCGTCGTTACCAGATTTGTGTTTTTTAACGATATAAACTCCCAAAAATTTACAATTTATAGTGTGTTCGTACATGCACTTGTACTGAGTCAATATTCTGTTAACGGACAATATTTATTTAGTTTTAGACATACAAAATTTATTTATTATTGATAATTTAATATTAATAAACTTTCCTTCTATTTGACTCGTCATACTTTCTTTTATTTTGTTGACGTATGTCATATTAGATATTTTGCTTACCAAATACACTTCTGTACAGTGTTGTATTTCAAGTTTTACTCAATATTAGAACAATTTCATACTTACAGAAATATGTATCTAAAATCGAACTCAATAATGTCATTTATTGCAATAACCTCATTAAACACTGTTAGAAATTTACCCCTAATTTACCTGTTTATAAACGCAATTGTGCATGTTTTTTTAACCCGAAATTTAATAATTGGGTATGTCGTTATTTTTGAATGTTAAATATTAAATGCTATTTTCACAAACAATAACTTTTCTGGTACTTTATGGAGGCACCTTCATCGATTTTGTTTGTAGGTTATAACACTTTTGTAGAAAGAAATTTTATTTTAAATCTTTAAACATTTTAGCTTACTATTTTTTAAAGAATTGTTTTGTTAAAGTTGACATTCAACTTATTATTTGACTTAAGCATGTTGGCGCAGTCACCAGATAAAAATGGGGATAGTACAAAATTAAAATAATTTTTAGAAAACAATTGTTAAAATCAACTTTTCAAACAACATTTATTAAATAATTATTAGTGATGATGAACTTAAAAAAAGTTTAGAAGAAAGAATTTTTGAGTACAGTGACATTTTGGAACAGTTCTTTGAAAAAAAAACATCAAAGTTTAATAAATAAACTAAATTAATCGTTGGCACTAACTTTTAAAAGAGTCTACGGCAAACTGTCAAAGATAAATTAACACCTTTTATGCTCTTAAAGAAAGTAAAGCTTGTTTGTGTCAATATCATCATGTGAAGTCTTGTTTAATAATGTTAAACGGTGGCCATCCCCTTCACCTTACTTCAGATTCCTAAAAAAAATAAAGAATTAAAAAAACGCTAAAAAAGAGTTGCTATTAAAACTCTTCGGCTGTGAAACTAAAATAGCAGAATATGAGTATTGTTTACGGATTTTAGGTAACGGAATTGTTAGGTTAAAATCTTAAACAAAATTTAAATATTAAGATGATAAAACAACTAACATTTTTGTAGAAAATTTTATAACATCTATTTATTTATATCCCAGTCTTAATTTTGTTTAAAATAACAAATCAATAACTTAAAAAAAACCGTTGATTAAGTGCGTGTTGGTTACTACAAAAATACTTGAAAAAAATAGCATTTAAAACGACTAGTTTTTTAATACGAATAATCTTAATTTCACATATTTGAAAATTACTTAAGATTTAATTAATTTCTCAGTGTTGAAATTTCTAGTTGATTCCTCTTTTCAAAATATCTGGCAACTCTGCATGTGTTTTATGTGTCTCTGGCTGACTTTTGTTTTCTCTATAAAACTGACTTAACATTATTGTTTTGCTTTGTATCTCAGAGATACGCACGCTCGCTCACAAACGTAAAAACAACATTCAAAACATAACTTCACGATCATTGTCTGTCCTTTACTTTTATTTACTGCTCTACACTACAACTTGAAAGCTCTGTTAACAATTTTAACAGAGTCTAAAACTGTTTAGCGTTGAAAGTTGGTAGTTTAATGAAGCAGTTGGTTTTTAAAATACGTTGAGTGGAAATAACAAAATCGGAAAAATGGTTTTTAAAAATATTTATTAAGTTATATTTAAAGAAATAAAAACAAATACCACTAAATTAATAGCATAATACAAATAAAACGGTTTTTTTTAATTTTATGCAAAATTACCAAAACAAATATTTAACCGTAATAATTATTTTAATTCCAAATAATCCTTAAAATAAACGTTGCCGTGATCCTTTTGCTGCTTTTTGTCTTGATTAAAAACGCCACGTTTTTATTCTGCATTTTTTGCCTGTTGTTATTGTTCTATTTACTTAGATTTTTTTAAAATAAAGAGCAAATGTAATAAAGTTATAGGCTTTTAAAACAACAAAAATAAATAAACATCAACCAAAGAGGGAAAAAAATAAATCACAGAAACGAGCGCTGCCAGATACTTTTAGAAGAAATTTTATCAAAATGAATACCACTAAAAATGTGTACCTTTTTTTCATAACATGTATGATAGTTTACAAATAACAGACTTTAATGAAAACTGAAAGACGTACAAATTTATAAAATAATAAAAAAAATCTCTCATTTGAATTGTACTTGTGGTAGAAAAAATTAAAATTTGTGATAGACAAGGCCAACGTCTATTATTTTCGATTAATGTTTAAAATATTTAAAAAAGATAAATTATTATAAAAAAACAAACGAGATAGGTTACTTAAATAAATGCTAGTTTTAAAAGGCGATCATTATACTTTGGCTTGGTGCTTTTTTGGATTTCTGATCCACCTCAATTTTGACCGGTTTACAATTTTGAAAACAACGATACGAAACGAAACGATTTAAAACCAAAAATGGTTGCGATATGCTTGCTATTTTCGTTTTTTAAATACCTTCAATATAGTTTTCAATAACTCTCCATTCAATTTCTATAATTACTTTTGGGTAACTTCTTCATTATTGCTTTAAAAATATCTCAAAACGAGTCGTTTTCAAATCGATCGATTTCCATCACATACCTGAATATTTGAGCTTATGACTGCATCTAACTAGTTTTACATTGTTGGAAAAAATAAATGGACTGCCTTAGCATTCTCACAAATGAATAATTTTACTTTGTCTTACATTCACGCATGTTTAATTTAATTTTTAAATTTATGGAGAAAGAAAAATATCTACAAATTTTTGTGTTAATTTTCAAAAAAAAAAAAAAAAAAAAAAAACAGGTAAAATTTGACATTAGCGAAAGGTAACGCAATATTTTCTGGGTCATTACATGCATGACCAGCGTTTTTCGCATTTATTTACCTTACGTTGTGTACATCATTTATTTAATCAGTTTTATAACTAAGAATACGAGGACTATTCATAATGCAAGGCACGGCACGACGCATTCATCGTTCGTTCACAGGAATCAGTATGATACTGGACCAGCATCTGCTATAATGTGAAAAAAAAAGTATGAAAAAAATTCATTTATTGACAAACCGATGGTTAGCTAAAAGCTAGAAAGACTATATGTGACTATTTATCGAAAGAATAATTGTGAAAGCTTCGGGTTGTGTGTAGACGTGCTTCTAAATTAGTATTGAGTGATAGATGCGAAGAACTTTAATGGAGGTTGTACCGGTCTAGAAATTGGTGCATTACATTCTGATAGTGTCAAGTTTTTTTCAATTTTCTTAAAAAAATTAATACAGATATTTAAAATTATGTTTGTTTCTTCAATAATATAGAAATTAAATTATACGTGAACTAAAGCCCATTTAAAATTATTCATGTGTAATTGCTATATGACATTTGACACAATTTTAAAATCTTCCTTGTTTAAATTCTAAGCGCATCTTGAAAAACTTAAAAAAAAAGTTTATTGTCAAACCTCTCGTTGGCTGGCATTCTTCACTTTTAAATATACATACTGCATTGTAATTATCCATAGATCCAGTTTTAACAGTTAAAATCAAATATATAAAACTGAAAAAATTCAAGACATTACCCTTTACTTAAGAAAAAATTTATTTCTTTAAAAAAAATCTTGTGCGGAAAAACTTTCCATTCTATTTGCATAATTTTTATTTGCAATTAGTATTTCCGTAAGAAAATATAATATTTATGTTCTACTTCTAAAATATTAAAAATATTTTAAACTTTGTCAAATAGTCAAAAACTGATTTTTTGTTACAACGTCAAACCTAATAAATCTTCAATTGTGGCAACCCCATAATTTTTAAAGAGAGCAAATAACTTTTTATTTAGTGCCGGCTGAATTGTTTTGCTAAAAAATAAAAACTTTATAATTCTATAAAGATAAATGACGTCACAAGGTTGACAAAGCAGCCAAGGCTACCAGACCACTTTAATAAGAAATCGGCAAACTTTCAAAAAAAATCGGCTTTTTCGACAATTTAAATTAAATTAAAAAATCGGCAAATGTGAATACCCCTTTCAAATACAATCAAAAATATTTTTAATAAAAAAAGAAGAACAAAACAACAAAAAATTCAGTATTAAATAATGTTCACAATATATAAAATAACACTAAATAAATAAAAATAAACATTTTACTAATAAATTTGCTTCATAATTGTTCTATTGGAAGTAATCCAATATTTCCATTTATTTTTTTCAGTAGAGCTACTTAAAGCTGTTTTATAAAAAACAATTCATCAACGGTATTTTTCAGTCTTCTTGTTATTAATCCATTTGTTTTTCTTCGTACGAAAAAAAAAATAATTCTTTTGCTTCACTGTTTAATTAATTCAAAATAAGCTATTCCACTTTTTTCAGTTCTATCAATTCGAAATCACGATCATTTGTTAAAAAGGTGATTTATCATTTTAATATTATTTGACGATTTATTTAGTTTACAGTGATTTTTATCACTTTTTTATTAACAAGTTTTTAGTGAAAAGTTTTCCAGTGATGCCTAGAAGTAATATTTCTTAGTAAAACAAACGAAATTTCCGAGAGAACAAAAATCGGCAAATCGGCACTTATAGGCAAAAAATCGGCAAAATGCCGATAAATCAAATACGGCAAATATGGCAAGCCTGAAGGCAACACACATTTAAGCAAAATTTAATAAGAAATGAAAGTTTACTCACAACCACTTTATTTTTTATGCCAAAATAATAATGAAAACATAAAATCCATAAGTATGTACAATTACAAATTTAATTATGTATGTACATCTATGTACGAAACAATTTCATACGTTAGCAATAACATAAATTGAGAAAAAAAAACAGTGCAGATAAACAAAAAGAAACAGCAAAACTTGTTAAAGACAATAATTGAATAATTGAAATTGATTTTATTTTTTCTGAAGTGATTATTTGAAATTAATAGGTATAGGGTGATTTTTTAACGTTTGGTTAAAAAAAAAAGAATACAAAAATTGGTTTTTAGGTTTTTAAGATAAATTCTTTCAGTTTTTACGCCACATTTGATCTGTGCAAGAGTTACCAACTCAACTTTTAAATTTTAAAAGGAAACGAAATCTGAAAAATAAAGCCTTTAAAAAAATGTGCTAATTTTATATATTTTGTACTTAATTATATTGAAAACAGAAAGGGGGAGAAGAGAAAATTGGACAAATATTTTAAAAAGCACTTATTTGAAAACTAAGTTGCATTTTACTGAGCACAAAAGTAGAGGTCTCTCCAAATGAAGTAGCTTCTGTTTTAAATGGTTACCAAATATCAGAAGTCCAAAAGTAGTTCTGCTCTGGTAATCCAGAGGTGCCTTCTCTTAAATTTTTAGCAAATAAAAAAAGTAAACGCTAATATGAAAAGTAACCGGTGAACGGTGACATTGTAAGTATTGTGCTTAGTGTTCTTGAAAAATATTTTGTAACAACTCTGCTTCTATCGGTAGCTCTTTCCTGGGAAAATAAAATTTTCAGCTGTTGCTGACTTCACAATCCTTATCCGAGTGTCACTCGGGTAGTTCCGGAGCTAAGATAAAATTGTCGTTGTTACGAAAACTATTTTGTAGTAATGTTTAGGAATTTTATATTTTATTTTTGCGATTTTTCAAAATAACGTTTTTTGCCGTTACTGGAGTTGCCAGACAAACTCTAGCAGTTGCAGTATCTGGAAAAACAATTTAAAAGTTTTAAAATACAATTTAAAATATTAAGGAATATCTGGTAATTATGTCACAAAACGTGTTTTTCATTACATTTATTTTTAAACAAGAGCAATGTTTATATATAAAAAAAATTCAATTTTAAAATTTGAAAAAAAAAATTTTTTAATTTTTTTATATAAACATTTTAATAAAATTGAAATTAAATTAAAATTAATCTCAGTTTCACTTTGCCGTAACACTTAAAAACACATAGGCTGGGTCAAAAGACCATTTGAGAATTTTACTCCAAACTAAATTCTTTTCCACTGATGCAGGTATACATGAACAATATACATATGTATATAGGTGGGTGTAGTTCTTAGTAAAAAACTTGTTGCTGCATTTTGTTTCTACGGCTGCTATTGCATGACATACTAGTTTTACGTTGAGATTTTTAAGCCTAAGCCAAACACACAAAAAATTACCCTTTATATAGCTGAATCTAAATTAGTTCACAATAAATGTTTGTTTCTGTGCGTGATATTATTTTTATTAAATTAATCGATTCTCTGAAACTTTTCTTAAAAAAAATATATATATATAAATTAATATGATACGATGGATGTTATTGGAGATTTGAATACAGATTCGTAACTCTTTGATTGTTAAAATGTACTGAAAGTGAAGAGTTTAAAAATAATCTTAAAAAGTGAAAAAAGTGTTATACGAAAAAAAAAGAAAGTTAAAATGCTCCAAAGATTCCATTAGTTTTTGTTTTCGTTCTGTGACTAATTTGTCAAGTTATAAACGTTGTTAAAATATAGTATTTGTTGCAAAAATATTATCACAATAATTCATCTAAGCGTTAAATAATCATGATTACAAATGATAAAGATGTAAGTTTTTCTTAAGAAAATAAAATTTATTAATTTATTTATTAAATTATTATTTATTTATTTATTATTATTTATTATTATTATTATTATTATTTATTATTATTATTATTTATTTATTTATTTATTAAATTATTATTATTTTTTTTTTATTTATTTCTTTTTTTTAATTTATAATGATTATCAAACATGACATATGAGCGGGAAAATTTTTAATAAAGTTATAGCAGTTGGACTCAGTTATATTAAAAGGATAAATAAATAAATAAAAATTAAAAACACTAAATTGCACAATGGGGTCTTGCAAGTTAAAATAATACCTCTGAAGAAGTATATACATTTTAATTTAAATTTTTTTAAATCAAGAACGACATAATTAAAACAATTAACGCAAAATATTAAATAAATAAATTTAAAACTGCACGTACATCTTTGTGAAACCAAATAAATTTATTTTTACAAAAGCACGTTCTGATTTAAATATTTTAAAAAAAGAAACCACATTTTTATAAAGAGGTACTTTGAAATAAATCATATATACATTGAAAAAAAAAACCTGTTGAAAACGTAATATACTTAAATAGTAGATTTCATAAAATACCTTTTAATTGCAGAAACGTTTAAAAATGTCTTTAAACAAAAAAAAAAAAAAAAAAAAAAAAAAACTAAAGTGAGTTAAGCTTAAATAAGTAAGAGTGCTACATTCGGCTATACCGAATCTTATATACTCTTCACCATCTATTTAAATCTAGTTTAGTGAAGTAACTCCAATCAAAAAAAGCAAATATTGGGCTGATAGAGAATTAAAAAATAAAAAAAAATTGGTAATGCATATACATATATAATTTTACATAAAAATGACATTGGCTCTTAATGGGTTAAGCATTTTTAAAAAAAAAAATTTATTTCCTTAAAGATCTCTTTGAAGCTTTGAAAGGATACCCATATTGATATTTTAAAAAATTTGAAAATTTCAGAGCCCCGTAGCTCGGAAATAATGGGCGAGCGCCAATTTTAAAACTTGATGCTTTTCTATCGCCTCATAAATTTGTTTTTTTTTTTTGTGATTGGGGTTACTTCATTATTCCAAATAATATGGGAACATTAGAGGTAGCCGAAGTGTTTTGCCCGCTGCGTCGTAGGACATGGACCAGTTTTTCCGATTTCCAACGGCACCTCTTTCGACATTTTATCTAATTGGCTTACTTAAATTTTCTCTAACTGATCTAGTGCCTTGGCAAACTTGATTTCAATACTAACACTGACGGTTAGACGGACATCGCTCAATCGATTTCGCTAATGCATAAGAAGTCAGAATATATACAATTATGGGGAAATGGATATTGTAGTAATTACAAACGGAATGAAAAACTTTGTATACCCTTTTTCCACCTTTTTTGGTGAAGGATATAAAAAACGAAAGTGACTTAATTAAACCTCAAATTTCAGAGCAATCTTAAAAATCGTAAACAGTTGTTGTACCTTTAAAAAAGACCACCTTTCAAACAAAAGAAAAACGATACAAAGAAAGACAATACCATAAAGAAGCTCAGGCAAAACCTCTATAGAGATGACATCTTAAAAATAATAAAATCTTAAAAAAGTACCAAATACTTAAAAATAAATTTATTTTATAAAAATACTACATTTTTAAAAATCCTATTTTTCCGTATTTTTTAGATAAGTACTTTTTAAAATGGATAAGGGGATAAGTGAACTAAAATATTTAAAACTGACATTGTAAACAAAGACTTAGAAAAGCAACTATATTTTTAAAAAGTACCTAAAGTACTTTTAATAAGTGCTTTATAAAAAACACTTTATGAATGTTCATTTTTGAAAAATATTCTTCCAAGAAATTCATCCAGAGAAAGCCATCTTTTAAAAATGTATCGAAAAAGTACTTTTGGAAAAAAATTTCAAATAGTACCATTTCATAGCTAGAAAAATTGTTTAAAAATAGTCTGTTAAAGAATACTTTCACAGAAAACTTCTCTTAAGAAAGAAGTTTAAAAAAATATATTTATTTTTTTTTTTGCTACAAAAAACTTCCTTTCAGAAAAGGTACCATTTTAAAAAGTACAAAAGTAATAAAATTATTTTTAAATCAAAATATGTGTCTTTTTTAAAAAGTGGAATTTTAAAAATATTTTGACCAAGTATCTTTAATGAGTTTCTTTAAAAATCCTGCTAATTAACCTATTTTTAGAAAAGTACGTTCTAAAATAAAAAAAGTAACCTAAAGCAAAAACCTTAGAAAAATACCTGTTAAATAGTTAAAATTATTTAAATAATAATTAACTAAAAACTTAAAAAAACACTCTGCACTCTAAGCAAGCACATATAACAAGTAAGAAGTACTTTTTTGAAAAGTACTTTTTCGAAAAGAGCCATTAAAAAAATTTTTTTAACAAAGATTCTTTTAAAAAAAAATATCTTCAGAGAAAGACACCTTTTAAGGAAGAAAATTTGAAAAATAATATTTTCGTAAAAGTACTTTTAAGAAAATTTAAAACAGCACCACTTGAAAAGTGGTTTTTAAAAGCTACCTGCTTAATGATACTTTCATAAATACCTTCTTTCAATAAATCTTAATAATAATAATCTTGAGAAAGAACCTCAATATACACTAATATATATTTTTTTCAGAAAAGTCTCTTTTAAAAAAGTACCATGTTAAAAAGTACTACCCTTAAAAAAAAGGTAGCAATTTAAAAAGTATAATTAAAAAATACGTAATGAAAAAAATGTTTCATACAAATCAACATCTTCAACAGTACTTTTAAAAATGTAAATAAGTACCCTTTTCAAAGGTAACTTTTAGAAAAAGTACCTTGTAAAAGAATAAGAATAATTGCTTTTACAAAAAAGTGTATTTTAACAAATATTAAATGCAAGCTTCTTGTTTTTGTTCTAAAACAGTTAAGTTGAAAATTTAAAAATTCTGTACCGAAGTTGGTGGTTAACAGTAACCTAAATAACTAACAAGAACAAGAACTTCAAATTTATGTGATAAATTTTGCTATAGCAAATTAATATTTTAAAATGTATCGTATTTAAAACGAGTTTTGGTTCGTTTAAACTTTATTCATGATTTGTAAAAAAAAAATGTCGAAAAATACAATCAACTTTTATTTGAAACTAGACTGACTTGACTGGCTTTTAAGTAAAACTCATGATGTACTTTTACTAGAGCATAACAAAAAGCAGTAAGTGGGATTATAATTAAATTTCAAATATGACATTGAAAGCTTTGTGCTTTTGTATTTTAGTATTTTATTAAATGATTTTGAATTGTTTTGTACGGGAAGTAATTTAGTTTGCACTAAACGTTTTCAGATAATTTATTTGGGGGCACGCAAATTATTTTAAAAGATACACAATTATTGTGTTTTGTGAAATCATAATATCATAATGTGACCAAGAATAATTAACTAAGCAGAATGTTAGAAATTTTTATTGCCATAAACATCTTAATAAAAAAGTATATAATGTTACGAGACATGTGAATAACTGTAAAAATAAAGAAATGTTAAAAAAAATATTTAATAAGAGAAAATGTACTTTTAAAATAGGTACTTTCTTAAAAGGTACTTTTAAAATAGGTACTTTCTTAAAAGGTACTTTCCTAAAAGGTACTTTTTCTGAAAGGTACTTTTTCTAAATAGCACATTTTTCATATTATGCTTTCCTTGAAATGTAATTTTTTAAAGGATTTATTTAATTTTTCGAAAATATTATCTTCATGGGACACTCTTGCAAAAATGGCATTTTTCAAAGATAGTTTTTAAGTTATCGTTAAAGAATTTTTTAAAGGGTATTTCTAAAATATATGTTTATATAGCATAATTTTTTAATGAGTGATTTTTTTTATTATATTATATATAGGCACACTTTCAGAAGGTACTTTTTTAACAGCTATTTTTTAACACAAGTCAGTTTTAAGTATGTTATCTTTAAATTTTTTAAACTTAATTTTTATGGAATTTAAAAAAATATTTTTCAAAGGATGTATTTAAAAAAAATATTTTTAAAGGGCATCATTTTAAAACATTAAAAAAAGAATATTTTATTTAAGTAATTTTTTCAGAAGTCCATTCTTAACAGCTGCTTGTTAAAAAGGCGTTTTTAAGGTACTTCTTTCAAAATCAATTTTTTTGCGAATTACTTTACATCAAGTATTTTTAAGGTATTTTCAAGAGCTTAAAAATATTTTTTTAAATTGTACTTTTATCAAAACTTTTTCATGAGGTACTTTATACAAAAATACATTTTTTAAATATAAAAATTAATAAACTTAAATTTTTTTTAAAAGGTTTTTTAAGGGTATCATTTTTATAAGTTTCTGTAGGTAAATAGTTTTTTATGTTAATTATCGTCGTTTCAAGTATTATTTCTAGTAGTACTTTTTGTTAAAACAGCGTTTTCTTTTTTAAAAGATTTTTAAGAAATCGCTCATTAGAGATGCGTCTTAAGTTTTGTAACTGTAAACGTTTTAACAACGTCGTTGTTAATTAACTGCGTTTTTTAAAGTACTTTTTTAAGTCATTTTATCTTACGAAATATTTCACTACAAGTTTGTTAGAATTTAAAAATAAATAAGAGGTTTGAAATTTAAAATAATTTTATTGTAATAATATTAATCTATTAAATTGATTGAACCTGTTCGTAGTGATAAACAAAACAAGTCTTTTTTAAGATTCAAACAATTCAATTATTGTGTATTTTTGTTTAGAGTATGTAGTCTTAAAGCCAATTAGTGAGCCAATTAGGAAATGAAGTATTAACGTTAAGAAGTTTAATATCAATAAAAGCTTTAAATCAGAAAGCAAAGGATTACAAAATGTTTAGAAGTTCAAGGTAAAATTACTTTTTAAATTTTTAATAAATACGTTTTGTAAAGAAAATACTTTAGAATGATTAATATTTAAAGGTATGTACTCTTTAAGAAGGCTCTTATTCAAAGTGCTCTTTTTAAAAGTTTATTTTTTAAAGGCACTTGTTTGAAATAACGTCTTTTAAGGCATATTTAAAGATGTTTAAAAAATAATTATTTAAAAAAATAAAATTTATTAAAATGGTACCTTTCTAAAAGTGTGTTCTATAATAAATGTTAAGTTTAAAGTCGAAGTTCTATTTTAAATTATATTATTTAATCTTTTTAGTAATAATATACACATATCTTAAAAGAAAGCCATTCTTAATAGGTACTATTTTTAAATGGTACTTGTTTTACGCTTTCTGTTTAAAAAGGTACTTTTATTGAAACACATTTTTTTTTTTAATTTAAATTTTTCTCTTGGTAATTTTTTAAAGGTACTTTTTTGAAAGATTCATATTTAAAGGTTTCTAAAGATGAAAGACGACCTTTTAAGGAAGGCAGTGTTGACGATGTAATAGAACTATTTAGGACAATAGAAAGCATTCGGATTACTTAAATCCTACTTCTGTGAAACATTGGCTGACAATTACAAACAATTGAAGTTAAATTAAAAAAAATTAAAAAAGGTTAAAACTATCATTATATTCGAAGAAAATAATTTTCATTAAGATCTTTCTATTGTTCCCCATTATGTTTTAAAAAGTACAAAATTCTAAAAGCACCAAATGTAAAAAGTTCTACTTTTATATTATTAATAGGATTAGTAAGAATGGAATCAGAAAACATCTAATATCGGTATGGCAAGGAATATGTTACACAAACTTTGAATATTAATTTAGAAAAAGTACTATTTTACATGGTACTTTTTTAAAGTACTTTCTGAAGATGGTACTTTTTTTACACTTAATTTGGTATGTTTTTTACGAACTCATTTTATAATTTCATTCATAGAAAAGTACTAAAAAAAAGAAAGTACTTTATAAGCTGTTTTCAAAAGGTACTTTTTAACCGACTTCAAACAAATAGTACGAAATCAATTCATCTGTATTTTTTATGTTTGTGTCCGCATAACTCTGACTGAGTTTTTTAACCGATTTATAAAAATTTTTTTTTTTTTGGTCCCATACAACTTAGATGATTTATACATATGGGCAATTCCATACTGTCATACGGGACAGACGTACGCATTTGAAGTGCAAAAGAGATCAAAATAAAATAGTTTTTTTATGATTAGCCTAAGTTATGGCCCTTGATGGTGCTAAATCCAATTAAAACCAATTCTTAGTTTTAAAGATAATTGCAAAAAACTAAGACCGTCGTCAGCCATATTAAGTGTAAAAAAGTACTACTTCACATGGTACTTTTTTAAAGTACTTTTTTAAGATGGTACTTGTTACACTTAATATGGCTTAGTATGGTATGTTTTTTACGAACTCATTTTATAATTCCATTCATAGAAAAGTACTAAAAGTACTTTTTGACCGACTTTAAACAAAAAGTACGAAATCAATTCATCTTTATTTTTTATGTTTGTGTCCGTATAATTCTGACTGAGTTTTTTAACCGATTTATAAAAATTTGTTTTTTTTTTTGGTTCCATACAACATATATGATTTATACATGGGCAATTTTATACTGTCATACGGGACAGTCGTACGCATTTAAAGTGGAAAAAGAGATCAAATTAAAATAGATTTTTTTACGATTAGCCTAAGTTATGGCCCTTGATTAGATCTATTGATGGTGCTAAATCCATATTTTTTAACGCTATAGCGCCCAATAATAAAATGTAAGAAAAAATAAACTTAAGCGACGTACTTTGATTTATATCACCATATCTTTTCCTTATAGTCAAACACTTAAAATTTACACAGAATGTGTACTCCTATATCCGCTATAACAAAACTTAAAAATATTAAATAGTAGAAATAAAAAGGTGGTCCCAAAGGTGATTTAATTTGATGTACATGACCACTTTTGTATCGTTATAGACAGATAGTTGAGATTAACACTATAACAACAGTATAAAGTTAAACATTAGAGGGTGTCCCCGTAGGGGAAATTATTTGATGTCTAACTATTTTGAAAACTTTTTTTCTACGAGGATTTTTAAAACTTTACTTTTGATGTGCTTCTTAAAACACTTGAAGGTTTTTCAATGTGTACTATGCGTATTTACCTAAAAGTATGCTTCAGTTTTTATATTTTTTTTCTATATTTTAAATATTTTTTCTGAGGGAGTGCAGGAAATTATAAAAGTGACTTAATTAAAACTAAATACTCCCATGATAAAGCTCAAAACTTAAAAAAAACAACAAAAAACGAAAAGCAACATCATCATCATCATCCATTTTAATTAGATTCATATAAAAGTAATTCATTATAAAAAATAAAAGTTCGTTTTAAATTAATAATTTTTATCTCAACTTAAAGTGTTTAAAATTTACTGAAGTTTTTTATTTGGCAACTTGCTAGTTCTTCTTTTTTGAAAAATCAACTCGTTAAGACCTTTCTTTTTTTTTGCTTAAATCAATTAAATTTATATTTAAACAAAAAAATATTTACTTAAACTGTTTGTGCTAAAGTTTTTTATGAGCATTAACACCATATTGGCCAAGTTGGCTTTTTATTGTGATAATGAAAATGATTACTGGCCAAATCTTCGTCGTCTATTTGATATCCTTTTAAATATTTGTATGACTGTGTGTATGACCAACCATTTGAAGTCACATCCATCAACGACTGTTGTAACAGTGGGTGGTAACATTCATGCATTAATTTTGCTTTCGTAACTTTTCAGTGTTAATTCTAAATGATGATGTGGGTGATGATGTTGCTTGCTGGTGGTTGTCTTGGCTAATTTACAATTGTCATTGCAATATGTTGTATGCTGTGACTAGTAAAATGTTTATAAGGAAATTTTGTAAAGCTGTCATTTGCAGCCGTTTCTTTTTTTTTTTTTTTTTTTTTTTTGTACAATTTTGTTTAGTTTCTTTTCTTCGTTTGTTTGTTATTTATTATTATATTATGTGGTTGTGTGGATTTTTTATTAAAAAAAAAAAAAAATAATAATTGAAGCATAATTTTGGGAGGGATGACGGTTAGGAAATTAAGCATAATTAAGCATTCTCGTCAGAACTATAAGTAATTTTTATGACAAGAAAGAACGACATAAAGACAATTTATTTAAAGTTGTTTTTAAGCAACAAAAAATTTTCTAAAAAATTAAAGCATTGTTTTAGGTGCTACATATAATTACTACAAGTAGCTTTGATGACAAGTTAAAAGGAAAATAAGATATAAAGACATCTCAACACATTTAAAGTTTTGTTGTAAAACTTTCATAGACAAATTTTAATCAAAAAATTAAAAGCCTACTTTTTTGAATATTACACTCAGTATTGCAAGCAATATTGATAAGTTAAAAGGATAGCAGAAATAAAGACAAATTCTATTTAAAAAAAAAAATAATTAGAAAATAAGGCATACTCTTAGGTGCTTGTTTTTATGTATTCACTCAGAACTACATACAAGTACTTTTAATGACAAGTTAAAAGGAAACCAAGAAATAAAAGCAATATCTAAATTTTTATAGTTTTTATCAAAAAAAAATTATAAAAATTTTAAAGCATACTTTTGGGTGTTTAAGTAAATTTTTTATTAAAAGTTTTTCCCAATTTATTTAAATTTTTTTAAATCACAAATAGCTAATAATACTTAAAGGAAATAATAAAAAAAATGGTTGGTGTCTCTCTTTTCAGACGGGTTCAACATTAACCCCTGAAATGTTATTAACGACAGCTGAATCCTCTACATTTAGTACTTCTGAGGTGGCCGGCCGTTTACAAGTTGATATACGTGCCGGTCTTAAGTGGACCGAGGCAAAATATCGGGCCAGAATAATTGGTCACAATGAACTCATTGTTTCTGAAGAAGAACCTACCTGGAGGAAATATCTGGGACAATTTAAAAATCCTCTCATTCTGTTATTACTGTGTTCAGCGGTTGTCTCGGTTTGTATGAAACAAGTCGATGATGCCATAAGTATAACAGTCGCCATAATAATTGTGGTAACAGTAGCTTTTATACAGGAATTTAGATCGGAAAAAAGCTTACAAGAGCTTAAGAAACTAGTACCACCAGAATGTAATTGTCTGAGAGAGGGCATATTATCAAAATTTTTAGCACGTGAACTGGTGCCGGGAGACGTGGTACATTTAAATGTAGGCGATCGTGTGCCGGCCGATGTTCGGCTGTTCGAAGCTATTGACTTAAGTATAGATGAGTCAAGTTTTACGGGTGAAACGGAGCCCTCTAAAAAGTGCACGGATTTGTTGCTGAACAATGCCGGTAACAAGGATCATTCAAGTATGAAAAATATTGCCTTTATGGGCACGTTGGTACGTTGCGGCAATGGCAAGGGTATTGTGGTAAGCACTGGCGAACGGAGTGAGTTTGGTGAAGTGTTTAAAATGATGCAGGCTGAGGAAGCTCCCAAAACTCCTTTACAAAAATCTATGGATATTTTAGGCGCACAACTTAGTTTCTATTCGCTGATTATCATTGCTAGCATTATGCTATTGGGTTGGCTGCAAGGTAAACCCGCCACAGAGATGTTTACTATATCTGTATCATTAGCGGTGGCTGCCATACCTGAAGGTTTACCCATTGTAGTAACTGTTACATTGGCATTGGGTGTTATGCGCATGGCTAAACGCAATGCCATTGTTAAAAGACTACCCACAGTCGAAACACTCGGTTGTGTTAATGTTGTGTGCTCCGATAAAACTGGTACTTTGACCAAAAACGAAATGACTGTTACGGTCATTGTGACCTCAGATGGTTATATGGCTGATGTCACAGGAGCTGGTTACAATGATCAAGGAGAAATTCATATACGCAATTGCAATAATGTATCAATGGCTAAAACGAATATTACCAATCTACTGGAAATTGGTGCCGTCTGCAACAATGCCTTTATCCAAAATGGTACCTTGTTAGGACAACCAACCGAAGGTGCTCTTGTAGCGGCGGCCATGAAAAATGGCATGTATGCTACAGCTGAAAATTACGTACGCATACAAGAATATCCCTTTTCATCTGATCAGAAAATGATGGCCGTCAAATGCATACACAAATACAATAATAATAAAGAAGAAATATTTTTTGCCAAGGGTGCTCTGGATTATCTACTGCCTCATTGCACTAAATATAAGTATGGCACACAAACTATTCCTTTGACCAAACAAAATGAAGCGGAATTTTTAGCCGAGGCGTATGAAATTGGCCGAAAGGGATTGAGAATATTAGCCTTGGCCAAGGGTGAAAGCTTGCAAAATTTGGTATACTGTGGTTTGGTGGGCCTTACGGATCCACCACGACCCTTAGTCAGAGAGTCTATAGAGCTGTTAATGCATAGCGGCGTACGAGTGAAAATGGTAACGGGTGATGCACAGGAGACAGCAATAGCTATTGGTAAGTGAAATTAAACTATAATCGAAACTTTTAATATTTTATTTAGAGAGGTTTATTTTTCAAAAATTGATTATTCGCCCACGTTTACATAAAAAAACTTAACTGCAAAATACTGCACAAAACATATAAATTTTCTGAAAAAGTATACTCTTTTTTATGAAAAGAACGAATCTTTTTAGCAAAAATTAGTTTTTCTTGAAAACACTAAAATTCTTAAATAATTTTTTTTCACTGATTTAGTCTTAAGTTAAGTTTTTATTTTCTAAAAACCTGTTTTTTTAGAAAGAAAAATTATTTTGCAAATAAAAGCTGACGTTTTCTAAAGAAAACAAGAAAAATTTGATTCCAGCTGAATGTAATGCGTCATTTTCTGGATCGTTACATCCTTCATTAGCATTCTTTGCATTTATTCATCCAAAATCAATTTCAATTTATTTATAGTATCTACAGTTTAACTGCTAAATAAATCAGAAATAAAATGATTGTTCTTAATAAATTTACGTGAGTGAACCTAGGCCGCATTAAAATCATTGATTTCGTTACAAAAAGGATCTTGTTAAAAAGAGATCATAGAAAGAAAAAGTGTTTTTTTTTTTAGAAAAAAATATTTATTAAAAAAGTAATACTGTTGAAAAACTAGTTTTTGGGAAAATATAACTTTTGAAAAAGTATTATTGCTTCTATATGAAAAAATAACGCTTTTAAAAATAGCCCTTCCAAGAAAAAGACCAATTTTTGGTTAAAAAACAAAACAAAAATAATACATTCTCAATCACTCTTAAAAAAGGTATCAAGAAAAAGAACTGTACATTTAAAAAAGTACCCTAAAAAACTGTATTAAAAAAATTTTTCATGAAAAGTAAAGTACTAAGAGTAATTTCTTATTTAAGATAAAATTTATTTCTTTATATACTCTTTTAAGCAAAAGTACCTTAAGAAAAAGTACCATATAAAAAGCATAGCATAATAATATGAAGTACTGGGCCTTTTTCAAAATTAATACTCTTAAAAAAATTAGATTTTACTAAAAAGTACTTTTTTAAAGTAGTGTACTATTAAAAAATAAAGTACTGTACATTTTTAAGAAAAAGTATCGCTTTTATGAAAAATCACTTTCAAAGGAAAAATACATTCTTAAGCAAAAAGTACTATTTAAAGAAAATATCACAGGAAAAAGGAACGTACTTTTTTTTAAGGTAAAGTTTTAAAAAATAAGTCTTTTTAAAATGAACCGTTTAGGATCGATTGGTATTTTTGTCAAATACCTTAAAAAAGGCGTAATAAAATAATTAAAAAAAAATAAGAAAATGTTCTGCTTTTAGTTAAAAATGCATTCTTAGGAAAATAGTGCTCACTAAAAAAAGTACGGAATGAAACGGACTGTACCTTTTAATAAAGAAAGCAATTTCCTTAAAATAAATTTTCAGAAAAAAACGTTTGAAAAAGATTAAGGTAACTAAAATATCTTTACAAAAAGTACCATAAGAGAAAAGTGCCTTTTACTAAAAAAAATACATAAATCTCAATACGAAATAAAAACTGTCTTAAAAAAATTATTAATTTAAAAATGATTTAAAAATAATACCTTTTTAACCAAAAGTACTTTTTACTTAAGGAGATAAAAGATTAATCTTTAGAAGAAGAACTCTTAAGGAAAAAAAAACTTTTTATTACATTAAAAAACACTGTTTTTTAAAGACGCATCTTTTCGAAAAAGTACCTTACTACGAAAAAGTACTTTTTGACCAATATTTTATTTTATTAAGTTATTTTTTAACAACTCTTGATAAATAATAGTGTTTAGAAAAAAAAAATAAAACTGTAAGAAAAAAAGTACCTTTTTATTACGTCTTAAAAAACACTTTTTGCACCTTTTCAACCCTTTTTCGAAAGATACATTTGCTCTGGAAAAGTACCTCTTTATAAAATATAAGTCTTTAGAAGAAGAATCTCCTTTTTACGTCTTAATAAAACGCTTTTTACAGCTATACATCCCCTTTTCGAAAGATAAATTTTCTTGGTAAAAGTACCTCACTAAGAAAAGGTACTTTCTTGACCAAAAAAAAAATTTTTTTAATATTTTTTAAGTCACTTTGATAAATATATTTAAACACAGGAATTCTTTATAAACAAAAAAAAGTTATTTCGACAAAAAGCAATCTTTAGAAAAGGAAACTTTCTAAGAACAACTTATTTAATTAAAATTGAATATTTAAATTTTTATGTAGTCTGAAAATATTTAGTTGCCTGACAGTCTTTTTTTTTTGGCCTTTTGTAAAATATATTTGTCTTTCAAGAATCTAAATAAAAAAATGTTAAAAATGACATGTACAATTCCTTAGTGATGTCATGCTTCTTGATTGTTTAACTTGCTTGAAATGCTGGAAGTTGTCAGAACACAAAAAAAGAACCCCAACTACAGCCCTGTATGTTTCAAGCCGAAACAATTTAAATCAAACATTATTTAAAACTTTCAATTTATCCCGAAAACATGCAAAACAAAATTATTCTTATCTTTGTGTGTTAGAGCTTTTTGTTTTTTTTTTTCAAATTACATGTTTTTTTCTGTTTTTGCATCAAGAGTTTATATTATCTATGCAACCACAAAGATTTATTACTCTCTAGAAAAGTTAAATATAATTTTAGTGAAACTCCAGTCAACTGCTAAAATTTCTAAAATATGTTCGTTCGTCGTTCTTGCTACTCGTAGGAAACAGCTAGAAAATGGACAGTCAACCATCATTTTAAAACAAAATGTAAAAAAAAGAACATAAAAAAATAGTAAAATATTTCTTTGATATGCTCCTGATGTTGCTGTTGCCCTACTCATTTGACGTTGATGTGGTGCTGCATTTCAAATAAAATCGTGTTTCTGTTTGAGTGCATGTGTCTGTGTTTGTGTTCAGACTCCTACAGGCTAAAGTTGAATGTTAAGGATATAATTCATTTTGTCTGGAAAACTAAGTGTTTTTTAGTTGCAGTTTTATAAAATATTTTCCTCACAGGCACACACACTCACACTTACACGTAAATGGTGGCCAGCTGAGCACAACAAATAAAAATTTACCGGATACGGAAATGCAAGCAAGTCAATTACATGTATCTATTTGTAATAGTAGTGGCAGTAGTAGTGTGTTTTGGCTGAAAGATAAAAACAGGATATGCATGCATTCCTTAATAAAACTGCACAGCAGAGAAATTGAGAGAAAAAAAAGCAAAAAGATACACAGACTGACAGCGCTCTGTAAACTATAAATTACTACTGACTGTGGTTAATTATTTCTGCGATATCCAAGTGTAACTGCTGTTCTATTGTTCTGTGCCCATTCTTATCTTGCAGCCATTAAAATAAAGTGAGATTCAGAACGAAATTATGATGATGCTACTGCCAATATTATATTATCCTTTTCATTCTTATCGTGAAAAACAAATTTCGAAACATAATTATGTAGTTGTGTGTGTACGTGTGTTTTGTAAAATTATGAGACCAGAGTACATTTTTATTATTGTTGTATTGCTAACCAAAAGGTAGTGAATGTTCCATGATTATTAAAATATTAAACTTTTTTTCACAAAATGATAAAAATTCTCATTAAAAAGAAAATATAAACTTTTGGTGCTCCATCCCATTGGGAGTCTAAGTGCACATAAGAACAGTCGTAATGTAATGAAGTAAATAGCGATAACACAATATGTACAAGTTCAGTGGATTGAAAAAATAAAACTGAATCCCAGAATGGTGCAAAATAAAATTGTAATTATAAAACGTTTAAAACGATAAAATAAAAACGTCATGGAAACCCAATCAAATAAAGATGATAGAAAATCAAGCGGAAACAATAAAGAAAAAACAAATAAAAATGATTCAAATTGAAATTGATTGAATTCAAACTGGAACTGAAAAAGGTTTCGTAAAAGTAAAATTTTGCACATTGTAACGATTTTAGTGTTTTTTTTTAAAGGCAACTGTCTCTTTACGAGTTTAACTTTAACCGAAGCAGAAGCTTATCAATATGTTTGTGACCGCAGAAATTAATCTGTTCTGAACCAATTTCTTTTGTTATTCGAAAGATGATCTTTATAGGTTGGTTCCATCAAAAATAAATCTCATAATTTAAAAAATCAAAGGGTGTGCCCATACAACGCATATAATATGATTTTTACACGCCTATTGAAACCTAACTGGCCCCCACAAAAAATTTTAACAAATATGGCATCACTATAGCTCCCAATGTCAGTAAGTAATAAACAAATAAATTTAAAAAAAGGGTGGCCCATAGGTGTCCTAATTTTATTTATAAGATCCTATCTCTTGAACCGTTTTAGACACATACTTAAGAATTACACAAAATTTGTACTTTTATATCCGCTATAAAAACAATTAAAAATATTTAATGGGTGCCCACATAGGTGATGTAGTTTGATAAATATGGCCTTATCTTTTAAATCATAATTGACAGACAGTTGATTTTTAATAGACAGCTTTCAATTTCCTTTCATATTCGTTACAGATTCGTCCCTTTTTAAAAACCGTTTATAATTTTTAAAATTAAAGGGTGTCCCCATACAACATGTGTACATGTTTTTTACGTCTATTATTAATCGCAAAGGCCACCACTTCAAAATTTAAGAAAACTGCGTCTAACCATAGCAGAATTTAATAAAAAAATTAGTTCTAAAATTAAAGGGTGTCCCCATAGTTGACTTAAATTGACATATATAGGCCTATCTTTTGATTTAGACAAAATGCCTGTTATAATGATCGTTATAATAATAAGTATAAATATTTAAAATTCTAAATTAAAGGGTGCCCCAATAGGTGATTTCTTTTTGTATATGGCCATACTTTTGAACAGTTGTAGACAGACGATTGAAATTTACAAAAACCTGTATGTCTACTATAGCAGCAAGTACAAAATTTCTATTTTGAAATTAAAGGGCGTCCCAATATTATATGTAATTTGATGTATATGGCCAAATGTTTGAATCGTTGTAAACAAATACTTGAAAATTATAAATATTGACCACTACTTCGTCTAGTATAATAAGAAGTATAAATACTTAAAATTATAAATTAAAGGGTGCCCAAATAGTTCTATTAATTTGATGTATATGGCCAAACTATTAAACAGTTTTAGAAAGACCGTTGAAATTTACAAAGAACCTGAGTCGGTTATAACGGCATGAACATATATAATTTGGGTTAGGAAATTAAAGGGTGTCCCAGTAGTTGATATATAGACAGAGAGCTAAAATCTGTTTTAAAATTGTGTTTTTTTTTTTTGCCAGAATTATTACACCTCTTTGTTAAGTCAACCTCAGACTCTGACGGAACGGCATATCGACGTTAAAACTGAGAAATATATACAAATATTTTAAAATTTATTTCAAAGAATAAAAAAAAGGTACTTCGACAGTAAATAAAGTACTTTTGCTGAAGTGAAACCGGTACTGTTTAGGTTTTCTTTTCAAACCAAGTTTTTACTCATTTATTTTTTGGATAATTGACTTGCAATTGTAAACCTTCCTTCTAACTAAAATTCGCATAACAGCGAGCTTTAAACTAGGATCGGCCGTACTATGTCAACGTACAATTTCAATAAGTTTCTGCCAGAATGCGTGGCAGTTGCCTGTTTTCCTTGATTGGATGTGCTTCGAAGCTCAAGTTAGTACCCGTGAATTGATTCACCGTTCAGAAGTAGTAACGTCGGTCACAGTTCTATCAGGTCGGCAGAACACCTCGTTAGGCTTGTGGTTGGTGTTTCCAGTTTCGTTTTTAATACTCGGGTGCAACTTCAAATTTTTGTTCCACGCCACAGAACAGACTTTTCTTCACCCTAATTGCACTAGTCTATCCATACGACTAACACCTCTCTTAGCGGGTTGGACTTAAGAGATTGCACTAATGTTATATGGCTCATTTAGCTCGTCCTGTCCAAAGTTCACTTCATTTTACTTTTAAATAAACGTCTGCATGCTTTAAGACTATATACCTCTATCTCTCTCTCTCTGGCGTATGCTGCTCCACTATGAAATAGAACTTGCCTCGGCCGTACTTGTTTAGTCAATATCCCGAGCAGAGACTTAACCTACTTATACCTTTATCGTGAGTAGATTGTTTTTTTAATTTCCTGTTTTCCCTTTTTATAATATTTGTTGTATTTGTGCAGCAAACCACTGCGCTTTTGGGCCCTCTACAGTTACCTTCTTCCTTATTTGACCACCTTTTTCCCTATTCTCTTAATACACTTATCAAAAAGTAAAAAATTTGGCCTCAATACATTTTTTACCTTTTCTTTATTTTCCAACGATTTTATAACCTAATTTTAAATCTATTGCATACCTTAAGGCGGAAATGAATGCTTCAGTAAATAGATTGAAATTTTACGTTTTTTTTAATGAAGGCAGTTATTTAAAGTTGAAACAAAAATCTTTACTGTTCTAGAATAGCTAGAACTTAAGCTGCTATGAAATGAATTTTTTTTTACTAACTTCCACATAACTGAAAAAGGCTAATTAATAGCATTCATTTATGTTTTTTTTTTCTTTAAATGACTGTTTGATTACAGCACATAGTTATTAGTATTTTAAAATTGCTTTAGTCATAAAATATGGTTGGCACAACTGCTTCATAAAAAGAAATTAAAAAAAAAAATTGCATATTTTAAAGGTTTAGATTTTAATAATTGAGTTTGCTGTTGGGCTTAAAAATCGAAGCATATAAATGTTGTTTGAAATGGTAAAGTTTTGCATCTATGGAATTGAGCTTATGCTACATAAAGACTTTAGGAGTTTTTTTAAATTCTAGGAATTTTTCAAAGCATATTTTTAGGAGGATAAATTTAGTTATTTAAAAGTTTAAAAGCAACATTTAGGGAAAAGGATTTATAAAAAACTTTGCAAATAACTAAAATGTTTGGTATTACTTTTTTTATACTGCAATAGGAAAAGTTGTGTGTGTGTGATTTCTTTTTTTTTTTATAAGGAAAATAACAAAATTTTAGTTGAACTTTTAATGTAATAGACAGCCAGAAGAATAAATAAAAAGTGTTTTAAAATATATGTTAGATTTTAAATTACATTAATACTCGTATGTGCAGAGCATCTAATAATTAATCGGATAATACCCCAACTCTCAAAAGTTAAATATCTAATTATTCATCTGGATAGGCGTTGGATTAGGAAAAGCCATAAAGAAGTGAAGCTGACAAAGTAAAGAAGAAGGCAAGCTCCTACTTTATAACGCTATTCTCAAATCGATATAGGGCACTACCTTCAATTAAAAACTTCGAAAAAATTCAAGTTAAATAATTTCATTGCAGGCTTCTGGCACATGAAGAATTTGCATCTTGATGAAGATTATTTTTTTTTTCATAAGAGAAGTAGCACTTCAGGCATAACCTATTTAGTTACTAGTAACCGTACTACATTCTTTGGGAAAGGATAGATAAGAGATATACAGGTGGATAGAAAGGAGATAGATATATATGCTATGCGGCGAATATGCTATGAAGAAGAAGTACCGACGAAGGGGGCTACATGTTTTAATGTTACTCTGAATATGTATATCTACCATTAAACAGAAGAATAACATTTTCATGAGATAACAATGTGTTCATGATTTCAACGAACTTATTGTTTTCTAAAGAACTGCTTATGTATGCCTTTAAAAGACAGTGGGCATAAAAACGGAAGCCAGCAAAAACACTTCTCCTGACAGATTATGAAATATCAAGAAGCGGATACTCTATTATCGAGCAAAATTATCGTGAGCATTAAGCATATTATTTTCCTGATAGCCTCCTTATTATCAAATTTGAAGCATTTGGTATTCAGAGAGCCCACGTCTAACTTTTTGATGAGGATTTTTGGTGGAGCCTTTATTGGATTGTAGTTCTTCGTAATTTGAGTGGGTCAAATAGTGATTCTACTGCTGTTCAGAATTTTTTCTGATATTGATAGGAACGCTACGCAGTTTCATCGAAACGAAGTCACATGCCATACAATTACTTCACGAAACATGGCCGGATGAGGTCCTATCTTTTCTCAGTACTAAGATTTGATACTCGAATAATGCAAAGACATGTGATATTTTTTAATGGATCTATGCAAATTTTTTTTTTAGCCCGATAAAACTTACAAAAGGAATAACTGTTATGTTGTCCAAATTTTTTGAGATTTACCATCAGTATACTCTCAAATCATGAATAGATTGACGCTTGAATAACGCTACCAGATTTACTTTGAAAACTCAAATTTACTTTGAAAATCGTGCAACTGATAGACGCAAAACTGTGATGAGGCTAATATTGTCGTCTATAAAGTGAACTCAATCACTGGCCATACAGAAAAATTCACAGTTTAATGCGGCTTACACGCTAGTGGCATCACTGGGGCTACCTCAAAAATGAAGCTGGAACACGCGATACAGTCTTTGGCGACTCGGATTTTTCATTTGAAAATAACGATAACATTGATTGGGGCAACATGAGGTTTAATAGGTATGGCGCTACATGCCCATTAAGCAACTACAATCATACACTTTTATAATAGAAATTCGGCGATAAGTTTATTCAAAGAAATTGACCTTGAAGGACGTACGATTAGCTACTTCTCTCTTATCTTTTGTGTGGCCACCTGTAGACACTGTTTTTTGCTGATAAACCAGTAAGAATTGACGCCTTAAAGGCCACTATAATTTGTGTTATTCTTTACATAAGACAAGACTCGAAAAAGCGGCTCAAATCTGAACGTCCAGAATGCGCTTCGTTAAGAATAAACGCACTACTGGCCATATGCCTGAAATATACTTCAAATGTTAATGCATTTTTTTGTGTTAAAATTTACAATTAAAATTTCTATAGGCCTTAAAAAAATAACCTAAGCAAAAGTCGCTCTACCGAAATTAAGGAGCAAAATTTAATGAAATTCAGCTACAAACAAGTGTAATTGGGCCACCGGGAACGGAGAGGCCATTTACCCGAAGTGTTCTATCACACATAACTCTTACTCGTGTTCTTGATACTTCGATATAATAAAATTACTACTTCAAAAAAGACCACCATGTATTTTATTAAAACACATCTTGCATAAGTTTTGGAAAACCCTTTGCAAACGAAGTAACTTTATTTTTTATTTTATGCCTTAAGCTTTATGGTCTATAAACTTTGACAAATTAATCTAAGAAGTGATGAAAACTTGTGTTAACATAACAAATGAAATTAAATGACAAACCTTGAATACAAACATTTTTAACATCATCATTATATATTGGCCCGCAGCCTTTATGTTATGTAATTTCTTGGCAAACTAACAACACTAAGTAAAAAGTAAAGCATACTTTAGAGAGAAAGTTTTTTTATTAACTTTTTAATATTTAATTTTTTACTTTACTTCACATCAGTTTAAGGACAAATGACTTTAATAAACAATTTAAATACGTTTTAGTTACCTTTAAGCTTATTTTCTTACTTTTAAACCAATTTGGAATTTTCAAATAGTTTTTCACTTGATAATTAGTTTGCAGCTGAATAAAACACAAGGTAAAATATGTGTGCATATTTTCTCATGAACTATGCCCTGTAGGACAGCAAAAAAGAGTACATACAATTACTTTGAATTAATTAAGCATAAAAATGTAAAGTTTTTCATTCCGTCTTTCAATTTTTTCGTCTCCCCATTGCCTTAACAAACGAAAAAACACAATTTATTTTGACTTTTTTGGCCAAACAATGAGGTTGAAATTAAAGTCACTTTTTATCGTCTACTTTTTGTTTATCAATACATAAGCGTAGTAGCTTAAGTAATTCGCGGAATACAAATATAAAGGAGTTTTAATTGTCTCCCTTCAAACACTTTTTTATACCCTTCATCACAGGCCGAAGAGGGCATATCTAATTTTGTCAGTCCGTTTGACCCTCTAAAATATATAAATTCTGAGTTCTTATGCATAGCGAAGTTGATTGATCGATGTCCGCCTATCACTCGTCTGTCGTCAATGTTTGTGTTGAAATCAACTTTTCCAAGACACTACATGAGCTAGAGCAAATTTAAGTACAGCAATTGATCAGACGTAGTTTCAAATTTTTTTTATTGAAAATCTGCAGGATCAATCCATGTCCTTCGAGGCAGCTGGCAAAACACCACTCCTGCCTCTGATTTTTTTATAACTTTTTTTGAACTTTCGTTTGTACTCCTCCATTTCATTTGTTTTCTTGCAGGTGGTTGTCTTTACTAAGTACTAAGAATATAACGGAGTTATAGCAAGAATTTCTTAAGGCAATTTAAATATAAGATTGGCATAGCCGAACAAAGCAATCTCACTTTCTTTCTACTCGTGCGTTTCATCGGCATCTGAGACTCCCTAAACTCTCTACTAAACAGGTTCAGAATATTTAACGCCCGATGTTCGGCTCATATGCAAGGCTGACAATACGGCCGTTAACCTAATAACTAAATCCTACGTACAGTTGGGGATTTGGTTGAAAATATAATCATAGAGTTTCTAAGTTTAAGTTTAGTTAATGTTTTGAATGAGAAGATTTCAGAGTCAACGCCGCAACGATTTAAAGTAGCACACTTCGGATGTATCAAAAACCGTGTTGTCTAATTCTCTTTCATAACATAGTCGCGGATGAACTCGCCAGATCTGGAACTCGACTGAGAGACCGGGAGATAGATCCACTGGTGGGAGTTCCGTTAAGCTGCTATAGGGCTCTATTTCAGCAGGAACTCTTTAGGGCCGCGCAGACTAGATGGTCTAAGAAGGTCACCTGCACAGTCTTAAGGACATTATGGCTCAGTATGATAGTAGGAGATCCGTAAATCTGCTGAGGTTTCCTCGAGGGTAGCTGCGTACACTGGTGGCTGTGCTGACAGGGCACTGTGTCATTGGTACCCATGCTGGGAGACTGAATCTTCCGCACCATGACTACTGTAGGAGTTGTCAGGATGAGGAAGAGAAGGAAACGGTGAGGCATCTGCTCTGCCATTGTCCAGCTGTTTCTGGGAACAGAGCAGCCATTTTCAACAGTCCGAGACTGCATGGTCTTGCAGACTTATTGGTCTGCGATGTTGCTAGGATAAAATCGTTTATCCGGTCTTCGGGGTGGTTTGGATATGGATCTTGATGATAGCGTAGGGACCTGAATTGATCGTTACACATCCTATTCCAGGTAACACAACGGGACCTTTAGGAGTCGGTTTACTCACGCCGACAGCTTGTGAAACCTAACCTAACCTAATTCTCTCTCATAGATTTTGGAACCTTAAATTTATGACGATAGCCGTTATCACGCTCTGTGCAAACTTTGCTTTATAGTTTAGAAAATGGTTTATGAAATATTCGACTTTTTCTGTTGCCATGCTGTTTGCTTCTCACAAAGCCAAAGCCTTTCCGATTGTTCTCTAATTTATTTTGTTGGATTGTCAACTCGTTTAGTATCCAGGAAAAAACATTTATTATCAAATTTAGATCAAAAGCTATACGAAAATAAATTAAACGGTTTTTTATATTTCGATTTTTTGTAGCTTTTTTTTAGGGAAAAGTTGCACATCTTCTTTGTTATTTATTCAAAAAGTGGTAACCAAAAATTGCTTGCTTATACTGTTTCAAAAACTATGTTTTAACAAAACATTATGTATTAAAAATTAATTTAAAAATTTTAATAATTTTTGATTCAAAATCGAAAAATTAACTTTCAGTCAGATTTTTTTCTTCTGGATTAAACGAAATTAAAAGACCTGGTTAAAATGCTCTAATATGTTTTATTTTATCCCGCAATTAATTTTCTCTTTGAACTTGTTTGTATAGTAAAGACCGAAATAAACTAAAAAATCCCATTTTTGGAAATTTTGAAAAGTTTACTCGGAATTGTGGGATTTCATTACATAAGATTTATTATGAAAAATTTTATAGCATTTAAACACTTTTTTAATCTTCCATTAGAAACTACAAAATTATTTCCAAATAACCCACTGTGCAACGGTAGAAATCCTAATATTGCATCAATTGCCTGCGTTGGAGCCGTGCTCAATGAACCATACATATGTACACCTACAAGTAATCTTTTAAACCCCATTTAACTAACCCTTAAATTGTATTTTAAGAGGCCTTTGGCCACCAAACCAACAATAAATCCAGAATACACTCTTTAGCGATTTCTCCCCACCTACGGCGACACACTTGTTTACATTAATACAAAATCCTTTTTCTCTTCCGCACTTTCAGTCCAATGTCTTCATATCACGTTGGTTTTCTATCCAAAAAATCGCCAAGATACTTTACATCGATGTCCCACACGAGCAGCATTAAGTTTTCAAACTCTATACCTTTCCTGCATCGAGTCTTGGTTGTCAGAAATTTACCACCAACCATAAGTGCCAGATCGTCGGCATACGCAATCCTATTAAAGCCTATTGACTTCACTTTTCAAAGGTCACATTCGAGTTAATATAATGTCGTTTTTAAGGTTTCAGTGAATCTTTTTCTTGCTTTCTGTGACAAAAATCGACTTCAGTTGAACTGAAAAAATACAGGCGAATTGATAACTTTCTCCGTTTTCGAAGTAGGGTTAAAGTAAGAATTTTGCAAAAGTGGCTTAATGGACACAATTCCTAATTTAATTCCTAAGCTTTGCTCTTCAAAGTTCGATTTATCATTTACCTTTCTTCCTTCATGCAATGTCTTCCTGGTCTCCTGGAACTTAAACCTAATTTTTTTAAACTATTTGAAACAAACTTTTATTTATTTTTCTATTCAAACACACAAAAAATCAACATTTATTTATTCAAGTTTTCTTCTGGGAAAAGTTTTTTGCATTTATTGTTTGTTGAACATTCCCAGCATGTAAAGATTTGTTTCAAGATAATTTAAATGTGTTTTAATGACCCTTAAAGCAAAGTATTGTTATCTAGTATCTTACTTAAGCAATTAAGTAATAAAGTGCAAAAGTTTTTTTTTTTTGTATTATTAAAAACAAATGTTTAAAAGTCATAATTAAAAAAAAAAACAATATTAATTAAGGAAAACAAAATAATTTTCAGGAATTTTTCATTTATTTAAATTGACAGACGTTGAAAACAATAGTGATATTTCTCAAAGTTTTTTTGTACTAAAACTATTTACATTTTGTCAATGTTAAAATGAAACAGTATTAAATTTAATAAATTAAAATTTATTCTAATTTGTGTTATTTTAATAAATAATGATAATAAAAATGCATAAGCTGGAATCTAGACATTTTTTACTGGTTACTTTAGATCAACATCATATTGAAATTTTTATGGACAGAATGAGAATTCTTTTATAAGAAAAATGCAAAATAAGCTTTATAAAAAAATAGTAATAAATCATAAAAGTATTGTTAATTTTTAATTGTAATAGGCAGACTTGTCAAATTTGCACAGTGTCCGTAAAACTATGTGCGCTATAAGAACAGAAACTAAAAATAAAACTGTAAATTAAAGGCTGTCGTAATAGTGTCGTGATTTTTGCATATATGACCTTATTGTTATATCGCAATAGGCAGACACTTTAGGTTTCAATAATTCTATGTCCGCTATAAGAACAAGTACAAATTTAAATTAAAGGGCGTCCCAAAAGTGACAAGATTAAAAACATACGTGACCCAGTTTTTGAACCGTAATATACAGCCAGTTTAAGTTTAAGGACTTTTTGTCTGCTCTAAGAAAAAGTACAAAAAAGTAACTAGAATATAAAGGGTGTTCCTATAGTGAATGCGATTTGAACATATATGGCTTTAGTTTATTAAGCGTAGTAGTCAGAGATTTAGAATTTACACAGAGCATGCAAAAATTATAACTGCTATAAATATAAAAGAGATCAAGAAATTTTCAAAATAAAAGGGTGGTTCCATAGAGACTGTGATTTTGATGAGGATGGCCTTATCGTCCATGCCGTTGCACTAACTTTAAATTTGTATAGAGTGTAAAATACTGTATTCACTTTAAGAGCAAAATAAAAAAACTAAGGGTGTAGCCATAGGACGTAATTTTCACAAATATTGCCATATCTTTCAACCCGTTATAGATAGACTCTTTTTATTTAGACAAAGTATATAATACTATATCTGCTTTTACGACAAGGAAAAAAATAAAACTAAAACTTAAAAAGGTGTCCCCATAAAAAGGTAAATGGTCTTATCTTTTAAATGGTTATCATTACGCTTGGAGGTAATCGCAAAGTGTGCAAGAACAAATAAAAAAAACTTAGAAATGAAAGGGTATTCCTATAGAGGATCTGATATTCAAGAACATAAAATTATTTATTTATTTTTATTTTTTTTTATTTATGCATTTATTCAAAGAATTAAAAGCCGCAAGGCTAAATGAATTCAGTATTTTACAGATTAAAATTTAGGTTTAATGTAATAGTTTTTTTTTTTCTAAAAAAGATTTTTAGAAAGTAAAAAAAATAAATGGACTTAAGCCAAATAATTTCTATTCATTTGTAAATAATTTTATTTTAATAAAATAATAAATTTAATCCCCCCCTTTTTTGCACAAATAATGACACATAAACTCAAATAAAAGTATCTTGAAGATAGTCTGATATAAGTAGTTTTAATTAGTAACGTAACAACTTGCTTATAAGTATTTTTTACAATATTCATAAATTGACCAACATTTTTATCAAATCCTCGAACTTCATGCGGAAGTATACTATTCCAAATTCTTGCTACTCTTACCAAGAATGATCGGCTCATGTATAAAGTAGAATGAATTGGACATATCAAAATGTTGGTTCTAGAAGAGCGACGAAATTAAAAAATTAAAACAAATTAAAACAAAAATTAAAACAAGGACCAAAAATTAAAACAAGTAAGAGTGCTATATTCGGCTCTGCCGGATCTTATATACCCTTCACCATTAATGTCAATCAAGTTCAGTGTAACTCCAATTAAAAAGACAAATATTGGTGTGACAAAGAATTAAAAAATTAAGTACATACTACATACATATTGTTACGAAAGTATGATCTGGCAACCCCTGTTGTTGTTAACAGTATGAGAGTGGTGAATAAAGTTACTTCCACTTATGGTGTGTATAGAATGATACCAAAATTAGCTAACAAAAGCTGAGCAATTTCAATGGCTGCATTGGTAAAGGTGCTTGCTTTAAAACAGAAGATCGTGAGTTCGAGCCCACCTTCGGACATGCGTACAACGAGAAAATAATGATTGTTATAATGCAATTAAAAATTAAGGAGCAGCAGTACAAACCTCCCGGAAAAGAAAATTATTGTGTGAAGCCATGGCAGAAAATTAAGTGGAGTTGTATAATTTAATTTAAGAGTAAGAGATAATTGTCAAGAAGCCCTCTATAATAAGAAAGTAAGAACAGTAGCAGTTAGCGCAGGGAAGTGTAACAGCATAACAACAGTGTATAGCAGACATGTGTTGTGGCTATCGGATTAAAGGGCATGACTGGCTTCGATATAAGGTGTAGTGGAGTTTTCTATGGATGGTTAAGGTTACCAAACAAGACATTGAGTAGTTCATGTCTCGCCGGAGTAACGCAGTGGTGTAGCGTGGATGGCTTCATTTGTAATAATAACGCATATGTAGTAAATACGAGACCATAATATTCACAAGACCGTAGTATCAAGAAGTATAGCCAGATAAGGCCACAAAGTAAGAATACAGAATTTATAATGAGCCACAGAGGTATTTTCAATCAAAAGAATCCGTACGTTTGTCTAAAAAAAGGGAAAAACGTTACAATATACACAGATGGTCAAAAGTCACCGTCACATGGTATCTAAAAGATTATTAAGCCCCCATTTCCAAAAAACAATGAAAGCATATAAAGTAGTTTATTTTAACAAAAAGTATTATTTATATAAATTCTATTTTAGTTAAAAAATAAGGCAATTTCAAACTATAATAGTTATAGTGTAGATTTTTGTTGGACAAATATCACCGTCACTTTATACGAGTACTAAAAATTATTTCCTTTATACTAAAAATTATTTTACTATAAAATGTGTTTGCCATTGTTTTTATTAACAGCTTGCAAACGTTTCTGCATCAAATAAGTCAATTTTTTTGTAAGTTTTAGGCTTATTTTCTGCCATTCCTCTTGCAGTGTTTGCTTAAGCATATTTTTGGACGTAATATGATGCTCCCGAACCCGCCGATCCAAATGGTCCCATAAATGCTTGATTAGATTTAGATCGGGTGACTGTTGCAAAGTTTTCAGGGTATGGAGAGAGTTGTACAAGATCCACAAGCGAACTATTTCTGCAGTGTGCTTGGGGTCATTGTCATATTGAAGGTAATACTATGATTCAATGCCAAGCTTTTGAGCACTTTTCTGCAGATTTTCTTTAAGGATATTCAGATAGAGGATTTTGTCTATTACTTCATCTATGAAGAACTTTCCAACACCAGCCACCGACATACATCCCCATACCATGACTCCAGCACCACCGTGTTTCACAGTTGCTTGTATATGTTTCTTGCTTCGCCCTGCTTTTTCCACGTTAAAACACGCCCGTCTGATTTATATATATACAAAATTTGCTTGCATCTAAGAAGATAACTTTTTCTCTATCTATTTCCTTGCTTAAATGTTCTTTTGCGAAGGAGAGACGCTTCGTTTGGTTAACATATTGATATTTAAAAAAATTTGAGAATTTCGAAGCCCCTTAACCCTCTTATTTTTTAATTATCTATCGCCCCATATATTTGTTTTTTTTTTTATTGGAGTTACTTGCTTGTTCCAAAGTGTTTACTTTGTTCGTTTGACCTTCCATGGTAGTCAAGCAGTAAAAGTCATCATCTTTTTTAAGTGTCGTAACCTTACTTCTTTTCAATGAATTTCCCAAAAATTCTGTAAATTCCTTTTATGCTTAACCAGAATCTTAAGCGAGTCATGCCTAATAGTCTACATCATCTGACTTTTGGATTATTTCTAAACATCTTCTTCTATCTAATCTTTTTTGAAACACATCTCTCCCCAAGAGACTTTAGATAGAGAGTGTGCGGCACCTTGTTCCTTTAAAATAAGTAATGAAAAATTCGCTGCGAAAGCACTTTATCGTACCCAAATTTTTGGTTTTAAATGCACAAAAAATATTATATTGAACCATCACAAGTCACAGTGTTTTAAATCTTTTCTTTCCTTTGTGGCAAAAAAAAAAAAAATCAAATGTTCTCTAATTGTTCAGAATTTATTACAAATGGACTCATTTGTTATTTAAAGACAAGAACTTTTTTGAACGACTAATATTTTTTTTTATCAAAATAAATAAACTTTAATAAGGCCTTTTCTAAAAAAATATTATTTTATAAATTCTAAAAGTATGCTTTATTAATTTATACTAATTAATTATGCTTTAGATTTGTGGCATCACAATTGTGTGCTACAGCTGTGGGATTTAAGCACGTTCATTACGTTAAAAAGTAAAATATTGCAAAAAATAATTTTATAACATATTTATGAGCTAATATTTTAATTAAATTAAATTGCTGTCATATTTTTAATTTTATAATTTTTCCAAAATGTTATTATAAACGTGCTTAATATTTTTTTTCCTCCGTTTAAATTTTTATTTTATTCTTTACTGGCTTCGTGACCTTAATAAAAGTTGTAGTTAGCATTTAGAAACTATTCAATTAAATATTGCGTCTATGAACGAAATGTTTATGTTACCCCAGTTATGTATGTATTAATTTACATTATTTATTGCAGCCTAAATGCATATTTTACTTACATATTTATGAAAGTTTTAAAATGGTTTATTCATATTTGTATGCATAAAAGGATTTAATGTTTGCAGTTTAATATTAAATAGCAAAAAAAATATTTTTTAAAAGCAATTTTTTTATAATATTAAAAGTTATGATTTATGTTAAGAAATTTAACGATAATTAAAAAAAAGAGTAATGAAAAAATAAAAGGGACATGTTTTATTACAATTATTTATTTTGATATTCCAGGCTTTTCTAGAACAGGAACCTGTCTAATCATGGCTTTGGTTCCTTCCTTTAAGTTAGTTTGAAATCGCCTTAATGAACCAGTGTCTCGTTTCAGTGACTTAAGTGAAAAAATTCTCACATGAAAATATCATACTCATCCTGTTTAACACAGTGTATGTAAGAGTTATTAGAAAAAATGTCATATAAAATACTAAAAATGTTCATTATTAAATATAGCTCACCCTGTATAAAATAAGATTACTTTAATATTTTTATGTGAGAAATTTCTCACTTAAGTTACATAAACGAGGTATTGATAAATAAAAAATTTGTAAATAAAAGAGTTTTTAATCCGCCAAGTGGAAATTGGTTTCACACACAAAGCGTTTCGTATATGTATAGGCCACCCTTTAATTTTTTTTTTGGGTGTTGTTAAAAATTTTCAAGCGTCTTTGTCATATAAAGTAATAAAAAAGTTCAGTATTAAATATAGCTCACCTTGTATAAAATAAGATTACTTTAATATTTTTATGTGAGAAATTTCTCACTTAAGTTACAGAAACGAGGTATCGATAAATGGAACATATGTCACTAAAAAGAGATAAAAATATGCCAAGTTGGGAATGGTTTTACACAAAAAGCATTGAGTACTATGCATGGGCCACCCTTTAATTTTTTTGTGTTAAATAGTTTTAAGCGTCTGTTTTTTTTTTAATTAAAATTTCATTTTAGGAAAATTTCGTCTTTATGGGGACACTTTATAATTTTTATTTTTAAGCTTGTCTTTATAGCGGACATAACACTACACACTCTGCAAACATTTCAAGTGTCTGCCTATACAAAAAAAGATACGACCATATTCGTCAAAATTACAGTCACTATAGAATTACCCTTTAATCGTTTAATTTTTTGTTTACATTTTTGTTTATGGCTGACATATTTGTACATACTCTGTGTAAATTTCATATTTCTGTCTATTGCGGTTGAAAAAAATAAAGCCATATCATGTCACTATAGATACACCCTTTATTTTTTGTACATAAAAATAATTAAACTTCAGCTGACTATTGCGGTGTGAAGAATGAGACTACGTATGTGAAGGTCACGTCACAAACGGGACACCCTTTAGTTTAAGGGTTTATTTTTTGTACCTGTTGCTATAACAGACATAGTTCTATTACCCTCTGGTTTTGAGGAAAAGAATCGCCCCTACCGATTTACTTGTTTGTTTGCATGACGTATCCTTCTGCGCATTGAAGGAGTAGATTTAACGTTGCAGTTGACGCTAAATTAATTCGAATAAGGAGGACGTATGTATGTTGAAATAAAACAGATGAGGTCACTTGTTCGAGGTTCTTTCCCATACTATCCTACCTTATGTACTTTTTCTTTCAAAAAGAAGGATGCATTTGGAATTATATATGGCATTAAATTTAGGGCATCCTTGTTGAGCCTTTAAATTTCACCCAATTTCAAAAGAAAAAATTTCAGCGGCTTTAAAAAGATGAGGTGGGCAGTCTGCATGTATAGAGTTTAGCTGGAGATCATTATACCCAAGGCTTTTAACTCTGTAAACACTAGGAGTTTCTTAGGTCTTAAAACTACTGCGAACTCCTTACACCTTTTCAGCCGAATAAACGACAAATTTTGTTTTTTTTTAAATCTTCAGGTTAATGTAACCGCTTGAGCAGATACCAGTCAAGGACTTACTACAAAATCGGGCAGTCCCAGAGAAGCTGTTCCTCTTCCTCGTCTTAACAGATTTTTGTACAAGAAATAACATCGGGCAAAAATATAGTGCCAGCATCGGCTTCTTACTATTTTTCTTTTTGAATTGGAGGAGTTTAAGTGCCAGGAGTTTTTAGAATATTTTGTTACAATAGATCACTTTCGTAGCGTTAAACTTTGAACGTCAATTCTTGTTTAAAAATACGATGAATGCGAGTATGCGTCAGTTTAACGACTAAGGGAGAAGTTTCTCCCATGGAATTCTTTTAGTCATCTTGTTTTACGCGAGGTAAATTTTACTTTATCACGTATTTAATTTCTAAAACAAAGTAATGAAAACTTCAAAAAGAACTGTAGCTCACCCTGTAAAAAACAAAATGACAAAAATATTTTCATGTGAGAAATTTCTCACTTTCTCTTTACTTTATATTAAAACATACGTGATAAACTATTCATTCTTTTAAAAATATCGTGCTAATTATCCCGAACAAATAATATTATTAATATTAAAATCATCGATATTGATTATTGAGGTTGAAAGCACGTCTCGATGGCTATTTCGCTACCTTTTTTCAAGTTCATGCCAGGAGTTTTTAGAATTTTTTGTTACAATAAATCACTTTCGTAGTATTATTCTTTTTGAACGTCAATTCTTGTTTAAAAATACGATGAATGAGAGTATTCGTCAGTTTAACAAAATGGCAATAATATTTTCATTTGAGAAATTTCTCACTTTTTCATTATTTTATATTAAAGCATACTTGATAAACTATATATAGTTAATTCTTTTAAAAATTCGTGCTAAGTATTCCGAACAAATAATTAAAATCATCGTTATTGATTATTGAGGTTGAAAGCACGTCTCGATGGCCATTTCGCTACCGCCTTCTTAGCTCTTTAGGAATTTTCTCACAAACATTTTAAATAAACTAAAGATTTTCGTTCAAAAAAATATAGTTCAACTTGTGTGAAACAAAATGAGAATAAAATTTTCATGTGAGAAATTTCTCTCTTGAGTTACAGAAACGAGCTATTTGATGGTAAATTTCCTTACTAAAACTGGCTATAACACTATAACTTAATGATTTTTGCAATAATTTATTTATTTCGTCTGGTTGAAGTCGCAAATCATTTACTCCGTATCATGCAAATTACGCACTTCAGTTAATGTACGCCTGTTCTACCTGAAGGCTGAAACAACGCAATTTGGAAACACTTTATATCAAATGGGGCGTAAATTTTTGCCAATTTACTGCCATCCCTAAATTAGCGCGTAAGACGCAAAGCAATGTGATTCATAGCTTTTACGCTGGAATGTCATCCCTAAATAAGAGCAACTTTGTGTCTTTAACAGTAATGTTAACTCATTTTATTTTATAAAACCCGCTGTATAAGAATAAAGAAGAGATAAAACCGCTAGATTGCCTTGAAAATAACTAAATTGTCATTACTTTTCAACGATAACAAAACAACTTCACTTCCTAACGCACTGTCAAAATTGGATTTTCCAATTGCTAAGCGTTGACGCCATGCTATTTAGGGATGCTTCATACATTTTGTATGTACATGAGAAATTTTGACAGATATTTTGCGTTTCACGCGATAATTTCCTTTACTAGGTTCTGATATTTTTACTAATTAAAACAGATGATTTAAATGTGTGTATTTAAAACAAGTTTCATTTCATTTTATACAAATAGTGATGAAAGTTAAAAGTTTTTAAGTCCTTTAATAAATACATTTATTTTATTTTTATGCTCTAACTTTCGGTTTATTATTTTTTTCTTTCTCCCAAATACATAAATCTTTTAAAGTTTTAATACCTATAATTTAATAAGTTTTAAATAAACATTTGGTTTAAATATAATTTTTGATGCATGATGTTCATTTAAATAAAAAATCTAAAAAATTCTTAAGAGAAAAACAAAAGCACAAATAAAAAAATATCTTAAAAAAATATTTTGAAGAATAGCATTGAAATCATTAAAAACAAAAGAAGGAGGAGGATAACAATAAATGACAGCAAAATAAAAAAATAATAACTATGAAAATTATTTTATAACGAGGGTAGTTTAAATAAAAGTCATACCTACACCGGGAGAAAGAGTCAGAAACAAATTACAAATAAAATGTTGAACTATAACTTTCGGGTTGTTTTCTAAGTAAGATTGGAATTTAACTGGCAGTTGTTAGAAATTTGGTACTTTTTGAAACAGTACGATTCGAACATTGACACTTTTTAAAGGTTTGTCTTTTATTTTGTTGCAATAAATTTTATAGATCTGGTTCATTTGAAAAAAAATTTTTTTCTAACTTGGTACTAAATTAAAAATTTGTTTTTTGGAAAAACTAGACTAAATCTCTTCTAAAATTCAATGGCGTTTTTAAGGTATCAATTATTTTGGCCAAATTAACTACTGCATATTGGGACCTTTTGTACAATTTTCTTTATCTAATTTTTAATAATAAGGCTCTTTTCTATATTTTTCTAAATTATTTTGTGGAACTAATTTTTCTAATTTTTTTATTTTTGTTTGAGTTTTTTTTTTATTTCTGAAAAATTTGACTTATTTTAATTGCATCATACTTTTTTGAAGCGTTGGTTTGTTCAAATTTTAAACGTTTTTCAAATTTAATGTTTTTAAATGGATTTCCCAAACTTTTTTTCAATTATTTAGCACCTTATATTCGATGCTAGAATTGTTAAAAAAGTAGTTACAAGAAGGTACTTTTTAGCAAAAATGGTACTTTTTTGCAAGATGGTACTTTTTGCAAAGAAGTGAACAAATTATTAGTTTTTGATATTATAGTATTTAACACTTGACATTTAACAAATATTTTAAATAAATTTAGATTTTCAATTTTAGTTTTTTTCTGCGAGTTTTCATTTTTGAAATGAGAGAGTTTTCAGTAATTTTTCTATAAACTGCAAAAGGTATTAAAATTTAAAATTTTGTTAATTAAAGTTTGGTATATTTTTATTTTAAATTTAGTACTTTTTTTAGAAACTAATTTGGAAATTTGGTACTTTTTGTCAAATATTTCGATGAATAGGCATTTGTTGTTGAGTTTATTAAATATTCTTTTGCTAAGATTTTAAAATTAGTATTTTTTTTTTCTAAAAAGTAGAATTCGTTTCCGAAATGGGTTTCGTGTTTTATTGTGGCACTTTTTGGAGTTTTTTTTGGAGTTGCTTTTCTTACTTAATTTGCAAAATATGATTTGTTTATATGCATTTGGTTTTTTTTCTAAGGTTTAGGTTATATAAGAGAATTATAAAAAAATATTAACAATTTGGTACTTTTTTGAAATTTAATACTTTTTATTTTTTAAGAATTTTAGTTCTATTTGCTAATGTGATTTTTTTTGTTTTGTTTTCTTTAAGACTTTTGCAAGCTGTGAACATTTTATACTTCTTAGTTGTTAAATGTTTAAGTACTTTTTGCTTTTGGTACTTTTATGTAAAAATAAAAAAGTACCAAAAGGACATGAAAAGTTCATAAAAGTGGTTTTTATATCCTGTGGGACTTCCCAACATTTTAATAATATTTATTTTTAATATTTGATTAATTAAAAATATTGGTACTTTTTTTTTTGCAAAAAAAAAATACTTTCTTAAAGTTAAACTTGAAAGTTTTATTAAACTCTTATTTTTTCTAAACCAGCTTAAGTTATCGAATTTTTACTCTTACCTCGCAAATTCATAAATATAAAATGCAAACTTTCATAGCAATTCTATTTCCACTTGAACTATTTTAAATAAAAGAAATGAAAGAATAAAAAAATTAAATTCATTCTATATTTTGCTGTTTGCAATGTCATTGTTGCTGAGACAAGTGTATAGTAAAATTACAAAACTATAGGATATACGCACACTTGCATTTGTTGTGTATTCCTGTTGCTTTGTCCTTTAACGTTGCTTCGGCTTTACACACAGCCAGGCGATTTACTAATTCTAGTAATTCTTCTTCTTATTTAAATACAGCAAAGCTCACAAGGTGAATGTGTATGAATTTAAATGTATCAAGAGGATGTTACTGTTTAGATGTTTTTATCCATCAGTATATAAAAGGAAAGTAAAGGAGCATCTTCAAGAATATTGCTACGACACACTTGCCATGCCTTCTCTATAGAGTTGCACAGGTGTTTTTAAAGTATTAAACAAAAGCATTATGATTCAGCATTTTTCCTTTGCAAGTATAAGATTCTACAGTAAGAATTTCCGGTTGTTTGCGTGGGTGTGATTTCTTAATGGTTGTGCTTAAGATATTTTGAACAGCAAATGCACTTTTTGCAAGTTTGTAAGTTTTAACACACAAAAACTATAAATTTATATGAAAGTTCATGTTCGTGCAAATCAATTAGAAAAAGAACTTGGTTTAGGAAATAGCAGGAAAGAAGACTGTTGTCTTAAGTACAAGTAATTTCAGGATCACAACGAATTAATGTGTATAACGCTGTCAGGATTATAATGGTAGAAATTGGTTTCTTTAAATTGCTTAAGACTATAAGACTTAAAGTAAGGAAAATTAATCAATAAAATTTTGTATTTGCTTTAAAACAAAAGTCCTAAATTTTAAAAGTTTATTAATTTTTTTTAAATTGAAATTTAAAACAAACAGGTTTGAGCATATGACCATCGCGGCTCTTCTCAACAATGCGCATTCTGGACGTCTAATTTTAAGACACTTTACGAGCATTGCCTCAAAGGCATCAATTACAGCTAGTTTTTCAGCGTAAACCACTGACTTCACGTAGCCCCACAGAAAATATCGAGATGTGACATATTCCTGAACAGATGTGATAAAGATTAACGTCAGTACCTGGCCGGTGGCACTAACCTGACGGTGGTCTTTTCATTGAGTGAAATACAAAGCGTCGACTAGCGCCCTCCACTGGACGTAGCCAACAGATTTGCAAATCTAAGCACATGGCTTGCGGGGCCATGAACCTCCCCTTGATTAAGGGTTGAATAGTGCATTTTGGACGCCCAATTTTGGATCACTTTTTTAAGTACTGCTGGCCGTATGTTATGAATAACATGAACAATGTTGGCCATCAAAACGTCAATTGTTGCTAATTTATCAGCATAAACCACTGATTTCACGTGGCCCCACAGGAAATAAACGAAAGTTGTCAAATCGCACGACCGTGGAGGCCAATTGACAGGTCTATTTCTTGAAATCAACTTATCGCGAAATTTTGTTATTAATAACTCTATGGTTGCGGTCACCGTACGGCACGTAGCGCCATCTTCTTGAAACCACATTCCGTCTAGATCAGTGTCATGCATGTTTTCAAACAAAAGATCATTAATCATGATGCGGTAACGATCTCCATTGACCATAACGTGAAATCCGTCCTCATTCTTGAAGAAATATGGTCCGATGATGCCCACAGCGTTTTTCTGGATGCAATGGAGCCTGTGGAGTATGTTGTTGATTGGTCTCTTTGTATATGCGGCTATTTTGCTTATTAACAAACCCGTTAAGCCAAAAATGGCCCTCATCGCGGAACACGATCATGTGCACCATAAAAATCACAAAGTCCTTTATAAGTTGCTCGAATTGATGACTGATTTTCAAAGTAAATTTGGATGATTTGATAGAGTTGTTTAAGCGTGAGTCTTTTCATAGTGATTTGCCAGAGTTTACTGAAAATAATAACAACAAATTTTTCATCAAAATTTAAATTTAATTGTTATCATTCATAATTTGAAGTTCTATCATAATTAAAATAATATCCTTTATCAAAAAGTAAGTGTAGTATGGCAGTTCGTTTAACATTTAAACGTTTCGTAAGTTCTTTTGTGTTTAAAAAAGCAGCATCTATATCTTCCTTCTTTATCCAATTTTAATATTTTATTTTTTTCAATAAAAAATAATTTTAAATATTGAAATGTTTATAAAAAAAAAAAAACAAAAAAAAACTCGTTTAGATGCTAAAATTGTCTGCATGAAAATTATGGATCTAAACAGTTTGATGTCAAAGCCCCTTTTCTGTTGCTTGTATCCGATTCACTATTGGTCTTAAATCTTCTTCTTTGTTAATTTTAATTGTTCAATCTGTTGAATGATTTTAATTTAAAATAAAAAGTTTGATTTAGTGTAATATAAATTGCAAATCCTTGTTTTTTTTTTTTCAAACTAATAATTAGTGGTTACCACAGTCTGGTAAACTAATTACAAATCGTAAATGTTGTTTTTATAAATACATTTAAATAATATGATATACGAGCTTAAGTCAGTAAGTCCTTATAAAAATAAAAAAAAAAAAAATAAAAATACAGCGACCGCATCTATCGACTTACTAAAGCTAAAATTTGGTGAAAACTTGCTTTTGCGAAATGGATCTTTCAATTGGCTTACTAAGGTCGAGCGATTGGAAACCTTTTGATTATTTCTTAAGCGGCCATTAGACAATCAAATTTAGCATGTGAGAAGGGCCTGATTGAAGAAAGTGTTTTGCTATTATACTATAATGCCAAGTTTGTCAAACATCAGCATACAAACAGATATTGAATAGTGAAGTTCGTATTTGCGATGGCGCGTGAATTAGTTGCAATATATTTTTTGTTTTACAACTTCATTTCTGCATTCAGTCCTACTTTTTTTAGTTTTTCTAAAAGCTTTTCATAAACCTTTTTGTTTTAAATTTTTATATTGATAAACATCACTTTTTATTTGACATAATTCTGGCAAACTTTCATACTTTTTAACAAATTCTTTAAAAAAAAAGGCGCGCTCTAGCCAAGCCACTGTGTTTGACAGACATGCAGTTAAACAAGTATGATGGTATGATCGCAAACACAAAATATTGTTGCGAGTGTAAGAACTAGCAACCTCTGTTGTTGTTATCCGTATGAGCGTGGAGAATAAGTTAACTGAACTAATGGTGTGCGTATAGAATAATACCACAATTAGGCAGCAAAAGCTGAGCAGCCTCAATGGTTGCGTTGGTAGAGGTGCGTACTGCAAAACAGGAGGTCCTGAGTTCGATCCCGCGTTCGGACATGCGTGCAGGGAAAAATAATAATTGTTATAAGCAATTAAAAATTAATAAACAGCAGTACAAACCTCCCGAGAGGCAAAAGACAATTATTGTGTGAAGCCATGGCAGATAATTTAGTGGAGATGTAAAATTTAATATAAGAGCAACGGATAGTTGTCAAGAAGCCCTTTATAATAAAAAGTAAGAACGGTGCGATTAGCGCAGGGAGTGTAACAGCATAACAACAGTGTATGGCAGACGTGAAATGTGGCTATTGGATTAAAGGGGATGACTGGCTTGGATAAAAGGAGTAGTAGAGATGTCTGTGGATGGTTAAGGTTATTAAGCAAGGCATCGAGTTGTTTATGTCTCGCCGGAGTAGCACATTAGTGTAGCGTGGATGGCTGTGTTTTTAATAATAACGCATGTTTAGTAAATACGAGACTAAGGGGTCACAAGACCGGTAGGATCCAGCCAGAGAAAGCCATAAAGTTTGCATACAGAATAATGAGCCACAGTGGTATTTGCAATCAAAAGAATCTGTACGTTTGTTCTAAAAGGGAAAAACGTAACAATATAAAAAAAATTTAATTCATCTACCACCGTTGACAAACACGAATTTTACCCTGATACACAAGTATGATGGTACGAGGGCTGCTCTATATATTTCTGGCCTAATAGTGAAAATGCGAATATTTATAATCAAAAATGGTTTTATTGTTTTTCAAAGTATTTTCCAGCATGATTTATACACTTTTGCATGCGCTCAAACCAGTTGTCGAAGCACTTTTTCCACTCCGATTGAGACAGAAGAAGAAGTCATTAGGTGCCAAGTCAGGGCTGTACGGCGGATGACCCATTAATTCGACGTTTTGGCCGGTCAAAAACGCTCTGGTTTGAGCCGATGTGTGAGAGCTCGCATTGTCATGGTGAACAATGATTCGTCTTCTCTTGTTGGTCTTTCGAATTTCTCCGATGACTTCAGGCAAACAAATTGTAGTGTACCACTCACAAGTGACCGTCCTACGTTGCTCAAGCGGAACAGTCGCCACATGACCAGTTTTGCCGAAGAAACAGGCGACCATTTGCTTTGAAGTGCTTCTTCCACGAACAACTATCGTTGGATTTTGCTCGTCTTTGAAGACCCACACTGTCGATTATTGTTTCGTTTCGGGCTCATACGCATAGATCCATGATTCGTCACCTGTGACGATCTTATAAACGTCTTTTGAAGCACCGCAATCGTATTTTGCAACATTTCTTTGCACCAATCGACACGAGCTTTTTTTGAGCGACTTTCAAATTGTGCGGGATCCAACGAGAACAAACCTTTTTTACGGCCAGGTGTTCATGCAGTATCGAATGTATGCTGGTGGAAGAAATGTCCAAGGATGTCTCTATCTCTCGGTAAGTCGCATGTCGATCTTGCATTATGAGTTCACGCACGGCATCAATGTTCTCTGGCACAACAGCCGTTTTTGGACGACCTTCACGAAATTCGTCTTTGAGCGAGCTTCGGCCACGATTAAATTCATTATACCAATTTTTCACAGTGCTATAGGATGGTGCTTCATCGCCATACAAAGATTTAAGTTCATCAATGCACTCTTGTCGTGATAATCCACGTCGAAAGTTGTGAAAAATGATGGCACGAAAATGTTCACGAGTCAATTCCATTTTTTTCTATATTAATTTTTTTCAAGTCACTGTAAACAACACAAATAATGGTCGTACATCAAAACGTTTTGAGTACGATTATGCTTAAAAATGACAAACTTTCCAATGGAAATGTCAAATTGCACTTGGCAGCACTCAGTGTTGCCAGGCCAGAAATATATATAGCAACCCTCGTATGCCATTAAGTCGTTCTCACATGCCAAGTTTGACCGTCTTATAGCCGCTTTATGGGGAAACGTGGAGGCACATGTTGATAGACCAGCAACAACTGATGCCTTAGAGGCCAACATTGTTCATGTTATTCGTGAAATACAGTGGCAGTGTTCGAAAAATTAGCACAAAACTAGACGACCAGAATGCGCAGGGTCAACATATGGCCGAAATGATTTTAACATAATAATGTCCACCTAATGATGCTGCGATAAATTTTTTTTAATTAAAATTTATTTTGTGCATCCTATCGGTTTTGAAAAAGCACCCATTTTGCAAGTATAAACTTCTGAAGGCAGCATGAAAGCGATTTCTGTTAATAGCCAAAGTTGTCCACTGGTTCTATTGTGAACTTAAAATTTTACAGTCCTCTTTAGAAGTTTGACATGATACGATATTTGAAACTTCAAATACATTTACTTGTCTGCCCTCGTATATTTTATTCGCTTTTCTAAATGGATTATTTTACAAAATTTTATTAAATTCAACTTTAACCTAAAAAGCCAAACAAATTAATTGTTATTTCATTACAAGCTTTACAATTCAAGCAAATGGATTAAAAATGAACAATATATTTTATTTAAGCTTTTTTTTTTTTGTATAGTATTGTACCAATAGCTACCATCCATGTTGTTGTAAGTGCGAAAAAAATTACTCACAATTAGTATTGTTTGTCTTTACGAATGACAGCAGACAGAGTTGGCAACTGTGACATGTATCAACAATATTTTATAAAATAATTGTATTGTTTTTTTATTGCTCTTCTTTAATTGATTTTTTATTTTTTGTGGAAAATGCAAAATTGGCAAGAAAAACAAAATATAAAATCATAAATAATTAACCATCTGACAACAGCACTAGTGAGGGTTGTAGTTATTTCATCACTCTTATACATTGGAGTTGATGATAATGACACAGCTGGTTGATGTGTTTTCCGCAATTTTGCTGACTTCAGAATTTATTGTTATTAATTTTTTGTTTTTTAATGAAAATAAAAACAAAATATTTAAATAACATTACGAAGTTTTACACTGTGCTACAAAGTACCACCTAACTTTTTTCCAAAACATCCAAAACTTAATTTTAATTCTTTTAATTTTAATAAAACTTCATGTTACTAAAGAAGGAGTCACATCTCCTGAAAATATGGCAACTATCATTTATGACGAACTTAAAACGTTAATTTTGATTTATTACTTTTTTAAGTCGATTTGCAGAAAGTCACGATTTTTCTAGTTTAAATTAAAAATTGTATTTTACGTGTTACATTTCTCCAGGTTAATTATCAGTAGTGAGAATGAAAAATTTATCAGATTTTTGTTATTTTTTTTTTTTTTGTTTTAATTATATTTTCTATTAAAAAAATATTTTTTCTTGAAAGCTAAAATTTAAAAAACGTCGAAGTAAAAAATATTAGCTTTTTGTATTTTAAAATTTAATAATTTAGAGAAAAAAATATTTTTATACATATATTTCTAAAGAGATCAAAACTTTGTAATACTAACGTGAGAAACTTTTCACATGAACATATAATCATCTCGTTTTATACAGGGTGGTCTAGAGTATAATATTGACTTTATAGTATAAAGTTCGAGGCACAGCAGAATTTAATTAAAATACTAACAGAATTGTAATGCATTTTCGTTCTATCCTTCTTCAAAATTCTTTCAATCTTAACCACTTCTGGTAATAAACGCTGTAAGCATCTATTTACTCGACTAATTAAAGTAAAAATTATATTACCAACTCTTATTATTAACCATACGCACATAAATACAATTACAAAAGAAATAACTAAAACAAGGTTGCCATATCTTTCTATGTTAAAATAATTTAGACGATTTTACTCGCCTATAAAAAGAAATTGCAGTTCTGAAGTGTATGGCAGTGTTAACTTAAAATAATATGAGACAATTTGTGTGTGCAGAATAGTAAATTGTGTTGCTTAACAGTATTGTCAACTAAATTATACAAAGCTGAATACATAAAGTGACAAAAGAAAATATTTTTTGCCGTGTTTTATATTGCAAACTTTGCAATGCAATTTTTGAAAAAGAAATTTATTTTACCATTTTCTTATAGAAAAAAAGGTTCCTCCTAAAGAAGTGCTGAAAAACTTGATCTCTTATTAATTATTTTAAATTTTATTTTAAAATATTTGGAACAAGTGGAGTTATGTTTGAGTTATACATATTTTAAAACATTTTCGAATGAATTACTCTTCCATAAAAAGTTATAAAGTTTTATTAAGAAAACAAAAATTTACTGAATTATTTTTGAAACATTTTCACATGTTTGCATTTTTTTCGCTGAAGCATAGTGTTTGTTAACAACTGTAGTGTTTGATGTTTACAAAATAGTTTTAGCAACATTTTTGTAATCATTGACAGTCATAATTTATGTAAAAAAAATTTATCAATTCAAGGTTGGTTGCACATTGATTTCTAAAAAATTATGTTTTACATTTACGAAATAAATAAAATTACTGAAATGCATGATAGATATTAATCAATAATCTTTTGAATTTTTAATTGTGCTTGGTCATTCATGTTGCAAAGTAATTTGTTATTTTTATTTTTATATTTGATTAAAATATTTTTCTACGCAATTAAATTTTTAAAGTTTTTATGAGAAAAATGTCATTTCATTACTGCTTTTCATTTTTTCCAACTTGAGCAACAATAAAAAAAGTCATCATCTGCATGCTTTTTTAAAGGCCAACGACAAAACAACAACACCTTTTTATACCATTTTACTGCATTCAGTAAAGTGAAGTTCTTTATAGAAAAACTCGAATCTGTTTTTTTCTTTCTTTATTTTTTTATAATTATTTGCTGCAAACTTCAAATTGCAAAAGAACAAAAAAAATAATAATGCAGTTCTTTTTTTAATATTCATTTTCTTTAGTTTCGACAATGACAACAATAATGAAAACGTACACAAAACTTCAATGCAACAAAAGGACAATTGTTAATTTGCCAACAATGGTACTCGTTGAGATAAAGAGTTACCCGAATATACAAAACATAAAAATAGCACAACACACTTTTGTTTTTATATACATACAATATGTATTCTTGCTTTTACATATAAGGCAAATCAAAATACTTTGAGCATCCCTCCCAGCGAGGGAGTTGTAAACACACAGCACACTGTTTGCAGAGAAGAACAATTTTTTTTTTTAATTTAAACTTTAAACATAATGTAATAATGAATCGTGAAGAAGCTAAACTTGCTAGGAAGAAATATAAATTATACGAGGGCAGGCCAATAAGCCTTTTAAAAATTAACAAAAATTTTTCTAAATATTTAATTTTCATAAAAAACTTCGTGCTATATTTTTATCTATCCCGATTAAATTAATTACCGATATTGATGATTAAAAAAATAGCACGAAGTTTTTTATGAAAATTGAATATATAAAAAATATTCCCGTGTCTTTAATTAAATAATTTGCAAAGTGCCTGTGCATAGAAATAAATTATCGTAGTGTTTTTGATATTTTATTTTTCATTCTCTTTCAACTGTATAAAAGAGCCGAAAAAAAGTCAGCCGTATACAGTGGAGAAAGAAATATAGAATTACTGTTGGTTATTGTTGTTTTTTGCTTAAACTTTGATTTTTGTCTTCGCTTTAATGATTGGACAAAAATCTTTAGTTTATCTAAAATGTTTGTCAGAAGTTTTCTGAAAAGTTAAGTAAGCGGTAAGGAAATGGCCATCGAGACGTGCTGTGACCGTTACTATTCAATATCGGTAATTAATTTAATTGGGATAATTAAAAAAAATAGCACGAAGATTTGTATTAAAAAATAAAATTTCTATTTAAAAAAGCCGAGGAGGCTCTATAGTACGCGTGCAGAAATAAATAAACCTTTGAGAGCCACATCAAAAAAACAAGGTAACGAAGGATCAACAAAAATTACCAGCAGATTCGTAATTGCATCAAAAACAAAGAGTGTCTTTTTACCTCTTCGAAAAAAAAAATTTTGCCCAAAAAATTTTTTATTCGAGTAATCAGTAGATAGCATTAAAATTTAAAAATCGTGTCGTGCATATGAGCACTGCCACTGTTCTTGACGAAGCGCATGCATCACGTCAAACTTCGGGCCACTTTTGCGAGCATGCTAACCGATTGCCACGAATAACATAAAAGTTGTAGGCGTATACGGCGTCAATTACTGACGGTGTGTTATTTTAAGTCAGTGACTTTACGTGACTCCACAAAAAATAACCAAAAGGTTTAAAACGTGCGACCTTGAAGGCCAACTACCAGGTCGACTTTTTGAAATCAACGCCACATTTCAACCGAATCAATATCAAGCATCATTGTTTATGGTTCGTTAAGGTTCTCCATCGACCGTAACTTCAGCTACGAATACAAAATTGAAGTGCATTTTGTGGTGTTTGTAGGCTGTGTTGTGAATTAGTTTATTAACAAATCCTTAAGCGAAAATAATCCGCAACGCTGGAGTCAATTTATAAAAAATATAGTTTACGTTTCTAACTGTTCTAGAGCCCAATTTGCGAAAGAACGACACGTGTGATGGTCTTACGGCTTTAATCATGCACCAACTGAATATTATACAAGTGTCGGCCAAGACGTTTTCACAAAAGTTTACATGTAGCGAACGGACAGAACCACAATTCCTTCGATCGCCGTCAAATCGGATCTTCTTTTACACTATCGCTTACAGCGGCGATAATCTCTTCAGTATGAACATTTTTTTAACCGGTTTGTGTTATTGTATTGAATATTAACGCTTGCTCAGTTGGGCGATTATGTGCGCCATTAAACTTATGAATTCCTCTACAAGTTGCACGAATTGATGACTGATTTTTAAAGTAAATCTGGATAATTTGTCGGTTGCTAGAGAACACAGGCCATAAATGTAATAATTAAACGCAGTTTCGTCAATTCCATTCGCCTTTAAAAAAAATCGCGATATAAAGAGTTGAATGTTATCCACTTTGAAAAGGGTCTTATTAAAGCAGTCACGTTGGTACGTTATTTTTGCAAAATCCGCTAAAAAAAATACTATGAAACTGAGTTTTCCATTGCTGAAAAAAGTTAAAAGAGATTCATGTATTTGTTCCCAGTTCTGATAAATTTACTCTCTCTACTTTTTCTTGTTTAATGTTTTACTCTTGAGCACTATGAAAAAAAATATAAAAATAAATAAATAAATAAATAAAAGCACAAACAAATATTTCTTTCACATTCAACAGTTTTTATGAGAAATACTTCTTCCTTTCTATTTTCCTTTTTAATTCTAGTTAATACAAAAACAAAAGGATTTTTTTTTTCTAGCAAAGAATTTTTCAATAAACAAAGCTGCCAAATTTTATTATTCGTGCGTTGTTTTCCTTTAACCCAAATCTCAACAATAGTAATCCTCAAAATCCTCTTGAAAATAGTTCCAGAAGACTTCATTTAAACAATCGTTATTGCAATTAAATTCATTTTTATTTTATGAAGATGATTTTCTCCTACAAGATATTTTATAAAAGGTTTATAGGTTTTCTTATATGGACCGGTAAATGTTGAAAAGCTGCGTCTAAAAAATTAACAAATATTTTTATATTTTTAGTTCAGAGACTTAAGCGTGGATTTTGAACAGGGTTATATTGACGTTGGGTGTTTGGTCGGTCTAGGTTATTTGACGTTGACATGCAACTTGGAGAAATTTTTGGAGTAAAAGCTTAAAGAAGAAACAGCAATTATTTTGTTTTTTTATATTTTTAATTCCCTGTTAACGCAATATATGGTTTTTGAATTGGTGAAGGGTATATTAGATTCGGCATTGCCGAATATAACACTCTTACTTGTTTGTTTTGATTTGGAAGCCACTATACTTTTTGTTTGTGCACAAGATTATTCAAAATGTCTAGTAGAACATTCAAGAAACGTTTTGCAAAAGCATTTCAAAGTCAAACAGAATTTACTAAAACATTTCCAAGAACCGCTGAATCGCTTCTTCCTTATCTGGCAACACTGTTTTAAATGTTGTTGCTATCAACAGTTCTCCTTGCTGTACTCCTTTTTCTTAGTTTATGGAAGACACAACCCTTCATTAACTTATTTTTCTTTTGTTCTTGTTGTTTTGGTTGTCGTTGCCGTTGGTGATGGGAACAAGTGTAAAAGCAACTATTTTAGCTGCCTTCACATGAACCTAAAAAGGATGGTTCTTATCAAGAGCAACACAAGCAACAATTATTCTAAGAAAGTACAATATTGAGCACAAGTACCCGCGACATACATACTTATGTACATACTTACATCCGTTAATGCTGAGGTCTGTACATAAACATATGAGTAGAGGGTGAAAAGTAAAATAACTTCCTTCAGTTATTATATGAGGACAAATCAATATGTTTAAGAAAAAAAACTGCGAAAACATTAATTTTGGTAATTAATTTTTTTTATTTTTTTTTTTAATATTCCTTGTAGCTGGTTACATTTTAGCGAACTGTTCGACTTTATTAAGGACTCATAAAATAGGTTTATTTATTTAATTGTAGATAGACGATAAATCGCCAAAAACCGAGGCGGTAAAATAGATAGAATGCGGGCGGTAAAAAAAAAATACTTTAAATCATTTATTTTTTGCTATTAAAAAGTGCACCAGAGTCTCTACCGTCATTCTATTATATTCTGGGGGCTCTCTTTCTTCATATCATAATTGGCTTGTTTGCCTAGGTTCGTATCCCAGCCGCTTTCCTTTCACTTACCTCAATTTTGTAGAAACCCACATGGTCATTTGGACGCGCCCTCGCTTAGTGTTCTCGTTTTTTTCTTAAATGTTATTGCTTTAGAAGAAAATAAACTACTGTGTTTTTTTTTGATAGTTTCTCATTTTTCTTTTTGTTTTGAATGCTTTTTCTTTCATTAAAGTTTTTTTTTCTACAGTTTCTTATAGAAAACATTACCGCTATGTTTTTAAATAAGAATCCCTAAATATACTTTATTTTTTGTGGATAAAATTCTTAAAGCGAGTGTCACATTTTCGAAGTGAAGTTTTAAAGGTCATTATCGAATAAATTAAATATGAAAAAGCAGAATTCTAAAGCAAATATCACCAAAAAGGCGGGGTTTAACACATCGTGGTTTTCATTTTTATGAAAATAAAAAAAATAAAAAAAGGGCTTGGAAGTTTTCAAAATCCACCCAGGAACATTTGAAAACTATAAGCTTTTCAGGATTAATTATGCTATTGATGTGTGGTAGCGCCATTTCTTAAATTGCGGAGTTACCAGACCCAAGAAACTAAAAAACTAAAAACTACTTTTAAATTCAAAAACCCCAGAAAACGCCACCCTATCAATCAACAAAGCCTACAGCTTTGTATATCTATACGCTGCTGGCATAATTCGGCCTTTATTTGTTAAAAAAATGAACCAGGAGCTCGCATTACTGTCAATGGAGATCGTAACTGTAGGATGCGTAATGATTTTTTATTTAAATTTATATACTATATTGATCCAGGCTAGATGTGAACAATGGACATGTAACTGTCCTTTTACGTCATGCGACTTGAAACCACTCAATTATTTCCTATAAAGTCACTTAAGGTCACTTGCTTATGCTGATAAACCTTCACCAATTGACGCCTTAGAGGCCAACATTATTTGCGTTATGCATAGCATACCATCAGCAATTCTCGAAATAGTCAAACGTTCACGATGCGCTTCGTCAAGAACAGCTGCGATTCTGCATAAATACAACGATTTTCATACTAAAGCATGTCAATTTTTTATATGGCAGCATAGTCTGAACACAGGCGGAGTTGCCAGATTAATGTGACTATCCTTTAACCAAAACCCCTGGTTATTGTATTGTCTTCTTTACAAGCTATTCAATGATCAAAAGCGTTTATACTGTCTCGAACTCCCTCTTAACAACCATATTTCGGGATATAAAAAAGAAATATACAGTGTTCCACCCTCTTTGAAGATGTCCCGCCCCACCTATCAAGAAAAATAAACGTAAATATCGAGAGAATATTTCCTTTTTGCTGAAATAAAAAATGGGTCACTGGTCTGTTGGAAAGCAATAATAGATTCATAAAATAAAAAAGTATCTACTCGGGAATTTCCGTCAATAATCATTGGCAGTAGGAAAAAAAGTATTGTCCAAGGGCACAATGTTCATAGACATTATGTCGTTTTTAGTATGGACATAGTGACATTTATGAATGTGTCATAATAACAACAACAACAAACAATAAAGGCTTACAAAAGATTTTCTGCATAGCCGGCCTTCGTCCGGGCGCAAGGATTTTCTTCTTTATGGTATAACTTACACCGGCTTCGCTTATCAAAAATTTTCTGCATAGTCGGCCTTCGGCTGGGCGCAAGGATTTTCTCATGTATGATATAACAAACACTGGCTTCGCTTACTTTCTTAAATAGAATATCATAAAATATACATATAATATCCACGAATGTTATGACTCTACATTGAAGACATTATGTCCTTGGACGTTTTGACATGCCACTAGAAAAAAGACTACAATTCTTTACCATTTTCTTATATTTACTTAAAGTCCCAAGTTCCTGGTCACGATTACATATTATCTAACCTTTGTGTGATATTTTTGTCTAGATCCAATGTCTGTCCAAGATATCCCATGATTACGAAAAGGATCTTGTTCTACTGATCTTGCCAAAACGAAGATATTTCTTCTCTTCTTGAGTAATTGCACCAAGAGAGTTATCACGAAATCCAAACTACCAGTTACTGTATAGCAAAGGACAAAATTTTTAACACAAAGTTCGAAAGAGATACACAATTTCTTGTTGCCCTCTGAATGCTTTTCAGAAAAAAACTAACCTTTATTAACCTTTATTAAGAAGCACCTAAACAAGAATCTTCAATGCTTCATGAAACATGCAGTTTTCCATTTTATTTCCTTCAAGAAAAAATATATTCTCTTTATTTGAATCGCTCATTCCTTTTTTGTTTGCAGAATTAATTATTCGTTGCACTTCAATCAATAAGTTTTTCTTTTACGTGCATATTTGAAGTTGCAAGCGTTTCGTCGCTGCTTTATTAAAGAACAAATAACAACGCCACCAAATTAGAAAAAAAAAAAAACGTTAAACATCAAAACTTGAATTATTTGTTGTTGAAGTTGAAATGCTAAAAAGAAACATTTCATCTGAATTAAGGAATTCATATAAAAGCGTAAGAATATTTTTAGAAAATATTAAATAAAAATTTCTCTTTGATCTTTTTATAAAGAATGTAATTGAATTTAAAAGTTAAAGGATTTTAGAAGTACAAGGTGTCCGCCGGGAAGGTATACTACTTTGTTTTGCTGCCATTTAGGTAAAAATTAGTCTTGACAGTTCATATTTGCCAGTCGTGAAGTAGACACGTGGTAAATTTATTACGGTAAAATATTCAATAAACCAGAGAGTTTTACTCGTCAAAATATTTTATTAAAATCAATCAGCGATTACTGTAACAAAAAGAAAGTTACGTGAAAATTTTGGGAGAAACAACGTGCCAACAAAACGTACTATTTATCGTGTAGTGAATGATTTCAAAGAAAGAGTCTGTAGGTGATAGGCCCAAGCATGGACCACAACGTACTGCAAGATCGGCTGAAAACATTACTACTGCTCAAGAAAGTGTTTAAAACAATCCATTAAACTCAATTCGAAGACGTACTCAGGAGCTTGGTCTTCGTAGAACAGCTTTGGCCACAATTTTGCACAAGGATCTGCATTTGTTTCCATTTAAGATTTAGTTGACACAAAAGCTTCTTCCGCAAGACCATTTACGCCGCGGTACATATGACAATAGGATGTTACAGCTCGCCCATGGCATCTTTGATTTTGATAAAAAAAAATAATAATGAGTGACGAGGCACATTTTTATTTGGATGGATATGTAAATGAACAGAAAACCCTTAAACTTGCATCCCTTAAAAGTGACAGTCTGGTGTGGAATTTGGTGAGGAGAAAGCATTGGACCTTACTTCTTTGTAAATAAAAAACGTCGTGAAAGTAACTGTGAACGGGGAGCGATATCGTGACGTGATTTAAAACTTTAACGGCACAACAAGATGGTACCACATCGCACACAGATAGGATTACAATAGAATTGCTGCGAGTAGTATACTTTCCCTGCGGATACCCTGTACTTAGTAATTGCATAACTTTGTTTTAGCGTAGGTATTCTGCAAGTTCAGGACTTTATTGCTAAAACATATCCTAGCTGCCTCTTCTTCGTAGTCAACTGTCTATACGAGGGCGGTTCGGAAACTTCTTAGCCTAGCACAAAAAGCGCGGTATAAACAGAAAAAAGTTAAGTGTTTTGGAAACTTCCATCTCTGTTATGAACACTTGTCAAATTTTGTTTCGATCTGGCAACTCCTTCATATAGAAACAGCTGTTCAAAAAAGATGCATCTACGATTTTTTACAATGGAAAAATTAGAAATGCGTGCTGTCATTATACATTTACATAGAGGCAGGTTTATCGGCACAAGAAATTCATAATGATGTGGTGAATGTGTTAGGTGAAAGTGCTCCTTCATATGCAACAGTAAAAAATTGGGTTGCTGAATTTAAACGTAGTCGTAAAAGCAGTGAATATGAACCACGTAGTGGACGTCCAAAAACAGCAACAACAACAGAAATTGTAGCCAAAGTGCATGATATGGTATTAAATGGTCAACGAATAAAAGTACGTGAAATTGCTAATATCATGGGCATCTCAAATGATCGAGTCCATTAAATTTTGCATAAAGAACTACATATGAAAAAGCTTTCTGCAAGATGGGTGCCGCATTTGTTAACAGTCGAGCAAAAACGCATAAGAATAAACATTTCTCAAGCTTGTTTGGATCGTTTTAAGCGAAATAAAATGGTTTTTAAGCATCGTTTCATAACTGTTAGTGAGACATGGATACACCATTATACTCTAGAGACAAAAAAACAATCCAAACAATGGATGGAAGCTGGAGGAAGTGCCCCAAAAAAGGAAAAATAATTCAATCGGCTGGTAAGGTTATGGCAACGGGTTTCTGGGACTACAAAGGTATTTTATTGATTGACTATCTACAAAAGGGTAAAACAACAAATTCAGAGTACTATTCCAACCTTTTGGATCAATTAAATGTACAAATTTGAAAAAAAAACGTCCTGGCTTACAACACAAAAATATAATTTTTCATCAAGACAGCGCACCAGCGCACAATAGTGTTTTAACAATGGCTAACATCAACGAATTAAAGTACAAGTTGCTTGACCACCCACCTTATTCTCCTGATTTAGCTCCCAGTGACTTTTACCTGTTCCCAAATCAAAAAAAAAAATCCTTGCTGGCAAGCGTTTTACCTCAAATGAAGATGCAATTACAGTTGTAAACCACTATTTTGAAGACCTTGAGGAAAACTATTTTAATCAAGGGATAGAATTGCTAGAAAAGCTAGAAAAAGTGTATTGAAGTTTCAGGAGATTATATTGAAATATTAAAATATTTTTGAAAAACTAACTATTCTCTTTCGTTGGTAGGCTAAGAAGTTTCCAAACCGCCCTCGTAAAGAAACTGATCGGTTTCTGAAACTTTCCCATAAGATCGGAAGAGAAGTACTCGCTTCGTCTTGTTTGGCTTAATGGTTGCTACAACCTATTTAAATCAGTGGATGAGCGTAGAATATTCTTTCAAGCTCTCTATATGTTGCGCAACTTGTCTAATTTCTTACAGCAAGTTTTAAGAGATTCTTTTGCAACTAGTCTTTCGAGCGAAGCTTCGGACATCCTCTTCTTTGATTTCCTTCAAGATCGTTCCTTCTTTTTTTTTGGATAATTGACTGCCTTCTTTCTTTTAATATTAAAATGAATAAAATATCACTTATCGCACCAACTGTAGCAAGGACGGTGTCCCTCTAGTCTGCATTCTTGGCAGACATCTATCAGCCAGACTGGACTTAAACATCCTCTTAATTATCGTAACAATTTACCACTCAACCAGAATAGTTCTTGACAATTACTCTACACCAAAACCTTTGTTCCATTGGACTAAAATTAAATATTAAAATAATATTTTTCTTAAATCACACATTGATTCTTAAAATCCAACGTGTTACAAAAAGTACTACAAATACTTACAAGACCGAAATCCTTAAATCAAAACAAAAAAAAAATGTGACAACGGAAACCACTGAGTGTTAACGAAACAGGAAATATGTATTACATCCGATTGTGATGTCACGTTTAGTAGCAGTAGTTTCAAAAGTAACCAGGACAAAGGCAAATACGCGAAGAAAAGATATTGCAACCAAAATACAAAAAAAAAAAAAAATATAAAAAATATTCATAAAATATCACGTAAATATTGTTTAACAATTTTTGGGTAACTTGTTTTCTTTTTTTTATGATTTTTGTTTTGGGGCACAATTTTTTTTTTTTTTGTGCGAAACAAGTAGATGTTTTTGAAATCCAATATTTGTTAACACAACCGCTCATGTGTGTCCTTTGAATGGTTGGTATTCTTTCGTTAACAAAAGAAATTAGTTTTTTTTTTAATACGGGTTGACAATTTTAAGGGTTGAGAGCGTAAAGAAGTTTGTTTAAATTAAAAGCAAAAGTATTGAAATTTACAAGTGTTATAGCAGTGCTTTTATGAGTAAAACAACAAATATTAAAGAACATAAAAATATTGTATTTAAAAAGACCTGAAGCGAATATTGACAAAGCAAAAAAGCTTCTAAAAATTTTATATTTTTGATGCCCAGATAAAAGGTAAAAGCTGAAGTAATAAGAAAACTGAACTCTTAATAACATACAAAGGGTAGAATCACTCCGGGGTAAAATTGTCTATTGTTCTACAGTAGCATAAGAGTAAGAAAATACTAATGAAAATCAAAATAAGTCAGTGTCAAATTATTGGCATTTTAACACTTCAACTGAACTTTTTATTAAGCGCATTTAAAAAAAGTATTACTTTTATTAAAACTGTAAAAGAACTAATAATACATTTTTTTCCTATATTCTATATGTTCCAGTTTTGGGAAACATAGATACGCTTTAAAAAGTACCATTAAAAAGTACCTTATATAAATTATCATTTAAATTATGTGTTTAGTGTGTAAAACTTACTTTAAAAAAAGTCCACATGAAAAAGTACCTTGGTAAATAGTACTTTATATAAGTTGTAATTTAAATTAAGTGTTTGTTGTATAAAACATACCTTTTAAAAAAATTCCATTTCAAAAAGTACCTTTTAAAAAAATACTTTATAAAATTATTATTTAAACTGAGTGCATTTAAAGGAAGCTTAAAACATGCATCTTCTTAAGAATTCCTTAATGATAGAGAAATGTATAGAAAGTAAATTACAAAAAAATAAATTTTATAAAAAAAGGAATTTCTGTAAAAAGTACCTTTTAGAAAAATTACCACTGAATAAAATTTTTTTATAAATAAGACTAATTTTTTTATGTCTTGCACATGGTCTTGTTAAAAAAAAAGTACTTTTTACCTATTTAAAATTTTTTTACACAAGTGTCTAAGAGTCCACATTTAAAATATAAACATCTGAAAAGTCATTTCTTGCCATTTTGTGCCTTTGCAAAAAATTTAAGACTATAAATAGTACCTTTTTATAAAAGGCCCAACTATTCGCAAGTGAATTTCTTTAAAAAGTTCTTTTCTGTAGCCTAAATCCAACAAAAGGCATTTCATAAGTAAGCGCTATAATCTGATTGAGGACTTTCAATAAAACTAAAAAAAGATATTGGTTCTGTTTAAAGGTACCTATACATTTTTGAGAAAGTACCTTTACAAATAGTCGTGCCGATTACATAAACGATTTTTTTTTTTTTGCAAAAATCTTTCATGTTACTTTCCTCTTTCTCAATTGTCGTAATCCAAGACAAGACCTTACGCCGAGAGCCATTATCTCCATGCCGTCTGTTCAACTTAAAAAAGACATTTAAATAACAGTAAAATTAATATGTAGAGAAGTACTTTTTATAACAGAATGTCTTAAAAAAATTTTTTATAAAAATAATTATTTTATAAAAAAAAAAACACCTGTTGTTAAAAGCACTTTACTTAAAAGGTACCTTTATAAAAAAATACTTTTACGAAAGTACTTTTATATTCAAAAGTACTTTTTTAAGAGTAAATTTACTAAAACTATTCTGCTATAAAAAATGTTTATAAAATGTGCCTTTTGCAAAAAGTACTTTATCTAAAAAGTACTTTATCTAAAAAGTACCTTTTGCAAAAAGTACTGTACTTAAAAATACCTTTTGTATAAAGTACTTTACTTTAAAAGTATATCTATTTAAAATTACCTATATGTAAAGGTACTTCCACAAAAGTCATGAAAACAAATATTTTGTACACAATTTTTAGAAAGTACCCTTATACAGCAGTTTTTTTTTTAAATTTACTCTGTAAAAGGCTTTGTTTTGAAAAGAAATTAAAAAGAAAAATTTTTTAAGAAGTAATTTTGTACAAAATAAATTTGTAAAAAGTAAATTGTAAGCAGTATATAAATTTTACTATTACGGTATTTCCTTTCTGGTTGTACATTTTTACTTCTACTACTTTTTAGCCAACATTTAAACCGTTTCATTCAATTATTGATACAATATTGCCATCCAGTTTTTGTTTTCTATACACTTAATGTTTAGATATTAAAATGTTAGATACCAATATTGACACAGCAAATAATAATAATAATCATCATCAGGAGCAAAGTAAACAAAATTAAACACACAATCGTACATAGAGACAAACAGCTAAAAAAATATATTTATTTATACGTACATAATTAAAATGAATTTGTAATATTTAAATTGAAAGTGAATTGAATTCGTGATGAAATAATAAATATTAGTACGCTCTCTTCCACCACATTTTAAAATTTGTTTTAAAAAATTGAAATCCACTTGGGGGTACATACATAAATAGGGGGAAGTGACAGTAATTGAGTTCAACCAAATGCAAACAAAATATGGCTGATATTAAATTAAATAAAAACAATAAATGTTTAAGTAACAATCGAATACGGAAGCTAAAATTAAATTTTGTTTATTAATAAACTGAAAGCTTCAAATCTTTAAAGAACTCCACTTTAATTAATTAAAGAATTAAATAAATAGCAACAGCAAAAACAAATCGTAGTTTTTCTAACCATACAAATTATTTATAATCCTTTTTGTTTCTTTGGATTTTTTTCTTTTATATCTTTTCCTTATTCTTTGAACGTAAGAAAAACCTTGTTATCCTAAAAAAAATTTCTGCTTTACATTTTAAATTAGAATTGTCATTATAAATTGTTGTAGTTGTTTTTCTGATGTTCATCGAATCGTTAGTGTTGTTTGATGTCTGCAAATGTCAATTTTGTACTCTACTTGTGAATAATAGACTTTTAAATGAGTTTAGAACTCTTCAGTACACTTTAAAGGCTTTTCAAAATATTAAAAGTTTTAATCGATAAAAAGTTTTTATCGATAAAAATGTTTTGTGTTAAATAAAAGATTTTTACGTGAAAATTATATTTAATTTATGTTTTAAATTAAAACAAACTATTGAATGCAAATGAGTTTCAAAGAAAAGTTATTGATGTCATTAGTTATCTAAAAAAAGTTATCGAAAACATTCTATTTATAAAAATGATCAATTACATAATTATTTTTAATAAAAATTATCGATATTTTAAATTATGATAAAACAAATTTATAGAAAGTTTAAAAATATAAATTTTTTATCCATAAAATAAATCCATTATCAAGTTTTTAAAATAAGTTATCGATAAAACTCACTTTTTGATTAAAAAAAATTATGGGATCATAAATTTCTTTGAAAACGTTATCGACATCAGGACTTTTAAATAAAAAAGAGTATTGAAATCGTTAGTTTTTTAACGAAAATTTACCAGTTCAAAAGCTTTTTTTGTAAATATCGATACCAGTTTTTTAACGGAAATTTATCAGTTCAAAAAGTTTTTAAACAAATATCATATTAGTCTTTTTTTTAGAAAAACTATCGTTAACATAAGTTTCTAAGTACGAGTTATTGTTACTTAACCCTTTAAAAAAAACAGTGCACTTTTTTTTACAGAAAACACTTTCGACATCTTAAGTCATCAATAGCAAAATAATCGATAATATTAATCGAGTATTTTTGAAAATAATAACTGCTGGGGAAGAGTTTCTTTTCAAAAAGATGTACATATTTTTCACAGAAAAATTTTCGATTTTATAGAATTTTTTTTTTTTTTCATTTTAATTTAAAATCTTTGTAGTTTATAGTGCTTTAACACCGTAATTGTTCAACTCTGCTTTATTTAGTTTTAGCTTTTGATGTCATTTACTGTCTTTTTGTTTTTTTTTTTATCGTCACTCACAATTTCTGGTTAAAACAACCCACCAAAGTCTTTGTAGTTTTCGTTTTAACATTACAATTTTACATTATACTTTTACATTATACTATTTCTTGTCTCTGTGTTGTGTCTTTGCTAACGTTGTAGTATTAAGTTTTATTTTTTTATAATTCAGTGCCCTTAAACTGACTCACAGGTGAACCGTATAACCTTAACGAACGAAATCGATTATGATAATAAAAATGTACATATTTTTGTTGTCTTTATAGGAATAATACTCGTAGTAGTAAACTTAACGCTAGATAAATACTTGAGTTTATTTTGACAATTGACAAAAACCATTATTTATGTATAGTTTAATAATACAACAACATTGACAATTTACAAAAGTGAAAGTGAAAAGAAAAAGTTCTTTTAAGATGCTAAATTATTGAAACTTAAAAAAACCCTCTCAAATTTTTAAGTCCTGGATGACCTTTACATAGTCGCTTTCTTTCCAGTATTGTTTTCGATTAATAATTCTCCATCTGCTTAATTTTTTTAAGCCCAACAAAATTTCCTTAAGAGAAATCTAGTAAACTTGATTTATTTCAGAAAATATTTTGTTGTCGATAACTAGATTTTTCTTTGGAAAATTTTTGTTATCGATAACTAAATTTTTCTTTCAGAAGTTTTTTCTATCCATAACTAAATTTTTCTTAAGAAAATCGCCATCGATAACTAGATTTTTCTGTAGAAAATTTTTGGTTTCGAAAGCTAGATTTTGCTTTGGAAAATTTTTGTTATCGCTAACTAGATTTTTCTTTAGAAAATTTTTGTTTTCGGAAACTACATTTTTCTTTAGGAAATTTTTGTTATCGATAACTGCATTTTTCTTTAAGAAATTTTTGTTTTTCGATACCTAGATTTTTTCCTCAAGAAATTTTTGCTATCGATAACTAATTTTCTTTAGGATATTTTTCTTATAGATATCTATATTTTTCTTAAGGACATTTTTGTTATTGATAACTAAATTTTTCTTTCAGAAGTTTTTGCTATCCACAACTAAATTTTTCTTTAAAAAATGTTTCTTATCGATAACCAGGTTTTTCTTTAAGAAGTTTTCGTTATCTATAAATAGACTTTTCTTAAGAAAATTTTTGCCATTGATAACTAGATCTTTCTTTAAGAAATTTTTGTTATCGATAACTATATTTTTCTTTAGGGATTTTTTGTTATCGATAACTATATTTTTCTTTAGGAATTTTTTGTTATCGACAACTAGATAATTGTTTAGGAAATTTTTGTTATCGCTAACTAGATGTTTCTTAAGAAAATTGTTAATATTGATAACTTGATTTTTCTTAAGGAAATTTTCGTAATCGTAACTAGATTTTTCTTTATTAAATTTTCGTTACCGACAACTAGATTTTTTATTAGAAAATTTTTGTTATCGGTAACTAGATTTTTTCGTTGGGAAATTTTTATTATCGATAATTAGATTTTTCTTTAGGAAATATTTGCTATCAATAACTTGTCTTTTCTTTATGAAATATTTGTTGTCGGTGGTTAGATTTTGCATTATTTAATTTTTATCGATAACCAGATTTTTCTTTAGGAAATTTTTGTTATCGATAGATATATTACATTTTTTATCGATAACTAGATCTCCTTTCAAGAGATTTTTGCTTTCGATATTCTACAAAAACATTCCTTAAGAAAATATTTGCTATCAATAACTACATTGTGCTTAAGGGAATTTTTTGTTATCTATAATAACGGTAACTAGATTTTCTATCAGGAAATATTTTTGCTTTCGATAACCAGAATATTTAATATCGATAGGATATTTCTATTAATAACTATATTTCTCTTTTCTGCCTCGATAATTAATATTTCAATAAGGAACTTCAAAGTTTTTATTTTAATTTCTAAATCTTGTTTGCTAAACCTTTTTTTTTCTTTCTTTCTTTTTAGCAAGTCTCATCGGTATCGACACCATACATCACATAACGTTATCGGGGCAGGAAATAGATAAAATGAGTGATCATCAATTGGACAAAGTTGCCAATAATGTAAGTGTTTTCTATCGCGTTACACCACGACACAAGTTGTCTATTGTCAAGTCATTGCAAAGGATCGGTAATATAGTTGGTATGACAGGCGATGGTGTTAATGATGGTGTGGCCTTAAAGAAAGCCGATATAGGTATAGCCATGGGTAAAAATGGAACAGATGTGTGTAAAGAAGCCGCTGATATGATATTGGTCAATGATGACTTTCACACCATAATGTAAGTTGAATAATGTTATTCGTAATAAATAAATGTGGTGGTCACTTTAAATGATTTTGTACTGTTTTTTTTTTTTGTTTTTGTTTTCAGTGCTGCTATCGAAGAAGGCAAAGCTATATTCTACAATATACGCAACTTTGTTACATTCCAGTTGAGTACTTCTATAGCTGCTATATTATTGATAGCATTGGCCACTTTAATGGGTATACCCAATCCCTTGAATGCCATGCAAATTCTTTGGATCAACATTATAATGGATGGACCACCAGCCCAGAGTTTGGGTGTGGAGCCAGTGGATCATGATGTCTTGAAACAAAAACCCCGCAATGTTAAACAACACATGATAACAAAAGCAGTTATTGTAAATGTCTTATTAAGTGCCAGCATTATTGTCTTGGGCACTTTATGGGTCTTTCAAAGAGAAATGATTGATGGTTCATTGGGCAAATCCAAGAGAGATACGACCATGACATTTACCTGTTTTGTATTCTTCGATATGTTTAATGCACTCTCCTGCCGCTCACAAACTAAAAGTGTTTTCACTATTGGTCTATTTTCAAATAAAGTGTTCCTATTTGCTGTAGGCTTTTCAATTATTGGTCAACTGTTGGTCATATATTTTGTACCCCTACAAATAATATTTCAGACCGAGGCCCTTTCAGCCTACGATCTAGTTTTTTTGCTCTCGCTCACTTCATCAGTTTTTATAGTATCCGAGATCAAGAAGTGGTTTGAACGGATCATGGAACGCAAAATGCATAAAACACGTACCGAATTGGATTTTGTATGACAAAACGAAAGCGCTGGAAGATTGTTGAATAAAAAATCTAATTAAAATTTTTAGACAAAAACAAAGTAATTAACGGTATTTAAATAAAATTTAAACATGATTAAATCATTTTGAGTTCTTGATGAAAGTAAAAGAAAAAGGTTTATTTTTTTGAAAACACAAAACATCAAATGAATATAAAATTTATTTGTTTACAAATTACAGTTCAAGAGCGAGAGCAACAACAAGTGAGTGTGAATGATTGTTGAAACAAAAAAAGTAAATAGAAATTGACAGAGCATTTAAATAAATTTCAGTTAGTTTTTTTAATTATTGTTATAATTATGTTTTTTTTTTTTGCTGTGTATTGCCACAAGAGACCAAATAGATGATAAAAATCAAAAAATTAAAAAATTTTAATAATCAGGCAGAGGAAAGCTTATGCAAGAGCACAAAGGAAACACTGAGAGCTACAAAATATAAATTGAAGGTTAGATTACTGTGCTGATTTGTATGTATCTCTGATTATTATGTTTGTATGTACTATTTAAGATATTATATTCTGTTAAGTCCAAATCTGAATGTATTGTAACTAAATTAAAAAGCTAATTATTAGGTAGGACAAAAATGAAGAATGAAATAAATTTTTCTTTGTTATTTATATTAATTATTTTTTAATTATTTGTTTTAATTTTATAGTGCCCCCTTAATTAAGTTTAATTTTTAAGTAGTTCATATATATATATTTTTGTTTTGTTAATTTTATTTTAATTATTGCTTAAAATAAAATATATAAATTGCTTCACAAATTCTTTGCCAAATTTTAAAGTTATTTGCAGCTTTTTAAATAATTCGAATTATTTAATATAAATAATTTTTGATTTTTGTCGTATAAATTGAAGTTTAAATTTAAAATATAACTGAAAGCAAAAACCATCTAAGGATCACCTATTATTCCTTTGATTTAAAATTATTAAAAAATGAATAATAATAATACAATTTTAAGGTCCATTAATACAAGTTACCAATAGTTAAAGCTAAGACTTTGTATACCATATAATCAGCTTATGCCAAGACTTTAATTAAAAAGTTAAATTCCAAATAATCAATCCTTTTACCTATTGTTCAAATTTCTTTAAACAATACCCGATAACGAATTAATTGTTGAACAAAATTATAAGTTAAACTATTGGTTACCTGTAATAATGAAGACTAAAGCGACTAATTGCACAAAGGCTTGATTTTTTTTTTTCAGAACAACACACTAATCTTTCAAGTGTTAAAAAAAAGTCCCTAATTTAGAAGCAAATGTTTTGCGAAAAAGATTTCAGAATGCCTTAAAACAAGCACAAATGTGTATCATGCAGTCTCGGACTGCCGAAAATGGCTGCTCTATTCCCAGAAAGAGCTAGACAGTGGCAGAGCAGATGCTCCATCGTTTCCTCCTCCTTCTCATCCTGACAACTTCTACAGTAGTCATGACGCGGAAGATTCAGTCTGCTAACATGGGTACCAATGACGCAGTGCCCTGTCAGCACAGCCACCAGTGAACCCAGCTGCCCTCGAGGAAACCTCAGTAGATTTGAGTGCAGGTGACCTCTTCAGACTATCTAGTCTGCGCGGCCCTAAAGAGTTCCTGCTGAAATAAAGCCCTACTCCCTCCAGTAGATCTATCTCCCGGTCTCTCATCCGCGTTCCAGATCTTGCGAGTTCGTCCGCGACTATGTTTCCGAGTATGCTCGAATGAGCCGGCACCCAAAATAGTTCCAGATTGGAATGTCTCGCCGTCTCGTCCAGAGATATCCGGCATTCACGTACCAATCTGGATGTCGTATAGACACCCGATAAGGAGTTAATCGCGGCCTTGCTGTCAGTACAGATCCGGATATCCTCTGTACTTATTCACCCCTATCATAAGAAGTGAAATTTATGTTTCCATGAAATTTTCATTTCCCTCGAAGTGAAAATTGGTATGATGGATTTCCCATGAAATACTTGTTACGTTCATTGAACAGCTGTTTAAAATAAATAAGCTATCAGTCTACACTGAATGTAAGTAGGAAGAATAAGCTCAGTGAAAACTGTTGAATTGATGTTTGAAGATAAATAAATAAAATTTTTGGACACAAATTACGAATTTTATTACTAGAACATGTGGTGCAAAACGCTTGTAACCCTCTAAAGTGACCCGAGACATAACTAATGAACCATTTCAGTATAATAAAATTTTGCATTAAATAACAATAGATGTCTTTTTTTTTGCATCTTGTTGAGTATAATCTCAACCTACACTGCAGTAACTGATCTTGAAGTAAAAAAAAAAATTAATGTAAATATTCTAACTAAAATAGATAAAAACTTGCATAATGTATGCAGTTCCCCAATAAAATTTAAGTGAACAAATCCAAGGGAAAAGTGAAAAAATTCCGAGGATAAATTCAATCCCGATAAGGGGAATTTTGGTTCATATAAATTACTCACGGCTGCAATTTAGGTAAAAGGGAAAACATTCATTTCATGAATACATGATAGGGGTGACTGTGATTCAAACATTCCGTCTTCGTGAAACCAGAACATTTCATTTTTTTATTTAAAACAATATTTTAGTCAATTCACATTATGACATAACATTTTTTTGTCACCTCTATTAATGTTTCTTGGGCAGTTAAGAAGCATGAAATGAAGCTCACTTGAGTCTGAAAGTTTGCCGGCCCGTCACCTGGTACAAGAAATAAAAAATGAACTAAAACACAGAAAAATGAAATACAGGCAGAAATTGAAAAGAGGAGAAATGAAACGGTGAGAGAGAGAAAGATTAAGGGCCAGTTTCACGATGTCGCAATCGTTCGTTCGTTCGCATAATTAAAAAAAAACTAATTTTAAAAAATAATTAAATTAAATCTCTTATGGCTCATATACTTAGAAAAGACATAAGAGTGGACCCAGAAACGTCTAGGGCCTAAACATCGCATTCGATATCGAGTAAAATTTTTGGTAGTTTTTTTTTTTTTTTTGTTATCATGTCACTGGATGTCGAATAAAAAGTATCGTAATTTGTGATAATAACATTCGATGTCAAGGATTTAAGTTTTAAATTATTTGTTTTAAAATGATTTTTTTGGTACATTTTAGCATAATTTTCTACTTTTTCTATTACTATTATTTATTGACATTAAACATTTTTTATAAATGTATAAAATTTTCTTAAAAATTGCTATTCGATTCATATCGTATGCGATGATTATTATTGATAATTGAAATATTGTTCGATACGACAGCACATTCGATATCGTATGCGGTGATTAGACCATTGGTTAAATGGGTGCCTATTGATGCAAATCTTGCAACCAACAACAAAATTCAAATTAAAAACGAAAATATTTTTCAAAATAAATATGATTTTAAAAGTCAATAAATTTGGATATAATTAATTTAATAACGCAGTTTTTTAACAAAAGTCATTGTTGAAAGAATGTGGCTCCAAAACATTTTTAAGTACAATTAGGTATGGGAAAGAAATCTATAGATTTTAAAACGTCCATTTGTAAGAGACGTGACGAATGAATTTATAAAAACAAATTTTTTAAAAGGAAAACAAATTCCACAATGAATGTTTTTAAATCAGTCGGACTCTATCATCGGCTGTTGTATAAAAGATACTAGTCATAAAATTTCCTTTGGTGATAATTGCAGAAAAGATGTATTGAATAACAACAACTTACACGGTGTCGGCATTTTAAAAACTTAAAGCGTATGAGAATTTTTAAATAAAGGAAAGTTAAATATCATTCGGACTAAGGCGTTTTTTTTTATTAAAAACTGTTGAAGGGAGTTTAGGTAAGAAAGACAGACACAAAATTTTTTTTTAATATATTTAAAAAATACCAAATTTAAATTAAACGAATACGAAATGAAAAAAAAAAAATATTTTTGTGTTGCAACGAGCGAACAGCAAAAGAGATTTCTTTGATTCAAAAAAGCAAAAATATAAAAAGTTTTCATTATTCCAAAAAAAAAGAACTTCAGAAGCGATTTAAAATAAGTTTGTGTTTTAAATATCGTCGTGTAAGTCTCCCTTAGCAGAAACATTAATTATAGCGAAAAGGTAATTTTTAGGGCTAACACCACCACCATTCCAAAAACTATATTCCGTTAATTAAAAAAAAAATAATAAAAAATCATAAAACACGTTTTAAGAAAAGACTTCTTAGAAATCGGTTGAAGCTTAATTTTTTAATATTTTTAAATAATTTAAATTTAGTAAAATACAAAGAAAATTAATTCATTTATTTATTTGTGATATAAATTTAAGTTGCAAATATTAAAAAAATATATAATTCGTTTTAAGTTTTAATAAATTAATTTTTATTTCTTAATTTAATTGACAACATTGTTTTATTTATTTTGATACTTTTTTTGCCACTTTCAGTTTGCCTAGAAATTTTACTTAATTCTTTATTTTGCACAAACACTGGGTTCCCTTTTTTGCTACAACAAATGAACATTTATTTGTGCCATTTGCATTTAATAATTTATTCAGCAAGAATTGGCTTCAGTAATCTGGGATAAGCAAATTATTTCAAATTGCAAAATTTCTGTTTTATTTGTTTAACCATTTTCGCTGCTTAAAAAATTATTCTTACTAATAATAATACTTTTCTATAATTTTTTATTTCATTTTATAATTTAAACAAAAAGTGTTAATTGTTTTTTTTAATTTAATTTTTTTTTATTTATTTTTAGTTTATTAATTTTTGAATAAAAAATTTAAATTGTTTAGGATTTGGCATAAGACTCAAAATAATTAATGTGTTGAAAAATTTGTTTAATTATTTTAAAACAGAAATCAACAATAAAAAATCTTCTGGCGCTACAATTTTTGTGGTTAAAAATTTGTGAAAAAAATTGAAGAAAATTTTTGAAAAAATCGAATCCTTTTTGTAGTTCTTAAGATAAAAATTTTAAATTGACAAAAATTATTAAAATTAAATATTAATAATAAAACAAAACAAACATTTTATTAATTAAAAAAGAAATTTAAAAGCACTTCAAAACATTTGTCAACAATTTTAAAAAGCACCTTAAAGGAAGAAAACCCCCAAAATATTTAACTTATTGATTATACCAAAAAAGTTAAATTTTGAACAGATTAAGCAACAGATTTTAATAATAACACCCCACTAAGCATTAAATAAACACCAATTTACAAAAATTGTTCATGAAAAAAACAAAATGGTTTTCAAATAAAAACATACAATTTTCCAATAAAAAAGAAGCTTTACTTTAGAGTGCTTAATTTAAGAAAATAATATGTAATCACTTTTTTAAGAATTTTTTCCTTCTCAATTTTAAAAACCTTGAAGATTAGAATTTTCTTAACGTTTTTCTTAAAACTACAAATTCACTATTTTCAAAACTTACATTTCGAAATATAAAATCCATCCCAACTTAGACTTTAACTTGCAACTCTTTGACTTTATTAAAATTTTTAAATTAAAAAGAAAAATTATTCACATAACAAAACAATAATTATTTTAAAAAGTATTAAAAAGTAGAGGAATACGAAAAAAAAAAGAAATAAAAAATATTAGAATTTTTTTCTAAAAACACATAAATTAAGAAAGTATTATCATCACTTCGTCCTAAAACAAGTGTCATTCATAAAGACTTAAATAACACAATTCACATAAATGATCATAACGAACATTCTTAAGAAAGACTCGCACAGTCATCACTCACTTAAGGGAGTAAAAGATAAAGAACTATATAAATAATTTATCGTGTGTAAACACTAAAGAAAGCACTAAGTACTATTTTGTTGGTTTTTTTAAACCTTTTTTTATAACTGTAAAAAAAAGTACTTTTAATACCAGCAAAAGTACTTTTAATACTAGGAAATATTTAAAAAACCACGTTTTATTAATGATGCGTTTTAGAAAAAGGATCTTTAGTAATAGTTTTTTTACTTAAAGTTATTTCTAAAAGTAAATTTCACAAAAGTACTTTTTGTAATAGATACATATAAAAATGTATTTTTAAAAATAGATCACTCAGACGCACTTGAGGGAGTAAAAGATAAAGAACTTGAGTACATTTTGCGGAAGTACTTTTTATACTAGGTACTATTATCAAAGTACTTTTTATCGAACTCTTGTGAAAGTTGCTTGTAATTAAGTTATGCCATAAAAATAGGTATTCAATGTTTCATTAAGTACATTTCTTAAAAGTACTTTTTATAATAGGTACTACTAAAAAAGTACTTTTTTAAATAGATGCTGTTTTTAAATAGGAATGCTTTATACAATGTACTTTAAATAAAAAAACTCATTGCGAAAGTTACTTTTAATTAAATTAACACCTTAAAAAAGGTACTTTTTCTTAAAGTCACTCTTAATCAAAATTCATTATTACAAAAGGCACTTTTACAAAAGTTTCTTCTTACAGAAGCTTTATTTTGTTAAAAGTGGTTCTTAGAAGTTAGTTTTTTTAAGCAACTTTTTAAAAACCATACTTTTTGCAAAATGTACTTTTAATTAAAAGTACTTTTTATAAAAGTGAAGTTACAAAAGTCTTGTCTTTTTAAAAAGCGTAAAATTCATGAAAGTCACCTTATTAAAATGCCACGTTTTATTCCGAACTATTTAAATGCTCAGATATTTTCATGGAAGTTAAAAAAAAGTACTTTTTACAGAAGCTTCATTTTGTCAAAGATATATATTTTACAATAAATCATTTTTATTAAAGGAAACTTGCCTAAAGATTTTTTATTTAATTTTTTTTTTTTCAAAAGTACTTTTCTTAAGGTAACTTTTTAAAAGGTTTTTCTGGATTGTTTTAAAAAAGAAAACGGTACTACTTTAACAAAAATTGGTTTTGGCTAGATGCCTTATACTATAAATGGTGGCACAAAGATTTTGCCTAGTGTACCCAAAGATAACCTAGTCTGCTTAAAGTTACTTTTAATATTTTTAAACTTTTTCAAGGAATATTTTTGAATAATACTTTTTTTTAAATGCTTATTAAATTAACCCTTTAAAGGGTATTATTTGAATAAATATTTAAAATGTATTTCTTTTTAAGTTCCTTTTTAGGTCCTTTCTAAAATATTTAAGTTTTTCAAAAGGGTACTCTTCAAAAGTTACTTTTTAGTTTTTTTAGGTGGATTTCTAAAAGTTACAAGTATACGTAACAACTTTGAAAATTAGTTTAAATATGTTTTATTATAAAAAAATACTTTTTCAAGCCAGATAATTTTATTTCTTTTACTCCTCTCGAAAGCTTTACGTACGATCTCCATAATTATAACTTTTACACCAAATCGCTTATAAATTTTAAATTAAATCATAAGTTGTATTTGATTTTTAATTATTATTTCTATAACAGTTTAATTTGGTACTACTAGACCAACTTTGATTTATATAATTTTAACCATGATATGTATAATGGATTCTTCATTTACCCCTACGACATTAAATCAACATCTGTAGAATCCGATGACTAAGCACACGTACAATTGTATGCGCTGTCCTAGTGCTGTAATCAAAAAACAATTTTTTCGCTTTTTATTCTTCATTAAATATTTTAGTACCTTACTTAATACAGTTAGTGCTAATCATAAATATAAAATATTTATTAAAAAAAAAAAAAAGATTTCGTGAATATTATGACGAAATATTTATCGTCAAAAAATTTAAAAATTTTAAATGTTTGTTGTCAACGACACCCAAAATTCAAAAAAGGCTCGATTGAAATTTTAACAAGAAAAGGTAAAAACTAAATGTTGGTATAAAAATTAACGTCAGATGACGTTATAGTAATATTTTTGTAACTTGGTAGAATTGAGTACTTTTTGAAGATAATGGGAAATTTAAAAGTCGTGGTAAGAAGCTAATTTTTTATAGTGTTCGTAACAAATTATTTTATTTATTTGTAAATTTTTTTTTAACAAATAAAATATGTTTCCTGCTTATATTTAATATTTTCTTAATTTAGTTAAATATACAATATTTCGCTATCCTCTGTGTAACAAAAAACAAATAAAAAGTATTCGCTTGCTTTTGTATCAAAAGAGCTGGTTTCTTTGAAAGTGGTATAAGTCCACTTTTGCAAAAAACTAAGTAAAGAGTAATTTTAATGAGCTGTAGAGTCCTCTTCATAATTACAATCAAAATTTTAATAGAGTTCTATCTTTTCTATCTTGACATAAAATAAACAAAAACAAATTTGACAATTCTATAGCAAAAATATTTCTTTTGAAAGTAGAATAAGTTTAATTAAGACTACTTTCAATATTTTTTTTCAAACGACAAATATTTTGCAGTTGTAGAAACCGTATTAAAGAAAAAGACCAATTATACACTACCCACGACCATTGCAGTAAAAGCTTGCAAAAAAAAAACAGCTTCATTTTGTATGAAATGAAAAGAGAAGACTTTGTCTCAACTAAATAATTACAAGAGACAATCACCCTTATCGCGTTTTTTGACGTTTTTCAGACGTTTTTAAAAAATCGCTTCACGGTTGGCAAAAATGCCAGCAAATACGACACAGATTGTAAACCTATTACAAGAACAGCATCGCAGATGGCGTATTTGCCTGTCAAATGCGCTTAAAATTGTCGTTAAGTTTTTTGCTCACGACAGCGTTTATTTTTTAAGAAAAATTATTTAAAAATGAAGTCAAACATATCGTAAGTTATATAAAAAGCAGGTTTAAAGATATTTATTTAAATATTTGTGTTTTTGCTTTCTATCTTTTATGTTTTAGTATAAAAATTACCACACCAGCGCAGTTTCCCAAGTTCGTAGAAATAATTGAAAAAAACCATACTTGGCAAAAGGGTATAATAAAGGATTGAATAAAATTAATACGAAAGATGAATGGAATGAAGCCGCAGAAGAACTTAATAGTATAGGCCTTCCTTTTCGTACATGAGAAAGTGGGTTAGAGGTGTGGGGAGACTTCAAGTTTAAGATTTTCGGAATTATTAAATTCTTCTTCGTCTTCTGATGATGAAAAAACCAAACACTAAGCGCATTTGTTTAAAAAAATTATTTTTATTAACGCAATTGTATTTAAAACGTTTTTTATTTTATAAACAGTTACATAGCGAAATCAAGCTGGTAAAGCATTACAAGCAGCTAATTATTCTTATTTTTTATATGGTTTTTGACATTATCAAATGCTTCTCTAAATCTCAAACAGGATGTTCCATAAAAAAATAAAATTGAGTAATATTTTACAATACAAAAAAAAGGGAGTCGTAGGCGTTGGCGAAAAGTTTTTACGATACCATTGAGTTTTAAATACGACAACAAATACGACAATCGCCTAAATACGCCTACGCCAACCGCGATAAGCGTGAATATTAAACAGAAAAAAAATGTAGACTGACATATTTTAAACTGTCTTAAGACATGTTGGATGAGGTTTTAAAAGAATGAACCTTACAATTTTTTTTTATAAAATTAGTGTGGAAGAAAATGCTCCATTCAAAACAATTTTTTTTCGGAAAAAAGGGAAGACAAAAACCTCAGCAAATTAAATTTCTTACTTAAAGACAAAGTGTTTATAAATGTCTTCATTTTAACTGTTACTTTTTACATTAAAATTTATTTTAGTAAAGCTTATGTCAAAAAAAATATAAATTTAAATTTACTGCTGCTTTTATTTCTTCTAAAATGTTATTTTGAAAATGATATAAGCCCATGTGAAGCCAAAAAATCGGTTATTTTTTCAAATAATTTAAGTAATAAAATATAAAAGATGTATAGTGTGAAAAATATCACTTGAATTCATTAAAGTGGGCCAATGTTTTTAAATTGATTCAAACGCAAACCCTTAAATATTTCAATATATTAAAAAAATTAACTTATACCACTTAAAAAAAAACCAGCTCAAATAGTGCATAGAAAATATTTAATATAAAAATTGACCTTATGCTGGAAAAATATTTTATTTGTTAACCAAAGAAAGGTGAATGTTTATTTACCTGATTGAAATTTAAATTTCAAAAATTAGCTCAAATTATATCGAATTTCAATCGAAAAAATTTTTAGTTTTGGTCATATGACCACCGCGAATGTTTTTCAATTTTAGCCTTTTATTGAGGATTATTGCTGGTCGTATGCCATAAATAACACGAAAAATGTTGCCCTCTAAGCCGTCAACAGTTGATGGTTTATCAGCAGAAACCAGGGAATTTACGTGGCCTCATAGGAAATAATCGAGGGGTATTAAATCAAACGACCTTAGAAGGCCAAATGACAGGTCTATTTCCCGAAATCAACTTGCCGTTATACATATTAAAAAAAAGACATTGATCATTGTGCGGTAACGATATCCATCGATAGTAACACGAGCTCCGGTTTCTTTTTTGAAGTAATAAAGTCCAATATTGCTACCAGTGTGTAAGCCGTACATTAAAACATCGCTTCAGTTTTCAACTGAATTAATGACGGATTCTTAAAATAAATCTAGATAATGTGATAGCCACGGCGAAACAATATAGGTGGTCTCGATTACGAATTCATTATTTTCGCCATAAACGCTAACTGTCAAACTCCATACAATAACCTGTTATACGTTTGACATTTAGAGTTTACTGCGAAATTAATGAAGTCGCCATCGCAACCACCTTGTATTATTTCGCCATGGTGGTAGCGTTGTTCAAATGTCAATCTGTTAATGATGATTAGCCAAATTATGACAGTAGGACAGTTCGTCTGATATTTAGATCTTTTTTTAGTTCTATCAGACTAAAAAAACACCCTTTAATTAAATATTAAAAATAGTGCTTAAAATAAAATCAAGTTCAATTATTTCTTATATAAATCCGTTTTTAAATTTGTTTAATCAAACTAATTAAATATTACAAATTTATTGAAATGGAAAAATTATTTTAAAGTTTTTTTCAATTAAGCAATGGTCAGAGTGGACTTGGCACAAAATTTTTATAGACACACACTGGCAAGAAAATTTTTTATTCAAATATAAATTTTGCTTTGGCTTTCTGTCACTTAAAATTACACTTCAAATATCGTTTGAATAATTAAAAATTATTAAATATTTTGTTATTATATTCTAAATCCTGTTAATTTTCACACACAATTCACCACAACACGTGCAGGAGCTCTCATTAAATCACTATATTTAAAATAATTCATAAAAATAATCATTAAAATTTATATCGTGCATAATAAAATTAAAGCCACAAAAACAACTAAAACCAAAGCATATTTTTATTATAAAATAAAACCACCATAAAAAAAAACTAAAATGAAAAAAAAAACACAAATTAAATTATAAACTAAATTAAAAACATAACTGGCATACATTAAATAAATTAAAATATAAATCATTCAATGTACTAAATATTTACGTTATAATAATGATCACACTCATACGCAACAAATTTAAAACTCAAAAATCATATCAAATCCAAGCCAATCATTAATTTTTATAACAAAACAAAAAAGCGAATCACCCACATGCATTTCAAACTCACAAAGATTCAAAAAATCTACATACTCGTACATACATACACACTATTTACTTTACACTTATAATCTCATCCACAAAAGGTAACAATAATTAGTAATTTAAGTAATATTTACATAAATAGTCTATAACACTAAATAATTTACTTACTATTAAATATTAAATAATAAATAAATGATAACAATTAATAATGTAAAATCACAATAATTATTTTATGATTTAAATGTGTAATAAATTACGAGTATTAAGTAAAATATGAATTTTTAAAATTAAAATTCTTGCAAAATAGAAATAGAATTCATTTTACATAAAATATGTTTACAGTGAACATATAATTTGCTTAAATGATATAAATTATGTAAATATTTGTTTGTCGCAAAATGAAAAGAAAAGAACTAAAAGCCTGCTAAGAAAAGTACCTGAAAAGGTACTTTAATTTAAAACTCAAAAAAGCTTCAAAAGTAAAACAGGCATAAACAATATGAGCTTTTTTTTACAAGAAAGAAATCCATTACTTATTTAAGTGAAGATACAGGGTGGGACACAAACCATCAACTGAATTTCTTTGGTTATTACTTTTGTTCACATTAAAATTTTCATTGGCCTTAAACTGGCTGTAACTGGGTTTATACTCACGATTCACTTGGGTCCTAAACTGTCCCTTTGTGCTGCTTAAAAAGGTATTTGTAAAGGAGCATTCAGGTCTCCATTTTACCACCAGATCCACCCCCGCCATGCTATTAGCAAATAACAACTATTTGCAATTATATAACTCACTGTTAAAAAATCTATCACCCTGTTTATTTTAGCACACAATTTTAACACACTTGCTTATTGTGCCAGGTCTACCGAATCGATCTCAAAGTGTACCACGCAAAATACTCAACTGGTAAAATTCTGCACAAAATCTTTTGCGCTGAAATATTTCATTTGTAACAATTTTTCTTTTTAAAAATTTTCTGATATATCGAGGCTGAAAATTTTAAATTTCTGAGTGTAGTATATAGAGATATTTTTTAATGTTAATCCAAGGCGAATTAAATATTAGGTGGCAGCATGGCTACAAAGACTAAAACCTAATGTAAGTTTATTGTAGCAGAGCACCACGTGTTGATGTCAAAAAAGCTGACTAAACAAAAGGAAGTCGAATTCAATTTATCATTCTTTCATCATTAGATACTTTAAATAAAGTTGTTTTAAAGTATGACAGAATTATTCAGATTTTTGTGTGATTAAATCGTATGATTGTGTATGATAGTGAATCCTGGCCTTTACAAATAGTATCGTTAATCATAACATAAACACAACGCTAAGTTCTCAGTGCAGGGAACCCGTTACCGGCAGTGAGTAACGTTCAAATTATTAATAACTACCTGACAAATATTTGGGGGAAAACAAAGCGAACCACTTATATTATGGGTCTTTTGATGATCCCGTGCTTTTCTCAACAATTTCTAGAATTCGGTTGGTAGTTTACGACTTCTTTTATTTTTCTTAGAGCCTTGTCCAGGTAAATCTTAATTAGAAGAAAAACCTTCATTTTTTCCCTTGAATCAGTTTCCAACAAAGGTATTTTGAGGGCATTCAATTCGATATTTTAGCAAGATACCGAAAAAAATGTGTCATCGAGCTGCTTTCAGACAACATGCTCTTTACACAGAATTTGTCAAATTTCACACTGCAAAACACAAAATGTAAAAATTACAAGCAATTTCGATAGACTTGCAAAATTTTATATGTACTTTCCAACTGACAAGTCAAGTCATCAAATTAAATTAACTATTGGGACACCCTGATATTCCATCTCCAAATTTTATACTTGTTATAGCGTACTTAGCACTACAGCTCCTTGTTAATTTCAATTGTCTGTGTAAAGCTGTTCAATAGTTTGGCTCTATACAGTAAATTACAGCAACTCTAGGGGCATCCTGTAATTTTCAAATTCAAATTATATACTTGCTATTGTAGTACATTTAGGAATCAGGTCCTTTGCAAATTTCAACAGTTTGGTCATATATGTACTTCAAATTACATTAACTATTGTAACACCCTTTAATTTATAATTTAAAATATTTATACTTCTGTCACATTCTGCCAATTTTCTATCTTATTTTTAACGGTTCAAATAATACGGCCATATAGGTCAAATTACATTAATTTTTGGAACACCCTTTAATTACTAAATTTCAATTATAAGCTTGTTGTTATAGCAGACTTAGCAATACAGGTCTCTTGTAAGTTTCAGCTGTCTGTCTTTAGCGGTTCAAAAGTTTAGCCACCTACATCAATAGGTCAATTTAAATCATCTATGGGAACACCCTTTAGTTTTTAGATATTTTTTTTTTTATTACTTTTTGACATTGGGAGCTTGAGTGATATGAAATTTTTGTTTAATTTTAAAGTGGAGCCCTTTACGGTTTATAACATATGTAAAAAATTTGTATGGGGACACCCTTTAATTTTTTAAGATTATGAACTGTTTTTAAAACGAGACCAATCTGTAAGTATTACCTTTCAAAAAAAGAAAAGAATGACTGAGTTCTGCGGGCACAAACAAAAAAGCAACAATCAGTCAAATTTATAACCTTTTTTTTTTAAGTCGATTGAAAAACATGTCGTCTGAAAGCAGCTTAAGTTGGTTTTACTGAGGCAGATGTAATTTAATACACTGATTATAGAAATTTAATATTTTAAGCATTTTCTTTTAAAAATAAACTGAAGGATTTTTACAAAAGCAAATTCTCCAATAGTAATTATATTTATAATTTGCCAAATTAATCTGCAACTAATAAAGAATCTGTGCTATTATTATATAAGCTTTTTAATAAAATATTTATACTAAAAAAAAACAACTTTTCTTTTTTGTTTTCATTTATATACAAAATATATATTATGCAAGTGCTTGTATACTTATTGTTCTTTATACTTAATATAATTATAATGTATACTTTTTTTGTGTTCACTATAAATCCATAATTATAAATTTATTATATAAAAATATTATGAAAACAAAAATCATTAAATAATTGTCTCTATCATTAAAAATACACGTACAACACTGGCAAACAAATTAATTGATAAAAAACAAAACTTTATGAAACATTTATACGGTTAATTAACATAATTAAAAACAAAGAAAACTTATACATATTCAATTGATGGATAAATTAATTCAATGAATCATAACACATATAAAGTAAAAAAATTATAATGAAATAAAAAGCCTAAAACATAAATAAAGTGAAAATTTTATGTAGTAATAGAAAAATGAATAAATTTTTAAATTGTTTTATTTGGAAGCCTTTACCACTGATGATACCATTTTATTATTTTTCAATTAGTTTTATGAACCACCCTAGAAATTTACATTAGTTTCCAACGTCTTGCACTAGACTGCGCTAAGGGCAGTTTTTCCAGGAGGTCTATTTCCACAACTAAGTATGTCACGCGTAAGAACTGTCACTAGAATTTTTTTGAGAATTTCTTACCAATAATTCTTGCAAAAATAAAATCCCACTTCAAAATAGATTTTAGCTGTGTGTAAATAACGGTTGAAAAGTTTGGAAACATGTATCAAATTATTTTAACTATTGAGACACCTGTAATTTCCAAATCCAAATTTTATACTTGTAGTTATAGTGGAGTTAGTAATACAGGTTCTTTGTAAATTTCAATCGTCTGTCTATAACTGTTAAAAAGTATGGCCATATACATCAAATTACTATAACGGCCATAGCAATTGATATTCTCTTCAATTTGCAAGCATTTGTCTATAACAGTTAAAAATATAGGCCCATATAAGTAAATCTACATAAATTATGGGACACCCTCTAATTTCTAAATTCAAATTATAAACTCGTTGATATAGCGGGCTTAGCAATACAGGTACCTTTAAAGTTTCAGCGTTCTGTCTATAACAGTTCAAAAGTTTGGTCACATACATTAAATTGCATCAACTATTGGGACACCCATTAACTTCCAAATCCATATTTTATACTTGTTGTTATAGCGAACTTAGCAATACAGGTTCGTTAAATTTTAAGCGTCTGTCTACAACTGTTAAAAAGTAAGGCCATATACATCAAATTAAATGAACTGTTGGCGCACCCTTTAATTCAGTTTAAATTTAGTATTAATACTTGTTACTATAACGGCCATAGCAATCGACATTCTGACCAATTTGCAAGCGTTTATCTATAAAGGTTTAAAAAATATGCTCATATAATTAAATTTACATCAATTATGGGGGCACCCTTTAATTTTTAGATTTATTTTTGTATAACTTTTTGTGTATTATGAACTGTACAGTGCCCTTTACAGTTTATAATACACGTAAAAAATATGTATGTATGTTGTATGGGGACACCCTATAATTTTTAAGATTATGAACTGTTTTTAAAACGAGACCAATCATATTACCAAAAATTTTCAAAATCTGTTCAGAAATGACTCAGTTTTGCAGACACGAACATAAAAAAGCAACATTCAGTCAAATTGATAACCTCCTTCTTTTTTTTGCCGTCGGTTAAAAAATGAAGGAAATAGCACGTTATACAACTGATTTCTTGTTTAGCTTTTTGTAAAAGTTTTAAAAGAAAAAATTTGATTTGAAAAGATTTTTCTCTGGCAATTTTAGCTAGCTCACAAACCCATACGAAAAACACTGAGTTCCCTTGTTGTTAGGGATGACACAAAAATATATCGATAGTTGAGCTTTTAAGCACTCTCGTCCATTATTTACTGGAGTTTAAAACCATACAAATTTTTATTTTTGTTTTTGCTTACGTGACCTCAATAAGAAACGAGTATAAATAATAATCGCCCGTTCGTAATAATCAAGGCAAATTGATAACAGGTATACTCACGGCGAAAATAAATACAACACTGCGATAGAAACATGTACATTTTGTTTTTGTACAAATAGTTTTCGGCTGTCAAAATCAAAGGAGATTTTAACTTTTGACACTCGAAGAAGGAAAAAAATTTTCGCCGTGAGTATACCTGTTATCAATTTGCCTTGGTAATAATGCGTTCATACATTCGCCCAAAGCGAATTAATTATAAGGTTGCGGCTAAAATGACTGAATTCGCCATCGCTATCACCTTACAATTAATTCGCCTTGCATGCGCCTTTATTGAGATTATCGCAATAAACGCTATTATTGAGCTCAATATTTCATACAAAGTTTTTAATTAAGTTATTGTTTAATAAGTACGAAATTGTTATAATATGGAGTAAAATTCAAAATACAACACTGTTCAGAAGTGCGTCTAGTGAGCAAAATTATCTACAATTATCTACAATGAGATACATATGTATGTCAACCAAATCAAACAAAACAAAAGAAGATTTGGAAAGTTTATTATATTTAATTAGTATTAATAATAAAAAAAATCTTAGGGCCAGTTTTTGACTTCGTATTTAAATGTCATTTAAATTTAAGTTCTATTTAAGTACAAAATTCAGTTTTTCAATGCACACTTAAATGAAACTTAAATGACCAATCTTGCGCTTTTAAAGTCCATTTAAATAATACAGTTTTACCATATGGTTATGGCATTTTTTGTTGTTGTTTCGCAAAACTAAACAAAAGTAAACAAACATTTTAGCCATTGATAGAACAATATTTTATGTTTTGCATACATTTCTTAATAAAAATATTAATTAAAAAGTTAAATCAATAAATAAAATAAGTTTAGGTGGTGAATACATGAGTATGGCTGACATTTTTTAATATATTTAAAATATTTTTCACAAAATTTGCAATTCATTGTGTTTGTTAACAGCTGTTTCTCATAATCAATGGAGATTTATTTTGATATTTCGTGATGCTACCATATTTTTGTGATATTTAAATGAGAACTTAAATAAGAACTGAAAAAATGAAACTGCATTTAAATACAACTTAAATTTAAATGAAAATTAACTAAATGCGTATTTAAATACGAACTCAAAAATTCGCCCTTATACAATTTAAAAAAAATTATTTTCCATTTTTGTAAACTTTAAAAAAATAAAGGTTCCGAATAAAACAATAACAGTTGTGTTTTCCAAGTGTTGGTTGTACGAAATATTAAAAAGTTTTGATTTTTTGGCAAGTTGTACAACTCGATCGCAACGTTAGTTGACTTGTCGCACAACATTATTCTATTTTACTTTTCATTTTCTCAGTGGCAACATAGCAAAACACAACGCAAAAGTATTCTATACATTCAACGAAAATTAATATATGAATAAGGATGAAGGATTCAGATGAAATGTGTGCATTTACAGAATTTTACAAATGTTTCGCCTGAACTGTGGAACTGCAGAAATTAATATTATAAAAATAATACTTTTTGTTATAGCGGACTTAGCAATACAGGTTTCTTATAAATTTCAGTTGCCTGTCTATAAGGTTCAAAAGTTTGTACACATACATTAAATTACATTAACTATTGGAGCACTTTTTAATTTATAATTTTGAATATTTTTACTTGTTATTTTAACCGTCATAGTTGTCGGCATTTTGACCAATTTTCAAGCGTTGGTCTATACCGGTTCAAAAGATAGGCCCATATAGGTCAATTTACGTGACCTATGGGGACACCTTGTAATTTTGTGATTTATTTTTCTATTCCTTTTTTGCTATTGGGAGCCATAGAGATACTCAGTTTTTTTAAATTTTCGAACGGTGCCCTTCACAGTTCATATTACGCTTCATGTTTTCTTAATTGAGTTTAATTGCGCAATTTAATTTAGTGTTCACGCATGCTCAATTAAGCTTTTTCAATTGGCACAAGGCATATTTATTTTACAGATAGTGTCGTCCGCCCAGCTGATTTCTCTTTTTATTACAAAAACAACATGGATTTTTGTTGTTGCTTAAAAGCTGGAAATCTCAAAAGCCATTTTTGTATGACCCGCCATTTTCTTTTTATTTGTTTGTTTATATATTTTACTTGCGGTTTGTCAATTTTATGATTTTTTTCTTCTCACTGAACATAGTTGCCAGAGTAAACATACTTGTTGGCAAGGGTTGCATTTCGCATCTTATTCAGTTAGTGATCCAATTAATTACTAATTGCTCAATTTATGAATTGACTTCCTATATGGTAAATTGAGCTCAATTAAGTCCTTAATTGCGCAATTAAATGTATGTCTGAACAGGGTATTAATTTTTAAAATTATCAAATGTTTTTAAAACGGGAGCAATTTGTAATCATGATCTACCAAATTACAAAAAAATTTCAAAATCGGTTCAGAATGAATTGAGTTCTGCAGGCACAAATATAAAAAAGCAACATTCATTTAAATTAATAACCTTCTTTTTTGAAGTCGGTTAAAAATGAATGATCGCAACGTTTAAACTTTCTAAAATGAGGCAGAGAATATTGCAACAATCAACCAGCATGTTCGGACTTGCACCGTTATCGTGAATTCAATTTTGATCAGCTGATGCAGCATAGCGATGACAAACAGGGCCAAAATACTCTAATTCTAGGACTAAAATCTCAGGATTAAAATAACTTTGCAAAATATAAATTAATTAAAAAACTCTTGTTAAAATAAAAGTCCACCCATTTTCACTTTTTGTCATGCTTCTTGTTTAATGGCAAAAAAAAATAAATAAATAAATGAAACCCTTTTAATTTATATTACAAGATTCACTTTATTTTGTAATTTCACTTTTTTTTCTCTTGTATATTAATATAATTTTTACTTATTTTTGGATTTAGCAATTATTGCATATTTTTGGGAGTTGTATTGTTTTTCTTTTTTTTTCTGGAGATTTCAAAAATTTACTTATATTTTATTTTGGAGTTTTTATTTCGTATATTTTTGTAATTTTCTTGGGGTTTTCTTTCTTTTCAATAATAAACCACGTGATAATTTTTTGGTTGTTTATTTTTGTGTTTACGTGTGAGGGTGTGTTTATATTCTTGTTTGTGTTATTTGTTTAATATTTATATATTTTAATATAATTATTACAAAAAAAGATAAAAAATGTTTACGACATTAAACTAGATGCATATGATTTTGTTTTTGTTTTTTTTTTTTTAATATTAATATTATATAATTTTTTTTTAAATTTCGGTGTCTGAAATTTGGACAAAATATGTTTTATTTTTAATTTTATTAATTAATTTTTTTTTGTTTGTAACAAAATGATGCTTAAAATCTAAACCAATGAAAAAAAAGAAGTTCATTTGTTTTATTTTGGTTTGCAAGAAAAATTAGAAGAGTAATTTTTTTTGGAAGTTATTTATTCACTTAATGTTTTCTCTTTTTGGAGTTCAATATGTAATTCTTTGCTTTTTGCAGAATTAATTATTTATTACAACAAATATATAAATTTTGAATTTTGTTTTATATTTAAAACTTTACATTTGGGTTTATTTTTTTTTTTTTTTTTTGGTTGCCATTCAAAGATTGTTTTTCTTTTACTTTAAATTTTAAGACCTAAAAGTTATAATATTTTTTTTTTTTGTATTTTTTATTTTAAATATAAAATGATGCTTATGTTTATTGTTAATTTCTAAATATTTATATTTTTGTTTAATAAAAAATTTATATATAATTAATATATTTTAGCTCCAAAAATGTTTTTTTTTTATTTTGCTTGGGAATTTTGAATATCCAGTATTTTATATTTTTGACTTAGCCGAGACATACAATTTTAAGTTGTAGTAATTTTTGTATACTTTTCACCACTTTGGTAAGATTGGGCAGCACTTTTGACACTCGTTTCAAACTAGGGTGTCTCTCTCTCATATTTTTACCAATACACTCTCACTTTCAAAACTTGCTAAGAATTTGCTTTAAAATTTTCGTTCAATTGAGTCTTTCAAATTACATTCAAGAGAACAGCTAATTGAAGTTTTTCCCTTAAAATAAATTTTTTTTGTTTTCCTTACGACATCTTGCTTAAAAATTGCGTGCAGCCTACTTCACAGCTTTCAATTTTTGTGAATTTTGAATTTTAAACAGTTCTTGATTTGAAATACATATAAATCCGAGGTTTATTCTCTAGCTATTTAAAAAATTAAATACGCAGAGCTGGGTAACGTTTTTTTCTGAAAAAAGCATGATATTATTTGCAGAGCCAGTCAAACCCATTTGTTTTTCAAAACCGAAAGAACTGATTAATAACAGGAAGAGACTTAAGAGCCTTATAAAGTGTTTAAGTATCGAAGTAAAACGGAGAGGGCTAACTTAACAATGCTGACCTCAGAACTTCTCACTTAGACAGAATCATAACGGTAAGAATGTAGCGAACTTAGATGTAGAGATTGCTTAGAATTTCAGAGCTGTCTTTAAACGCTTATTGACTTATCTGATTAAGTCAAATATCTGGAGGGTGATTCCTATACATCGCTATATTTTTAATACTCTGGTTTTTAGGTTCCTATATCCTCTATCAACGGCTCGAAGGTAAAACGTGGAACTCAAATAATAATTTCGTCATTTATCATAATCCTAATTTAATATCTATAAAATAAACTATGCTCTCCCGGTGGGATGGCTCACGGCTAGGTTAGGTTAGACAGGCAGCCGTGTTACCACGGCCCACTTGGGTCCATTGATTGGTCCCTTTGTGTTACCTGCTGTTAGAAAGGAGAGAGAAGAAAAAACACAGAAAGAAGAGTAAGCAGGATATAGAAAAAGAAGTGAAGATAATGAGAAGAGAAGGACAGAGAGAATCACGAGTGTGAAGATACGGAGAAGTTCCGAAAAATGCAGAGAAGAACCCAGTAAACCACCCACAGTTCCCCAAAAAGGAACTGATCCTACCTGGACCCAGTGACGATATATCAGATAGGCCCCCGTAGTACCGCTGGCCGAGATATCTCAGCTATATACAACCGAGCGCGTGCCACAGACAGAGGAAGTGTTACACCGTGTCCTCTTCCTCCTCGTCCTAACAACTTCTGCAGAAGTCGGTAAATCGGAGACCCATGGGGTGGCTCAAGGTAGTATAGGTCAGAGCAAGAGCACTTTTAAATAAATTATATTGCTGCATTTGTGTTTCGATCAATGCGACGGGAATAGTCTGTCCCACTTACGTTATTGCTGGTATTTTACACATCTTTGTAAGGGAAGAGGAACACAATACTTTTCAGTTGCTGGATTTTGCCGAAGTAAATACTAGAAATTTAGCAGTACTGGGATAAGCGTCATTAGCGTTTAATTTCAGAAGGTAAATCTTAAGGGTAAGTCCCCAACTATTTTTTGGTTGCTAATTTACGAATTCGTGTAACGCACTGTTTGGGAAGAAAGATCAGAGATATGACAATCTGTCTAATGTCTACATTTAGGTAGCGAAGGTCTTACAAACATGTAAGATCAGAACTACTGCAAGTATTTGCTTCAGATCTATGATTAACCATTGATTGTGTAATATCTCAAAAAACTTGGTTCCAACATGCTTTCAGCCTCGATAATCAACATCGGTGATTTTAGTGATTTGTTCGGGTTAATTAGCACGATAATTTTTTAAAGATTAATAAATTATTTATTTGAGTAGTCATGGCTATAAGGATGGCTTCTTTATCAACATGGAAGCCTGACAAGGTATTATAGAACTGGAGTAGTTGTAATTTCTTTTTATTTGTTATAAAGACTGGTAAAATTTAAAGCAACAGCCGGACTCAAGCAAATCAATCGCAGAATTAAAGAAAATTCCAATGGTTCCACAAAAATGATTTCTCTTGCAGGTACAAATCATTACGTAAAGCTGGCTTAAAGGTCGAGTTTACTTATACGTTACCGTATGAGGAGGGAAAGGAACGTCTAAGAGACAACTTGATATCGGTTATGAATACTGGCTTAAATATTAACCTGATAAATAAATATATTTATTCCCTATAATATTTTTTTTATTCTTGTTGAATTTTTTATTCATGAAAAAATTTTTATCTTCGGTTAGGGGCTATAGCCTCCTCCAGAAAAATCCTCATTGTACATTAATAGCTATAAAAATCTCAAACTAAAGAACTGATTAAGTAAGCTTTCAAAAAAGAGTTTTTGTCGTACATTTTAAGAATCAAAACCGTAATTATTAAATTATGGCATTCCATATTAATTGAAATTCCGATAGATAATAAAAGGAAATTTCGTTCGATATCAAATGCTGTCTTTTGGTTCCAGCCTTCTTGTATTATTTTTAGTTCTGTAGTTTTTTTTTATTTTTAAACTTGTTTCCAAAAGTACATAATAAAAGCCCTTTTTTAATAGCTTCTTTTCTCTCAAAGTGGCATAAAGTTAACGGGGTTATTCAACTATCCGTTATAATTTTTTTTCGTAATTTTTTACCTTTGTTTTTACTTTAGACATAAGTCATCATTTTGTTGATAGAATTTTGTTAACCTAAAAATAAGTATGTTATTTTTTTAATGTGTGTGTGTGTGTTTTATTTGGGTTCTGGTTTTTATTTGTTGGGATTTTAATACCAAAAGTTTTGTAATTTTGTAAGCTTAAATTTAAAATGTAGTTTTTATTTAAGGGTTTTTTTCCTCTTTAAGTTAATGCCATTATTTTGGATTGGATTTTTAATTTCTAATAAGTATAAATCTTAATATTTAAATGAGAATTATAATTTTTTTTTTGTTTTTTTCTTAAGGGTGGTTAAAGTTTTATATATTTTTTTATAATTCAATTTTATTAAATGTTAATTAATTTTTGTTGTTTAATTTTTTATTTGGTTTTAAAAGATTTCTTTTCAAGGAAATTGAAAAAATTTTTAATTTATGCCTTAAAAGTTGTTTAGTTATTATTTTTTTTAATATTTATGCCAGGGTTGTATTTAGTTGTTTTCAAATATTTATGCCAGTATTTTTTTTACTTTTGATTTTATATTTATGCCTTGAATTTGTTAAATTTTTGCTTGATTTATTTTTTTGTAGGTGGTGTTTTTGTTTTGCTTTGTTGTAATTATGAAATTGTTGTTGTAATTTTTTGAAATAAATTAATATGAATTTACCCAAAACTTAAAATTGGTTTAGATTTGCATGATAAATATCCATAAATGTGAAAATATAATGTCAAACAAAAAACTGGAAACTTAAAGTTTTCAAATAAAAATAAATTAAATTTTTCGATTTTTTGCATTTGCAACACTGCATGTTTTTCGCTTGAGCAACTCTGATTTACTGAAAAGTTCCTTGAACAACTGCAGAGGTAATTTTATAAACTTCCCTCCATAAGAAGAAGAAGAGACCAAGATTTTCGCCGCAGAAATTTTCGACAAAAAAATATGTCAAAAACACTGCATGAGCTTATTTTATTTAAATCGGAGTAAAAGCGGTGTGTTTTGTAAAATTTTAAATTAATTAAATCATAAAAGCTTTTTTTGGGAGGGTTGTCAAAGCCATCGCAAAAACAAAACATTTTTTCCTCTTGTAGAATCTCTACTTCATGACAAAATTTTAAACTTCGATTAAGCACTGAAGATCAACATCGAAAAACGCTCTAGTTACACTAGGGTTCCCGTGGATCAGAAAAAATAAACATCAGCGTCCATTTGAGAAATTATGTCAAATCAAAGGAATAAACAGCAAGTTTTTTTTTACCGCCAGCGTATAATTTACAGTGTTGCCAGATATTACTTTTGCTAAGGTGAGGCCAAGCAAACACAGTGTTACAATTTCGCAAATGTCATTTGTGTTTTTTTTTCCTTACTTTGTTGATGATGAATTTCTTTAATGAAAAATGTTTTACTTTAATACATTTGCCTGAGCAGCTGTAATACAATTTACCAGTAAAGTGAGATTTAAGTGTGTTAATCAATTTTTACTTGATACTGTAATTCTTGTAATATAAAATTTATTGTTTTATTTTTATTTATTTCTTTTTTTTTTAATAAGATTTTCATTGTTGTATATTTTCAATAGAAAACACAAAAAATAAATGAAGAGGCAATTATTTGTAGTTTTGTTGATTTGAGAAGAAATTTTAAAAGGAAAATTTCTTTTATAAGACAATTTCCTTTTTGATTTTCTTAACTGCCATCCCTAAATTAGCGCGTAAAGCGCAAGATAACTGTCAAAATTTCTCATGTACATACAAAATGTATGAAGCATCCCTAAATAGCATGGCGTCAACGCTTAGCAATTGGAAAATCCAATTTTGACAGTGCGCTAGGAAGTGAAGTTTGCTGTTTGTTGGTTTGTTTTGTTTTGTTATGGTTGAAAAGTAATGACAATTTTGTAATTTTCAAGGCAATCTAGCGGTTTTATCTCTTCTTTATTCTTATACAGCGGGTTTTATGAAATAAAATGAGTTAACATTACTTTTAACGACACGAAGTTAACGCTGTTATTTAGGGATGACATTCCAGCGCAAAAGCTATGAATTACATTGCTTTGCGTCTTACGCGCTAATTTAGGGATGGCAGTAAGTTTTCAACATAACGTTTGTTGTTTATGGTCTATTTTTGTTTTGATTTTGTTTTCACTGTAAAAAATCTATTGTTTTTTTTTTTGTATAAAAATTTCGTTTTATCGGTTTTATTTCATGTGTTTGTTAAAGTTTATCGATCTGTAAAAAAATATATTGTAAAAAATTCTTTGCATTATTATTTTGTTTTATTGTATGTAGCTTGGCTATTGTTTTATTTGTTTGTTTGTAGTTTGTTGTAAAATTAAAATTTTTTATTGTAATAATCAAAAAAAAAAATCAGTTTGTTTTAAAAATTTTAATTATTTTTTTGTATTTTCAATTATTGTACTATTATTTGCAGTTGTTGTTTTTATTAATGCTATTGCTGGAAAATTAAATGAAAATATTTTATTTGTTAAAAATCATTTTAAATAAAACAAATTTTATGCAGAATTTTTCTTGCGGTGTAGCTGTGTGCACAGTTGGTATGGAGGAAGTAAAATATAGTCAAAAGAAATTCAATAATAATTTGGTCTTGTCGCAGAATATTAATTATAATAATTTATATTGCCTAAGGTGAGAGGTCTGGAAGTCTCCAAATCTAAGCTTAAGGTCAATTACTATTTTCGTTGATTTATAGATCTACAAAACTGTCGATGTTCGGCACATTCGATAGTTTCGGTAGCTTCTTTAAAAACTATCAATACTATAATTGCGATAGTTTGCTTTAAGATACGGCCAAAGTGCTAATTCTGACAACAATACCAGAATTTAACTTGCCGATAGTAACGCTAACGAAAAAAATTATCGATAGTCAGCCAAAGTAAATCTAACAATATTATCGATAGTTTTAGGATAGTATAGCAATATTAGAATTAGCACTTAAAAAAGTCGATAGAATCGATAGTTTTTAAAAAACTATCGAAACTATACTATCGATAGTTTTAAAGCAAAGTATTGAAACTATTAAATATGCCGACTATCGATAGCTTTTGCAGCCATATTTCGAACACATTTTGTTTCTGCTCTCCCTGTATGACTCGTTATGACCTTGAGCTATTATTTTATGCATAAAATTCTTCTTTTTTTCTTTTGCAAAAAATTATTAAAAATTTTAAACGTCATATTAAACCATGGAAATATTGAAATGCTTATTTAATTCAATCGTGATATGTTTTGACATTTTCAAACTCCATCCCAAACACTGCAACACAGCCAACCATTTTAGTTTTGTTGTTGTTGTAGAAACCAAATACAGTGTTCAAAACACGATAAAATATTTAGGAAATTTTTTATTTTATTCTTATTCAATTAGTCTCACTTTCTGATAAAAAAAATTGATTTATGTATTTCATTTATATTAAAAAAAATCAAAACAAGATAACAAATTAATAACTATTATTAAAAATTAATATTTGATATTGTTACGGTCTACTTTGAGAGGGATATGTTGGAAATATTTAAAGAGTTTGAATCTTATTTTATTACTTTTTCAATTTTGATTTGTACATAACAGAAAAATTGATTAAATTATTGGCATTGAAAAAAAATAATAAAATATATATAAAAATATGTTGTTTGTTTGTTGGTTGGTTGAGTTGAACTGAGGGGGTGGAAATATAATTGAATATTAAAACTATTTCCTGTTATAAGGCTGAATTTATTAATAATAAAAATTAAAAAAACAATTATTTTATATATATATATTTCAATTTAAATAAATGTATATTAGTGTATATACTTATTTATATGCAATCATGGTACTATTTTCTGTGGTTCATTATTTCTGTCATTCAATTATATTTAAAATTTTTTCTTAATTTTCGGTTTTTTATTTTTACTTATTGTGAATTATTTCTTTTATACAATTAATGAATTAATTTGATTTGTGGTTGTGGGTGTTTTTCTTTCTTTGAACGAAAGCAGGAGTAAGGAGTATTGCGTTATTGAGTTTGTTGGGGGCATTTCATGTTTAAAATAAATATTAATAATTTATTATTTTTTCCTAAGTAATAAATAAAAATTAAAAGGAAAATAATTATATATTTACATTAGATAGGAAATTTGATTTATTTCTTTTCCTTTTAAATTATTCTGCCATAAAGGACGGTGCTTGAAATAATTTACCCGACACCAAAGCGAATCAATTATCAGGTGGCAGCAAGGAAGGATTCATTCATTTTCGCCGGAAACATTACTGCAAAACTCCATGTATAAAAAATGTGTACAGATTTTTTTATATGGTTACCAGCAAAAAATAATGAATTCGCCGAAGCTGACACCTGGTGATTGATTCGCCTTGTCCCGCACTATATTAACTACTACCAAGGCGAATTATTTAGATGATGAAAGCGAATTTATCTATCATGGTGAAATCATGTATCCATCTATCATGGTGGCAATGGCGAATTCGTTCATTTTCGCCGTTGCAGGAAATGTCAAACTTCACAAAAAAAATTTTTTGCTGATTTTTTAAGTATGGAGTTTGACATTTCCTGCAACGACGGCAATAAATGAATTTGCCACTGCCATCACTTTGTACATGATTTCGCCATGCTCTAAATGAGGAATGTTTTTCTTAAGAATAATATAAACATATTGCATTACACAGGGTGACTCATACATTTTTTAATTCAAGGTAATACAAAGGCGCAAGACAAAGTTCAGCGCACCCATTATAAAATGGCGAGAAACAAGATGTGATAAATATCTCTCTTAATTTGCAGAACGAAGCTCTAGTGACTGGCGTGTTGACTGTCAGTCATCAGTGTACCTATGTGGAATAATATTAGTTGTTATGCGCTGAAGGAATGTTTACAAATATTGCAAACTTTTCTGAAAGTTTTTACTCTCTGCGTTTCTTAAAAAAAGTTTTGGTCGAAATAAAAAAGCCGTCGTGAGTGCTGCACACAAGTTTATGCAAATATTTCGTGAGACAGGCTTGTTAAAGACACTTGTCGTCGTACGGCGGCAAGAAAGCTGTTGTGGACAAAATTGTTTAACTTAATCCAAAGAAAGTCGACTTGCTAGCGATTTCGACAACTACGAATGGTACCATAATGAAAATTATAAACTAAGATACAATTACAAGGAACCACTAACTCAGCAATAAAAGGCAAACCATGATGGCGGTCTTTTTATTGCCTAAAATAGAAGATATGAACACTAGATTCAGTAAATGTGTCCACAGCAGTCTTGGCGATGTCAACTGGCCGCATTTAGACTTTTTCTTGTTGGGTGACAGGATGAATAAAATCGTATTTCCTTAATAATGAAAATAACTTAAAATAATTTTCTATATTTATCTGACCACCCGGTTTGACATTTACGGTAGAATCGTTAATGAATTAATGATCAATATCAATACCATTAGATCGCGATGCCGAATTCATGAATTTTCACCAAAACCCTAAATGTTAAACTCCATAAATTAAATGTTTGTATATATAATGGCGAAATCGTGCACCAGGTTATGGCAGAGGCAAATTCATTCATTGCCGTCGATGCAGGAAATGTCAAACTCCATAAATAAGAAATCAACGTCAAGTTTTTTATATAAATTTTGACATTTCCTGCAACGGTGAAAATGAATGAATTCGTCACTGCCACCACCTGGTAAATGATTTCGCCATGGTATGTAAAATTTTTTTTATATGGTGTTTGACATTTAGTTTTAACGGCGAAAATCAAAGAATTCGCCATCGCAACCACCTAGTATTAATTCGCCTTGGATTCGCTGTTTCTTAAATTAAATTAAAATGCAAGACGAAGCAACTACTGTCAAACTCCATACATAAAAAAATTATCTAACTGATACACATTTTTTATATATGGAGTTTGACAGTTAGGATACCGGCTAAAATGACTGAATTCGCCATCGCTATCACCAAGGCGAATCAATTACCAGGTGGCAGCCACCTGCTAATTAATTCGCCTTGGCTATCACCTTATATTTAATTCGCCTTGTCAAAATGTTTTATGGCGACCAAGGCGAATCAATTACCAGGTGGTAGAGATGGCGAATGATTGTTTTTCGCCGGTAGTTTAACTGTCAAACTCCATATATAAAAAATTTATCTAACTGTTATACAGATTTTTTGTAAATGGAGCAAGGCGAATTAATTATAAGGTGATAGTAGTGGCAAATTCAGTCATTTTAGCGACTGACTTTCGAGTCATATAGAAACAAAATGTGCGGTGAATTGATAAGTTTGAATTGTCAATTAAAACCAATTAAAGAAAAATCTTTTAAGAAACAGCTTTTTTCAGTTATTTCTCCAAATCGATAAATTTTTCAAGCATCATCCTTTTATGTTTTAAAACATGTGACAATTATTTTTAAAATTAATAAACAAAAAAAAAAAATATAAATTATATCTATAATTCTGATTCCTATTTCTTAGCTTATTATTTTATTGTTATTTTTAATTATTATTTCAATATAAATTTAAAAAAAAAATCACATAAAATAAAAAAATTATAATTTTAAATCTTTAGCTATTGTTTTTTAAAGTTATTTACTGTATTTATATTTTCATATAATCCCTGTCAATTGATATTGTTTTTAAAAAACAAAAATATAACAAATTCACTGTTTTATTTTATTATTTTATTCTATGGTTTTGTTTGTTTGGTTTTCAACGTTCTGTTTAGTTTTATTTTATTATTGGAACAAGTTTTTATTTTCACAAAACTTCTTTTATTAATATACATAAATATGTTTGTATGTATGTATATAATAGCATTATTCAAATTTTAAATATTTTTTAATTACTTAAAATTTATTTATATATTTAATCTTAAAATCATACAAGTTTAAAGTTATTTTCTTTATGTATTAAAAAAACTTTTAAAAACAGAAAAACAAAACGTTACTATTTCATTTATGAATTTGCTGAGTTTTTGGTGAATTTTTTTATGTTTTTCTTAATCAATTTTACTATTTTTTTGTTGACTTTTTTTTGCTTTAGGTTTCTTTCAACTATTTTTTATTTGTTTTTCATTTAACTATGGTTTTTGGTATTTATTTTAATCAGTTTTAATTTAATATCTTTATTTGTTTGATTGTAAAACATTTTTAATTATTTCATTTAATAATATTTCTTGTTGTATATTGTATATATTATTTCTATGGCATTAAAAAAGAAAACTTGTAAAATAAATTTTATTTCAACAACAAAAAAAAAAAAAATTAAACAAGTTTGTTTGTTTTATGGTTCTATGGGCACATTGTTGATTTGATTTTTCAGTTAAACAAAATCTATTTTGAAACGACTTTATCCGTTAATTATACATCTTAAGGAGTTTTATTTTACCAGTATATTATAAAATTATATTTGTATAGGAACAACCAATTTTTTAATTTTATTTAAATAAAAATAAATATGTGCACTTAAAATATCGTTTAGCCTTCTGTTTTCAATAGTGCTACCAAGTTAATTTTTCAGTAATGACATTTTAACGTTTTTTTTTGCATCATAATTGCTAAATATAATTTGACGTATATTTAACAGCAAAAATTCTGCTTAAACTTTTCAAAATTAGAACAAACTTTAATATCAGTTCAAATTAAAGTAATAATTGATAGGAAGAGGAATATTGTTAGAAAAACTAATTTTAAAAATTATTAAATTTAGTTTTGTTATTTCCGACCTTGTCTGTTGTGTCATAAATTATTGGCAACTAAACTGAATTTGCAAAAGTGAAATGCTTTTGCAGCTATGCTGTACAAAATCAAAAAACAACTCCTATATCCAACTTAATATCTCTATAAATATACTATATTATTTAAATAAATCACATATTGGGAACCAAGATGAATAAATTATCAGTAGGCAGTATATGCGAATTCAATAATTTCCGCTGGTAACAATCCTTTAAACTCCATAAAAAATTTATACAGATATTTTATACATGGAGTTTGACAGTTGTTTTACCACCAAACAATAATGAACTCACCTAAGTTTCCACCCATGGTGAAATAATACAGGTGGGCTCGATGGCAAATTTATTACTTTCGCCGTAACCGCGAAATGTCAAACTCCATATATAAAAAATATGTTTAATATTTTTTTTATGGTTTTTGACATTTAGCATATACGGCGATAACTAATGAATTCGCCATTGCGGCCACCTGGTATTATTTCACCTGGTAATCTATTCGCCTTGTTTGAAACTTTTAATTTACAATAATGACACTAAATGCAAAGGTATACTTTAAAGATTTCAAGTATTTAAAGTAATCCAGCTTTACTTATCAATCAGCCGCAGAGGTGCGATTTGAGCGATTCGCAGCCAGGTTAACTTGATTTCAAGCTCGGCTTGTCGCCAATACGAACTGCTTATTATAGTGAATATTTAAGGATAGTTAAGTTTTGAGCTTAAAACTGAAAAAAATAAGACTTCTGCCTTAGCTGCATTTGTACCGCTGTGGTAAGTGTCCGTCCTCCGCTGCCGCCGATAATTTCAGGTAGGATATCAACTTCGAGCAGTGTTTTATTCGAATTTCTTGCACTGACCCAAGGTGAATTAAAAACAGGTGGCCTTGATAGTCCAGTTGACAACTGTGATTTTTCCTTCTTTGAATGTCAAAAATTATAATCCCCTTTGATAGCCGAATACGTTTTGTACAAAAACAAAATATTATATTCGTCTCGCCGCTGTTATAAATTCGCCTTGGTACTGATCATACTGTATATAAATTTGGCAGCACTATTTTAATACAGTACTGGGAAAAACTTATTATAACGTTTAAGTAAAACATAAATAAAATACATTGAAAATAATAAAAGTATTTATAAATAATAAATATCGAGGTAGAATAGCGACATTCATTTAAAGTTTGTATATATTCTTTGTTAATACTATTTCATTTAATTAATTAGTTTGTTTTAAGATAAATTGCTTCATTTTCTTCTTCAACTATTTTAATATATAAAAAACTTTTAAACGGTTTATTTTAACTGCTTTAACAATTGATTTTGTAATTGTTGATTTAATAAACTATTATAATTATATGAGATTTGTAAAATTGTTTATAAATAAAAGCTAGTTTTATTACGATTTAATAACTGTCTCATTTTTTATTTGGTTTTTCTTATAGGCGCTTGTGTTGAATGTTTTTTTTTTTAAATAAAAGTTTATAATTAGAAAATTATTATCATACAACTATTTATTAAGTAATAACTATTTTATATTGCATATTAATTAGTTACAAGGAACCTTGTTTTGATTAAAAAATTATATAATTTAAAAAAATAATCAAAATAAATACTGGTTTTTTGAAACCCCTTAAGATCATTTCAGGCAGCTTTTCAAAAAAATTTTGTTTAACTGTTTTTGCTTTTTAATTCTTTTTTACTATGGCTAATGAGGCTATTGTTGCTTTTTTTTTAAATAATTATCATTTTGAGAGTTTGTGTAATAAATAGAATCATTTTCTTTTTAAGCTATTAATCTGATTTTAATATCTATATTGTTTTCTCTTTTTTAAAGATTTACAATCAGTTCTTTTGTTGTTTTTTTTTCATACAATCAATCATTTTTCTATTTTCAGTTTGAAATTTATTTAAATCTTGATTATTTCTTACATGTTTATTTGGTTTAATCATACAACACTTATAGGGTATTTGTTAAATATATAAATATATAATTATTAATAATAAACTTTAGTTTATTATTAAATTATTAATGTAATAGAAAGTGTATTTTGTGTCTATTTCTTTAATTTTGCTGTATTATACATGACAAAATATTATTAATATAAGAAAAGAGAACTTAAAGAAAAATTATATAATAAAAAAAATATTTATATCAAATAAGAGTTCAAGTTGTTGCTTAATTGATATTTTATGATTTAAAGATAGTTTTGTTTCTAGAATATATAAATAAACATTTAATATTTTTTACTTAAAATCTTAATACTGCTTTATATTTAAATATTAGTATTATGGCTTAAACTTGCTGTTTTCCGTATTGATTTAATAATATTATAATTTTAAATTAATTTAACTGAATTGGCTTCTTGTCATGTCGTTTTTATTTTTCTTTTGTAAGTTGACTTAAAAACTATTATCACTATTGCAGAAAGCGGCTATTTTTATTTAATTTTTTCTTTTGGTTGAGTTTTTATTTTATTTTTTTTTAGTTTTATTGTTTTTGGTAGGCAAATTGAATAGAAATTTAGATTGATTTTTGATAGCCGGATAATGATTTTGTTAGAAAAATTATATTTTAATTTTTTCTCTCTTTAAAAAATTAAATAAAAATTTTGTTTTATTTTATGAGTTTCTAAACACTAAATACGTATACTTGTTTTATATGTATGTATATATTTTTAAATATTTTATTAGATTTTTTTCTTTGTTTAAAAAGAAGAAAGGATTTCTTTTATGTATGATTTTTATATTTAATTTTAAATAAATAAAATGGCGAATAGTCTTGTTAACAGCAAATTTCTATTTCTCAATTCTTCAAGTTTTCCAAAATTTTACATGTAAATTATACATAATGGAAATAATATTCAGGCGGAAAAATTCGATAATCAACATTGGCATGTTTGACTAAATGGCCTCTTAAAAACTTTTGTTTAATAGTAAATTTACTGTATTAATAAAGTATTTATGAATTCTTAACAAAATTCTAGTTACTTTAGAAATTAATGCTCAAAATTATTTTAAAGCGTTTATTTGTGTAATTTAAACTTTATAAGTTGTCATTACTGATAGCTTTCAATAATAACACCATAAGAAAATTTCGAGTTACCAGACTCTTTTTTCCAAATTACAGAATCGTAGAACTAAAAGAAATTTTTTCCTTTAATAATATCTATGAGATATGTTCTGACAATCGCAAATCGCTTAAAACTAGCGATGCGAGTTGAAATCGCATGAAAGGTGTTCAGTAGTTCACAATCGCAAGAAATTTGGGGACTTCAAATCTGAAGCACGTACTGAAGTGAAGTTAGGAATTTTATTTAAAATAAACTTTAAAGCAACAACAAAATCATACACAAATGAAAATTAATATGTTCTCTTTTATTTTTAACGAAATTTATTTTAATTTTTAGATAATTAAAGTCGCAAATAATTAATTGAAAATATGTTATTTGTTCTATCAATTGTTTGTTTCGATTGTTTTCTTGAGTACTGGCGATTTCATAGAAACAGCTGTTTTAATTGATGTTTGAAAATATATTAGTATTAGGGCAGTTGAACGTATAGTCGGTAGTTAAAAAAAAATATGTGGTTATTTTAATTTTCAATTATTATAAAATATTAGGTGCTTATTAACTGCGCTATTGAAATGTTAAGGGACCTTAAAAAATTTATTAAATTTTTTTTTGACGATATGAGTTCCGAACGTGCATGTTATGAATAACAAAAATACCTATTAACTAGGGTGTCAGACGATCAAATTTTCATTCAATTTTTATAATTTCTCTCAAATTTTTACCAATACACTCTCACTTTAAAATCTTGCTGAGAATTTGCTTTCAAATTTTCGTTCAATTGAGTCTTTCAAATTTTATTCAAGAGAACAGCTGATTGAAATTTTTTCCTTCAAGTAATTTTTTTTTTGGTTTCTTTACGACATCTTGCCCAAATTTTGCTTTGAAATTGCGTGCAGCCTACGTCACAGCTTTCAATTTTTGTGAATTTTGACAAGCAGTATGTGTAAATTTCTTGAAAGAGAATTGAACAAAAACTTGACCGTGTGACTGCACTGTAAGTACTGATTACTTACAACGTAAGTGACCTTTTACATCAAAGATGCTAAATGCAATATCACTAATAGAATAGAAGAATCCATTTGTCGTCAAAATATTTCTTGGCTTGCAGTATTTTTTTTAAATTAATAAATATACATTGTACTGAAGTATCCATTGGATTGAAACAATCTCTAAACGTCCGTTTTTTAATTCGTTTTTTTTTTTTAATTGCACGTTTTTTAAGAAATGAAACTAAGCAAGACAGCTGCAGGCATTTTGTAGTAATTTTCTTTTGTTTATTTATGCTCTGCACCGTAAAATCATATGTTTTTCTTTTCGTACATAAGTTTAAAAAAGAGCAAATCGTAAGCAAAACGCGTGAGTACTGATAGTACGTGAGAATGCAAAATAATTCTCCTGTCACCAGTTATTTGTTGAACAAATTGAATATATTTTCGATTATAAACACAATCATATTTAAAAAACCTTATTAGACGTTGTCAATGCAGCTTCAATGAATGGAATAATCTTTAAAAGAACGTTTAAAAAAATATTTCAATAATTAGCTTAGTTTTGTGCATAAATGCGACTAAGATCCTTATAACTTGAAACACAATCTCGCAATAATCATGGCACTGTTATAAAATTCACATGTAGGATAAAATCATAGATCTGGCAACGCTAAATTCATTTATGTTTTTAATAATGGCTGAGTAAGAACAACGCGCACAAAGAGAAGACAAATTGTAGGTATAAACTTATAGTGAAGTAAGTTATTAAAAACTCTTTCTCTTCTTCGCTTTTGTTTTCTACTGTAGGGTTTTATATAAAAACATTTTTTCTCTTAACATACGGTGTACACTTGGCTATACAAACAGCAAGTAAAATAATTACATAGATCTAATTTTTATTTGTAAATAGCGTGCCTCTACACGTAGTTTATGAAAAGCTCATTCAAAACAAACTGCTTTGATTGTTTGCTTCGTTTTTAATACTGTTATAAAATATTAACCATTGTGAATGATTATTATCAGAGTTGGAAAATGGTTTTTATTTTGAAGTTAGCATTTAATGTTTAAAGCAATAGGCCTTAATTAATATATAAAATAGGTTATTAATCGAAGTTTAAATTTTATTGTTAAGAAAAGTTGGCAGAATAAAAGTAAAACTGCTGAAATTTATGAATATATCTTTTGAAAGTGTAAATTTGTACTTTAAATAATTTTTACAATATTTTATTTTTCCGCTAAGAAATTTACTAGACAAAATAAACTATCAACCATTTTATTTATTATAATAATTATTAATGAAATTTATGCTTGACCAGAAAATTTTTATATTTTTATGTAATTTTTTCCATAAATTTTTAAGATATTCGAAAACTGTTTGCTCAGTTTGCCTGCTTTTAAATCAAAACGTTTTTTAATTTTATATTATTCTTTTGTCTTTATATTAGAATATTATTTATTTTATAATATTTTATTTATTATTATGGCTTTCAGACTGCAATTTTAAAATCTTGTTAAAAATTATTTGTACTTTTGGTTCATAAATTGGGCTATTGTAGATTTGTTAGGTTTTATTATTTATGTGTGTGATCATATTGTTTGCAATATGCTGTTGCATATGTAATATTTCTTTTTTAATTTACTTTTAAAATATTTTATTAAAAAAAAACTTTATTTTTTCTTGCGTGTGTTTTTGTAATATTTGGTCAATTATATATATTTAACTATATTTATTGGAAGTTGCCTTTAAGTAAAAAGAAAACTTTCAATAAAGATATAGTCTTTTAATGGTATATGGTTAATTTGTTGTTAAAACTTTTTATTTCATTTTGTAGAGTTTGGTGGTAAACAAAATTATTTGCATTTGTTTAATAATTATTTTAAAGAAATAATATCTTAATCATGGCCAAAAGTTAGCAAAAAATTTTGAATTTTGCTCAAAATTGCGGTCCGTAAATTTATGAGTTATCAAAGGTTTGTTATAATTTGTTTTTATTAAGTATTATAGTGATTATTATTTCACGATTATGAAAATTATTTTTTGTTATTTTAAATAATATTTTAAAAGAGTAGCAACTCCTTTTTCATACAAAGGAGTTATGTAAGAGATTTAGCCTGTGTTTCGTATTTTTATCTTCGTTATCGGTTGGATTTATAAGTCTTAGTCTGGGTATGATTTTTAGTACTTTCCTTAGAAAAGCCAAATGTTTTTGAGTCCTGTTTTAGTTTTGGTAAAATGTAATTTTTGGAGCTTTATTTAATTTTATATACATTAAACTTAAAAATGAAAATCGAAAAGAAATAAAAAATTAAAGAAAATAAACAGAAAAGTTTGTGTTTTTTTTTTTTTATAAAATGGAGTAAAAAATTTTGATAATTTTGTTTAATTTAAAATAATTTTGTTTGTTAATGTTTTGTTTTTAGAATACTCGTTTAACTTTACAAAAATTTTGATTAATTTTGTTATTTAAGGGCCTAAAATTTGTTATTATGTTTAATTTACAAAAGTTTTATATACAGGGTTTGCTTTTATTAAAAAGTGTATCACAGTGACATTCAGTCTAATTTTTTAATGCTTTCACTAGAATTATATTTTATTTGCATGACTTTTTACTAGATTTTTTACAATTTCTTAAATTAAATAATTTTGATATAAATTTTTTTTGATAGTTTTAAAAGCCAAAAAATATTTTTAGTCAAAAACGTCAATTTAAACAAAAATCGGATTTGAATGTATACGAAAAATCATGCTTTTTCTTAAGTTTTTTTTTATATATAATTCTAATAAAAGCTAAATTACTTTTTATTTTAAATTTAAAATTTATTTGCATACTGAGTAAAATATTTGTCCAAAAATCTTTTGCCGAAACTTGAATTTTGTTTAACTATTATGTGTTGTTTTTTCATTAATTTATGATATGGGCCTAAATTATAATTTTATTTAATAAAATTTTGTCTAATTAAAACAACAGTTTAAAAATACCAAACAAATAATTTTGTTAATAATTTAGATTTTGTAATTTTTTACTTAAATTTCTTTTCCAACTATAAAACTTTTGTATTTACATTAATTTTTTTTTTTTACCAACATTACACTTTTTTGTAGTTTATTTGATATTTAAAAAAAAGTTCCATTAAGATATAGGCGAAAAGAAATTATTATCGAAGAAGTTGTTCTGAATCATTAAAGAACTCTTGCGAAAGTTTAAATTAAACATTAAAAACTGTATTTATTTTAATGAAAAACATTTTTATTAGAATAAAAACATTTTAAGGAAAGGGATAATTGGTACAAGACGAAAAAAAAAAATTCAAAGAATTTTATAGTGTAAAATTACCTCTTTACAAATACGTACCGTGTAAAAGAATTTTAAGCCATTCCTTTAATGCTGTATCCACTATTGTGAATGGTAATTTGCAGGCTTGGCAGATGTTATTTAATAATTTCTTTTTTTTTTTTTTTGTTGATATGAAATATTAACAATTTTACAATTTTTTTAACACATCGTATCAATTTATTAATTATTATTATAATAATTTATAAATTGAAAATTCTAAGAATAAAAATTTTGAATCACGTTTTCGTTAGAGGTTTTTAAAAAAAAAAATAAAAATTTTGTTCAATTACAGGGTAGTGCCGAATATTAAGTTATTTTAAGAATTATATTTTAATTTAATATAAAAGCGGTTATTCAAAATTAAAGGCAATTTTGTCCCTTTTTGCGTTCCATTACAACTTTATCGATTTAATTTCTCTTAAGAAGCCTTTTTTTTAATATATGTATATGCCAAAAATATTTTTTTGTTTTGCCAAATGATTGTAACCAAAAATATTAATTAATACCCCATTTTCTGTGTGTGATTTATTTAAAAATATGAAATAAGTAATAAAAAAAAATTGTGAGAAAAATAAAACTAAAACTGAAAATTTTTTATAATTTATTTTATTCATATAAATAATATTTTGTTTTTTTTTTTTTTGTAATGTGAAAGAACATAAAACTAAAAGTTAAATAATAAAACTTAATAACTACAAATATTTATTTAAAAAAAAGTAATGATAAATATAAACAATATTTTAAAGAAAAACATATTTTTTTAAAACAATTTAATTTTTCGACATGTGTTTATATATTTAACTTAAAAGTTAAAAAAGGGAAAATGAAAATGAAGCGACCATGAAGAAAAAGAGGGAGATATAGATGTAATAAATTAGTGCTGTGACAACTAGGGATGTAAAATTGTCATCCAATGAATTTCAAATTACTGAATAAATGCCTTTTAATCTACGAATAGATGTTATTTTTTTGTACGCTTTAGTACACGATGACAGAATTAAGTGTTAATATTTAAAAGAAAAAAAATGGTAATGACTTTTATTTTCTATAGGAATACTTTTTTTTACTTTTTTTTTAATTTAAATATCTTTTTCTTGTTATATGGCACTCTGGAGTCTACAATGAGTTTTGCAAAAATTTTGTGGTTTTATTCTTATTTGTAAAGCAAATTTTATAAGAATTAATTAAATGTGGATTGGAGGAAGACATTTGTTGTTGCTTCAATAAAATGTATTTATTTTTATTTTACAGAATTTAAAATAAAAAAACTAAATCACAACTTTACAAAAGAAAAAAAAAAATTAAAGAAATTGTTATTTTGTAATAAATTATATTTAAAATATATTAGTTAACTTATAGTTAAATAAAAGATTTTAGTAACAAAAAATATGTTAATAATTTGACTTAACTAAATAACGAAAAGAAAAATCTTACAAAATAAAATTTCTAAATAAAAAAATATTGAAAAAAGTATACTAAGGCTGCTCTTTCAAATAAAAGATTTTTTGCACATTTCAGAGAAAATTTTCCCAGTGTATTTCAATGTCGAAAAGTTACTCAGTAAACAAATTGCAGGACTAAGTTTCAATAAAATTCAAATGACATAAGCTTGCATATCAAATGCTATAATTTGGCCCAGATTTTAGGTTGCTTCACCTCATTAGTCAGTTAGTTTTAACTGCAGCCATATTCAATTTATTACAATAATCCATAGAATTCTCATGGATTTCACTTTTACTATCGAATAATAAGGAAATGAATGCAAGTTCAAACAAACTTACCGAAAGAAGTTGTTAATTTTGTGTAACCATCTCTATTTCACGGCTGCTAGAGCAAAATGTATGTATTTCTCTAAGCGAGTTTTATTCAGTGCGTTTTATTCAAACTGTAGAATTGAAGACAATTGATTCTAGTTTTTGCTTCTTACTGAAATATTCACTATTACTTGATATAATCTTTTTAATATAAACAACTTGTTTTAGAATGCATACAAGCAATAAGAATTTTCTTATACATGTTATTGTGAATTATTCAAAGCAGAGCTGTACACTCTCAAAACACTTATTAAATAATTCCAAGGTAATACAACATTTCTAGATGTGATCGTTATTCACTATTGTGAATTAATCACTACGAAGTTACTTTTAAACTTTCCAAAACATTAAAATACACTGTGAAAATATAAATCCTGTTTGTTCTGTAAAAGTCTTCATATATGAAAAAAAAATGTTGTCTTGTGTTAAAATTTTATTTTTTTTTTGCATAGAAAATATAAATTAATTTCAGGAAAGCTTAAGGTATTGATTTTTGTGTAAGTTTACCAAGTTTAGAGTCCTTTTCGAAAAGACTAGTTGCTCGTTTTCTTCTTTTTTTTATAAGAAAGAAAATGTGAAACGCTTAAATGTTTTGATTTGATGTGTTAAAATTTAAAACTTTGTTTTAAAAAATGTCTGTATATATGTACGTTTTTAAAATATATGTAAGTATGTATATATGTATGTATGTTTTTTATATTAAAATTGCTTTTATGTATGCTTTTGAATTGCATCAGTGCATCTATTCGTTAAGCAAATGCTTATAAAGGACTCTTTTTTTAATGCTTTTGAAAAAAAAAAATAATTCAAATGTTTTGTTGTGTAAAATATTAGGAAATTTAAATTTTAAGAAAAATCATTGTATACTTAAGTTTGTTGATATTATCATAGAGATCCGAATATTGAGTGTATGTGTGGATGTATGGGTATAGCATGGGATAGAGTTGGTGGTGGTCCTACGGGTGGTGGATGTGCAGGGGGCGGTTGATTGTGAGCATGCGTTGTATGACCCTGATGATGATGCGAAGAGGTGGCTGTGGCTGCTGCTGCTACGGCAGCTGCTGTAGGAGGCATACCTCCCACGGGTGGCAATGTTATTGAAAGTGTTACAGTTTGTGGACCTTGGTTAGCGGAACTGCTGGCATGTGCTGCCTGTTGTTGTTGCTGCTGCTGCTGCTGATGCTGTTGTTGATGATGATTATGGGCTGCTGTTGTATTTGCATTACCACTGCTACTATTGGCTCCACCACTAGCACTGCCTCCTGCCGATGTCACAGTTGCCGTTGTTCCTGCATTTGGGGGATGTCACTGAGCCACCACTGAGGTACCAGCATTTTGCTGCACTACCACTCCCGGTGCTACTGAATTGGCCACACTTACCGATGGTTGTCCGGGACCTGCATGAGCTGCCTGGGGCTGGCCTTGAAACGGATGCTGGAATGGTGGTCCATAACATTGGGGAAAGTACAGTTCATTTTTGACCTGTGATCCCGTATTTGCTCCGCCACCACCCATTGATCGCGGTAGTATATTGTTTTTGTTGTCTCCCGGCTGTGGAACTGGATTATTGTTTAGAAACTGTTGTGCTGCTGCATTTTTGGTTTCATTCATTAAATGATTGGCTGCTGCAGCAGCAGCTGCTGTTGCTACTGCGGCCGCTGAATGTGTTGTATTGCTGTTTGTATTATTTGCTCGTCGTGTCTTCGTGGCACTCGGATTCATGTGGTTGTCAATGTGTTTGGTAACTTCGTTTTCGGTAGCAAAACGTCGACGGCAATTTGGCATGGGACAGCAGAATGGACGATCACCCTGGAAGAAGTTTTTAAAAAATTACAAAAAAGATTTTAATTGATAACAAGCTCCATGTAAATTATAATAATTCTAAGTAAAACAATATTCTAATTTCTGATAATTTTTCCTAAAGTATTGAACGACAGTGGAGCCATGTGTGCAAATTTTATATACAGCGGTCAAAAAAAGTATTCGACATCTATATAAAATTTTATTTGTGTTTCAATAAAAACAATTAGATTTTGTTTAGTGGTAAAACTCACATAAAATTTTATTAATTAAGGAACAAAGAATATAATTCAGTAAAAAAATTAGATCTTTACAACTACTAAAACAAAAAAACATAATATTTACAACTTAAGCTAAAAAAACAGGAAGAAAAAAGTATTCGACATTTAAAAAACTATTATAAAATTAAACTCTTATTGACAATTTAGTAACGAGTTACTCTTCCTTTGCGCCGTATAACCTCTTTTAAACGCTCGGGCATAGACTTTACTAATGACATTGTACACCCTGGCTCAATTTTATACCATTCGTCATGCAATATTGCCTCATTTGGTTTTTATTTGTAAATGCACGAGATCTAATTTTTTTCTCCTGATGACCCCAAAGATGTTCAATTGGGTTAAGATCTGGAGATTGTGGCGGCGTTTTTATCAAATGCGGGCAGTTGCACAAAAGCCATAGTCTTGTATTCATCGCGGAATGTTTTGGATTATTATCTTGACGGAATTTAAATTTGCCTGCAAGTCCTAATTTTTCTGCTCCCGGACGCAAATTTTCCTTCAAAAGGTCAATATATTTCAAATGATCCATTATTCCATCAATGAATGATTAATTGCCAACTCCTGATGCCGCCATACATCCCCAGACCATAACACCACCTCTACCGTGTTTAACAGTTGGCACCATATTTCTTTCCTCCAACTCTGTATTTGCTTTTAGATATACTAGAACCTTACGATCACGTCCAAAAAGATTATATTTGCTTTTGTCAGCAAAAATTGCATTCATCCAGTACTCTTCTGGCTTATTTACATACTTTTTAGCAAACTCTAATCGCACAATTCGATTTTTCTTTGAGATGTGAGGTTTTTCCCAGCTAATCGTGCCTGAAATTGGTGCTTTTTTAAAACATTTTTAATTGTTTGGGGAGTATCTTCAGTGCCTACGTATTCCTTGGTATTTTTGGCTAATGTTGATGCATTGACTCGGGGTTTTTTTTGACTTCGCGCAGTATTTGTCGCTCATGTACCTCTGTAAGTTTCCGTGGACGACCACACCTTGGCTTATTTTCAACTGTTTATGCAGCTTTGTGTTTTTTTTATTATATAATGGACAGTAGTTCGTGGCCTTCCAACGATTTCTGAAATATAATTTTCCGTTTTGCCTAATTCAAAATGGTGGATAATTAAATTTAAATTTTAATAGCGGTTTCTCGTCCTTTGCGCCCCATTTTTGTAACCACGTGAAACTTAATGAAAACAATGCATGAAAAAAGCTTCGAACTAAACTCCTAACGGTATTAAAAATAACAACAACAAGCATAGTCAACATATTAACGCAAAGGCGACAAAAAATGAGTGATGTCGAATACTTTTTTTGCTTTGCAATTTTAGCGTTTGTTATAAAATACGCTCAATTATCTCACATTCTCAAATATTATTAAGTTTTGTAACTTTTAATAAGAAATAACCTCCACTGTAATAAAAAATTACAGCTAAATGCTTTAAATTATTGTCCGCATGTAACACAATAAATGATTTGTAAAAATAAGATTGCATGTCGAATACTTTTTTTGACCGCTGTATTTTAATTCATCTACGTATATTTTTATAATTACGTAGACGCCAAAAGGGAAAAGACATATGTATAATATATCGTCACTTGGTTGAGGTCATGCACCAGGTGAAAACATTCTCATATCATATACAGAAGTATGGTTTTCGCTTAATCGTTTTTGTACCAAATAGTCTGTCTAAGAGAAGGGCAATATATGGTGATATTGTCATCGAAAATGTATATGTGTTCTTGTAGTACTAACAAAGTGTGGTGGATGGAAAAAGAATAAAAACAAGTAAGAGAGCTATATTCGGCTATGCCTAATCTAATACACCCTTCAGCATCTATGTAAATCTATTTTAATAAAGGGTGACAGAGAATTAAACAATTTGGTACTGCTTATATATCAATTTACATAAAAATGTCATCGGTTCTTAATGGGTTAAGCATTTTGAAACAATTTTAGTATTTTCTTTAAGATCTCTTTAAAAGCTTTAAAATGATATCCATATTGATATTTTTAAAAATTGGAAAACTTCAGATCCCCGTAACTCGGAAAATATGGGCGAGCGCCAATTTTTTCCTAATGTTTTTTTTCTTATTTTTTAATTCTCTATCGCTCAATTATTTTTTTAACGGAACTACTTTATTGTTCCAAACGACATGAAAAAAATTAGAGGTAGGCGTGGTGTGTAACCTGCTGCCTCGAAGGACACGGACCGATCAGTTGATTTGCAATAGCACCTCTTTCGACACTTTATCTGATCGATTGAACCAAGCTTAATTTCAACACTAGCAAGGACAGACAGACGGACATCGCTCAATCGACCTCGCTATGCATAAGAAGTCAGAATATATATACTTTATGGTGTCGGAAATAGATATTGTAGAAATTACATACGGAACGACAAACTTATAAATACCCTTTTTCCACTTTTTGTGGTGAAGGGTATAGAAAATGTTATATAACACACATGTAGAACAGCCGTGGTGGCTGTCTTGGTAGAGATGTCTGAATACGAGTCATAATTTCGGATCCCAACTAAGCCCAGAGAAAGAAAGAAATAAAATAACAATGGGTAGCCGTGTGGTGGATAAGTTATTTTTATCTTTAAAAATAAATGGACAATAGCAGTTCGAAACTCCCGGAGTCTGGATTAGAAAAAGGAAAACATTTTACTGTGTAGCCACGGCAAAGGAGTTAGTAAAGGCGTCTATATATTAGAGCAGAAGTCTGTATAGAAAACAATAAAAATCAAAATGGAGCGTAAGTTAGCATTCCTGCCCTGGTTAGTAAGACAGGAGATCGCGAGTTCGATCTCTAAACAAGAAATCGTAGATCCACAGACGAGAACACATAAAATCTTCATGCGGGTATTTGCAACGAAAAGAAGACCAACTTTTGAAAAGGGTAACCAATGTATGAAAAAATATACTGTTGTAATAATAAATAACAACTTTTCAACCGGAGTGAAGAAGGATTATTTTCACCTACAACACATGTTCTGCATTTTAAAATCGTCTAATATCTGAAGCCTTAAGCCTTAAAAACAAAAACTTTTTAATTCTACCACTACCTGGTGCGTTCGTGTGTGCTGATCCAAAATTGCCTTCTGACGGAAGTCTTTACCACATTGGGCACATTTATAGGGTTTCTCTCCAGTATGTATACGAATGTGCTAAAAATAAATTATGAATAACAGTTTTTTAAATCCAGAGAGTAAAAAACTTCTTTACACGACTTACCTGATTCAGTATGGTTCTTTGACGGAAGAAACGCGGACAATAAAGACAACCGAATGGCTTTTCATTGGTATGTATTCGTAAATGTTGTGTCAAATGCGACTGTTGACGGAAACGTTTACCGCATTCGGGACATGGATAAGGACGCGATTCGATATGTATGCAACCATGCTGTAACAGTGTAGTCTTCTGCTTAAATTCCTTATCACAAATAGGGCAACGTACATACAGTGGCATATTTGCCGGACGGATGCCAATGTGTGATAAAACATCAGGTAAGATTTTTTGACCTAAAATAAAGTGTATGTGTTATTAACCTTTCAGTAAGATAGTAAAGGGCTTTAACCCACCTTTACCATCTTTAAAGTATGCAGGATAGTGTATACCACCATCTTGGCCACCTTGAGAATCTTCATCGTGATAACCATCGCCAGCAATGCCATTTTTAGTATCATTCTCTTCACCCGGAAAAGGTACATCTTGGGGCCATAATGTGGGATGAGGACCATTCTTAAAGATGAGATGTGGTGATACATCTATGTAAAGGAAACGTTAAAACATTTTTATAATTGAATTTGTAACACTATTCATATTTAAAGGCTTTATTTCTAAGTCTAAGCTAAACTACTGAGTTGAGAAATAAAGAAGGAGAAACGGCAAAGTGCTTCAGCACTTTCCTTAGCAAAAGAGTTTAATTTTTTGTTTTTTGTTTTTTTTTTTTGCTTTGTATTGAGAGCCATACAGTTAATAAAAAAATTTTGAAAATTTTTGCCAGATTTTTGTTTTACAAAAAAGATTTTCCAAAATAATGGCCTTAAGGGCAAATTATCCTACAAAAAGGTTTTGCAAAATTTAGTCATTTAAGGCGAACGAGTGGTTTTTGATAGGCCTTTTAAAGTCATTAGTTTTGGAAAATCAAGCCAATTCCTTGTTAACAAAGTGCTTTGTGTGTAATTCTTAAAAAAAAATATCAAATTAAAAGAAAGAATTTTGTAAATTTGTTTTGCCAAAAAATTTCCCTAAACTGTAACTCTCGTTTTATTTTTGGTTTGATTTTGCAAAATTTCTGTTCTAATTTTTCTTTTGTTTTTTTTTCAAGAATTTATTCAAGAACTGTCGCTCGCCTTGGTGGGTTCGCACATGTTGATTAAGGATGGCCTTCTGGCGAAAGTGCTTGCCGCACTCGGGACACGCAAAGGGCTTCTCACCCGAATGGATGCGAACATGTTGATTCAGTATCGCCCGCTGCCTAAAGCCTCGATTACAGTAGCCGCATGTAAACGGCTTCTCATTGGCGTGTATGCGTAAATGCTGCGTCAGATGTGATTGTTGGCGAAAACGTTTGCCGCACTCTGAACACGGATAGGGCCGGGCATCTGTGTGAATTCGATCATGCTGCAGCAGGGTGCTTTTCTGCTTAAAATCTTTGCCGCATGTTAAACACTTAAACAGTCTTAGATCACTGTGAGGTTTAGGAGGTTTATGACTGCCAGACGTTGAATTATTATTGCTGCTAGAGGTGGGATGACGTCCGCCGGAGCCATTGGTGGTTGCTGCATTGTGATTAGGGCCATTCTGTTGGTTATTGGCCGAGCTGTTTTGTCCCGGCAAGAGTTCGGGCAAGGTATAGCCCTCTAAGCCATTAGAAGGTCCATTGGCCGTACTTTGATCCATACTGCCGTTTAAGCCCGGTAGTACAGGTTTGTTTAGATAGTGTAAGGGCGGAAACCCAGGCGGTGCCATTAGCGTGCCTTGTCCCGGATGTCGTGGTGCATAGTAACCGGATAGTTCACCGTTTGCTGTAGGAAAATTACTGTGATCGTTAGTTTGGCCATTTTGTTGTACATGTGGGTTATTCCCCGCTGAATTGTCTGCGGAGCCGGCAGCACCACCATTTTGTTGCTGATGCTGTTGCGGATCATTTGAGCTTTGGTTTGGATTATTTTGCTGGCTGCTGTTTTGATGCTGAAGACCAGATGCCTGTAAAACAAAAGAACAGGCTGATTTAAAAAACCATTAACACTTGAATTGGCAAGGTTTTGTAAAAAGTACTTTTTATTAAGGGCATATTTTTTTAAAAAGGTACCTTTCATAAAAGTACTTGTAATGAATACCCTTATTTTAAAAATAAATAGTATCTCGTAAAAAATCGCATCTATTAAGAGGAAGAAATTTTTATAAAAGTACCACCTTTGGCCTTGATTTCCTCTGCGATTTGCAATATATTTTAAAGTGTACGAAAAGTTTCTACCAAATTTCAATTATGGCATCCTTAAATGTTAACTTATGAACTTATTTGATTTGTAGCGCCCCATTCCCCCTCCACATGGTTGTTCAAAGGTTTTTCTTATATCCTAAAAGCCGTGACTTTTTCAAGATGAAAAAAATTCTGTGTCCCTTTCTGTGTTATCGGCAACGTGTGAGCAAAATTTCACAGTGCTCGTTTAAGTACGACATTGAAAGGTTACAAACAGACGGCCAAGCAAACATATTTGCGCATTTATAATATTAGTTGGGCTTTTGTGAAGGGTACTATTATCACAGGGAAAAATAATCTCTTTAAGGAGGACCTTTATTAGGGAAATACAAAGCGACTGTCCATTAATCAATCGGGGTGTTAATAAAGTTATATTTTTTTCTTAGGCATAAACTTTCTAGATGCTTTTATTGCTATAAAAACTTGAACTTATTTGTACCGACCAAAAATATTCCCGGTATAAGAAATTTAAAATTTAACTCGCTCAAATTTATTTACCTTTGACCTCACCTGATTCATATTCACATCATCCTCATTGTTGCCATTTGCTCTTTGCTGCTGCTGTGGCGGATAGGGGCTTGTTGAGGGCGAACCTTGTTGTCGTACCCCTCCCGGCCCGCCACCACCAGCATCACCACCATTTTCTCGAACATTGTGATCACCATTCGGTGAAGTTGGTTGTGGTCCATTTGCGGCCGCCGATTGTCCATTGGCCGCCAATTGCGCAGCTGCATTTTGTTGTTGCTGTTGTGCGCTTAAATGTGTTTGAGCCTGTTGCTGTATGCCCGGATACATTTCACTACCCCATTGAGTAGCCGAACCGCCAATAGCGGCAGCATTTCTCTCGGCCTCTTGAGAATCTTTATAGAGCACATACGGCTGTCCCGTATCCTGAGTTATGCAATACATTATCTGACGCGGCACCTTAAGGCCAGCGGCTATACAGGCCGCAAACGAAGCGGAAAAATTTATAGCCATTTTGTTGTTGGTTTTTGGTTTATGTCTAAGCTATATGTTGCAGGGTTAAAAATTTGTTGCTGTTTTTCTATGCTTTGACTAAGTGGCTTAGCTATGTTAAGCACTCTCTCAGTGATTTGCCAGACTTAATACTCTCAGCTTAATTGTCATTTTTGTGGTTTGATTGAGTTGAGTTTGAAAGTTTTGATTTATGTCTTTTTTTTAGTTTAGGCTTTTTTTCGTTTGAATCTCTTACTCTCGGTTTTTTTTTGTTATTAGATCTTTTTTTTTTGTTTTCTCTTTTATATGCCGTTTTCTACTTTTTTAAGGTTTTGTATTTTATTTTATTGTTTTATTTTATTTCCTTTCTTCTTGTTATTGTTATTATTATTAATTTTTATTTATTTTTTTGTTAGTTTTAAGTTAAAATATTTTTTTTATTTATTCCAAATTATTTTTAGTTTTAAAGTTTGTTGTTTAAATCAAAAACTTGTATTTTGCCAAGTGATGGGTTAGAAGATATTTTCCAGTTTTGCTCAATTACTGTTTAATGTTGTTGATGAAGCTTTTTCTGTGCCAACTAAAAATAATAAAATTAAAAATTGATTAAATATAATTAAATAATATTAATTTTAATTATTTTTTTTAAATATTCTTTACATTTTGAATAGATATTTTTTTATTTTAATATCCCTTTATTGAAAGTGAATTTTAAATTAATATAAGATTTATGTGCAGAAAATTGAACAAATCATTGATTCATTTCAAGTTCACAGCTCAAATGTTTATTTAAAAAGAAATAAACGATTTTAGTATGCAAACTTCATTTTCTTAAGGAATTGTATAACAACAACAAAAAATGTATAGTGAAAAAAAATTTTTTTATGGAGATACAAACAGACGACAAAGAAATTAACCTGAAACCGGGCTCCCTATAATAACATTTACCAACACTTATATTTTACGTAAAAATTATGTAGTCCTTTTTTTTGGTCCCATAATTTCGTTAAATAAAAAGGCTTTCCAAAAGTGATCTTCATGGTCTGTTATATTTTGCATAATTTTCTTTTTAATTTAGCAACAAAATATCTTCATTTAAGTGGGAGTTGTCTTGTGGAAGCACTGTGTTGAGTTCTACACGGCAAGAAAAATCTTAGTTTAAATATAAGTAAAATTTTTGTTTAAATTTTTTCAAAATTGTATTTGAAAACGTAAATACGAGATTGTTTCTTAAAGTTAAAGCAAAATTTCATTCAAAATAGAATAAAATTTTTTAATTCAGGTCTGGATGAACGAATAATTTAAAAGCTTTTTTTGTACTTAATGTATATTTGATATCGCTCCAGATTAATTTTAGTGCGAGTTACCCAATATTTTTCAGTGTATTTCTTATAGTTGTTTTTAGATATTTATTCAATTGAGTGGTTCAGTAAACTGATATGTTAATGAAACTCAAGTTCTATCGAATATACCATCACTATTCGTAAAAGTGTGCAGCAGCAAACCAGTTATAGTAAATATTGAACCCTCCTCAAGGTTTTGGTCCTTCTAACTCGTTCCAATAAGGGCTTGATTCAAAAGAATTATTCTCCAATAGCGATCTTTTTCTTCTATTACGTACGATCTTTTGTAAGGCCTTTATGTTCACCGCGCAACACCGTGAATACGGTTAAAAACTATTATTCTATTCGGGTAACGATTTAATTTTCAGTAAACAAGTATGGAGGGGATTACTGTAATACAGCAAAATCTCCAGTGGGCATATCCGGCGACTTGCGAATTTGGGCAGGCGATATAAAAAATATATAGGTGGCGGCGATCTTCTTTTGCGCTTTTGCAGGAGCCATTTTTTGTGAGCGATCGTATTAGGGTGTTACCGGCTGATATGCGTGTCTACTCCAATTTGCCAGGAAATTCAGCTGTTTTTGTTGATGATCCTGATGACGATTGCACTGTCGTTAGCCGTGCCAGGTGGAGTTCTGCAAACAAGCCCTCTTCTAGACTTTTGAATATTTGCGTTTGAATGCACTAGATATTACAATCTTTGGTTTCTTCCTATTTCTAAGACTAGAAAACTGCCATTAACGACACGAAAAAACTAATCCACGGGGATTATCGAAATAAGGCAGTTTAGTTTACGCAAAAAATCAAACTCTAGTCTGTACTATCAAATAACGTTTTCTATGAGCTAGAGTCGCAAAGCAAAGTTACCCCAATAGCTTTTTCTTCGACTGTAGTCAAAAGATCTGATCGAATTTTAATTTGGTATTATGGAGCACATTCGGTAAAAAAACAATAGTACATGTTTATCAGCTGTCACTGTAAAGAAATATTCTTTTACTAATTTATAAACGAAAAATTTAAATAATTATTAATAAAAATGACTACGACGGAATTATTACAACCTTAGACCAGTATGTAACTAAAAATATTTATTGCCGCCTTTTGTAAAAAAAAACAAAAAATTCAGAAATATTTACATTTTCAATAAGTTTTACACACTGATGCAATTCATCAAAAGCAAATTTGCGTTCGATTAAAAATTCATTGCACAAAGAAATTTTTGACAGTGCTACCAATTATTAATACGTATTTGACAATCGATCTTACAAAAATCGAATATCAATTGTAAAATTCATATTAGTTGGTAGCACTGTCGAAAATTTCGTTGTGCAACAAATTTTCAATCGAACACATTTTGCTTTCAATGGCTTGCGGCAAAAAAATGGGAAGAAAATACAAAGAAGCTAAATTGTATAGAACCAATCGTTAGAACAACAGCAATCGATTCATAATTCCGTCGTAGTCATTATAATTAATAATTATTTTAATTTTTCGTTTATAAATTGGTAAAAAGAAAAAGAAATATTTTCTTTACAGTGAGAGCTGATAACTATTTACTATTGTGAATAATCCAATTGAGTAAAATTCACAATAGCACTATTTCATCTAAATAGTAGGTATTTTCAAAAATATTCTTTATGAAATATATAACGTAATGCAGGGAGTATGAGCACACCTCTTGCTGGTGGGATGAATACTAGATAACAATCGTGTCATCTTTTTGGATAGCTGATGCTTTGCCTCCAGAGGTATTTTTTTTTACATTCTTCAGATTTATTTTAAATAACAAAAGCCTTTTGTCAAAAGAACAAAATTGCGTAAAAGAAGCATTCTAGTGCCTTTAATAAAATCGACTATCTCTATATTTTTATTTCGTTTGGATCTACTCGAATGCGGACAGGAAAAAGAAAAGTACTGATCAATGATACCATGTTATCCAATTCGATTGATTCTTTAGAACATCGCGTTGGGAGGAAGGATATTCCCATTCAAAGAAATAATTAAAAATCCCTTTTCACAATTGTAAGATTCTGTAAATTTAAGGAGTTTATTTCTGGAATAAAGTGCATTTTCTAACAAAATCTTAAGGCATAGCAGGGAAGGGGTGACCTGTAAAAAGTTTTTAAAAGGTTCGCTACATCTGCAGCCTCATTCTGTAAATCGCTAAAGTTAAATCTCAATCGCTTGAAGTTTAAAAAAATCAGATTAAGACTGCTGGAGAACTATAGAAGCATGTTTTAAAATTTTGTAAGCGTTACTTGGAAAATAAAGTGTTTAGTCACACAGAAATACAGGCGTTCGGAAAAAAACAGAAGACCCTTACAATGCAGTTACACGATCAAGTTTTTGTTCAGTTTTGTTTCAAGAATGTCAAACATTCATAAACACTCCCTTTTTCTCCTTTTTCCATCTTTTCAAATAACTGTCTAAATAAAAAGCTTATAAACATTTTTCCAAGGGGCTAATTCAAGGTATCTTGCCACCTAGCGGACCCTGTCGATGTTTGGAAGGTTATAGCACCTTCGAAGACGACCATTGAATTTATTGCTTAAACCCACTAATTACGAGGCAATACATGAAGCTCTAATTAAAGACGTTTAACATCATTAAAGACCTCAATAACATTGAAAGGGTGTCCGCCATGAAAGTATACTACTTTGTTTGTTTATAATTTTTGATTAAATGAAAGAGAATGGATCTGATATTGATAATTGTTTTATTTATTGAAGTCAATTATGTATGAAATACAAGATCAGATAAATGTTCGCCTCTGTTACCCTCCCAAAGCCGGGCCCTTTCACACGGTATTTTATTAATTTAAACACGAATATTTTGTTTAAGTTGCTCAGCGTTTATGCTTTGTTTGCACAAGCCTGGCTTTTAAGATATCCTAAAAACAACAAAAAAAAAAAGTCCGGAACAGTCAAATCAGGCGATCGTGAAGGCCAATCAACATCAACATCTCTTGAAATAACTTATTGTGGAAAGAGGTCTCTCTCAAGCCCAAAGCATGCAGTCGTGGCGTTAAGTTTTGAATCATATCACGATTTCGTTCCCCATTCATAGCTACCGTTACTCCGTTTTCATTTTTAAATAAATAAGGTCTAATGATTTCTCCTGACCAAATTGCATACCAGACTGAGACTGTCACTTTTAATAAATGCTAAGGTGACTGAATAATTTGAGGGTTTTCCATTGGCCAAAACCGACTATTCTTCCAAAAATTTCATGCAACTTTCTCATCGTCACAGTAATCGATAATTGATTTTAGTAAAATGTTTTAACGATTAAAACACGTTGGTTTATCGAATGTTTTTCCATAATAAATTTGCCACGTGTTTAAATATGACTGTTAAGACTAATGTTTATGAAAATGGCGGCAAAACAAAAATTTAAATTTTTTATTTAACCTCACTTTGTTGTCGAAAAGGATCTCCTGCTATTAAAAGTGAAAATTTAGCTGTAGAGTGCAGTATAATTCAAGCTATAGTTGCATTATGTAAAAATGGTCTCCCTTGAACAATTCATATTGCATACTATAGGCCCTTGTGCCCGTTTAGAGGTTAATATTTCACTAATAACACATTAAGGCAAAGGGTAACTCAGCGTCAAACAAAGAATTTATTTATAAATTTTTTTTGTTTTGCAATAAAAGCGAACAAACACAATGAAATGAATATAAAATACTCTTCATAAAATTCTTGTTAGTATATTGTTGTAATATTATATGGGGGCAAGATCAAGCTGGCAGTTTAGTTTATTTTGCATGTCTGAATACACAGAGATTTTATAAAAAAAAAGCTGAAAAAAAAAATAAAACAACAAGGCACACGAATCCATGAATCTATGTATGGACTTAAACAGACAGTCAAGTCATGATCATCTGTTAAACAAAGTGTTTTTTTCAGTTCTTTAGTTATTTTTATGCTTCGTGTTGTATTTTTTTTATAATTTTTTTTTTAAGGAGTGCCTGACTGCCAGTTTGATAGTAATGTAGTTATGCCCAACAGACTTGTTTCACTGGAATTTTTGTTTGTGCCCCCCCTGCTCTGGATTTAAAACTCCTTCTGAAATTTATTTAAGCCAACACTTTGACAATGTTTTATGCAATTTAAGAAATCGTTTTTATTATTTTGTATTTTTTGTGCCAATTTCGCTTTTGTTTCTTAATGCGGGATCAAGGTCTTTGTTTTTTTTTTCAAACAATTTATATACTTGATCATTTATTTGCTGGTAAAAATTAAAAAAATAAGCTTGATTTTTTTTCCTTCTTAAAATAGAGAACAATAATAATTTTTTTCCTTCAATATGTTATGAAGTCATTATAAATATTTGTTGTAGAGAAAACAGATTCTGCTGTTAATTAAATGAGCAAACAAAAATTAAAAACGAAAAAAATGTTTAACAGATAACTATTATGTAAAAAAATCTTAATGAGAAAATTACAGTGGTTATTGAAACAAAAAATACTCTCAAATACAAAGAAAGTTAATTTGAAATCTGAAAACGGTGGCAAAATAAAATTTCAAAAAAATCTGACACCAAATCAATCAATCAATTAATGATATCCAAGTATAACTTTTGTCGTTTCATCACGCCTCGTTTCAACTTGTCGAACAAACTTGTGAAAATTGTAAAAAAATATTTTTGAATTTCCAGCTCTGGTGAATTTTTGCACAAGATCGGTCATCATTATAATTTTAGTACTAAGGCATTTCTACGCACCTTGATAAAATTTAAATGTAAGTAAACTTCAGACAGAGATGGATGGGAAGTGTAGAAAATATATATTCGATCAGCAGGTGTTGAAAAAGATCCAAAAATTTCAATCCGATCAATTGATATATAGAAGGAATGTTAACTGAATTTTATGTAGCTGGAGCTTTTCAACACTGGTATATTCATAAAGATTTCTTCAAAAGCTTTAAAATGCTACCCATGTTGATATTTTAAAAATTTTGAAAATTTCAAAGCCCCGTAACTCGGAAAATATGGGCGAGCCCCAAATTTTCCGCTTAATGTTTTTTCTAATTTTTTTAATCTCTATCGCCCCATATATTATTTTTATGATTTGAGTTACTAAATTGTTCCAAATGATATAAAACAAGTAAGAGTGTCATATTCAGCAATGCCGAATGCTATATACCCTTTATCCACTACGTAAATCTAGTTTAGTGAAGTAATTCCAATTATGAGAGAGAATTGAAAAATTAAAAAAAAAATTTGGTATTGCATATTTATAATCTTGCATAAAAATGACGTCGGCTCTTAATGGGTTAATTTTTTAAAAAAAATTTTAGTATTTCCATAAAGATCGCTTCAAAAGCTTTAAAATGATACCCATGTTGATATTTTAAAAAATTTGAAAATTTCAGAGCCCCGTAACTCGGAAAATGTGGGCGATCACCAATTTTTCTACTAGAAATTATTTTCTTATTTTTTAATTCCCTATCACCCTACATGTAAGTATATACTTTAGAGTCTAGTTACTTTATTGTTCCAAATGACATAAAAAAATTAGAGGTAGGCGTGGTGTTTTGCCTGCTGCCTCGAAGGATATGGACCGATCATGCTGAATTCCAATAGCACCTCTTTCGACACTATGTCTGATTGATAAATCTATTTTGTTTAAGCTAATCTAGTGTCTGGCAAACTTGATTTCAACACTTACACGGACGGACAGACGGATATCGCTCAATCGTCTTCGTTATGCATTAGAAGTCAGAATATATATACTTTCTGGATATTGTAGAAATTACAAACAGTATGATAAACTTAGATATACCCTTTTTCCACTTTTTATGATAAGGGACACTACTTTTCATATTTTTTTTTTACTTTTCGCGTTATTGCAAGTTTGCTTCCCACTACACAAAATGCTTTCATACACAATGTAAATATGACTTCTTTATCTTACATAATTTGTTTCTTGATTTTCTTTCTGGTTCTTGGCGCCAAATTATATTTATTATCGCCTCTGTTTCTTATTTTAAAATAAGCAAACATTTGTTTTTGTTTTTCTAAATAAACAATGATTTTGTTTGACTTAATCAAAATAGTTCTCTATTATTCTAAACAAGCATTTCGTTTCTTATCATTATTTTTTTTATTTTACTGTGTTTATATAAACAAATAATAAATAATTACTAAAACATACGAAGAAAAGGCATAAATAAACAATTAAAGCGAAAAAGATTTTGGCAATTGCCGGTAAATTAATTTCAAGGTTATTGAAAATGAAAAAAAAAACATAAATTTTTATAATAAAATATAATTAAAAAAAGTTGTACGTAGATAAATAAATTTTACGATTAAAAAAAATATTGGAAAATAGAACTAAATACTAAAGGGTTTTCCAATAAATGTTGTTGCGTTTCAGTAACCTCATATTCTGCGTACTTCGGCCTTGATGGTACTGGTGCAATATGCACTACTCCATCGAAGGTACTATTTACTATGCTGCACTGGCTACCGGCCGATCTCATGGCCAAGCAACTGGCCAGGAAATCGGCAGTTAGCCTGAATGCGGCTATGACATGGAGGCCACGGGATTATGGTCATGCGGACTCTTATAATGCACCTCGGCTATTCCCGATAATATCGGTTATTGCTCTCACACCTCCATGTCTGTCATTGGATTCTCAATATTAATGTCGGGCACGTCAAACATTATGATACACATGGACCATCAGAGAGATTTGCTTGATGTCTACAAAAACGGGTCAAAGACAGACACTGGGTCGGGGGAGGCGTCTTAATTCCTAGATTTCAGATCAGTATGAGGTTTAGGCTACAGGACTAATGTGATTCAGACTGAACTCTCAGCCATTAAAAGGGCGGTTGGCCGGATGAGGTATCACAGGATATACGGATATCTGGATCTCACAGCAAGGCTGCGATAAACTTCTTATCGGGTGTCTTCACGACATCCAGATTAGTCTTTAAATGCCGGCTATCTCTAGATGAGATGGCGAGACATTTCAACCTAGAACTATTTTGTGTGCCGCCACACTTGGGCATACCCGGGAACATAGTTACGGATGAACTCGCTAGATCTGGAAATCGGCTGAGAGACCAGGAGATAGGTCTACTGGTGGGGGTCCCGTTAAGCTGCTGTAGGGCTGTACATCAGCGGGAACTTTTTGAAGCCGCGCAGACCAGATTGTCTGACGAGGTCACCTATACGTTTTCGAGGAAATTATGGCCTTTGTATGATAGTAGAAGATCTAAAAATTTGCTGATGTTTCCCCGAGCACGGTTGGGCATACTGGTGGTTGGGCTAACAGGGCACTGTGTTATCGTTACTCATGTTAGGAGACTAAATCTTCCATACTATGACTTCTGTAGAAGCCTTTAGGATGAGGAAGAGGAGGAGTCGATAGAACATTGACTGCCATTGTCCAGTTCTTTAATGAGAACATAGCGGCTCGTTTCGGCAGTCCGAGACTGCATAGTCTTGCAGATCTATCGGTGTGTGTTAATGATAGGATAAACTCGCTTATTCGGTTTTTAGGGTGGTTTGGGAATAGATCTGATAGTAACATTGAGACTTTGATTTGATCCTTTGCACATCCTTCTTTTTAGGCAACATAACGCAAACATTTAGGATCCGAGTAAGTCGGTTTACTCATACCGGCAGCCTGTGCATGGGAATTATTTTTCCCGTTAAAAATATTTCAGTCACTTTTAAGAAATCTATGTCGAAATGACACAAGGTTTGCCATTCGTGCGAATAAGAAAAGTGCAAGGCTATCCGGTTTCTTCCGTGCATCAGAGCTGTTCAGTTTTGTAAATAAGAACTTTGAAAGTTTATTGACACAGGAACTGAAGAATAAATATTGCTTGTTTACTAAGACGTTCTAGAGCAATACGTCAATTTACAGATCTAAGCAATCAAAAGTGAGGTATTTTAAGTAGCGATTTATTTGCTGTTTACTGTTAAAAAACAGACGAAAGCACTCTTATTTTGTACTTCCTTTTTACTCTCGGTCTTCGTGATTTTTAATCAGCTTCTAGTAGTTGCCAACTAGCATTTTGATTCCTGAATCATCTACAATTGCATGCTTCTGTGATAACAGATTCCGAGGCAGGTCTGTATAACTTCAAGATAGATTTTGGCAAAAGTTTTGAGTCTAGTGGAGTGGTTTGGTGGAATGGTGATCTTTCTTTCTTTTTTCTCTTTGTGATAACAGATTCCGAGGCAGGTCTGTATAACTTCAAGATAGATTTTGGCAAAAGTTTTGAGTCTAGTGGAGTGGTTTGGTGGAATGGTGATCTTTCTTTCTTTTAAATGACTTATCGTTCAATTTTCAATCGCACTTATTAGTACATTGTCTTCTGTACTTCGCTAAACATAAAGTACAAGATTGAACCGTTACTGTTTCTATTTGGTGAAAAAAGTTATTTTAGATTTTTCGAAAATGTCTTCTTTCGAAATTAAATGCGTAGTAGACCATCAGATTCCATTATAAAATATTTTTTTCATTACTGCGGTTGATTAAAAGAATCAAATTTGCTTGTAAGACCCTGAAAGACGTCACCCATTAGTGAAATTTAATAAAAGATGTGCTTTAGGTTTGTGACAGGCAAAGGTCTTTTAAGGCCGCAAAAGCCAATTTAATTTATTAAACTGCAGTGGAATCAATTTTAAAAACCTAAACAATAATAATTCTCTAGATAGAACAGAAATGGCAGGGAATTAATTTTATTTCGCAAGAAGACGTTAATATACCGACATTCTCAAGTGATTAGTCATTGACCAAAATCTAAAGGATTATGAAAACAAATGAATATTGAAATAGATCTTGCTTTTGAAGCTTCGAGAAGAAATAGTCGGTGATATTAAAATTCATCAAGGTAACAGTTTACAGCTAATCAACGCTTAGGTTTTTATGTTTTCGATCGGCCATTCCCATCTCTTGGTTTATCAAATTTTCCCCCGGTTAATGACAGTTTTAAACGCTACAGCACAGAAAAAATTAGAGTGAAACGCGTATATTGCCCAGAACATATTAAAAAATTCTGCAAACCCCTCTTTTGCCCGATCATTATTAAAGTTTCGTAAGATATTAAGCTTTGTGTAATTACTTGTTTTGCTTAAGCATATATCCCATCAAAAGCTGTGCTCAAAATGGGTGCTAAACTTGCTCATAGATGATCAAAAACGATACAGTCTGGAGCTTTTGTAGCAGAACATACAGGAATTTTTGTGCCGACATGCGACAAAAGATAAAACTTGTGCCAATTACTACTACACGCTTAAATCGTAGAGATCGCAGGTTAAGTGGACTCCAATCGGTAAAAGAACTGCATAGAGAGTAAATATTCAAACATTGCGGCAAGGAGATGGTTTCTAAATTTTGAAAAGGGCACCTTAATTTATTCATTGTACAAACTTGCAGAACCACTTATGCACCCCTATTATTGTCTTTTTTGCAACCATGTAAAATTAAATAAATGAAATAAAATGCGTCGAGTAGCTTTTACTGCTGTTGTAACAATAGGAAGTTGCAAATCTAAGAACATGGCTTGCTGGACCACGAACTACCTCTTAATTGAGGTTTTGCAGAGCATCCTTCTCCAGCTATTGAGAATGCAACAGCACGAATACCGAACTAAACCCCTAGCAGCACGTGTAATCTGTAGGGACCTCATCAAGAATCAGTAGCTCTCGTGTTACCCTTCCATTAGGACGCTGGTCAGGCCTTCGATAGACCAAAAACAGATTCGTCTATATTGATTTCGGTGACAGAACATCAGGGGACGGGTTCCCCTTAATACTAATGATCAGTATACTCAGATACGTTAATCATCTCATTTGCTGCTTTAATACACAGGCAACTTCGCTTATTCATCTGAGCAGACTACATAACAAGAGTTATCTTTTTCGAAACTGTGAAAACTAGTTATTATTTATATTTTATTTGCCTCTTTTATTAACTTATCGATATTTTTCCATAGAAGCAGGGCTTTGTTGGGATGTGAACTCATGCATATGAATTTCAATTTAACAAACAGGAGACAGATGTCTCTAAAAAACAATCAAACATTTTTAACAGCATTAGCTTTTGTAGTTATAGATATTCAAAAAGATGCCATTTCTTATTTCCGTAAGAATAAACCTGCTGAAGTTTAAACTTACTTCGAGTCAAAGATTGAAAGAAAGAAACAAAGTCATTGAAAACTTTGGAACTTTGACAATTTTTAAATAAAGGTGATTATAGGTTATGGGTATTAAAACACACGATCACTGAAGTGATTAATATTAAACACACGAGTGCATAATAAAGTGCATAATCAAGTCTTGTTAGAAAATATTTAATTATAAATCAGAAATCAAAGAAAGAACTTTCCATGATAAAAATCAACAAAAAAATAATCTTCTTATTAAAAAAATGAGAAATATATTTATGGCAATTGTCTATTGCGTATACACTTTTGAAAAATGCAAGACAAAAAAAATTTTAATTTTGCACATTTAAATAAGTTTTATATATTCTTAAATAAAAAGCAATAGTCATCGGAGAGAAGAAATAAAATTCAAATGAATCACTTGCAAATTTTTTGTGAATGTTGTCTGCCTCTTAATAAGATGAGTAATATTTCTATGCGTAATTAACAGATTCTTTAAAAAGGACAGGTAGACTTTGATAATTAATTACGTTTGGGTGATGTTCTTTTTGCATTAAAAACTTTCAGACAACAAAGGCTACTTAATAAATCACAAAAATAATTTCCAGTGACAGGCAGAATATACATATCTTTTGCCTGAACGTTGTGCTCGTAAAGTCCAGCAGATATGGTCCTTCTAACCAGAAGACTAATTTTTAAATTGTTTCATATTAAAAGCAAATCGTGGATGTGAATGTTACAATTGTTAGTCTTAACTACTCGTGACTAATGGAAAACCCTATGAAAGAATTTTTATACTCTTCGCCACAAAAAGTGGAAAAAGGTTATAACTAAGTTTGTCATTCCGTTTGTAATTTTTACATTATTCATTTCCAACCCCATAAAGTATATATGTTCTGTCTTCTTATGAATAGCGAAGTCGATTGAGTGATGTCCGTCTGTCCGTCCGTGTTAGTTTTAGAATAAAGTTTGCAAAGGCAAAATCAAATGTTATTTCAACAAATATTTAAATACGCCAATCGATCAGACATAGTGTTGAAAGAGGTGCTATTGGAAATTAGCAAGATCGGTCCATGTCCTTAGACACAGCGGGCAAAAACCACGCCCACCTCTAATTTTTCCATATTATTTGGAACAATGAAGTAACATTAATGCAAAAAACAAATATATGGAGCGATAGAGAATTAAAAAATAAGAAAAAAAAACATCAATTAAAAAAATTGGCGCTCGCTCATATTTTCCGAATTACGGACCGCTGAAATTTAAAAATTTTTTTAAATATTAATATGGGTATCATTTAAAAGCTTTTGATGAGATCTTAAAGGAAATATTACATTTTTGTAAAAATGATTAACCCATTAAGAGCCGATAACATTTTTATGTAAATTATATTTATGTAAAACTCAATTTTTTTTTTTATTTTTTAATTCTCTGTCACCCCAATATTTGCTTTTTTGATTGGTGAAGGGTATGTAAGATTCCGCATAGCCGATTAAAGAACAAATGAATGTTTTTATTTGAGATGACTTTTGATGCAGTTTAAAAATAAAATTAAAATTTTATATAAATTTATATAAAATGTTATTATGTTAGACATCTTTATTAAATCTAATATATATTACAAATCTCATTGTAAATTTGTCTGTTTAGTTGTTTGCTATTGCGTCAATTACGTCTTTGGGACTCAACCGATTTTAATGAAGTTTAAAACACGTGTAGATATTTTTACCCGTGGTAAAATAGGGTATTCATAATTTCAAATAGCGGACCAGGACCACTTTTCTTCTGATTGAGCAGCTGTTAATTTCTATGAAGGGATTGATAATTATGTATACCCTGTATGCGTTTACAATTCCTGGAAAAATATTAGACCCGGGCAATGTCGGGCGCAATAAGCTAGTGTTTATATGTGCCCATAATCATGAAAGTGGTCTAAGTCAAATTAAAAAAAAAAAAATGAATTTATCAGTTATTTTCATACTACATTATTTTAAACTAAATTTATTCAATGTAATTTTTACATAATTGTCAAAAATGAACCATTAGACAGTGGTTGTCGCATAATGTAAAAATATTTTTTAATAATGTAATTTTTATTAAATTATAATTTGAACTTTGAATATTATAAATGAATTGAAATTATTTTGGCTTAAGTTCATTTTGTTTTTAATTTCTAAAAGTCTTTGTAGAAAGAAAATTTATTTTACAAATGTATACGGACGTTTTCCAAAGAAAACAAGAAAAATTAGACGCTAGCAGAATGAAATGCTACACTTTCCGGACCACTACGACCTTCATCAGCATTCTTCGCATCTATCTACCATAGTTGTGTATTTTATAAACATCATATATTTAACCAACTAACTTTGTAAATTAGAATACGAGATATATTTATTTTAACATTAATTTGGTTAGACGAAATTTACACACAAACCAATGTATTTATTTACTATTCTCTCTGTATTTCGTCTTGTACATTTGTTTTTGCTTTTGTTACACTCATCGATTGAACACGAGTGCAAATTTTGTTTTAACACTTCGTTTTTAATATTCAAAGTTCAAATATTAATTTAATAAAAATTAAATTATAAGGTACGCACGGCACAGTGCGCATTCATACTTACTTCATAACAATCAATATGATACTGAAACAGCATCTATAATGTTGTGAGGAAACAAGTAAGAATGAAATTAAAAATAAAATGAACTTAATTTATTTATAATATTTTTTAATTTATTCAAATGCAATTCATTAAATATCTCGAAACAAGAAATATATGACTTAGACCACTTTAATAATTATGGGCACATATATATAAAAAAAGATTTTCAGAGGATAATAAAAAAGAATGCGTTTATTTTATAAAAAGGTCATTGGTGTAAACAAAAAATATAAAATAACAAAATATTTTTCTTCTCTACAACAAATCTGTATATTTAAACTATGACCCTCACCATACTTGATTTACAAAATTATATTAGTTTTTATTAATTCATTAAAACAAGAGGATATTGTTGCACGAAAGATGGATATATTTTTTACTCTTTTCCCTTCTCAAATGTAAAAATGTTTTATAATCTTTTTCTTATTCTGTGGCTCTGGTCAGATTTGTTTGTACTATCTCTTATTTACGAAACGTGTACTTTAACAAAGTCACGCAGTCATGTACGGTACAACACTGTGCTTTTCTGGCAAGACTCGAACTGTTTGATATATTGCTAAGTAAATAAGTGGCTCTAACGAAATATTACTTAGTGCTTAAAATTATGGTCTCCTGCTCTACCAACCAGGACTCAGCCACGACTGCCAAAAACTTTTATTATGTTGTTACTTTCTTCACTTGCTAATGCTTCGTTAGGATTTAGACCACAATATTCTTGTTTTACTCGACAGGCAATTTGTGCTAGTGAACAAACGCTTTCACTAATTGTTGCTTTTTTTTCTCATTAAGATCCGGGTACTTTGAACTGTTGTTTTCAAATTTTTTTCTTTCTCCTGAAGTTTCTTCCAAAGTCTCTGCTGAGATGTAAACTCATGACCTGTTGTGAAGCAAACAACAAGCTTTCACAACGTAGTCAAATAGGATGCTCAACATGTCTCCGCTAAAGTTCCTTTTCTTTTTTACACTTTAGTGCAAGAAAATAGCAAAGGCGTACGAAATGAAAGAGGTTTATTATGTTATCACGCCCGAGACTCTTAAAATTAATAAGTTCAACAGAAGAAAGAAAAAATTATTGTGATTTTTAAAGTTATAATCCACGACTGAAATTTTGTTATTGAAAGTCTGTAAAATCGGTCAACAAGTGGCTGATCTTTAATTTGCTTTCCCTTGTTTTATAGTTTCAGATTGATATACTTTTTTGGCACATTTTATCTGTTTGGAAGGTTATTCCAGCAGGCAATGGAGTCCAGGGTGTGGTCAGTGAACTATACGAGATGTAAGTAACCCCACAAGCGGCTAATGGAACAAAAAGATATGGCCTTTAAAACTAACAGGGTTTAACAGAGTCTAGGAATGCTCTTTAAGTAAGACCATGAGGAACCTGGCGGTTCATTGCCCCTTTGGCAACATAGCCGATTTAATTTTTTCAGATTGTAAATTGTTTTGGTTTCAGTGTGAATGTGCCACCCCCATTGAACCGCATGGGTGATCGATCCTATTTACACACTCAAAAAAAAAAAAGTTTAAAAATATTTCTTCACGTTCAAAAATATGTTGGCCGATGCAATCATGCTGCTTCATTTATTTTTCCCGTGATTTCGTCAGGTTTTTAGTCTGCCAACCACTTTGAAAGAGATACTGGCCAACTTTCGAGTTGTCCGCCATTGCCGTAATAATATGAAACGGCTGCTTGAAGGTCTGCCGGTGATACTGAGGCGTCCTATTGAATTATTTTTGTATTCCATTTATCATGGCTTGATTTTATCTTTAATTTTTGTTAGAAATCACTGGGGTGACTTGAAAAGTGATTAGAAATAAAATTTTTCTATAGATTTCAACACAATATTTTTAAAATAAGTTTTATTAATGTTGTTTTAAGACTCCACCTTCTTTTAATGACTCTTGTTGTATTAAAACAGAATCTTTGTTAAACGCAGTCTGTTAGTGATTTTTATTTATTTCTCATTATTTTATTTTATCTACTAAACCATTTACTCTAATGTTGCAAAGCAAAACAGAAAAACTACAAAAGTGAGCATTGGAGTGGCAGTTGAATGTGGCAACTAAAACTTAAAATGCACTTCAAATCAACATTAATACAATTTTTTTTTATTATTCATTATGGAAAGCAAAAAAAAAAACAAAGACGACTGAAACTAAAGTACATTCATGGTAATAAGACTCCAAATAAATAAATAAATGGCTGTTTGAATTTATTTTTTTTTTAATGTAAAAGAAACCTTGTGTTTTTATTGGTGGAAAACTTTTATGAAAGAAATCAACAACAACGACAAGCGAACCACAACAGCCCACAAAATACAAACGAAACCGTCATCATTTTCATGCACATTTGAATTGGTTTTTCCTCCAAATGCATTTGTACTTTTGCAAAAGCTCGAAAAAATTAAAAAAAAACAAGTGTAAAATGGTGAAAAATGTATTAAACTTTCACTAAATATTTTTGAGATGACAAAACTAGATCACTTAAAGAAACAAACTTGCAAACGAACAACAGTAACTAAAGAAAATAATACCAAAATTAATAAATAACGACACAAAATATAAAATTTCACAAATTAACAAATAAATGCAAAAAAAAATATATATAAAAAAAAAGTTCAATACTTGTTCCTAATAAATGGAAACTCCTAACAAACATCTTTCGTTAAGAGAGTATAAGGAGCCTTATAAATGGCATGATTTTTTTAATTTTTTTAAATTTATGGTTGATATAATTTATATTTTATGGTCTTAAAACTAACTTATGAGTTTAATGGTAAAACATCTTGAAAATAGTAAGGGAGTTCACCTCAAGGAAAATATTTTTTTTTAATTAAAAGCTTATATTTTCCTAATTTTTTATTTACAATTCCAATGAATTACCACCAAAGTCTTAAAAAAATGTTATAAGTAGCTTTCATAATTTTTTCTGAGGTTGGCTTAGCTCTACCTAGAAAGGCTTATATACACCAACGATTATATCTAATGATGCCATTAGTGCGTTTTCTCAACCCCAAATGTTGTAAACAGTCGCCTGAAAACTTATATTTTTATTGTGAGAATTTCAGGACACCCTAAATTAAGTCGACAAATTAGTTTATTGAGTTCAGAAAATTTCGCTACTAAACAGCAGGTCCCGTTATATTTTTATTACTATGAAAAAAAAAAAAAAAAAAAAAAAAGAAAAAAAAAACGTTTTACAAACGTGTAATGCAAAAGCATTAAAATTTATTTTTATATTTTAAGGGCAAACAAATTAATTGTCATTACACTCTTCTAGTTGCTTTGATTTAAAAATGCAATATTTTAAATGAGTTGTATAATTCATTAAGAAATAACTGCTTCCTTTAAAGTAAGGAGCAAATAAATCAGAAAACGTTTCCGTGACGTTTTTCATCAAAACCTTTTAATTTTGTTTTCATTGTTTTTATATTTTACTCACAAAACAATTTAAGACTAAATAGCAAAGCTCTTCTTTTTAATCTCTTTTTTTTACTCACTAACTACAAAGAACGAAACAGAATAAAGCAAACGTTTCGTTTCGTTCGTTTTTGCACCCTGGCTTAAGGCGCAAAAAATTACAAACACGCAAATTTCACATAAGACAATTTTAAAACAATACGAATTTAAAAAATATGTAATAATAAAATAAAAAAAGTGTAAATAAAAAATGCAACAGTGAAAAGCAGAAATTCTTTTAACAGAAAAGGCAGAGAAATAAAAAAAACGTACTTAAAAACATAATTGAAAAGAATTTCTGAAAACTCAAGAATGAATCGAATTAATTAAAAAGAACTTAAATTTCATGAAAAAATTTAATATGTTCCAAAACCGGTGAAAAAATTTATGGAAATAAAATAAACTATAAAATAACTAAATTCGAAAAAGTCTCTATTTTAATAAAAATTCGAAAACTTAGAATTCAATAATTCAATACAGAAAATATTACCAAAAGCTTGAATTGTAAAAAGTTTACAAAAAAATAAAAATAAACAAAAAATACAAATATATTAGAATAAAATATTTGATAAACCATATGAGAGTTTTAATAAGAACAATATAAAAATAAATAAATAAGGATTTAACCGTAAATACCCATAAAATAAAGTATGATAATTTTTCTCTATATTAGGTCAATCATTTCTCAAATCTACAAGCTATATAAATTGAATGAAAATTATATAAAAAATAAAATATGCTTCTTAAAACTCTCATTTAGTTTGAAGATATTTTATACATATATATATCTGTTTTTGTTTTTTTTTTATAATTTATTATATTATTGTTTATGTTTATCTATGCTAGGTTATAGAGTCAAAAGCCACAGCAGCTAGTACTCTTTTTTTTAACTAGATTAATTGCAACAACTTATTTTGTAATTAATAATAATTAAATAAATAACTTTATTTGTATAACAAAACTTACCTTTTTTATATATTTTTTTTTATAATTTACACCAATAGATCTGATTTCGTTAATCCAAAGTTTATTTTTTAAAGATAAATTTTACTGGAAATAAAACAAATTAAAAAGATTAAATTAATTAATAGACTGTGAATAAAATTTTCGGCATTTAAAGAATAGTAAAAATGATTAAAATATATTTTTAATCTTTGTAAATATTTTTCCTTTCTTTTTCTTTAAAAATGCTTGATTTAATAGAATTACATTGTAGGACACTAGATTCTAATCATCGGCGTTGCCTATTAAAACTTAAATTGAAGCATTTAAAGATCTAAAGGAGTGGGAAAGTCAATCAAATATACTTGACTGTAACATTCTTAATTTACTATAATATTTAAGAAGTTAAAAGGGATACTTTTGATTTTGGGCTAGCATGCACGGATAGCTCCCTACATACTTTCATGCATTGTATACAAGAGAATAGAGAAAGCAGTATTTATATGTATATACAAATACGATGTTAATATTGTTACAAGTGTAAGGTCTGGCAACCACTGTTGTTGTTATCCGTATGAGCGTGGTGAATAAGTTAATTCAACTAATGGTGTGTGTATAGAATAATACCACAATTAGCCAACAAAAGCTGAGCAACCTCGATGGTTGCGTTGGTAGAGGTGCGTGCTGCAAAACAGGAGGTCCTGAGTTCGATCCCGCGTTCAGATATGCGTACAACAGAAAATAATAATTGTTGCAAAGCAATTTAAAATTAATTTAACAGCAGTACAAACCTCCCGAGAGGCAAGAGACAATTATTGTGTAAAGCCAGGGCAGATATTTAGTGAAGACCTCAAATTTAATATAAGAGCAAAAGATAAATGTCAAAGAAGCCCTTTAGAATAAAAAGTAAGAACGGTAGCGGTTGCGCAGGGAAGTATAACAGTATAACAACAAAAGTGTATGGCAGACGTGTGTTGTGGCTAGTGGAATAAAGGGGATTGGATAAAAGGAGTAGTGGAGATGTCTGTTACTAAACGAGGCATAGAATAGTTTAAGTCTCGCCGGAGTAACACAGTAGTGTAGCGTGAATGGCTGCGTTTGTAGTAATAACGCATGTTTAGTTAATACGAGTCCAAGGGTTCACAAGACCGGTAGGATCGAGAAGTATAGCCTTAAAAAGTCATAAAGTTCGAAGACAGAATTCAGCCACAGTGGTATTTTCAATCAAAAGAATCCGACGTTAGAAAAAGGGAAAAATGTAACAATATTATTGCAGAGTTTAAGTATACATATACATTTTCAGAAAATGTCTTTTAATTATGAAGTTCGAAATTTCGAACTGATTTTTAATTTTCAATATTGATGAGAATACGTATTGTAGCTAATAAATTATATAAAAATTTATTTTTAAAGTTAAAAAAATTTTCGAACTTAAGTTTGAATTTTCGAATTTTAATAAAAAAAATTAAAATTGCCTTAAAATTGTATTTTTAAACAAAATTTTAACGATTAGTATAAAACTTTTACGAGACCAAGGGTTCACAAGACCGGTAGGATCGAAAAGTATAGCTATAAAAAGTCATAAAGTTCGAAGACAGAATTTAGCCACAGTGGTATTTTCAATCAAAAGAATCCGTACATTTGTATTAGAAAAAGGGAAAAACGTAACAATATTATTGCGGAGTTTAAGTATACATATACATTTTCAGAAAATGTCTTTTAATTATAAAGTTCGAAATTTCGAACTTATTTTTAATTTTCAAAATTGATGAGAATACGTATTGTAGCTAATAAATAATATAAAAATTTATTTTTAAAGTTTAAAAAATTTTCGAACTTAATTTCGAATTTTCGAATTTTAATAAAAAAATTTTAAATTGCCTAAAAATTGTATTTTTAAACAAAATTTTAACGAATAGTATAAAACTTTTAGCTTTATTACTTTTTAAAATTAATTTTGAACATTTAAAATTTTAATTATTGTTTAAAAAAGTAGATTGGAATTTTTTTGATTTCGAAATTAATGAAAATTTTAATTTAATAATTGTTAACTTAATAAAAATGTTTTTATAAAAATATATTTCAACAGGCGAAATTAATATGTTTGAAATTTTTAATAATATTTGATTTTGATTCTGTTAAGAAATAAAAAAAGAACTTTTAGCTATTCCAAAGAAAAGCAAAATAAAATAGTTTTTATAAAACTTTAAATTCTTAAAGAATAGCTTTAAATTGCCAAGTTCTTAAGTATTCAAGCAAAACATCCGAAACCAAATTAATGACACATTGAATATTTCTTATCTGTAGCAAATAAAAATTAATTTTTAGATTTAATTCCTGGCACAAACACGTGCCTGTAATAATATTTAAAGTGTGCAAAACATTAAAATATTCAAGCAGTTGTGTTTACCAAAAAAAAAAAATATAAATTTAGTTTTATAAATAAATTTGTTACATAAATACTGGTACATACATACAAATATGCGAAAAATATTATATAATTTAATTTATTTTTGCTGCCTGTTTGCGAGTCCCAAAATATCTTATTGCAAAATTTATTTAGCACACACACACATACACACACCTATACACACAAAAACAACAAATTCTTTTAATAAAAGATAATAATAATAATTTTGCTTTTTATAATTATACGACAATTAAAGCGTTCTTTCGTTTCTTTATTTATCAATAAAACAAAACAAAAAGGTAAAAACAATAATGAACAATGAAATAAAAGAATGAAAAGAAAAAAAGAAAAATGATAAATATCATTATTTCAAAATTAAGTTTATTGAACGATGTAAATGTTTATTTTTAATTAAAAAATTTTACACTTAAAGAAAAAGTTCTTAAGATTAGATATTAAAATATTTATGATAAAAAATATCTTTATTAAATTATTATTTGAACTGTGAATATTATAAATAAATTGAAATTATTTTGGCTTAAGTTCGTGTTCAAACGATGATTGAAACAGAGCAAAAATAAATGTACAATACGAAATATAGAGAGAACAGTAAAGAAATGCGTTGGTTTGTGTGTAAATATCGTCTAACCAAATTAATGTTGATATGAGTTATGAGTATTCTCGTATTCTAATTTACAAAGTTAGTTGGTTAAATAGATGGTGTTTATAAAATACACAACAATGGTAGATAGATGCGAAGAATGCCGATGAGGTCGTAGCGGTCCAGAAAGTGCAGCATTTCATTCTGCTAGCGTCTAATTTTTCCTATTTTCTTTGGACATTTGTAAAATAAATTATCTTTCTAAAAAAGATTTTTAGAAATTAAAAAATAAAATGAACTTGAGTCAAAATAATTTCAATTCATTGATAAAAAAAATATCTTTAAAAATACGTAGGCAGTGCCAGAATTAATAATCCTGATTAAAGCAGCATTTTAATGTACTTTACTTTGAAAATACTTACAAGGCAATTAGAAGAGGAAGCAGATGTATGAGAAATAAAAAACGATTAGGATTAGAATAAAACAGTGTCATAAAGAGAGACTACAATAGTAAAATAAAATGATCGTTTTTAAGTTAAGCCAGGGTTACTGACTTGGAAACCAACTTCTATACCACAAAAGAAAAATCTCTTAAACTGTATTGCTACTACATTTAAACAGCTGACATCTTATCTTCTTCGTGAAAGTTTGCCCAATAAGAAAGTCTTGTAGTCACAGCCACCCAAAAGTAACTAAAATGCCTTTTCGCCGCAGTCAAGACCTGATTAAGAAGACAGTAATAGTTTTAAAGACTTGCATAGGTTTTCGCGAGACGATGGCACTACACCACGGTGCTTTAAAATCTGGTACAATTAATGTAATCACCAGTGCCCTGGAAGAGCACAGTGAAACTCCAAATACCAGCCTTCAGCATTATGAATGCCACCAGAATATTCTTAATAATTGCCTAAAAGTCTAAGAGACTATCACTATCATATTTCATCGTAAGCGACTTCTGCTGCAATGCAACGGGAGGTAGGGGATAAAAGTACACTCCGCGATTTTTTCCCTAAATAGTTATGTATTGAGTCTTTAAATATAATTGAAATAACAATAAGAACTTAGGTCTTAAAATTTCTAAATTATACTTCATTAAGTCCAGCTATGGCTAGCAATGGCAAATTGGTTCCGAACCTAGTCCTATTAAGATGTTAAAATGTTATAGTTGGATCTTTGAATGTATATTGCTCAAGCACTCTTAGACGGCCAAACAGATTTATGAATAAGATATATATATTTTTCAAAATATTAAACCGTAAGGGACCAGAATGGGAAAAGAAAAAACCAAGCATACTTTTAGGCGCTACAAAATTTATTATATAGAAATTAACATTAGAAGACGCGTTTCATGTTTTGAAACGTTAAAAAACATAATGAAGAATTCAGGCCAAAAGCTGGAACAGAAGCACTTATTTAATTTTCATAAAAAACTTCGTGCTATTTTTTAAATTATCCCGATTAAATTAATTACCGATATTGATTATTGAGGGTCAAAGCACATCTCAATGGCCATTTCGTTACCACTTACTTAACTCTTCAGGAAACTTCTGACAAACATTTTAAATAAACTAAAAATTTTTGTCCAAACAATAAAGCAAAGACAAAAATCAAAGTTTAAGCAAAAGCAACAATAACCAACAGTAATTCTATTTTTCTTGCTCCACTGTATAATACGGCTGACTTTTTTCGGCTCTTTTATACAGTTGAAAGAGGATGAAAAATAAAATATTAAAAAACACTACAATAATTTATTTCTATGTCCAGGCACTTTGCAAATTATTCAATTAAAGACACGGGAATATTTTTTAAATTATTTAATTTTCATAAAAAACTTCGTGCTTTTTTAAATTATCCCAATTAAAATAATTAAATTATCCCGCTTAATCAGTATAATTTAAGTAAAAGCACGAAGTTTTTAATAAAAATTAAAAAAATATTCCCGTGTCTTTAATTAAAAAATTTATGTTTTGTAGGAATAGAAGTTACGACACCCAAATTTATAAAGGATACCTTACTTCAAAGCAATTTAAGGCCTTAGTTTCTAGCATTATAAGGTTTAAATTTAAGCCTTAGGCTCAAGTACACTTTTAGTAAAGCCATGTTAAGTTTCGTAACAATCAGAGTTGCCGATTTTTATACTTATTATAATTTTTGACACTAAGCATTGGCTTACTACGAGGGCTGCTCTATATCTTTCTGGCCTAATAGTGAAAATGCGAATATTTATAATCAAAAATGGTTTTATTGTTTTTCAAAGTATTCTCTAGCATGATTTATACACTTTTGCATGCGCTCCAACCAGTTGTCGAAGCACTTTTTCCATTCCGACTGAGACACCTCTAAAACATGGTTTTTGAACACTTCAACAGCTTCTTCTGGCGACGAAAATCGTTGACCACGCATTTTTTTTCTTGATGTGCGGAAACAAGAAGAAGGTGGAAGAAATGTCCAAGGATGTCTCTATCTCTCGGTATGTCGCATGTCGATCTTGCATTATGAGTTCACGCACGGCATCAATGTTCTCTGGCACAACAGCCGTTTTTGGACGACCATCACGGAATTCGTCTTTGAGCGAGCTTCGGCCACGATTAAATTCATTATACCAATTTTTCACAGTGCTATAGGTGGTGAAGTTCATCAATGCACTCTTGTCGTGATAATCCACGTCGAAAGTTGTGAAAAATGATGGCACGATAATGTTCACGAGTTAATTCCATTTTTTTCTATATTAATTTTTTCAAGTCACTGTAAACAACACAAATAATTGTCGTACGTCAAAACGTTTTGAGTACAATTATGCTTAAAAATGACAAACTTTCAAATGGAAATGTCAGATTGCACTTGGCAGCACTCAGTGTTGCCAGGCCAGATATATATTTATAGCAGCCGTCGTATTGCCTCACACTGTAAATACCTTATTCTGGATTATATTTTTGCTTATTCTGAGAACTCAAAGCCGCCAGTTAAGGGTTAAGCATTTATACTTCTCTTAAATTTGCTGCTATTTTTTATTGAATAATTCTTCAATTGGTGTTAAAGTGTTAAAAAGCAACAAATTAAAGTTGTTGTTGTTTATTTGTTAACAAAATACTTACATACATAAATAAGTATGTACATAAAAATTTGTTGTAGTTGTTTTTTTTTGTGTTAGCCAAAATGACGTGTTAATTGTCAAAATAATACATTTTTTCGCGAATTAAGTTTATCTGGCAATTTTGTTTAATTTCTTGTCCCATAAGTAATCAAAAATTACTAAAAAATTAATTGTTGGTCATAATTCTCTTAACACTTGGGAAGAATATTTTTAAAACGTAAATTTGTGGATTTTTGGGAATATTTGAAAGCAAAATTTTTTTATCTTCCAAAAGTTATTTTTGAACTGTAAATATATATTTTTTAAATTCAGACATTATAAAACTTTTATTTCTTTCAATATTATGACGCGCACTTATTTACTAGACAAGTTTGAATATTTTTTTTTTGTTATTTTTTCTTTTTTATGGCGATTACGTTTTGCTTTATTTTTACCGGCAAAAATTCAATAAAAAATTTCATTTTGCTGTTTCTTTTTTATTGTGTTGTTATTGCTGTTATTTTTTTTAGCTAAAATATTTATGTACATATATACAATAATATATACCAATTTCATTGCGAATTTTATTTCTATTTGTTACAAAAGATTTGTAGTGATTTTTATTTTTTTTTTGCAACTCACTTGCGCGTTTAAAATAAATTTATCAAAAAAAAAAAAAAAGCAAAAACGAAACAGTTTGATTAATTTTATTTTGAGCTCACTATGCATACAATCTGTAAGCAAACTGAAAACATCATTGAATATGTAGTAAACTAAACTAAAATAAAAAAACAAGAATAAATTCCCACCGCACGAGTTCACAAGAAAAAAGCAAAAAAAAAAAATTTGTGAAAACCACACCAACATTTTACATCACTGCATTGGTTGGGTTCTTTTCCGTCCGTACGTACGCCAAAAAATATAAACATACACGTCGGCCAACAAAAAGAAAAAAGAATCTCTATCCAAAAAGTTCACAACAAATACTAAACTATAAAATTTAAGTTGTTGTGCAAAAATATTCGCAAAATTGTTGGTTTTTTTAAAAGACCCCATTGTAATGTAGTAGTTGTTGTTGTTGCTAAAAATTTTGCACATATCAACAAAAATACACTCGTGCTCCCAGTAATACATATATTTTTACGCACACAACCATATTCTTTTATGCTCCCTCTCTAAACAGCGTTGCCAGAGACTTTGAAATGAAAATCGTTGGAAACGCAAAATATTTTTTTCTTTTTGTTTTTAATCGACAAAAATTTTATCTTATCGAACGGTTATAAAATAGTTTAAAAATTAATTTGGTACAGATTTAGCAGTTATACTGAAATATTAGCCGGTCTTAACCATTTCTGTTGGATGTTTGTGATTTTTCGCTAGAAATCGCTTAGCAACCGCTGAAAGTATTAAAAAAGTAACGCCTTTCGGCAGAAATAAAAATTCTGTGTTAATATCTTATGTCTAAAAATGAAATTTTCTTAATAAACCCAAAATTAGAAATAAAGGTAATAGGCGCAATATATCAAAATCGATCTGCGAAAAAATAAATAAAAAAATTTGGCATGGGTAACATAAAAATTTACTTAAGTCTATATTATCAGTTCTTCGTGAAAACTAGTAAATGTTAAGTAGGCATCTTTCGTATATTTCGTGCAGATACCTGACGATATAATCGTACCTTGAATGCATTCCAGTCAATTTTTTTTAATAACTTAATCTATAGCATCAACTAAGTGGAAGGCTTAATTAAAACGGGTCCTTTTGGAGTATAATATTGCATATTTAGAAGATTATTCTTATATAAAAAAGCAAGACAACAATTTTCATAAATTTTTTTTCGGTGATACTGTTTAGTTAAACAAAATTGTCGTTTTTAAGGCAGGGAAAAGTCACGATTAATTATAGGGAAACTGTTTATTGTTATTACCTATTAAAAGTTCGATATTGGGTGTTGCTGAAAATCTGGTTAATTTTGCATTTCTGTGAATTCAATAATCTTTTTGTATTGAACTTTTTAATTTTTGGCAAAAAATATAAGTTCATTGTGTATTTTCGATCTCTTTTCGATCTTATAAAATTTCAGTAAAAACCTTTTTCAATTTATCCTTTTTTAATTCTCTTTTTCATTAGATATAAAGTTTCCAGGGTTAATTGGTTAAATTTTAAATTATTGGTGCATTATGAGTTTTCTTTGTTTTTCGCTTGTTAAAATGCGTATTTTTTATAAACCCGATTTAAAAGACTTTGTTTGAAATTGGTTTATTTTCTATTTGTATTCATTGTTGCAAATATTTTTGTAAATTGTTGTATTTTTATACTGTCTTTGAATTTTTGTTATATTTTGTGATTAGATTACGATACTTTTATACGCCTTTGAATAATCATTTATATGAGCCATTTCTCGACAATTCACTTTGTTCTCTTGCATTTCTAATTGACAAAATTTGGGCTAATTTCCTTACTTTAAATGAGCAGATAATATTATTTATTTTGTTTTCGCTTAGTCTAAATTTCTGTTAAACTCTGGTATGAACTTAATTATTAAAATACTAATTATAAAAATATTCATTTTATTAAATTTAAATTAAACTTCAGGTATGTAAATTTATTTTAATTTATTTTTTACAGACAAAGAGTTTAGAAAATATTGCAGAAAATTATTCGTACCATACCTACTCTATAAGAATTTTTTTTAACTTTATTTAAAGAAAAAAATTATATTTCTGTTTAAGAAAATTTATTTTAAGAATTACTATGGGTTCACTATTATAGAAAAACTATTTTTAAATTTAAGTGTACTTTTTCTAACAGCATAACGTGTCTAAAAAATCTTTAAATACCATAAATATGTTTCTGGCACCTCTGTTTTGTAACATATTGAATAAAATGAACTATTTTTTTTAATTTATTCCTAAAAATTTTGCTCCCCTTTGGTAAAAGATATTTACTCTCGTTCTCCTTCTCTCACTCAGTTTAACACACCACACTCACACACCAAAACATATATTGTATTTAGGCTCCTTCAGATATATACACTTCAAATTTAGGGCTGCCAGATTAATTTATATGCAAAAATCGTAAAACAGTTGGTTGAAAACAAACAATTTTTTTATTTTTTTTAATTTTAAAATTTTTTAAATTTGAGTTTTAAATCAGAAAAAAAAAATTTATAACCAAATTATGATTTTTATCCGGCTTAAATTTACTTTATTTTAAATTCTAAATTTATTAAAAGAAAACATTTTTTCACATTTCGTAATGTAAGTTGTTAAAGCGTTTAAATTTATTTAGAATTTTCTTGTGTAAATGTAACAAAACAGTGGTAATTTTCTTGGTTGATCCCTATTTCTAAATTTCAAATTGTCAATTAAACAAAAAACACTGCACTAGTTCTCAGATTTAGTACATATGATTGGTTTTCAATACTTTAGTGATATGACTCAGTGTGAGTTTGTTGATACTATTGGGCATGATATCTAATAAAAGTGTGGTAATGCGATAAATACTGTCTTGCAGAGAAGCTGTATATTATCTTTATTTCAAATTTTAAGAAAGTTTTTAAAATGTTTTAAGAACAGTGTTAATCAATTGTTTGAAAAGACGTGCTTTGGTAATTTTATAGAAACTAATTATGCTTGGATTCTCGAAGTAATTTAAGTCACCCTTCGACAGAATAAAAATTATTTTTCAGGTTTTTTTTTTGCTTGAAATATATGTTCAATAATTATGTCCTATCTGGAGATGTTTGTTTTCCTTCAAAAATTGAAGACATTTGCATGGCTTAGTTTGCGTTCTATGAAAATTGATCTATTAAACTTAAGATGGCATTTGATTGCAGTCGTAATCCATAGCTTTTTAACATAAACATTCCATCGACCAAAATAGTTCTTACAAATTACATCCATGAGCGATGTCTTGTAAGGACGAATTGTATTATGGAAAATATTATCTTGTAAGCTGAAGTGGCCTTTACTAAATGATTTTAAGAACTTGTTATTTACATGTTTAAGAAGTATCAGACTACAAACTGAATATATTTGAGAAAATTTCAAAAACCTCTTATAAAAAAATTTTTTTTTCAGAATTTTTAGTAAATTAAATTAATAGTTTATTGTACTTTTAAATATTTGGTGTAAAATGTTTTATTTTAAATAAAAAAACTTTGTGCTATTTTTTTATTTAATTATCCAGATTAAATTAATTACCGATATTGATTATTGAGGGTCAAAGCACGTTAGGTAAGCGTTAACGAACTGGCCATCGAGACGAGCTTTGACCCTCAATAATCAATATCGGTAATTAATTTAATCGGGCTAATAAAATAAAAAATAGTACGAAGTATTTTTATGAAAACTAAATATTTAAAAAAATATTTCCGTGCCTTTAATTAGATTTAGTTTTCCTCAAAGAACAATTCAAAGTTTTTCTTAAAAATCTATGGAAAAGCGGTGAAAAACTTGTTGAAGAAGTAACAAAAAATCTTTTAAAAGACATTATTAAATATTGACGATTTGAATTTTTAAGATATTTTTTTATATTAAATTGATATTGTAGATTTTTTTTAATCTATGATTTTCCCGTAATTTCATGTGGCAGCACTGATCATGAGTTCAGTCTCTTCACTACAATTTGGGGGTTTTACACTCTCATTCATTTGCTTTTTAAAACTTTTACTCTCTTGTTTTGGCAGTAATAGAGCAAGAGAATAATGCAGTAATATTTTCTAATTAAAAAGAAAAAATATCTAAAATAAAATTTCTTTTCCATTCTAAAATTGAAAATTACTCTGAGTTTTTATTTGTGTCTCTATGTGAAGAAACATGCTTTTGCAATTTACTTTTGTTTGTATATTGTTGGCGGACTTGTAAAAGTGTTAGTGCATATCTGTGTGTTTAAATTACCCATTCCAAAAGTTGTTAACCAAGTCAGTAATGTTCTTCTGTTTTAAGGTGCCATGTATTAAAATGTTCTGTTTAAGCATGAGTTAGGATGTAATATGAAGAATTTCCTTTTGATTGGTCATTTCTTTTACGTATGTTTTTTTTTAGTTTATTGATTTTATTGAGGAAAGGAAATAATTAAAATTTTGCATAATAAAAAATATTTTAAGGTAATTAAATATTATTGTTTCTTTTTAAGGTAATTGTGGATAAAAAAGCTTAAAATTGGTATTTTATTATTATTACGAATATTGTGTTTTACTTTAGCTTTAATTTTTTTATTGAAGACAATAATAATCTGCCCGCTTAACAAAAAATCAATCAATTAAAAAATTGCACAATATTCTTCTTAGCTTCAATTATTTAAGCCACTTTTAAGCAAAACTTATACAATGTCACCGGTTTAAAAAAACTTCTCTTGAGAGGTAATTTTATTTACGAGCTTGCATTCAAATTGTTTTTACTATTTGTATTTCACTATTTAAAATAATTTTATAAAAATTATTAAAAAAATTATTTTCCTTTTAGGGAAATTTTATTTTTAAATATATTTCCAGTATTTTTTTCAATAATTAACGAAGAGAAAAATCGTTTCTAAAAAGATTATTAAATTTAACTGACTAAAAAAAGTCCTCGGAAACAATTAAAAAAATAATTAAATTTCCCAAATTAAAAATAATTTCCCTTTTAGGGAAATTTTATTTTTATCATCTTTAATAAAAAGATTATTTAATTTAATTGACTAAAAAAAGTCCTGATATTTGAAAAATAACCTGATTTAAAATGAAGGGAAAACTTTTATAATTTAATTAAATAAATTTTTAAAAATTTATTGTCGCTCCTTTAATATTATTTTTTATTTAATAATATTATTTTTATATTGAGTTTATAGTTATTGTCAGTCAGTATCAAGGTAATATACCTTGTAAAATTTTTACTAAAAAAAATCGTAGCAAACTTATATGAATTTATTTACTCTTATTTACCTTTAAAATATTAAATTTCGCCCATTAAAAAAATTCCTTTTCGAGGGAAATTTTAGTTTTTTTTTAATAATTTTCGGAAGTTTTACCTCTATTTGTTTATAAATTCAGCGTTTCATTTTTATAAAAAACTATAAAAAATTCCCTATTTGAAAAAATTTCCCTATGAGGGAAATTTTATTTTTAACCAAATTATAATTTTTTTTTTAAATTTTTGCGTTTTATTTCAATTGTTTTTACGAATTTAATAAGGAATTTTTTGAGTTTTTCTTATAAAAAAAAATTCCCTTGAGGGAAGTTTTTTGCACAGCATATTTCTAATATATCTTTAAATATTTACATATAATTTTACATATTTAAGCTTATTGTAATGAAAATTGTAAAACATTCTTAAAAAAGGAAATTTTCTTTAAAGGAAATTTTATGGTGAAGGATTTATAATAGTTCAAAAAATTATTAAATTTAATTAAAAAAATTTCCCTTTTGTAAAAGTTTCATTAAGAATAATAAATTCGTAGCAAATTTATTATTATTTTATTTACTTTTATAATTAATTTCTTCCTCTTTAAAATATTAAATTTCCCCGATTAAAAAAATTACATTTTGAGGGAAATTTTTTTTTTAATATTTTCGGCAATTTACCTCTATTTGTTTGTAACTTCAATTAAACGTGTAATTTTTATAAAAAATCCCCGATTTGAAAAAATTTCCCTATGAGGGAAATTTTATTTTTAGCCAAATTTTTTATATTTTTTTATGCTTTTTATTTCAATTACTTTTACAAGTTTAATGAGACATTTTTTGAGTGTTTCTGTTAAAAAAAAATCCCTTGTAGGGAAATTTTATACAAAGCATATTTCTAATATATCTTTTAATATTTGCATATAATTTTACATATTTAAGCTAATTGTAATGGAAATTATAAAATATCTTTACAAAACGAAATTTTCTTTGAAGAAAATTTTATGGTGAAGGATTTATAATAGTTCAAAAAATTATTAAATTTAATGTTTTTTTTTTTTTGATTTAAGTTTATAATTTTATTGCATTTTAGTTAATTCTGAATATTTAAGTTGACCTTGTTTTACTTTAAATAAAATTTTTCCTTAAAAGCAAGTTCTTACAACAATTTTTATTGTTATTAATCTCAACGTCTCGCCGTTGTCTGTAAAAGTTTTTTTTTTTTAATTTTGCTATTTTGGAATATTGACTGACTCCCTTTTGTTAAGTTGTTCCAACTAAAGGTTTATTTTTATACGCAATTTAATTCTCGTATTTTCCAGACAGACTGGCAAAACAACAAATGTGTCTAGAAAATTTGAAAAAAATATAAAATAAGTTTACCTTAAACAACTCTGTTCAAAACTGCAACAAAAACAAAAAAGGATTTTAAACTATTATTACGTGCACAACCAAACCGTCTACCCGGAGCATTTTCTATGGAATTTATTATTTTTTTTTTGCAGAACTTCAAAATACCAACTAAAATGTTGTTGTTGAAAAATATACTATATACAATTTATTTCATGTTGTTTTTACCATACACTGCTCTATACCCGCTTTACTTTGAGTCGTCGTCATAGTTTTTATTTTGATTTTTTTTATATTTTTTTACAAACTTTTCACTTTCATGCAAAAAATTTTCGACAAAAATAGAAAAATAAACTCAAACTAAAATTGCATATAAAATTTTCAAATATCAACAAAAACAAAAACAGGTTGAATAAAAAATTGCTGTCTACTTCAAAAACATAAAATAACAAGTAAAACAAAAAAAAAAAAAAAAATTGATAGGAAAACATATTTTTTCTCTTCTCAAACTTTCACACGTTTTCTATATTTCATTTGCCAGGATTCACGTTTTCTGTGTTACTCAAATAAACTGAAACAACGAAACAGCGAAAACAACAATAACATGCAACTGACTTGTTTTTAATTTAATTTTCCCCCTATTGCTGCTTCCTTCTGTTTTATTTTCTTTTATTTTAAATTAAATTTTTTATTAAGTGATGCACTTCAAGAAACTGCAATTAAATTTTGTTGTTCCCTTATTTTTAAAACAATTTTCATTTAATTTTTCTGCTTAACGAAGTAATAATTAATCAGTGGCGAAAATGGGTTAAAAGGTTTGTCCCCAGCTAAAGAGAAATTAAATAATTTTAACCTTTAAGTTACAGGATAAGTCAATATGTATTCTAATAATTCTTGTACTAAAAGCCTATTTAAAACAGACTATCATGAATTGTAAAACTAGAAATTAAAATGGGGTTAAGCTGTTAACATAAGTTTAAATAAGTAAGATTGCTATATTCGGCTATGACGAATCTTATATACCCTTTACCATTACAGCTACAAAACAATCGATAGTAATATCGTAAGTATTATTTTTGGCTGACTATCGATAGTTTTTTTTCCAATCGCGATAGCGATAGTTTCCAGAATTAGAACTTAAAACAATTTGATAGTAACGCTATTATCGATAATTATCATGCAAACTATCGAAACTAAGTATCGATAGTTTTTAAGCAAACTATCGAAACTATCGAATGTACCGACTATCGTTAATTTTGCAGCTCTATTTACCACCTCTGTAAATCTAGTTTAGTAAAGTAACTCCAGAGAGAATAAAAAATAAAAAAATAAGTACTTTATGTAAGTTTACTTAAAAAGGTTATCGGCTCTTAACGGGTTAAGCATTTTTTAAAAATTTTAGTATTTCTTGAAAGATGTCTTCAAAAGCTTTTAAATGATACCAATACTGATATCTTTTAAAAATATGTTGCGCAATGGTACTTTTCTATAAAAAGTTCAGAGGTCCCATAGCACGGTAAATATGGCCGAGCGCCAATTTTTTGGCTTGATATTTTTTAATTCTCAATCGCCCATATATATTTGTTTTTTTTTTTTTTTTTTTTTTGTATTAAAGTTACTTCATCAAACTAGATTTGTTCCAAATTATATAGAAAAATTAGAAGCAGCGGCGCTGTTGGACCCGCTGCCTTGAAGGACATAGACCGATCTTGCTGATTTCCAATAGCACCTATTTCCACACTTTTTCAGATCAATTGGTGTATTTAAATTTTTTTTATCTTATCTAGTGCCTTGGCCAAGTTAATTTCAAATCAAACATGGACGGACAGACAGACATCGCTCAATCGTTTTCGCTATGCAGAAGGACATTTTATAAATTTAATTTTTATTTAGTTAATTTATAATTTTATAACTATGCTGAATGTTATAGCGGATATAGTAACAGACATTCTATGAAAATTTCTAGATTCTGCCCGTTCGAAAGATATGGCAATATACGTCAATGTCACCATTGGTAAGGAGTGACTTTTAAATTTGTTTTTGGTTTGTTTGTTTTTTTGCCTGTTGCTGTGGTGGCTGCGGTAAAACACATTTTATTAAAAATTTAAGTGTGTTTGTATAACGGCTCAAAAATAAGCCTATAATTATACGTCAAAATACGTTCCTACCGGAACGCCCTTTAATTTTCAAGGCCCACTCTTAATGATATATATTGTAATATAAACGTAGTTCAAATTTCTGTCTATAAAACCATATTCGTCAAATTTACGTTGCTATAGGCATACCCTTTAATTTTAAAATTGATTTTGTATTGGCAATCTCGCGAGACCCATTTTGTGAAAATTTGGATTTTCTAGCAATTATACTTTTAAAAATACACATTGTTTTTCAATATTTTTTTTTCTACTATGGGACAAATTTTAATATATAACCTTTCCAATATAGAACAAAATTCAAAATCGGTTTACAACTAATGAAAATCTGAAGTAACAAATATACCAAAAAAAATTATACAGACGAGTTAATAACCTTCTCTTTCTTCGAAGTCGGTAAAAAATGAAATGAGGACCCCAAAGCATTTAAGACTTTTTTCAGGTCGCCAGTTTGTACAGGCAAACTTGGTTTTCTTGAGTCTTATGGTTCCTTTATACGGTTTTAAAGTTGAAAGGGAAGCCAGTACCACCTGAACTCGCCTTTGGTACTGGGGCTGTCGTGTAAAGGCTAGTTCACCCATTGTTTCGGAAAAACATTTTTGTTGTGAGAGAATTTTAGTTTTTTGAGACTTTGTTCTGAAACGATTCACCCACTTCGAACAATTTTTCTGGAAAAACAAAGCTACCATATGAAACATATGTGTAAGCGAGATGTGTTACTTTACAAGCAGGCAGCACTGTAACAGAAAATTAAAATCACTGAATGCCGTTTTCTTATAAATAAATTCTAAATTAAAAAACTTTTATAATTAAATCAAAAAATGAGGTAACAAAAATTGAGGTAAAAAGTCATACAAGCATTCTCTACCCGGCTTTTTCATTTCTGAAATAAGCTTCAAGGCAAGGGATTCATTCGTTGAGATCCATGACACAATTTTTTAAACTTATTTTCTTTTACTTTGTGTTTTATTATAAATATACCAGGAAAATTAAGGCAGGTAATCTTAAGAACAAAACAAATTTTAAAAATAATTATTGAATATCAATGCAAACAAAAAACGAAAAAGTATGTAAAATATATTTTTTTGCTTCAAAGATTTTTATCACATTAATTAATGAAGTGGCAGCTCAGTTAAATTTTCTTTAAAAATATAAAATAGTTGGCAGCACAGTTTCATTGTTTCGAAACAAAAATTAAAATTAAACCAATTCAAGCTGAAATTGTTCCGAAGTGAGTTTACTCTTTTTCTCTCTCTCTCTCTCTCTCTCTCAAAAAATAAAACGTCAAACTACATATAAAAAAAATGTTTCGGAACAAAATTTTTGTGGGTGAACCAGCCTTAAGGCATTAGATATTGTTTGAATATACACAGGGCTGCAATTAAAATATTTGGAACGCTAAAATGATCGAGAATTATTCATTTTATTTGTAGCTACTCTATGTCCCACTATTTGCAAACTGTGGACTCGTGCTATAGCATTCGAATTGATGTTTCTCTATACCATTAAATATTTAAACATAAATTTCAATATGTAGTTCCGGAGGGGTAAAAAAAAATAAAAATTACCCACGGACCAAAAGCCAACTATCTTTTGGCTGGTTTAAAGTGAAAGGTTAACGAAGGACGCCATTTGAACAACAAAAAAATAGAAGCATTGCTGAAGGGATTACCAGTACATTACTGGAGGGTCCTCTGGAGCAAATGCATGTCATTGTGTTGTTTGCTCTGCATTTATGAGCAAGAATCAGTCGACTAAGAGCTGGTTCATAAAATCAGCATAGTTTCCCTAACCAACATATGAAAAGGGCCCAAAGTCTAGGCATGCACAGAAATAACAATGACTTTTAAATTGATGCGTAAGGTTAGGAGTACTATATTTCAGCAAATATTAAGTACACGGTCCCAATTTAAAAATCCAAAAGCAATACACCCTTTAAAACAAAGAAAAATTTGCCTTCTATCAAAATAATGTTCAGATACATACTTGTGCTGTGACTATATTACGTCTGCAAAAACCAAACCCAAAGAATTTTCTTCGTTTTTAATAAACTTCCCAGGTATGCGCGCATATTTATTATATTAAAGATGCTGTCAATGACTGACAATGACAATGATGAAACAGATAGTTCCTTAAGTGTCAATGTTGTGTCACCAACGATTTTCAGTTACTGCCTCATGCTATCTTTACAGATTCTTGAAACCCAATCGGTTTAAGGACGTGCCAAGCATCATACAATAGCCTTACTAAGGATTTTTATTCAGAGAGTTCCTTCAATTAGCATACCTTTCGGTGAAAGAAATCCTTTGTTTTGATTTTTTTATTATCCTATTCTGCTTTGCACAGGGTATCACTATTAATAAATGTATTCATTATAATTTTATTTCACTATAGTTGCTGGTTTTCAAATTTGTTCCTTTCCATAAGCTCATTAGAGTCTGTTCTGCTCAAATAAATCAGCTTTAACAGCTTTGCATTTGCTATTAAACCTCCTTAAGTAGCGCCGTGTAATCAATAGCAAACAGCAGTGGCTTAAAGCAAAGCAAAGTCTTTAGATACCGCTGCCCTGCTTTTGTCCAATACACAGCTTGCTTAGCTCCTAGGATATAGAGTTTGTTAGTTTGCACCGTGGGAGCTGTTGCTTTATGGTTGATTTTTTATTACGAATGTCTACCAGTTTGCAGGGTTGATTAGAACTTATGAAAAAAATTTATAGAATTCAATCATGGTATAGAAAAAGGTAACATTTCTGAAAAACACATTGCTTTATTGCCCTAAAATACTACAAAACTTTGTTGGAAATAGGGCACTCTTATTTTATTATTTTGAAGAAATATGCAGTGAATTTCTTCCTGCACTGCAGGGATTAATTTGCACTTGGTGAGTCGACTTCCTTGATTTTAACTGACCGCTTGAAAAGAATACCCATGGTGGTAAGTCAAATGATTTAAAGGGTCGGTACCAATTACTGAAACAATACAGTACACGACTAAAAAGCACTTAAGCATTTCACTCCGTTATATGGCGGGCGTCTGGCACCTTTTGGTTGAAATCACATATATTTCATATACACATTGCCTAATTAAGACAAAAATAAATATGTTATAATGCTGCCATATGTAACGATAGTCAAGGTTACTGCTTGACCAGCGCCACTTTTTATTTAGTAGATACCCCAAGATGCCTTTACTCTACAATACGCACAAACGGTGACACCTTGTGAATATATTTTCATTTTGATGATCCTTTTCTTAAAATCAAGGTCTGTGACTGTACTTAAGCCGATAACTTTTTCTTTAACATTGAAATTGGACTACTTTTGTATACGAATTTAAGCACTCTAGAAATACAAAATTATTATTTTTCCATTTAATTATCGAAATTAATACTCGCATGCAAGTAAGAAAATAATTTTGAAGAATTTTCATTCATTTCAATTTCTGATTTGACCCGAAATTTTTAATTAAAAATTTAGCTTTTTATTCCTTTTATTTTAAATTCTTTTATTCGAATATATGAATAATTAAAAATTAAATAAAGAACTACTACTACATTCATTCTTGTAACTAGAGAGAAATCCTTTTAAAAGCATTTTTTTCCATTAAATCTTTTACACATATTGTACTGGATATGAATAGTAGCACCTATATACAAATGCTTTAACCATACATTTTCACAAACATTTGTTGAAAAAAAAAGAAAAACGAATACAATAAAATCGTCCTCATATATAATTTATTTCATTATTCTGCTTAAAAAAATACTACACAAGGGAAAACTCATACATACACTTAGAAAAAACAAATGGGATTCTTGTTATTTTTAAATTATTTTCAAATAAGTGCAGTGTACGAGGTAGGTCTTAAAAAAAACATAAATAGCGCTTCTTTAAATTAGCGATAATTAAACAAAGCGAAAATATTCTTAGATTTTGCATAAGAGCAAAAAATAACAAAAGAAAAAAAAATTAAAAAAAAACTTTTATATCTTCGAAAGATTTCAGGTGTATGGCAACCCTGACTGTTCCTGAATTAGCGTGTTTCAGACACCAACCCTTAGACCTCTTTTTAGAGCAGTTTAGCAGTATGTTACACGAATAATGTTAGCCTCTAAGATTTGACTTTACTTGGCCAAACAGAAAATAATCGAGAGTTGCCACATCGCACGATTATAGACCAAGGCTTAAAGTATATCTGAGAAGAGTAACAATACTAGATTGTTTAGGGTTATTTTTGGAGACTCTAATTAGTAAACGTATCCGAAATAAATTGTTAGCCCAGAAGGTAATCTGACACCGGCAGGTGAAGCCGCATTACGTCCAAGCAATTATTGCGTCATATTTTTTATGGAACAAAACTGATTATATAACCGTAATTCTCCTGGAATTACTCTTTTTATAGCCATCTTCCTGCAGTAATGTTTTGCTTCCAAAGGATTAAGAAAATAAAAAGCTGAATGGAAATGATTTTAGGTCTAGGAATATCCTAACATTGGAGAGGGGGAGCTAACACCTCTTCGCTGTTTGTAAACAAGGTTCACACAGATAACAAAATGCGTGACTAAAATTTTAACCAAATTTAAGGGGCAGGAGTATAAAAGCGAAGACGAGATACTCTCACTGTATCGCTTTGGCGATCTGTAACCACTTAACAAGGGAAGTGTAAACAATCTAGTCCATTTTTATGCAAAAATAATGGCTGTGCCTTCACAGAAATAAAGGAATATATTTGTGCTATGGTATGACTGCCTCTAATATGATGTTGACATAATCACACAAAGAACCGAACAGAGCAAATTTATTCATTCGAAAGTATGTATGTGATCGTCTTAACCATAGTCATATTATTTTTTTTTTTTCTTAAGAATTAGAGACCATGTTAATTTGACCGCGCTCATTATCATCGTTTCAGCGACTCAAGAGGACGTAAATCACAACTTTACAAACTAAAATGAATCACCAATAAATAGTACAGGAACCAGTCTCCTCACGAGCTACCAATACGTCACTGGTTAAATCTCAAAGACTTATCAAAATTCACGGGTAACCGTGAGCTCGTATAAAAAAGCAACAGCTTTAGAGAGACGCTAATAAGCAAAACAATCATGCCTCAGGGTCAGTGGTAAAGAGGTTTAATTTATCCGGTGAAAAAAAAAAATACACTTCGAATGAGTGGCAAAAAGTGAGACAATGGTGTTGTATCTTGAACACATTTCCTAACAACCGACTTAGAAAGTTTGAGACTAGCGAACATAGCAAACTTTTCTGAAGAGTGCAAATAGTATGGGTCTAAAAGATTATCTGCAAAATAAGTTTTGCTTTTGCTCACCATGCCCTCGTAGCAATGCTTCAATTCAGTACATCTTCACGGATCTCCTAAAAAGTTAATTTTAATTAATTTCCCGTTAATCTTCGTATGTTTTGCCTCTTATATGCATTTGTAACAAAACTGTTATATTTCCCTGTGTTCACATTCGTAATGTAATTCTTTTTCTTGACATTTTTAAAGTGCAATTCAGTTCAGTTTTATAGAACAGGGTTGGGTAATTGTTATTAAAAAAAAAAAATTCTTCAACCAAAAGCAAAGGACAAGGTACAATACAAAAATTATTTATTGTTTAAAAAAGGACTGCCAAGGCAAAAATCAAAATACTTCTAAAGTTCTGCTTACAAAACCAATGATGAAATGTAGATTCATTACGATTATAAAAAGTACGAATAATAGTATGTAAAGCCAGAGCAACTAGGAACATCGTCGCATTAGCAAATACCTTAGATGAAATAAAAATGTTATCGTTTGTTGGCTGTTTAAAACAGGAGAAACAAATGCAATTGCGAGCCTGCTTGATGTTTACAGTGAACAAAAAACGGCCCTTTCTTCCGATACGGAAATGAAGTGCATGAATGGGATGGACTCGGGGTCTGGAAGGAGCAAAAGTTGATTTCTGATGTAATGTTTTAGGACATGCTAAAAACAACTCTAAAAAAAGAAGAAAAGTTGACCCCGAAGAAAAAGGGAATTACGGAAGCTTAATATGGCGGTGCAGCTTAAGTATAGTCATATAATGGCCGCTTCTGAGGGGAATTATTTAACTAAACTTCTTGAAAAACATATCTCATGCAGCATAACATAACTTTTTTTAGTTAAACTTTTGTATGGGGTATACGTCTCCAAGTAATCAGATATTTCAATGGAACACTTTAACTGGACTTAATTTTCTTAAACCAAAGAATATCAAGGTTTTAGTCAAAAGTATGCTTTTAACACAATTCAATTAAATAAATCAAATAAAAATTATTTGATTACTATAGTGCCAAAATGTTTTAAGTGCATTCTGCAAGCCATTGGAGTTAGGATTTAAATCCCACAAATCAACCAAGACATATGAGAATAAAGCTAGCGGTTTCCCTCTCTGTTTTTTATCCTTTAAAAGTGTTTATACTTTCTGAGTATAAAGCAAGAGTATAAATAAATGAAAGCATGTGTTTGCATGTTTTGTAAAGATTCCTTGTTTTATGCGCCTAAAAACACTTTTATATTTTTTTATGAACATTGCTGTATGTGAATTTTTACATATTTTCTTGTTTTTTTTTTAATGCAAATATAAAATAAAAATAGCAAAACTGAAAATAAAAGAAAACAAAATATACCAAACTGAATGAAAAAGAAATATAAAAATAAATAAAAATGACACAAAGTTATTGTAAGTTTAATGCACTACTGTTCACAAAGACAGCAGAAAGATGAAATGCTGTGAGCTAAAAAGGGTTAAGAGAAACAAATGTACTTAAATAAGTTTCAAAAGTCATATTTAATCAAATTTTAAAATATATACATATATGTATATTCTTAGTGTTTTCTAAAAAATTCAAAATTTATATTTTCGAATATCTGAATTATTTATAATATTTGCTATCATAGTAATTTAGTTACTGTTTTTCGCTTGTGAACATTTTTGGAGAATGTTCGAAAATTCGAACTTAATTTCGAAAAATTTTATAACTTGCAGAAAAAGTTATCTGAGCATTTATTATCATCAAAATAAAAAATCTCTTTAAAAATACTTAAAAACTGTGTGTTTTCCTGTATTCGAACTTAGGAGCTTTTGAACAAAACCCATTACATATTTGTAAAAAAATTTGCTGTGTCTATTTATTATTAAGAAATATGTTTAAATATTTTATTATTAAAGTATCGTTTATAAAAAAAAATTCTATTTTTTTTTTAACAATTTCCGATTTAAATTTCCGAATAAAGAAATGCAACTCTAGGGAATAATCAGTCAGGTTATAATTTTTAGTAAAACTTATCTTTTGTTTTAAGCAAATATTGTTTTATTGAAGTAAATATTAGTGTTTACTTAAATTTCGAAGATTACAATTTTTAAGCAAAACTATATAACTCATAAGAAAAATTACATGGTTTCCCATTTGTTTTTTTTTTAAATTTTTTATTACAAAAAATTTTATTAAATATTTCGAATATAGATAAGTTTTAGAAAATTCTCTTCTGCTAACTTGATATGAGTTCTTGAAATAAAAATTTGCATATTTGACTCTTGTTACTAAAATTTTTAGAATATTCGAAAATTCGAACTTAAATATAAAAACTTAACGAGTTATAGAAAATAGAACTTATACATTAAATTTAGAAGAATTTAGTAAATATTTGTTAAAATGACTAAGAAATTTGCCTTATTTTAATACTCGAAGTATAAAAAATTATTTTAAATTTTATAACTTTTAAGTATAAATGTACATTTTTTAATTAAAATAAATTTTATTTAATTTTAAGTGGGTCCGGTCCGAAAATTTTGTATTAATTTTAAAAATCTTACTACTTAAAGAAAATAATATTAAAGCATATAAATTAGGAAAAAAAAGTTTTGTTGATATTTCGAAAAAATATTTATATGTTTTAATTTTCGAATTTAAAATTTCCAGTATAGAATTTTTAGTTTGCAGGAAATCAATTACGGTGTACTAAATTTTTAAAATATAGCTTTTTTAATTAAAAAATCTATAAATTTTTTAGTATAGAATGTTCGAAAAGCTTTCGAAAGTGGTATTTTTATTTCTAATAAACAAAAACAAAGCCTTTTTGGTTTATAATAGCTTATATAGTTATTATGCATAGCTTGAAGCAAACTTCGAAAATTCGAACTTAATTTAGAATTTGAAAAATTTTAGAATTTTGTATTGTCAAACTTTTTTTTATGAGGTGAAAGCTTTTATTACAAAATTTAGTAGAAATTCGATGCTAAGTTTCAAAAGTGCAAAAATCTATTGGTGTTATTAATTTTTCTTTTCTTCTTGTTTAAAAAAGAAAACAATATAATATCATTATTTAAAAATAATTTCTTACATTTTTATTTGTATGCATGTCGTTAAGCATGATTTGCACATTACAGAAAAAAATTATAGATTTTTCTTGTGGCATAATATCATGAAAGTTATGTTTCATTTTTTTAAGCACAAGATAAATCTACTCAAATGAATAATGAAATAAAAATAACTTTATAGTTGAAGCTCTAAACTAAAGAAAATAAAGAAAAGAAGTGTAAGTATTGGTATAATTACAAATAAGAAAAGGACGGGCCTATTCTAAAATAACATACGAGGATAATTTAAAAATTATTCGTAAAAAAACATTACGGTGAGAGAGAATTAATAAATAAAAATAAATAAATAAATAAAAAATTAAATACTCTATATATTTTTACATAAAAATGTCAACGGCTCATAATGGCTTAAGCATTTTAAAATCTTTAGTATTTCCTTGAAGATCTCATCGAAAGCTTTTAAATGATACCCATATTGATACTTGAAAAAATTTGAAAATTTCAGAGGCCCGTAACTCGGAAAATATGGGCAAGCGCTAATTTTTTCACTTGATGTTTTTTCTTATTTTTTAATTTTCTATCCGATATATTTACTTTATTTTTCCAAATAATATGAAAAAATTAGAGGTAGGCGTGGTGTTTTGCCCGCTTCCTCTAAGGACATGGACCGATCATGCTGATTTCTAATAGCACCTATTCCAATACTATGTCTGATCGATTGCCGTATTTCATTTTTCTCTAGCTGATCTAGTGCTTCGGTAAACTTGATTTTAACACTAACACGGACGTACAGGCGGACATCGCTCATTCGACTTCGCTATGCATAAGAAGCCAGAATATATATACTTTATGGGGTCATTTTCGACCGATTACAAGAGGAATGATAAAATTAGTTACACCCTTTTTCCACTTTTTGTGGTGAAGGGTATAAAAAAAAAATAATAATAATACCGGTCGTATAGTTGTAGCATCACCCTCGTTTAATACAGAAAATCGTCTCTAATGATCAACGGCAAATTTTATTTATATTCGTTGTAACAATTTATGTTGTAAATTTTTAATCTTTTCAGGTTGGCATTTTAAGTCTGGTATTTGTGTGTGTGTGTGTGTGTGTGTGTGTTTCTATCGTCACCTGTGTAATGACCCACCATTATGTTTTAACTGATTTAAAGCTGGTAAAGGTTTCAAAAGTACCAAGTAGTACTAGCATTATGTTATTTATTACTTTTTTCTGTTTTCATTTGCTTTAAATATTTTTAAGCAGCTTAAATATTCTTTAAACATTTTTTTTTCTTCTCTTATGTTGAAAAATGTATGCTTTAAAAATTCCACTATTTTCTGTAAGTTTATTACTCTATGACAGCATTTAACAACAATTATAATTATCTACTTTGCAAAAAAAAAAAAAAAAAAAACAGAGCATTTAGTCATTTGAGGTAAAAGCAAACAAACAAAACATAGAATGGAACATAAAACCAAAATCATAAATTTAAAAAACATATGTAAATGGTAACGCGTTTGCTAAATACGCATATTTTTATGGCGGCATTTTGTTTAAAGAGATTTTAGCACTGGCTTCTAAAACGTTTGTTGCATTTTAGCTACGCACCATTGAACTGTGACACTATGAGTATGAAAATTAAACAAAGTCTAATGTTGCATACTTTGTAGCGCTTTGCTACAACACAACACCACAAACAAACGTTTAGGATATGTTAATTGCATTAGACTGGTTTTTTTCGCCGCTTGTTCTTTATGATATTTGTTTATTAATTAATGAACTTTGAATGATAACATTAACACATAAACCTCCCAATGTAGTTAATTCTCCACCAAACAAATGCTATCTGGTAGAAAAATTCGGACAAGGAATTTTTTTATTTGACTTTATGTTGACTTTCTAAGAAAGCAAAAACCTGACAAAAATTTCCCAGCAATATATGGATGATCAAAACTAATACATCCAAATTCTACACTAACGTATTCGCAACAATTTTATATTGAACGGTGTTGCCGTGATAGCGCTATTGCTACTTAGTTTAAGTTTGTGTTTATAGATTTTTTTTTTAGCATAATTCGAAATGCAGTTTAAAACATTATTTTTACTCCAAAGATGAATTTTAATAGGTATTAATTTTATTTAAGGAATTTTGGTAGTTTAACGAATAATCTAAGAATTTTTTTTTGTCAGTGGCAACGCTATTTTTCTAACGACAATTTGTGTTATGATATTTTGCTTTATTTTTCCCTTAAGGAATGTAGTAGAAACTTTGGTTTGCCCAATGACAGTTATTTCGATCAAAAATGATGGTTAACTGGCCGTCACTATAATTGTAGGGTTCTTATTTATGTTCAAACAAATAAGAAAATAATGTTTAAAAAAATGCAATAAATTTTTTTTTAATAGCTCATAAACATACACATACAAAAATACCTGTGTAATTGAAACTACAAAACCAAGTTGCCACATATTTTCACAGTGAACAATCTAGACGTTTTAACTCGTCTATATATAGAAATCCAGTTACGAGCTGTATAGAAGTATTAAACAAAATGTATAACAGAGCAGTTGTGTTTGTTGTTTAATAGTGTTGTCAACAAACTGAGTGTTGTCAACAATATTTTACAATTATTTCCTTAAATAATTTATGGACTGTGAAGAAATTGGAAAAGAAATTTGAAATCTATGTGTTTATCTTTATCAAAAGAGCAAAATAGGCTATGTTAGGCCCAGTAAAGAGACAAAGGAGGAAAATTTACAGTCTTATATGAATCAATTTATTTAAATGCAATTTGAAACACTTTTATCTAAAAGTTGCAATAAATTAAGTCTTTTTTAAAACTCAATCCCAAAGGTGAGGTAAAGAGAATTACGGGCGTTGTTAAACCTGTTTTACAGAATCTATTGGATGAAAGGAATTTTATGTAGAAGATCTGAAGGGTACTCAAGGGGAGAAAAGGGCGGAGGAAATAATAATGTATGAATTAAAGTCACGAGTGCCCATAAGATTTGCAGGTGTTGGGAACCTTCGATCATAGAATTTATAGATGAGATGAAATAGATGACGCTGTTTTTCAGATCCACAATGTTTTATCCTTACAATTACTTTTTCGATTTTAAAAGTTGTTTTTGCTTTGTTTGAAGCTAAGCTGCAAAGGATGATGGATTTCAGAAGGGTCTACAGAGGTCCCAGAAATGGGACCATACAACACCGGGTATAGTCAGTCGGCTTATAAATAACAAATCTGCATTATCTGAGCTGACATCAGGAAAGCAACGATACGACAAGCCGTATTTGTGCGAATATTGATCTAAATTACTAAAATAGAGTTGCTAGTCCATTAGTCTGTTGAGTCTTGAGTTCTTATTTATAGTCATCAAATGGCAAATTACGGCATTCGATATCGATCGAAATTTACATTTAAATTCTATTAAACTTTCGATCGATATCGAGTAACGTAATTTCCCCAGATTAGGTTGGTGTTTTGATATGAGCAAACAGTGAAGTAAAGGCGAAAGCATACAATTTTGAGATCAGATAGATAACATGGAAGGATGTATTAAAACGATTTTGTAGCGCTGATATATTCCAGAAGGCCCTTAGGTCTTCATCCCAAACATATTGCAAAGGCCTACGTGAAAAGTTTGCCCTGGAATTTTTATCTCTTGACACCTAAAGCAGGAAATCCGAGAAATTCGAAAGAATAGCGATTGACCGCCTCGTTCTGTTTTCTCTCTCCTTACAACAGCGAAAATATTAATTAAAAGAATATATAAGAAGACACTTGTGTTATCTAAATGTCAAGTGAACCGCTTAATTTACTAGTGAATCAAAATATTCTTCCAATTCCATTAAGAAGTTCTAAACTGGGCTTCTCATTGAAAAAGATCAACATTGAACTTAAGTGTCTTTGTATAGGGATCAAAACTAATGTTATGGTATAAGGATGACCCAGCCTTGATCATTTTTACAGTGATAGTTAGCTATTAAGAAAGCAATATAAAATTTTGAACACACAAATGCCGCCTTTTCCTCATCAAAGATGGTATTGTTTCCTCTGGTATTGCTTTCTGTCATATAGTAATCTGTATGTTTTCCGCTACGTTGAACCGGGTATTCCAATTTTTTGTCAGTTTAACAGCTAAATTACCAGAACCAACACGACATATTATCATAGAGTAGTAGTCTGTGTAGCGTTAAAATTCTTTTAATGTCACTTCTGCGCCCCTCAAATCTTTAGGGAGAAATATAGTCAGAGGAGTTGATATGGAACGGGAGGCAAAACATATAGAAACTACACTCAGGCAACTCTTAGTGACTAGTTCATAGTAATTCTAATCCATATAGATCTTTAAACTCTGCACGCAGAGAAAAAACATGGTTGTGATATGGTCCCAGTAACAATATTATGTTCTTTGTAATAGTGTATAGTTGCGAAGAACATATAATAAATGTTTTCAACAAAACTTTAGTCACTACTAGCATTTTTGTTGAGATTTAACCATTATGTGGCTACTGTGCACAATAACGCAACATGGTTTGTTTTAACTTTAAAGCACGACCAAAGTTGTATTACTTATTGAAAATAATATAATATATTTAACCATGATATATTTTTTGTAATCAGAGTATGATTTAAAGCAAACAAAATAATGTTTGCGGTTAAAAATATTTTGTTCTATGTCTTGGCAGAATGCTTTTCTATCAGTTTAGAATTTTTTTGTTTTTGGATACTAAATAACATGGAATACTTTTAGGCTGGCATTTATAATTATTTTGTAGTGAGGTAGTGGGGAGAGAGTCAGCTTTAATTTATTTGAACTATATTCAGTTCTTTTTCAAAATTTTACCAACCAAATTTACAAGGTTTATTATATGCGCAGCTTGTAAGGTCCGTTGCATATTTGAACATTAATAAGTTATGGTGAAGATATTAATTGAAACCGTCAGAGCAAACCTTAATGCCATCTAGTCGGCAAAAAAAGAAAAGAAACGAGCTTCACAGAAGACCTTAACGCAGCAGCTGACCTTGCAGACACCTTCATCTTGTTTTTTTAATTGGGGTTTTAGTCTCAAACGCTGGTCTTAATGTGCCAAAAACCTAAGAATAAATAATCATTTCCTTATTTAGGCGTTTGTCCGTTCACGAGGTATTATTTGCTGAAAGCTTATAATCTGAAAATCTAATCACATGATTTTTGGAAATATTTTTTTTGTGTATAAAAAACTTTAATTATTCGTTTAATCAAATAATTCAAAATATATCGGTTACTAAATGAATAGAGAGATTAAATATTTATACTTTTAAGACAGAAAAACCGCTTAATTGAATTCCCTAATATTTATAAACTGTGAATGTTTAAATGCAGCTTTTTATCAATATTAATGTTTTGCCACGGTATCAAGAAACAACATACAAACGAAAAATATTTTATATATAAATAATTATGTGTTAAGTATACAAGCAAAACAAGCGCGAATTATAAGAGCTTGTTCTAAAAATAGAATTTTTTTTGCAAGCTTTGGTTCCGTATTCTTGTTTTGCAAATTGCTTGATTTGTCAAAATTTTATTTGTTTCAAGAGTCATAAATTATTCAATTTATTTTGTTGTTATTGTTAATTTGGACTAATTAAATGTATTTTTATCTCCATGTGAAAGAGGAATTTATATTTTGTATTATTATACTTTTTAATTTTATACTTGTTTTTTTTATCATAAATATCCAATTATGCTAATTTATGCAAATAAAAAAATTTAATTAACTTGTGGAACAATTCACGTGCAAGATTTTAAACAGCTTAGTACAAAATATGCAAGAGAAATGTTCAACATGATTCTATATTATCTTTCTCAAAATTATTGCGGATGTACTTTTGTTAATTTTTTTGCAGACAATTTTAATAATATTATTTAGTTCTAAATTATTTTTAGAAATATTTTGTTTATAAATCTGTTTCATAATTTATTTTAAGTACTAAATGTATGTGCTGTATTTTAGTTTAGTTATATATAATTATTAGTACTAAATTAAGTTAAAATATGTGTTTAAGAAAATTTTTTGTTAATCATTTTAGGTACTAAATTTCCGTATGGTGTTTTAGTAATAAAAAGCTTCAATATTTCTTGTACTGAACTTCTAAACAGTATTTAAGTACTAAAATAATGGAAAAAATATTATTTTGTTTCTTAGTACTATAATAAAATACTTTCTTTATGTTCTAAGGTTTAGTTAAAATTTTAGATTTTTGTTTAGTTATTAAAAGTACTAAAAAATTTTTAGAACTCTCTATTAACCAATAATAGAACTTTAAATATTAATATTTGATAAAAATTTTTCTTTAAAAAATATCTGTACTAAATTTTGTACTAAACTTTGTACTAAATTTTTTTAAATCATTTTAGAAGTTAAATTTTTAGCATACTTCAGTAAATTTTGAAACTATATTTACCTAACAATGCTTCAATGTAAGTTAAGACTTTATATACTTTTTAACGAAATGTAAGTAACAGCTTATTTTATTAATTAATTAATATTAATTTAAATGTCGAGTCTGAGACACTCAGGAAATAAAAAAAAAATTTTATGCTTTACACTCAAGATTAATTCTTAAACAACAAAAATATTTTTTTCTTTAATTTAAAAAAAAATTAAGCGACTGTGGCTAAAGTTTTAAACTCAAAAAATTTAAATAAAATATTGTACTAAAAAAAGTCTTTTAGCATAAGTAATATAACATCTACTATTTAAAATAAAAATCTTTAAAACAAAACGTCACATTTTAATTAATTATTTCTAAAAGATTCTTAATCTTTTTTTTAATTTTAAAAATCGCAAAAAACTATTTATTTAAATGCGGTTCACTAACCTTTAGAATTTTCGTTTGTATGTATTTTTATCTCCTTTTTTGCAATTTGCTTTACGTTTTTTCTGTTTCGTTTCTAAAAATACCGACAATTTTTTTTTTCTATCTTTTCTCTTCTTGGCAACTTTCCATACGTGCAGAGAACAATTTCAGTTTGATACTTTTTTGAATTATTTCTTGTTTTTTTTTTTTTTTTGATGATGCTGTTGACAAAATAATTTTACTTTCGATTTTTGCTGGCAAATTTATTTAGTTATTCTGTATTTTAAATTAGAAAAAGGAAAAAGTGAGGAAATTAGGCAGAGGTTTGCAATCAACAAGTTTGGAAGCAACAAATATGTGGAAAAATTTAATTTAAGAATTGATATCAAATCGCTAGTTATTTATATTGAAAATATATTCTCTAGACTCTCTTTAAACAATTAGTAGAATAAAATATTAACTCTTAATAAGTATTGTATTCAAATATTTTTAAACTTAATAGACATTAATGAAGAGTCAAACAAGTACTTAAAGGAAATTATAATAAAAATAGAAATTGAAAAAACTAGTACTAAACTAAAATTTTACACAAAAATTTTAGCTCTGATAAATCAAGATACTCATACTTTCTGCATGTAGTTGCAAATTTAAGTACTAAATTTAAGGAAAAGTGTAAAATCTTTTATTTTCATACTTAGAATTCGAAAACTGATCGATTTCTATATATATTAAAGCTAAAAATGAATGAATTGAGTTTAGTACAAAACCTTTTTTGCAATAACAACATAATAATATGAAATTTTTTTAAAAGCTTTTATGTTCATACTAACACTTAGAAAGCTAATCGCTTTCTATATTTATTAAACCTAAAAAATTAACGAATTGAGTTTAGTACAAAAGCGTATTTTTGCAATAACAACATAATAATATGAAAAACTTATTTAAAAAAAGCCGTTCGAATAAAATTTTTGATTAAATGTGTTTTATTTAATTTTTATTAAAAATTAATTGAAAAAAAGTTGTAAAATTTATGACAAAAATTTAGTACAAAAATATTTTTATGCAAAATTAATTTTTTTTTTGCTAAAATTTATTGAAGGTAAACACTGTGACAATAAATTTAGAAAATAAAATTTTAGGTTTTAGAACGAATATTGAAATAAAAATTTTAAAATTTAAAAAATTTACTTTAAATAAAATGTTAATATTAAATTCAGACTCAATATTGAGTGTTAATAAATGTTTAAATAAATGTGTCCAATTTAGTTTTTATTGATCAAAAAAGTTTAGTACAAAAATCTTTTGTTTAATATTTTACCATCAGTTGTTGAAGTTAAAAATCTGATATATTTAATTAATAATGTTCTAAAAGTTTGGAACAAAGTTTAATTAACTCTTAGTACTAAATATAATTTTTTTAATTTTAAAAGTGTTTCAAAAATTAGTACTAATTATTTAAAAAGTTTAGAAAATCTGTTATTCCAAAAAAGGAGTACTTAATTTTAGTACTAAAAATTAAAATGAATTTTATCAAAAATATGGCTAAAATTAAGTGCCTAAATTTGATTGCAATGAAATACAAAGAAGAAAATATTATATTGCAGAATTTTTCTAGCATTAAACCGGCGACGAATTAAACTAAAAAATAAAATGGCATTCATTAACATCTAAGGCACGCTAAGAAACTGTTCTAAAGCAAACATTTATCATCCGGATTCTGAAACAGAAACTTTTGATCTTGATTATTTAACTCATCTTTAATGTCATTATTGTTCACATGGATTGCTTAAGGGATCAGAAAAGTTATTTTAATAATAATTTAAATTGATGGATGATTTAAAGCCAGACTTAAACGGCAACTCCATAAAAAATAACATTTACATTGTGACATTTTTTGAACAGAAATTATATGTCTTGAATTAAAAAGAAAAAAATCGGAAACTCCAAAATTATTAATCCTTTTAAATTTATATACTTTTAATACATATATATACAAACATTCATACATATGTATATTAGACCATTAGAGCATGTAGACATGTGTATGTTTTGTAAGAATATTTCCTGCATATAAACTTCATGTAAATAAATAAAAACTCCCCTTTTTTTGTAATTTAAAATAAAAATTAAAAATCACATATTTTACAAACGCATTTTTCACGATGCTTCATTGAAGCAACAAAACAGATATTTATAAAAAATCCTTAAAAAAAGGAAAAAGTGTCTTCGTTATTTTTAAAAAATTGTCCAGATAAAGTTATTGGCCAATACGAAGCCAAGATTAATGTATATAATTGAGCAGACACTGTACATAAATGTAAATAAATGTATGAAAATGTACATGACTGACCAAAAAAAAAAAACAGAGAAATTGCAATAAATATAAGAAACATTTTAAATATCAAAAAGAATTGAAAAGCACGACTCTATTTTATTTATTTCCTTAACATGAATTTGTTATGTTTTAACACGGAAAAGTGTATGTGTATGTGTAAAAAAAATAAAATATAAGTGATCCTGCAGGAGGCTGTTTTTTAATGTATGGGTGTGTTTGTTTTCCTACCAAGGCGGCAAAAAGCGAAAAAAATAAAAGAACACAAATAACCTAGAAAAAGAAATCAAACAAAAATCAAAGTCTGATTTTTTAATTTCCTTTTTTTCTGTCGTTGCGTGTGAGTACATGTGCATGTGGCTGTGATAAAAATGGAAATGACGTTTTCACAAAGAAAAAAAAGCGAAAAAGAAACAACAACAAACTCTTACAAATGTACACATACATGAGTATGAAAGGACATTGAATATTGACGGTGCAGACAGACAGATATGTACAGACCGGCAGCATATAAAACGAAAAGTGTTCTAAAATTTATTTCGTAAGGAATTTCGAGATAATTCAACAATATTATTTTTATTTTTCTCTAGAATTAATGAAAAACTGAAAGAGAATGTCAGATTTTTGACTCAAGAATCGTTATGTAGACGCGCTTATGCAACAGGTACAATTTGCTATTTATAACTTCTCGTTAATTTGACTGGATGCCGAAAGTAAGAACTCGATAGATCAGCCAGAGAAAACTTGAATCGTTAAAATAATTCATTTTATTCCGCGGTGAAGAAGCAACCAACGAAAAAAGAATTGTGTTGGTCTGTGCAACTCTTTTTCTTGAGTCTGCTTATGATTTAAGAGGATGACCAACCGTTCTTATCTGTGAAAGAGTTAGCGAGACCTTCAAGGAAGGAGGAGGCTTTTGCCCTTTAATAAAAAGGATGGGTGCTAAATTTTTTTTTGGGGTGTCTTCATTATCCCCAGACAGACAGACCTCTCTATATCAATCCTGATTATCCTGGTAACTGTATTAGGGATGTCGTTGCTAAGCAGGACTCATTATCAATGAAATAATCGAATCGCTTTAATATTTATAATTATATATAAAAGTCTAACAGAGATGGGACTTTGAAAATTCCTTTGCAGTGCTAAGAACTTCATGTTGTAGCTCAAAATGAAAAGAGCTTGTTCGCCAGAACGAAAACTTTGGATAAGTTTATTTTATACATGTCTTTTAAATGTGATCTGATTCTCTTTTTTCTTTATCGGAAACTGAACCGAGATGGAAAAACTGGTCTTTCATATGTTGGAGAAGCGACACACCAAACTGTAGGGAGCTCTATAAATAGACACTCCATGTAAACACCAACAAATTTCGATTTTTCACCAAGTTAAAATTTAGCTCCTAGAGGCTTATTGGACTCGCAGGCCCCATCCCCTTGATGCTATTGCTTCTCGAGTATACGGAGGCCTTAAACTAAAAGATATAATATTTCAGTAGCCTGAAGGTACCGATTCCTGTATTGGTTATTGAAAATGTCCTGAAAGAAGCAACGCGTTGGCTGTGGCTTAAGCCCAAAATCGCGTTGAAGGCGATTGCGTTCTATGCACTGTTAGATTGCAATATTAAATGCCAATAATGCAGTGTGAATTAAGAAAGTGTCCAGATCTTTAGCGAGAAAAATTATTAAACTGCATGTCGCAAAGCAATTGCAATTAGGGTTGTCGCTATTCTCTCCGAGGGCGCAGGTGGTTGCATTTTGTTTGTTTTTGTTCACACAATAAAAAGACCACCGTAAAGTTAGAGGCCACAGGGCTTGATAATAACTTTTAGACAATACCACAATTCAGCTTTGAATAAATTTCCTCTTGAATGTTGTAGATTATCCGACTCCAACAGTGCGAAACTGTTTGATATATCAATGACTTCAAAACTGTTAATTCAGCATTAAAACTGCAAATGCACACCCATGAAATGAATGATTCAAATTCAGTTAATAAATTCAGGGCAGGGCATATAATAACGTTTTATGGAAACTTTAAGCTCGTATAGATTAGTGTTTTGTAATTACCTAACAGCATTTTGAAGAATAATGTCACAAAAATTACTGATGCAGTAATTTTGTGGACTGTATTACAAAGCCATATATGAAGGCAAATGAACCGGTTATAAATTCAGCTCGCAGTCTAGAGCAACGAATGTAACGTTACAGGTATTTTCTTTTCTAATTTTTGCAGATGTATTAGACTCCAAATTACAATTTTTAAAGATCAATAAAGCCATCAAAATGCTACCATTCCAAAGAAAAGTGTACAAGTAACTGTCAGACCTCAATGTATCAGCTATCTGCCGGGAGAATGCCAAATTTTTAATGCCGGTTTTTTCATACCGGCGCCCGGTGCAACCTAACCTATCCCTTTTTTTATTAATTATTTTAAACAAAAATGTTGATTTCAATAAAATTTTCGTAAGCATAATTTACACCCTTTAGAAATGTATGTTGGCGGACTTGCTACTTTATCAAACAAAACGCCGCCTTGTGAGTGTCCAACCATTCATTAAAGGAACGATGAAAAATTTTAAAATGTTTCTGTTCTGTTTTTTTATTTCTCCCCGTTGGAATTGTCAACATACATACGAGTGCTATACATAATGGCTCGAACACTATGTGTGTGTGTCCTAACATTTTACTTCAATGTACTTCCTTGTCGTTTTTCCTTTTTTTGTTTTAAACTTGTTATTTTAGAAAACATTACAATACACATATACATGTGTATGAAGGCTCAGCAAGCTTTCAAATCTATAATGTCTGCAGTCTATTGAACGTGAAACATGTTCATGCTACAATATTTTAAGTTTTTCTTTATTCGTTTTTAATATTTGTTTTAAATACTCGTAATACATTAATCAAGCACAAGTTAACTTTATTATTCAAAGGTTTGATTCAGGTTTGTAAGAAAATTGAGTTTTTCTGCAATGAAATGTTGGTTTCATTTAAAAATTCTAATCAGACAAAAAAGCAAGTTTCAGATAATTTCTGGTTTGTAGTACCTTAAGAATTGTTTTCTTGAAGTGGTAGTTCCGGGAAACAAAGAACCCAGAACCCAAGTTAATTGAGCCCTATCTCTTATATGAAGCAAATTCCTAAGCTTTACTTCTTATGGAACAAAGAAAAGTGGCAGTTTCTATAGGCAGTTTCTCTCCTAAATTTAATCTTAAGAAATTTTAGAGTAGTCGTGGATGTTTGGATTTATTCTCAGGTATCTTAATATTTCAAAAATTCAGCAGCTCTTATACCAATAAAATCATTCTTTGTTTTCTACGCTACACCATGAGGTTCTTAGCACTGCGGAGGAATTTTCAAAGTCCCATCTCTGTTAGATTTTAATACATAATTATAAATGTTTAAGCGATTTAACTAATTGTTGGATAATGAGTCCAGCTTAGCAACGACATCCCTACAACAGTTACCACCATAATTAGGATTGGTAAAGAAAGGTCTGGCTCGGGATAATGAAACACCCTAAAAGAAATCTTGCACCCATCCTCTTTGTTAAAGGGCAAATGCCTCCAAAATATTCTCTAGTAACTCTAATGACATGAAATTCAATGTTATCCTTAAAGGTCTCTCTATCTCTTTCACATATAGGAACGGTCGGTCGTTGTCTTAAATTAGGAGCAGACTCATGAAAAAGAGTCGCCCAGACCACCACAATTCTATGGCTCTGTTAACAGCTAACGTGTCACTATGGTGTTATGCAGCCCAATTCTGAATATACTCAAGGTAAAATATTATTTCGTGAAAAAATTCCTTCAATTATGAATTCCGCGGAAACAAAAAAAAAATAATAAAGTGGCATCACCGTAACTGGAAGAGAGCAATTTTGCTTACTTACATTTTTTTTCTGATTTTTTTCACCTTCGGAGTTCAACAAAAAAGGGAACAAATTTATAATGAGAGAAATGGAAAAAGTGAAAAAAAACTCGCGCAAAATGTTTGTTTACAATTCGGCTGTTAACGTTCGTTTTTCATAATTTAAAGCCCCCTGATTTCCGTCACCCTGGTGCACATAGAATGGGAACTTTCACTTGCTTCACTTTCAGATTTCGACAAGCCACAGCAAATGTTTCTCGTGCTCAATGAGTAGCCAATCATCAAGGATTTCAAAAAGACATCCCATTTTAGAACTTTGACATGAATATAGAATGAACATCATTAGAGGTGTAGTGAGAACATGGCGGTCTAAGAGAAATTTGTTGCTAGAATTGAAGCTTTGAGTAGCGGCGAAAGCAAGCACCGCCTTGTTTCTGTAACCGCTCATGCAAGGTGAGCTTGTGTTAATCATAAAGTTTTTTATTACTTTTTTATAAAAAATTTATGATTAGCTCGAGTCCACCCTGGATAAATCATTATTCGTATAATAATTTTATGTGAGAAACTTCTCACTTAACTTACAGAAACGGGATACAGATAATCTATGCCTTGCAAACACAAAGTCACTATCCATCTTAATAAGGTTGTGGTTCAAAATTTTTCAGTTTCCATGAAGAAAATACAAGATTTGAGTTTCGCTTTGTTGCAACAAACCCCATCTTCTTTAGAAGTGACTGCCAGCGAGTTTTTTTGTTTTCAAAATTTGAAGGGTCTAATTGTCGAAAATGATTTCACTCGAATGTGGAGTAAAGACAGCACAGGATTTTTATCCTTATTTGAGGAATTTCTAATATCATACTTTGCAGAAGGACTAAAAGCTTCTGGAAGATGAAGACAGTAGCCCGCAAAAGAACAAAAATATTTAAAAATTACAAAATTTATGTTTTCATCTTTATAGTCAGCGTTTAAGATTGACTCATTCTGAACCAAAACAGTTTGGTAAAACACCGAAAAAAATTAACAAATTTTACTAGACTTAAAACTCTCTAAAGACCAACTCACTTTGTGAGACCTTGTGGGTTTTAGCAATTGTTGTTTTAGTGTGTTTCTCTATGTTATGTTTTTTTTTTATTTATTTTCTACTTTCAAAAAGTATGTGGGTGGCATGCATTTCACAACATGTGCGTTATTTGGTGTTAAATGTGCAAATAAAAACAACAAAACATCTTTGTTTTTTGTCTATGACTAAACAGAAAATGTTAGACTTTTTGCTTTATTCATTGGCGTGTGTGTCGTGTCTTTTTCAACTAGTTTTTTTTTTGTGAAACCCAAAATATATCCAAAACAACTACATGAATTAAAAAGGCAAAATTGGCAACATTGCTGCCGCCAAAAAAAAAAAAAGAAATAAAAAAACTGTTACATTTAGTGATTTAGATTTTGTGACAACATTTTGTATCTGTTGTGTTGAAACTTTCACTTTATGCTGAAAGTAACAAGAGCAACAGAGATTTAAGTTTTCAAGGTAATTGGTATTTTTAAGTGCTTAATGAAATTTTGGTAGATAAACTTCGTTTTTATGACAGCAAAAAAAAAAAAAAATAAAAAGTTTAAATAAGAAAATAAGCAAATGGAAAATTAGACAGACGTTACAATATTTAATTTTTCATACAACAGTTAAGTCATGCTCACTCGAATTAAATCAGTTATAAAATTCTTCAGCAGAAGTAAAGGCAGTAAGGTCTACCTCTTGCTGTAAAAACTGAAAGAAGAAGTAGTGAATTTAATTTTTATGACACTCGAATAAGAAAATCAAAATAATTTTCTCAAAAGTTATCATTTGCCGTGTGGTACCTTTAAGCCAAGTAAGAGCGACTTCGTTATTGATAACACGAGTAGTACTCGTATTTGTCCGGAGAAATGGATGCACTGTCAAAGGATTCAGAGATCAATTAATATCGTAATATCCAACTTGAGGACTATAAGAAATTTGTAGAGGTTACCAAGCACAATCTAGTCCAGGCTAAATAAACTCAAGTAAAACGTTACGATATTGTTTTGGAAAAGATTTGTTCAGGGCCGCACTAGGAACTAGCTGACATTTTAGCATGGGATTTCAGAGACATTGTGGGTCAGGTTATTGGAAATTGAAGAAATTTCATTCCCTCAAAAAAACAACCACTAGCAAATGAACACTGCTGAGGTTTAACTAAAGAGAATGAGGAGCAAGCAATCTTCTATCTTGCATGTCTTTGTCTTGATCTACAAAATATGCACCATAGCCACTTTCTCGATAGCCTTTGCAGATTGACTTTAGAAAACCTGCACGATTTGCATTTCCTCAAAAGAAAGTGCAGGTTTTTCGTTCTCAGCATAAAATCCATTAGTAAATGACCACTAACGCCAACGAGGGGCAAAGGTGCTCTATTTTGTGTACCTTCATCTTGATGTGCAGTATATGCGCCGTAGACACTTTGGTTTATATATTCAAGGTGATCTTCCAATATGTCTATTAGACCTGATCGATTTGCTCGTCTCCAGTAGAAAGAAAAACTGATCCTAGCTGTTTTGGCGAATACACTTTGCTGCTTAGTAAGATCATACGTTTCGCACTCTTACCGTTATATCGATATGACAGCTTCTGCTACTTTTTCTTAACGTTTCTCTTTCTCTCCCCCGGGGGAACTAAGAGTCTGGCTGATCTATCGTACGCACAAACAAAGTGTTCTCGGGGTATAGGTGTGTAGGCACCAAATCTGGATAGACAGTTGAGTACTGTCGAAGGATTCAATAGTGTTCTTAAATAAACTGGCATCATCACAACCGGTATCCTATACACAGAGCCGCCCATCTCTGTAGCTAATTATTGGTGAGGTCCCTTCGGGGTACACGTGGTGGCTGTTCGTTAAAAAGTCTATATCTGCAGGTCTGGTGCGGAATAGATGGAGGTGTGCTGTTGCACTCTTAACAGACGGGTTTGGATAATCTCCAACCCTCAAGCAAGGGGTAGTTCATGGTCCTACATGCCATGTTCTTTGAATTGCAACTCTGTTAGCTACGTCCAGTGGAGAGCGCTAGTCGCCGCTTTGTATTTTACTCAGTGGTAAGACCACTGTCAGGTTAGGGCCGCCGGCTAGGTACTGACGTTTATCTTGATTACATCTTGCCTCTCTTACTCTACAGGTAACATGAAGAGACCGAGTCCTGGCTGAAGGCAGTCGGTATTCTCAATCTTTCTTGGATCGATGTTGCTACTCGCTAACCTTAACTTACCTAGCGCTTGCTGATGGGAAAAACGCCGCATGAAAACCAAGTCTTTTAAAAACAGATTTGAAGCCGAGAGCTTAATTTCTTTTTTCTAAAAGTTGTTATGCCGAAAATAGAGGTGCTGACGCAAAAGTATCCAGAGGAACTTTCCCTTACTTAGCTCCGCATAACAAACAAGGCTTTACCAATCTCTTACATCAACTTAGGGCGAATTTTATGACCTCACTTGTGCTCCATTCGTATGATATCTAATTAGCTGGGAGCTGAAAGACAAAATCATGGACTTTACCTTGCGATAGCTTATAGCTTTTTCATTAGCTTCTCCCCTATTTTCTTAAACGAGAATGTTAATAAAAGAAAATTCTGAACTTGGAGAAATATCACTCTCCAAGAAGGTTTATAAAGTAACAGTGTACTGTTCGTTCGGGGTTGAACTGAATTCTTGCTTTATCATCAGCGCATATTTTTAGATGGTTTCTTTTGGAAGCTTAAGAGACAGTCTTAGAAATGGTGTACGTTGACTTCTACAGAAAGTATTTTCTTGAAAGTGGGAAGGGAGCAGAAAAAAAGTTAGGGACCAAAAAGTAGTCATTCGCCAGTGACAATGTTTCTGTTTACTGATTGGAAATGATGTCGTTAGTAGTAAAAACCCCGAATAAGAGTGACGTTCCATAGCTGGCTTAAGTGCTCCAAAAATATGAATGCAAGGGTACGTTGGCAACAAATTTGCAAAAAGATGGTAAATCCCTTTATCACTCTTGGATAATTTTGATCATATCATTCAACTTCAACAAGGAGATCGCCCGGAGGCATTTTGGTCTAAAAGACCTCATTTCTTTCAAGACATTTCTTCTGGGGTATAAGGTAGCTGCAATCGTTTAGGCTTTCAGGGACCTGAAATTAGAGGTTTTTTATAATTTTGAGGACTTAAAAGTGACAAACTTCTAGTGCTTGGGGGAAACGATAGCCTTTAGGAACTCAAATTCTTGTTTCGTTAATAATGCGGGGCTGCAGTTAAGACTTAAATCGGGGGAAAGTCGCTGGCGTCAGGCTCTTCGGGGAATAATATGGAAGCTGTAGTTAAGACTTAAATCAGGGGAAGTCGCTACAGCCCTACAAGCTGTTGTAACAGAAGGAGAATAGCTGTTGTAACAGAAGGAGAATAGTGCGGTATGAGTAAGAACGTGGCCATTCCAATAATGATTCTCAAAGTTACTAATCGAAGAGATGCTTTAAACCCCGCGGTCGTTTGGTAGTTGAATTGATTTCACCTACTTTAATTGCAACTGTGGGGTTGTGTCATTGTATTACGAAAACTTACAATACACCTGTCCTCCGTGTTTGATGCTGCTTGTGTAATCAAGAAAACAACTATAAATTTAGAACCAGGTATTTAAATCTTGATAGTAAAGACCGTTACAAAACATGGCTTAGTGAATTTTTGGCTTCTCACTCCAGATGCTCAAAGTTGATCGAATAATTGAAGTAGAGTTGTTATTGGCAGGTGGTTTTCAAAATGTGAGCTTAATGGTGTGATAAGAAAGCTAGTGGCTTTACTGACAGTCCTACGTCGGTGTAGTTTCAAGTTTAAGGCAGATCTCTTATTTATATGAACCAAGATGAGACCTGGAAATTGCTAATGAAATATTTATATCGTTTCTTTTAAAGAATACGCATAAATTAAGAAGCACCGCCTATTAAAAATGAGTTGATTTAATTACTTTATGGTAATTCGAATTTTAATGTTGAAATTATATTCTCATTATAAAAATAAGTATAAACAGAAAAATATTTATAGTTTTGTTTTATATACAAAATATTCCAAATAAAGGAAATATAAATGATAAACACTTATAAAATATGCAGTTTTGAGGCTCCTTTCACTGCCATATAGAAAAACGCATTAATTCCACTGCATTAATTTAAAGGAAGTTATTAAAATAAAAATATTATAAAAAAGCTGCATATTAATAGATATTGGAAGATATACAAAAATGGCAGAGTAGACTTCCTTATATAAAACTGTTAATGCTACTGAAGCAGCTTATTAAATAGACAAGAGGTGACAAAACAATTGAAGTATAATTGAATGATAAAACCAAAACGTACATAAACATTAATGCACATTCATATATAAACGATATCTTTGGCTGCAAAAAAAAAGTAAATAGTTATTCAGCACAATGTGTTTATGTATTGAAAATAAAAAAAAACAAACACACATCCATAAATAAAATGGCTAAAAAATATAAAGTCAGCAATACAATTGTTTTTAACAAAAGTACAGTTGTGTCTTTCGATTATTTTGTGTAATAAGGCAATATATATATTTTTATATAAAAATATATACACACATGTATATATCTTTATGTTTGTGTATGTGCAACTATTTATATGCAACATAAAATGTTGTAGACCAAACAGCAATGTCATCCATTCAACATTATTTGATGCTTTTTTTTGCCTCCCTTCTATTAAAAATATGAATAGCCGACCGGCCATTAACCAACTCTCCTGACTTTTAACAAAATTATCTGTTTTAAAAGCGGGGAGACTGACTACAAACAATTCATTGCCGCACAAATTTTTGAAAATTTTGGTACTGTAGACAATATTTTAACATTTCAACATGCTCATCATCATCATTACCTGCCCAACCCAATTTTTGGATACATCACAACAATACAAATATTTAAGGGGAGATTTTAAATATGTATTTAAAAACCAACACACACACACACATGTATACTTTTTACAAAGGCAGCATAATTTTCGCGTATACATCACTGTTGCAAAAACACCAGAAGCAACTCTACCCTTTTAAAACACATTTACTAATAAAAAAAAAATACATTCGACCACTTTTACCACCCACTATAAAAATTGGCCTGGCAGGAGCATCATCAACTGGCTACAAACGAAAATAATAAAAACAATGCCCAACAAACGCAGCAGCAGGAACAGCACGCACTCATACAATAAATATAACAATTGGTCGCCGGTTGCAATTTTTAAGTTTTTGTACTTTTTTCATTGACCAGTTGTTATAGCAAAGAATGAGAGAAAAACAACAACAATAGCAACAAAAATTGCATCCATAGTGCAGCAACGCAGTAAATGCATTCTTATATAAAATAGGCTTAAACAAACATGACCAAACAGTGGTTTGAAATTGTCATAAATTAAATTTCACACATATAAAAAAATTATGTTTTTATTAATAAAAATATTTACTGTTATCGATAATCAAATGAAATAACTTAAAAGAACAGAAATTTTATTAAAATAATTTTTGCTTATCGATAACTAGAAATTTTTTTAAGAAAAATGTTGTTTTGAGATCTTCTACAGGATTTTAAATTTTCGATAACTATGAAAAATATTTGTAAACGAGTTTTAAAATAATAAATAATCAACATACTACAGAAAATTTATCGGAAAATAGAATTATAATAACTTCAATTAACGCAAACTTAAAAAATAAATAAAAAAAGTTAATAATGATCATTGAACAAGATTGTTTCTTAAAGATACTTTTTAGCTATCGCTAACTTTCAACAAAGAAATTGAAAAATATCGATAATTAATAAAAAATTTCTAAAAAAAAGTTTTCAATAATCACAGAATCGTTGCACAAAAGATTTAAAAATATAAAGATTATAAAACTTTTCTACCAGAACAAGTTATCGATAACTGCAAAGATTATTTTAACAGAAGTATGTAGTTATCGTCTATTGTCAAAAACATGAACTATAAGTTATGTATATCAAAAAAATATATATCTAACAGATATTATTAACTACCAAAATATTTCTATCAAAATTTTTTAGTTATCGATAACAATAAAGAAATTTTTTAACAAAACTTTTTAGTTATTGGTTAATATGAAATTTTTACCAGAAGATTTTTGCAACCAATATTTGCAGTTTTAGAATCGTGCTCAAGTTATCGATAACCACGAAAATTATTTTAACAGAAATACATAGTTGTTAATTACTACGAGAACCCTGCTTGCACAAACTTCTAGTTAACGATAAATATAAAAATATTTTTAATTGATAGTTATCGATTAATACAAAAATGTTCACCACATAAATTTGCAGTTTTAAAGGTACGAAGTTTCTTCTATCTATCTCTTTGTAGATATCGAGAAAGACGTTCCTGTATACAACAAAAAAATTCAGCTATCGATAAATGCTGAATTTTCAAGTTATCGATAACAATACAATAATTTACCAACAAAAATTTGCAATAATCGATTAATATGAAAATTTTACTATGAAAAATTTCAAGTCATCTATAATTCAAAAAAAAGATCAGAAGATGAAAATTTTTTATATTTTTCAAAGATAATTTCTTCTCTTTTAGTTAATGATAACTAGAGAATTTTTTTGTAATGAGTTTTTTTAGTCAACCAAAAATACAAAAATATTTTTTTTTTGAAAAATTATAATAATCGAAAATTTTTTGAACCACTCCACTATTCACAATAATAAAAATTGCCTATGTACATAAAATTTTGCGTACCTTCAACCACTTCTGATTGCATATGTATTGAACACATACATACATTTTTTACATATGTATATGTTTAAGTGAAAGAAACATATAAGTGACTTTACAAACATTATTAAAAATTCTTATATACTTTCAATACATAAAAATATATATCTGCATGTACATTTGTGCATCCTCGAATGTATGATGTTCATGTAAAAATATCTATTATAGCAACGATGCATGCATGCAATTTCGTTAAATATTATGCACTCCTTCCACGTCTTGGTGAAATTTTTTGGTACTTTGATTTGATTTCGCTTCAGTTCTATTCGTGTTGCATTAATGATAAAAAAAATTAATTTACATTTTTAATTTCCTTTTGCAGCAGATTTTATCAGCAATTTTTATAGTACAAACTGACAGATGATGTTATAAGCTTATTTTGTTATGCATGTATGTGTACAATCATATAAGTATGTATGTATGTATGTGTTTATATCTATATAGATGTTTAATTATTAATTAAATATATATTGCTTTTAAAGGAAGTTATTTAAATAAAAACATTGACATTTGTTGAAATATATAATATTATTTAATGCTTTGTTATATATTCATAAAATGTATGCATATAGAGAGTAAATAATACATACATATTGAACGTAGGTATAGATTCATGTATACGTGTATGTACTTGTAGTTCTCGAGTACAGTTTGTTCACCAATATCTGCTGAATTTTTTATGCCACGCCTTAACTTTAATTAATACAATTATTAATGACTTTTTATTTCAAAACAAAATGAGTTAAAAGGAAGGAATTTAAAAACATCAACCACCCTGAGCATTTATCAGAAATACATTTATATGTAATTAAATAAGGATAAAATAAATGCTTGATGACTTAAAAAATTTATTAAATGTTTTTAATTGATTTCTAATTTTAAAAACAAATATCAGATAATAAAAAATATTGTTAGAAATCTTCGTAGTTGTCGGTAAATAATAAATATTGTAAGAAAACGTTTCTTGTTACCGAAATCTACAATTTGCCTGCGAAGAACAGTTTTAGTTGACAAACTTATATATACCTTTCTTTTCTTTTCATTTCTTTTATTTTAATTTTTTCTTAAAAGGTGTTTTGGAAATCAGCAATATCGGTTCAAGTCCTTAGACACAGTAGGCAAATCACCACACCTACCTTTTATTTTTACGTATTACTTGGAACGATGAAGTAACTTCAATCAAAAAAAAACAAACATGTGGGGCGGTAGAGAATTAAAAAATTAGAAAAAAACATCATGTGAAAAAATTGGCGCTCGCCCATATTTTCGGAGTTACGAGCTTCTGAAATTTAAAAATTTTTTTAAATATTTATATGGGTATCATTTAAAAGCTTTTGATGAGATCTTTAAGGAAATACTAAAATGGTTAAAAAATCTTAACCTATTAAGAGCCGATGACATTTTCATGAAAAAGTTATATATAGTACTTAATTTTTTTCTTATTTTTTAATTCTCTATCATCCCGATATTTGCTTTTTTATTGGAGTTACTTCACTAAACTAGATTTACATAGATGGTGAAGGGTATATAAGATTCGGCATAGCCGAATATAGCGCTCTTACTTTTTGACGACTAATATTTTATAAGAATATCATGATATGTTTGTTCCTTAACTATATTTTTATTAACAAAACTTTTGTAGTTATCGGATAAGTACAAATTGGCCTTAAACATTTTTTGTAGTTATCGATAAATAAAATTTTCATTTACAAAATTTCGCACATATCTAGAAAAAAGTTGAATAATTACTTTTAATGATAAATTTAATAATAATAAATATTTTTATTAACAAAACTTTTGCAGTTATCGGATAAATACAAATTGGCCTTAAACATTTTTTTGTAGTTATCGATAAAAAAAATTTTTGTTTAAAAAAATTTTGCAGTTACCTATAGTTAAAACTTTTGATTGGAGAAACTTTTCTAAAATTATCGATAACTATTTATTTCCAAAAAAAAGTTCCTTAGTTATCGATAACAACAATTTTTTGTTAAAAAATTATCATATATAGCGACGGCTTCATATTATCGCTGTATGAAGTTTCCATGAGCACTATTTTTCGTTAGAAATCATTTTATCAATAAATACAAATTCTTGCTAGAAAATCTTGAAGTCATCATCGATGACTGCAAATTATCTTTGGAAAATAATTATGTAGTTTTCTAAAACTACAAATTTTCTTTAGAAAACTGCAAAAACTTTTGTAATTATCACTATCTAAAATTTCTTTAGAAATAATTATTAATAATTAAAAATTTTGGTAAGGAAAACTTTTATAGTTATCGATAACTACAAATTTCTGTTTTAGGAACTAACGATAACTACAAATATTTGTTGTAAAACTCTTGCAGTTATCGATAACTACACATTCCCTTTGGAATAAAATTTGAAGTTGTTGTTCTTTCGATAACTAAGAATGTTCGTTGTTATCGATAGCTAAAATTTTCGTTAGAAAAATTATCAATCGATAACTTTAACTTTTTTAATAAACCAATAATAATTTCTTTAACTTACCATTGTACTTTAGCCAAACATAGTGTAATTTTGAGAAGCCAACAAATTCTTTTATTTTATTGCCAAAAAATAGTTCTTTTAATTATTAAAAATTCTTATTAATTAAGCAGTAATTGTTTAGTAATTTTTATAGATTTTTGAAGTTTTTTCTTTAATTTTAATGCAGTAAAATTTTATTGACATTTAATTATTTATTAATCTTTGTTTTCTTCATAATTTTTAATACCTTAGAATAATTGTTTTTTTAAGGTTATGTTTTAAACACTTATGATTTGTTTTTGTTAGATTTTAACATAATGTTTTTCTTTTGGTTTTAAAAGCCAAATTGTTCTTTTGGAGCCTTTTAAATTTTAATAAGTATTTCTTTTGATTTTGTTAATTTTATTTTTAAATAAAGTTTTTTTAAAGTTTATTTTTTAGGAATTTTGGTGCTTTTTCCTTTCTGATATTTTCAAAATGTTTAAAACCATTTTCTTTAATTTGTCTTTATTTGGCTTTTGTTTGTTCAGAACGTTGTTTTCTTTTTTGTTGGTTGTATAATAAACAAATTTATGTTTTAAATAAAATTATAAGTAAATTTTGTTTTTAAATTGTTTCAAAATTTTGATTTTAACCACTAAATTTTCTCGTTTAAAATTTAACAAATTTTGTCTATTTTTATTATTGCTCGGGAAGTTTTTTTTTCGGTTTTGGTTTGACTGAAGAGAAGATTTGGTTTTTATTTTATTTTATTTGTTTTTAGTTGATCAGTTTATTTCCTTGGTATTATTGTTTGATTTTTTTCTATTTTACTGCATAAATTTTGTGAATTTTCAGGCCGAAATTTAGTTTCAAAGTTTCGTTACGTGTTAGCTTTAACTATTTTTTTTATTTGGTTGTAATTATAACGGTTGTTTTTACTTTGCTTTTGTTTGATTTGATTATAAGTTGTTTTGTTGTTGTAGTTTTTTGTTTTAATATTTTTTCTGTGTTAACGGTTCTCTCTTGGTTTTGTTGTTGTATTATTATAAATTTCGTTTTATTATTGTTACGGTTAATTGTTGTTGTTGCAAATTTTGTAGAGGGGTTATTGTAGTTGTAGTTATTATTAATGCTTGTTCTTCTTCGTTTTACTGTTACTGTGGGGTTTGTTGAATTTTGTTGTTGCTTGTTGTTTTGCCGAAAAGTTTTGTTGTTGTGTTTAATTTTTGTTGATTTTTTTTTTGTTTTGGTTGAAATTTTGTTTGTTAAATTTTGAGAAATTAAACTAAAATTTTTTTTATTTTCGTTTCTTTTTTTGATTTTTAATTAAAAATAAATTAGATTAATTAAAATAATTAAAACTTAAAGTCAAACTTAAATAGAAATTGCACTTTATTTATTTATTTTTTGTTGTTTGTTGTGTTTATTGGGGTTTTTGGTTGTTGGTTTATGAGGAGGAGCAGAGTTTTGTGTTTGATTTGCTGTTGAAGTTTTGTTGCGAGTTGGTTGTGTTTCTGTTGTTAATTATTTTTATTTTTAATAAAATTAAAAATGAACAAAATAAATTGTTTTAAGTATCAACAACGTTTTAACGTAAGTTTATAAAAATGTTCCAAACAGTCAAAAAGCACCTGGAAAGAAAGTAAGTCAAAGAGAAAATATTAAAAGAATGTTACAACAAAATCATATATTGTAAATTCTTAAAACTGAAAAGAAAAATATAATTCTGAATTACTGATGAAAGCCAACACAATTTGTAATATAATAACTAATCGAAAAATGAAAAATAATTTTTTAAAACATTTTTTAAAGTAATCGATATCAGTGAATAACAATTGATATTTTTTTAAATCGTTCATAATTTTGAAATACTTAAACATTTGGACCGGAAGATTATTTGTAAAGATAGTAAAATTGTTATCGATAACATTAAATTTAATATTAAAATTATCGAAGTTACGAAATATAATAAGACTTATATTAAGTTATTTGACTAACTGGAAATTTTTAAAACTTTTCTAAAGTAATCGACAAATATCGAATTGTAGTAGCAGGTATTACAAGCTATCGATTACTTAGATTTATCCTTATAACTATCGCTTCAAAAAATAAAAAATTGAAAACTAAATTCTTTATAAGAAAATTTATGTTGCAGGTTTTTTGTTATCGATAACACCAGAATTTGTACGATAAATCTGCTGTAGTAGAGGAAATAAAATTTACAAAAAAAGCAAAAAATTTTAATAAGTTTTTTTTTCATAAAATATTAATATTCAGAACTCATTTGTATTTTTTATTGTAATTTAAAATTAATTACAAAATATTTAAAGTCTTGCTTTAAATTCTTTGTATCTCAAAACTACTTGTTATCGATAACATTAAATTTAATATTAAAATTATTGAAGTTATCGAAATATAATAAGACTTATATTAAGTTTTTCGACTAACTGGAGATTTTTAAAATTTTTCTAAAGTAATCGATAAATATCGAATTGTAGTAGCAGGTATTACAAGCTATCGATTTCTTCAATTTAGCCGTAAAATTATCGCGTCAAAAATAATCAATTTAAAATTAAAATCTTTATAAGAAAATTTATATTGCAGGTTTTTTGCTATCGATAACACCAGATAACGATAAATCATAAAAAAGCAAAAAATTTTAATTAGTTTTTTTTTCATAAAATATTAATATTCAGAACTCATTTGTATTTGTTATTTTAATTTAAATTTAATTACAAAATATTTAAAGTCTTGCTTTAAATTTCTTGTATCTGATAACTACTTTCTTTCTCTGAAAAAAAGTGTACGTTTCCTTTAGTTTGAACTTAGTACTCCAGTTAGTACACAACAGTTTATTTCTCAATGGAATTTTACGTTATTTTTAACTTTTTTTTTTGATATATTTTATCTTTCTATTTTGTAAATGTTTGCAGCCAAAAAATATAAAAAAAGATATCAAACACTGCTACAGCAACAACAAAGAATGGTTTTGTATCTAATAAAATGCAAAAAAGAAAAATAAACTTTTTCAAGTTCAAAACGCCGCTAGACATAAACTAGAATAATTGGCGAAAACAAAGTATGTATACACAAACGTACGCACACACACACACACTCACATACTCTTCATAACTTTGAGTTTAAAACTAAAACAAAACATTATGGAATGAATGATGATAAAATAAAACAGCGTCATATGTGGCAGAATTTTACAAAACAACAAGAAAAAAGTTTAAAAACAAATAAAGTAAAATAAAAGAATTAAACTTTAGATACAAAAAAAAAAAAAACAATGCCTGATATTTAGATACACAGAATAATAAGAACAACAGACAGATTTTAGATACCAACAGGCAAGCAGACACACACACATACACACTCACTCTCTTTTACACACATTTAAATATGCAGCCATTTTCACTGATTTTAAGTTGTAGTATTTTGAATTTTACTTGTTTGTTTGTGCTGCCTGTAGTTTACACGTGAGGGAGAATTAGATTTATTAGATACATACATGCAGATTCCTTTATTTATTCGCTTTTATATATACTTTATAAAATGTATGGTATATCGACACGTTTGTTTTCTTTTTAAGTACCCTTTAATTTTACCTGTTTGTTAAATTTTAACCAAAAAAAAGAAAAAATTGCATGTTTGGTTTTAATACTTTTTGTGAAATTTATAAATGATTTTCATGTAATAGAAAACGTAGCAATTAATTTAAATTCAAATGATTTTTAATTTAAGGATGCGATCTAGAAGTTTTTTTCAATTTATTGTAAAGCCTCTAAGGTAGAACACAGAATATTTTGATTCGCTAAAAAACTTTCACCAAGCGTGAATTAGCACTTAAAATTTCAGAACATACAAACAAAGTTTTTGAGTCAATTAAAAGTTTACTTGTTTTCGGATAAATCTTTAATCAAATTTTAAATTGATTTAATTAGTTATTTAATCGTAAGATTTTGTATTACGTTTTCAATTAAATGTTTAATTAATATAATTAAAAATTTAATTAAGTTTCAATATAAAAATAAACAAAACTTTTAATAGTTAAAAACAAAAAAACTTTTTTGTGAAACTTTAGCTGGATGTAAAAAAATCGTTTCAGGCCTTTTAAGCTTTAATTAACGTATAACCTTTAATTAACGTATACATCACGGCGCAAGAGAAAGCTACGGGATGTACCCTTCGAGTGTAGAATATTTTAACACTGAAAATTGGTATCTTACTAGGACACATGAGGATACCCCGAGTCTTTGCCAATAATCATATTATTATAGTACCGCGTATAATTTTACGGGCTCTGATTTTTTACAGAGTCTTTAAGAAGTCCTTACTCTTGACAAATGTCGATGGGCCGCTCTAATTTAGCAACACAAAAAATAATACTAGATATGATTAACTGGCGGCTCAAAATAAGAAGAACTGTTATATAGGAGCCAGCATTTAATTTTTTCTCTAAGCTTTCGACAGGGCACTCTGATGGATATTTAACCAACAATTTTTCAAACAAAACCTACACCATTGTTATCTGCACTAGTGAATGTTTTTAGAGAAAAACGAGCCATGTTGGAATATACATCTCTTAAACAGGCTGCATTGAGAGCCCAGAGCCCTTACTAAAAAGTAAGGACTGACTGGGGTGTTTAGTGGATTGTGTAACATCTTTGCATAAACAAGAAGCTCAACTGTTTGCGATTAAGGTGAAAAGGTCTGACTGTCGTCTAGCCAACAGAGGTTCTCAAATGAAATATAGATACAAAAAGTAACAAGTTTTCAATTAAAGTGGCCACACAGTACTTACGGAATAGTTCTTAATGAATTGTAGCCTGAGGCATCATCAATTTATATTCGGCCGAAAATGCACAATGCAAATTTTCTAAGCACGGTGACAAAATCATGGATCTTTAACTTTGCCACTGCTAAGAAGGAAAAATTTCTCGTCTTAGTCAATTGATTCGTAGGAATGAATTTGAAATCTCAGTATAAAAGGTGACTAGATTCATATGTACATAAGATCATGATCCGTACACTAAAGACTCTAAACACTAGAGCTGCAAAACAAGTGATAGTACTATCGATAATATCGATAGTTTTTTTGCTAGTTATCGATAACTTTTTTCCGATAGCGATAGTATCGGATAGCGATGGTTGCCAGAATTAGCATTTAAAAAAATTCGATAGTATCGACAATATGGATCGTTTTTAAACAAATAATTAAAACTATAGTATCGATAGTTTTTTAGCAAACTACCGAATGTGCCGACTAAGATAGTTTTGCAGCTCTACTACACATAGAAAAATTTTTTGTACAATTTTAAAAGGTTTTAGTTGTTTTCAGATGAATATTTAATTAAATTATTAATTAATTCGATTAAATATTTTATCGAAAACGAAGGAAACAAATTTTTAATTAAACAATTCATTAAAGCAATTAAAAATTTAATAAAATGTCAACCTGAAAATGAATAAAAAATTAATTGGTGCGAAAATTTTTTCTTTGTCGCTCATGATTATATAATCTCAATAAAAACTTCTCAAAATATTAATTACGTTAAAATTTTAAACGATTGTTTCTTTACCTTAGTGGACTTAATTCGAATTTTTAAAAGCTTTTCTTTGTTCAAGACTTAACTCAATTTTTATTATTTTATAAAAACTTTAATTCAATATTTTCTTTTGCAGATTAAGGAAGCATTTCCCTTGTTTGTCTTGTTTATTTAATCAGAGGCTAAAAGCGAGGACTTGGAAAATTCAACAAAATATGAATGATACTTAAAATCTGACATGCATCGATACATGACGAATCTTGTTAATTCTTGCTGTGTTTAGTGCTTAAGAAATTTTAAAATTTTCAACAACCTGGTGTCCACAGTTTGGAAAAAATTATTTTAAGTTGCGAATTATATAATATAGAATTGATTTAATTAATTAATAACATACAAAAGTACCAAAGGTAAGCCAAGTCGCCGAAATATTTTTATGCCGCCGCCGCAACAAATTTTTTTCTGCTTAAATAAGTTTGAAAAAAAGCTGTTTTAGTTCAGTATTTTTAGCAGATCTGTTATATTTTTTAAAAATATATTTTTAGAATAAATAAATTATTGTATTTTTCCATGAGTCATCAAGCAGCCGCCGCGGTAAATTTCTATCTGAGCCTCGCGCTGCTATGATTTTAGTATGACAAAGACCATAATTTGTCCACAATTTCTTTCTATACACTATATGATTTAACAAAAAATAAATATATGATGACAACAATTCAAATCTGTCATAAGATTTCGATCATTTTTCAAATACAACTGTCCAAAATTTAGATTTAAATATCGTTAAAGAGTTTTTTAGAAAAAAAGTCACCAGGCGTTAAAACTCTAAATACTCTAAATACAGTGTTTCGATCTGAAGAACTTGATCCTCCTTTCGATGAAAAAGTATTATTGTAAAAACACGGGTATTAACATTTGTGAAGAGATGTCATGACATAAATAATGAGAAATGTTTTGCTGATAATTTACACCACTTAAAAATAATGTTATACGTTGTAATAAATCTGTTACTCCTTTTTGTGTTTAAAGTCTTTCACGACATACTGTATGTGATTATTGATTGTTTTCTTCTATTTTTTACTTTTTTCTTTACTTCTTATTTTAAACAATAATTTATTGCGAACTTTTTTCAATTATTATTAAATAAATTTTTTATCTCTTTGTATGCGTGTGTGTTTTTTTTAATATCTGCTTTTTCTGTTGATTGAATTTTAATATTACTTTATTTATATTATTTTTTTCGCATTGCTAAGCACTTTAATTATGATTTTTTGTTATCTATTAAAAAAAAAAGGTGACACAGTAACCAAAAATAATGATTGATATTTTTTAATTGATTTATGTCCTTTTTCAATTTATATCTTTTTTAATTAATTAGTAATTAAAATTATTAATTTTATTTTTAAGTCCATATTTCATTTATAAATGTTTAAGATGTTCTTTAAGCTTTAATTTATTTGAGTTTATTTTCTTATGCAACCGTTTATGCTAAAAACACTTCTTTTAAGAAAAGAGTTTCAAAAATGATTGTGCTTTTTTTCTAATCGTGCAGTAGCCTGCAAGTAAAAAAAATTTCAACAATACGGCATTTACACTACGCAATTTTTCATGAAACTAGCATGAAATTTATGTTTATTTGTGAAGCAAGAGGGGTAAGCAATATAGGATGGCCTCAGTTTAGAGGGGATGTTTATGTTGGTTATGTTTTGTTTAAGACAACGACTATCGCTGCAACTTATAAAAAGAATTAAGAAAATAATAAAATTGCTTAGGGTAATCGTCTTCATAATTAAAGGCATTTGAAAATATGAAAAAAATTACTAAATTCCATCGGTGGTTTTTTGAAACGATTTGTTTTTGAATATTTTGAATTTTTAAAATAAGTTTTTTTGAAATTATAAGATGAGTGAACTGAAGCCGAATTAAATTATTTATGTAAAAGAAAACAAAAGAATAACTTAAATTCAAAAATAATTTTTTTTTTAAATTTTCGTATTTTGCAGAATTTTTGTTATCCTTTTGTTTTTTGTTTTTGAAATCTTCGTTTAATAATGAAATTTTAAATTTGTAAAAAATTTTCTTCCGTTTTTGCTGATAAGATTATTTTAGACATTTTTATTATGATTTTACTTATTTTATTCTTGAATTTTTGATTAAACTTCAAATGTAATAAAAATGTAATATTAAACTAAAACCCAAATTTTTTTTTTTAATTTTCGGTTTTAAGTGAAATTTCGGTTTTTGTGAAATTACAAAGTTTATGTTAAAACTTTAAAAACCTAATGAAATTTTAACTGTTAGGTGACAGAAGCAGATAATATAACAGCAGAAACTTTTAGATAAGATTTGAAAAACTCGATGAAGCTACAGCCTTATTAACTGAGTATTACACAGTTTTATTTGAGAACTAAATTTTTTATCTTTGAAATTATTTTTGTTTAAAGTTGTTTAAAAAAAGTGTTTTAAGCTACACAGCTTTTATAAAAACAAACGTTTATTTATTATTAATATATATTGTTTTTATTATTATATTGATATTTTTATTATTAATGTTATTATTTTTTCATTTTTCAAATTTTTATATGATACTTTTTGTTATTGTTTTTATTGTCATATTTATTGCTATTTATTATTATAATTATTATTATTATTATTCATATTATTATTATTATTATTATTATTATTATTATTATTATTATTATTATTATTATTATTATTATTATTATTATTATTATTTTTATAATTATAATTATTATTATTTTTATTATTATTATTATTTTTATTTTTATTATTTTTATTATTATTGTTATTATTATTATTATTATAATTATAGTTATAAATAATATCATTATTTTTTTTATTATTTTTGTTATTATATTTTTACTCTATTTTATTTAATTACAGTTAAAAATCTTGGCTTTATATATTTATTTCTATTTAAAATACTTAAGTTGATCATCTTTTTAGTTTTTTTATTTAAAAAAAAAAATTACAAAAATTTCCTTAAGTGGTTTTATGTTCAACACCCATAAAAAATTATTGTTTTAAAAATTTTTTAACACTTCCCTTTTAAGATTTTTTTTTAAATATTTTTAGTGGTTTAAAAAAAAATTCTTATAAAGTTTTTATAAATGTAATATAAAAATTTTATAAATATTTTATATGTCTGTTTTTTTATAAATCCGGTTTTTGTTTTTTTTTTTATTAAAAGTTAATTAAATTTATTAAGAAAATTCAGTGAAGTAATATATTACAAATGTTAAAATTAAATACTTATATATTATTTGTTTTTTAAATACACAAAAAAAAAATTTCAATAAAACTATTTAGTTTTTTGCACAGTAATATTTGTCTGTTTATTTTATTTTTGCTTTCAAAAAATCAGCACTTGCAATTATAAAACATTTTAATTTAGTTTTTTACCTTAAAAAATATTTTACATTAAAATAAATAATAAAATTAAAACATATAATTTTTTATTATTGTCATGTTTTGCATAGTTCACTTTTCTTTAGTTTATAAACCAAATTATTTTTTTTTTAACTTAACAGTTTATATAATGTGGTTTTGTTATAAAAATTTTTTAATTAAATTATTTAATTAATTATTATTTTAATAACATTTTACACAAATTTTTTTTTTATTTTTTTTATACATTTCGAAAGTTTTATAAAAATCGGTGGTAAGTTTTTCTTTATATTTTTAAAGTTTTTCGTTACAAATTTCGTTTAGTTCACTAAAAAAATTTCGAACTCCATGCTCGTATTTTGTTCCATTTGTTGTTCTAATTTTCTAACTATGCACGAAAAGTATTTTGTTATTCATTTTTCTAAACCATTCACAACAAAATCTATCTATTCTTATTTTTTCTTTTTGTACATATTTCAAAGCACGCAAAACTACGTCACGAATTTTTGCATTTTGCCGGTTAAAAAGTATAGAAAAACAGGCAAAAACATGCAAGTTTTTGTTACAGACACCCAAGCACACAAAACAAAAACAAATCATAAAAACTTTAACATTACTAAACACATACGTTAACACACACACACACACACACTCACGCATGCACGTCCAAGCTTACAAACAAACGCCTTTAATCAAAGGAATTAATGTAGCATTTCTTTAATTTTTTTTTTTTTAGAAATTTTCTTTAACAGCAACAACAAAAAGAAAATTGTCTGATACTTTGATGATGAAAAAGCAAAAAACACAAAAACGATCCCATTATTTTTATTTGTTTTGTCTTAAGACATTTTTTTCTTTTTTCTTAAAAACAAAAAGAAAAAAAAATCTTTTCTTATAATAACAAATAAAATAAAAAAAAAAAAACACTAGGAACAACAAGAAGAAAACTATAAAAATTGCTTAAAACAAGCGCCACGAAACGCACCGAAAACGGCCAAAAAGATGAATATGGGCAAAAATCTTTTACAAATGTTCAAGAACCAAAACAGCAGCAGCAGACGCAAGCACTCATACAACACACATGCCAACCAACAACAACTACAGCATACACAAATGTTTGGGGAACATAAAGCAACGACAAAAATCCCCAAAACATTATGAGCACAAAAAGAGGGGGGAACACAAACGCACATAACTCTACGAGAAGACCCACTACTATAAAGAGAGTAAAAAAAAAAACAAGAAAAAGGAATAAACAGGGAGTACAGGGATCAACTTGCAAACAAACGAACAAAAAGAAACAACAAAAGACAGAGTTTAAAACACAACAAGGCATAAACGGAAAAAGCAAAGAAAAAATTAAATGAAGTATACACACGATGTATAAAAAGAAGTATACAAAAACTTTACACAAAATTTACTTATACACCTTAACACTTTTAATATATGCATACAGACACATACTGTTACATTTACTGTTATAAACAAGGGAGATGATAATGATGAGTCTCACAATACAAAGAAACTGAAAAAACTAACTAAAGAGCACAATATAAACACCATTAAAAAAACTCCACCGCATTTACATACGCACACACACATACATAAGTATGTAAATGAAAATAACAGGAATGCCTTAAATCTACAGAGTTGGAAAATTGATTAATTATCCAATTGGATTTGCCGTAGAAAGATTAAGCCAGCCTTAGAAAAAATTAAGTTCTACATATTTTTATCTTCTAATGGAATTTCTAGTACCTGTTACAATTTTTCCCCCTACAGAAAAATTATGTAGTTAAACTTAAGTTTATCGCTGAAGTATATGTAAGAAATTAAAAGCCGCTTCAGACTGACAAGATCTGGACTTTATTGCATTTGAGAAATTATGTTTTAATTAAAGACACGGGAAGTTTTTTGTGAAAATTAATTATGTTTTATTTATTTTTTGTTTAGGAAGGGGATAAGAAGTGAGGAATGCGTCAGCCATAAAAGGTGAATTTTATGAATTTTGATCGCGTCTTTTGGCACTCGCTTATAGTCTACTTATTATTTTATTCGCAATTTCAGTTGTCGAAATGTAATGTTTTGTCAATTAAAATCTCAACATATAGAGCCTTCTATTTTGTGGTCGGGAAATGAAACACCTCATTAATAACAAAAATGTCATCCAGCATGTCTTATATACGTAAGGTCGTGGTAGTAAAAAAAATGCAAAAAAAACAGAGGGATAGGCAGGCCCCTTAGTAGAAAGGCCTGTTAGGTACCCAGATTCAATAGAAGTTACTTAGGCTGGATAATTGCGTTAGTGACAGGTCATGGAAATTTCAAGTATCTTCTGGCCGAGATAAGTGTTGAAGAAGATGAAAGTTGTGGACTCTGCCTAGAAGAGAATGGGACGGTAGCGCACATTGTGAGTGAATCTCTGGTTGAAGCTTGTTAATGCGGATGCCATGGTGGTTCTAAGCCTTGCACAAATGCCAGGAATTACTAGGGATTTCATGATAGAAAAGAAAGCCGACAGCTACCAATCGACAGTCTAAAACCACAAAAGCCAAAGTTGCTGTAAATTACTAATCAATTATCTATAACATTGCAGACGAAAGGCTGCCGAAAAGGCGATCTGCTTCGATATCCCCCTACATTTATAATAAAAGAAGGATAGAGAAAGATAAGAGTAATAAGAGGAAGGATTAAGATGGTGTAAAAGAAAGATAAAGGTAATAAAAAACTTTAGTTCTAGAGTAGCTGTGCAATATAGGTGTTCATTCAGGAGGATACCTTAATCACGTTAGATGAAGGTGAGTTAGAAAAGCAGTGCAAATATCGGATAGACCAATTTAATAGCAATAGCTCAGAAAATGATATTGTCGGAACTCTGTTGGAGGCCAAATTATATAAGATATAAAATCTTATTATCGTCCACGCAGCAGCCTTTGCCAGGCATCGCTTTCGCATGACTTCCGAAACAGATAGGCCCTAGTGATCTTTGGTATCAAGATACGCACAATTATATTCCTCGCATTCTAAGTAGTTATGGCATATTCTTCAAACTCAAGCAGGCAAATATAAATACACCTGCCAGGCAAAGCATTGGTTATGCTATACGCGCAGTCCAAGAAAGAAGTGTCTTCTTACACTAGCTGAACAGCAACGGAAGAATATTTTTATGCTTTTTGGACTAGACTTAAAATTATTATTAGTGTACTGTATTCAATACCTGCGAATGCCTGATTTGTGCTTTGCCATCAATATAAATTTTCCCATTCGATATATTGTAGAACATTCGATGAAGTGAATGAGTTTCTTTTCTGGATCGACACGCTTGAAATAAAATTCAGGGGACAAATTACATTTAAATTGTATTGAAATTTCGATCGAAATTGAATGCCGTAATTTGGCCCCAGATTCATATTATTCAGTCACCGTTAAAGCCTTATAATTGAATATTTTTTAAGTGTCAAATTTTTCTTAGGTCTACTTTTTATACATAAAATTAAATTTTTAGAGTTTTTTTATATTATTCATTGAAAAAAAGTCTGCAGTTGAAATTGAAAAGGTACAGGCATTCAGTTTCTAATTTACCATACTAAGAATCTAGTTGGTTTTTTTATATTTTTTTAACCAGGAAGGAAATGTCAAATAACGTTTGGGTTAAATAAAGTGGTTGGTTTTGAAACAAGGGATTTGCTGAAGGCTTTGAAGAGGGAAGAATAAAAGGGTACCGTAAACAATTGTATTTTGGTATATATTTGTTAAGTCTTCTAGAATTCTTTTTAAAACTGAATTAGCACATTTCAGAAACCACATCTTTTCTTACTAATGTTTATAAATATAGGAAATATTTATTTAGTTTTCCTTTTTTACTTAAAAAAAAACTTAGGAATCATTTTGGAAAAATAAATGATTATTTAAATTTTCTTATTTTTTTAATTCGAATTTTCCATCTCTGTCATTGCATGATTAAGAAATCGGCAAGAAACTCTACTGGTACACCGGCCTTAATAAAAAAAGAAGAGAAAAAACACATCACTTACAACACTATGGATCAAAATTATCAATATATAGGAACAAATAAACACATGTAGGGGGAATAACATTGTAGAAGAAAAAGAGTAGAGCAGGGAGAATTAATAAATTTTATTCTCTTTTTTTTCGCTATAAACTACACACAACTTTCGCACGATTTTGCACAAAATTATTTGAATGAAAAATAGTTTCATTTTTAAGATTTTTTGTGTGTTTTATTTAAATAAATTATTTTAGATTTTGTTTTTTCAATAATAAAAACAGTAAAAACTTGTTTAATCCAAAAACAATAGATATCTACATGTAAAATTTTTTTTTAATACACAAAAAAAGTCACACCAAAAACATAAGTAACCCTACCGAACAGTTGAAATGTGAGCGACGTACTAATGTTGCCCAACGAAAGTAAGTAAAAAACTTATTATAGCCCGCGCAAAAAAATATTGCAGCAGCAAACAACAACAACAGCAACAACATTATCGTGATTATCTTGAGTAAAAGTTTTGTAAAACTCATCCTTAAACAAAATGTATGCTCATACAGTCGTATGTACGTACATTCATACATATTAGCAACATCATTATGCACTGATTATATTAAAATAAAAGTACACATAAAATTAACTCTGGTCATATTAAAACAACAGCAATTTCATAACTACATGCAAACATATAGACATACACACAGATATACATATGTTTGTATCTACATTAAAAAACAAAAAGAACTTACTCACCCCCAACCCTGCATTTTGTAAATAACAAAATTGACTCCCAAAAACAAAAAAATCAACCTGAACATGCCAGCATGTTTTCAGGTTTGTATGTTCGTATGAACAAGCAAAAACCGCTACTGCAGCAGAGCAAAAACGGCGCAAAATTAAAAAGTGCATACTTGAGATGCAACAGAGAAACTTTAATGTGCAATATGTGCAAACAAGAAAAAGATAGCAAATTTTTTAAATGTGTTTTTTTTTTCATTGCTTGGCCATTAAACTCTCGCCAAAGAATCTTAATTCTCTCTCAATTACTAAATTTAGAGAATTTTTTTTGCAATCACCATGAATCAGGCATGGAAATTTGAAAATAATAAAGCTTTCTATAAAAAGATAAAGAAAATTTACAGAATTTATTTATACGTTGCTATTCACTTGAAAAATAAACTTATAAATTATAAAATAAATAAGTAATACATACGTACATTAGCTCCAGTGGAAATGATTTAGCGAAATGATGATCAACTTTGCCAAGGCTCTAAATTAGCTTGAGAAAATTTAAATACGCCAATCGATTAGGCATAACTTCGAAAATTTTGCTATTGCGAATTAGAAAGATCCGTCCATGCCCTTCTACGCAGCGGCGCCTGCCTCTACTTTTTCCATATGATTTTAAACAAATCTAGTTTCGTGAAGTAACTCCAATACAAAACAAAAACAAATATATGGAGCGATAGAGAATTAAAAAATAAAAAAATTGGCGCTCGCCCAATTATGGGCTCTGAACTTTTCATTGAAAAGTTCGATTGTGCACAATATTTTTTAAGACATCAATATGGTTTTCATTTAAAAGCTTTTGAATAGTTCTTATAATATTTTTTTTTAATGCTTAACCCATTAAGAGCCAATAACATTTTTATGAAAAATTATGTACATATATTTAGTACTTAATTTTTTCTTATTTTTAAATTCCCTGTCACCCCAATATTTGTTTTTTTTTTGAGATTCGCGATAGCTGAATTTAGCACTCTCAATTGTTATTATTAGTATTATTATTGCTTTTCAACGCTTTAGGCATGAAGCCCTGAGAAAGAAATTTTAATACATTTTTTGCTAGTCGATCCTATTCATATGCCCTCTAGATTCCAACTCCAAAAACACGAATTTTTAAACGAGAGCAGCCAGCCTGTTGTTGTAGTTATCTTTTTTATGCTTACAACAGTAAAATTTTTAATAAGAAATGCACCCATGTGCAAGTTAGAGCCACATAAAAAAGGCTTCGTACCGCTTTAATTTTATTTTTAATTCTTGCTCGATTTATTGATTTAAAAGATGAGAAACAAATTACATCTCCAGGGAAAAACTTTTTTCCAGTTTTTTAATTTATTTGGTGGTATAACAGACATCGAAATAAATTCTGTAAAAATTTCGAATGTAAACCTATTTCGATTCAATAGCAAAAGCTCTGTGAAGGACAAGCAGTCGTTAGAGCGATATCAGTAGATTTTCGTTATTTCTCTTAAGGCACAGAGGATTCTAATGCACCTTGTAGTACATATTTTTTTCAACTTCAAGTAAAATCGCTATATTCAAGTAAAATCGCTATATTCGGGTTTTCGGCGCTCAAGAGGTTATTTTTTGAATTTTTGGGTTTTTATAAAATTGAATATCTTTAACTGCAAGTAGGCTTTTTGCCAAAGATATTTATATTTTTTTGTTGTATAGTTTTGATGAAAATGTGATGCAAAAATTCTTGAAAATTTGGTTTTCAATAAAAGAAAGAAAAAAAAAATACCTAGAAACGAAACACATCTGAAAAACGTAAGAAAATTGAAGATTCCCGTTGTAGCACATTTTGCAAGACTATCGCTTTAATATTCTATAGCTCTACTGGGGTCTTCGTATAATTGATTTCAACCAGATTATATGAATCCAAATAGAATATTTTAGTAATTACAAAATTATGTATAACTTTTGCACATTAAAGTAGCAGTCAATTTTCCAGCCCTGCCGTATATTAATACTCATTGAATTTTTTTTTCACACACACCCTCTTTTTGTTAATTTCCTTTATTGCTCCAAAATGGAGAATTTTAACGAAATAAAAAACAACTCTCGTCATCTCACTTATACTTTCTTGTATTTGTTGACGTATGTATGTGTTTGTGTGTCAGTGTTTTGTTGCACAAGTATTGATTGCATTTTTTGTCTTTTTGCCGGCAAAAACAAAACTCTTTTTACTTCCAACTCTTTACTTTGATTTCATTTCATATAGTAGTTGTTGCTTTTATTGTCGCAATTTAGGCGCACGCGCTTAAATAATCATCAATGTACATACATACGAGTACATACATATTTACATACATATGGATATTATTTTTTTCTGTTTTTGGGCTTGATGCTATAGTTACCAACAGATAATGCATATTAAACCTTTCATTACCCCGATTGCAAGTCTTGTAAAAGCTTGAAACAAAACTAAAAAAACAACTCTTGGAAAAAATGAAAATTACTTCTTTTGTGTTTGTCATCGGCGACGTAGTCGTTGTCATCATCATTGAACTGAAGGCATTTTTATAAAAGTTTCAATACAAAAGCAAAATGTTATTGTTGCAGTAGTTGTTGTTGTTTTATTTACTTAGTCCACAGTGGAGGTGTTTGCAGTTTCCTTACAAGTTCTTTTATTCTCTTTGCTCTTTACTACCCCATCCCTCACTCTTAAGAAAATATTACAACTTGTTTAAGTTTGTGTGTGTGTGTTTTTTTTTTCTTGTTCATGTGTCGCTTTGTTGTTGCCTTTGTTCCTTTTTATTGGATACTTTTTTAGTTCCTTTGTAAAAAATCTATAAATATTTTTCTGTATTTTTTTTTTTGGCTTTCTCTTCGTTTGCATCTTTTTGAAAATTTTAAATACTCAAGACTTTTGTTTTATTTTGTAAAATGTATTCAACTTAAATGTATTGTTTTTTGTTGTTTTAGTTACTTTTTTAGAGTTCAAAGTAAATTGCTACAATTTGCAATACGAAAAAAACTTATTTTGAAGATAAACACAGAATATTTTTGGACTAGTTCTAGACTAGTGGATAACAAATTAAGATAGAGAAGTGAAATGTTGCTTTTTTGAAAATTTTAATAACTGTAACTTTCCGATCAGAATTTCGTTACACATTAAAAATTACTATTTTGATTATTTAAGATATTAGCTTCGAATTTTTTAATACACATATATATCTTGATTTACTTCTGAATTTTCGAACGTTGGAAACTTTTAATATTTTTCAATTTTCTATTAAAAATAAATTCGAATAAGTTCGAATTTTCGAACAACTTAAATTAAATTTATTTATGCCTTAAACTATTTGTTTTCATAGATCTTAAAATATATTGGCTTTTTAAAGACTAAATAGGGACATAAACAAAAGAGTTTAAACGGAATTTGAATTTTCGAAAATTAAAATAATTAAAAATATGCCTCGGTTTGCATTAAAAATTATTTTTTTGTAAATTATGACTAGAAATATACATACTCTAATTAAATTTAGTAATTCGAAATTAAGTTCGAATTTTCGAACATCATAAAAATTTTCGAATTTGTTTCTAAAATCTTAAACTTTTATATAAATTCGCTTTTAAAATAAATTTCCTTATTTAATTACAAAAATTCGAAATTAAGAACCAATTTGAGATATAATAATCCTAAAAATTCAGTGTCATTACTTGCGGATAGCCTATTGGGCCTTAGATTTAACAATAGAATATATGTTAGAACAATACTGATGTCGATTGACAGCGGCTTAGGTTCAAACCCACACGATCAAGGCAATTACATACTTGTAGTCACAATGTGCTAAGTACTTAATCCTAAGATATCCCCTCAACTTTCTTTGGTTCGTGTAAAATTTCGAAAAGTCAAAACACTTTTGTTGTAGAGAAGAAACAAGTTTTCTTCCTCTTGGTAAATCTTTCTCCATTGAGGATATTTGTTTAAATTAAGAAACAGAAGATATCTGATAAGATCCATGCCTCAAAAACGGTCTAAAATCGAAAATTTGTATTTGCATTTGCATTAATTAAAGATCCCCTTGCTGCGACCAAATGGAACCTGCGCTATTTTTATTTTTAATTAATGGAAACTTTTCTTCTTTTAATTCTTTTCTTTTTCTTTAATAAAGTTGGTGCAGACAAAGAAATTTTGAAATTTAGAATATTGTTCCTTAAGAGCCATATTTTTTCTGCCAAGTGCTAAAGCAGCTCATCTAAACCCCCTTTTTTTAGGCATTTCAGAGTGTTGGCAGATACCGAATTTCCAATAGGTGTTTTCCCAGCTTGATAGATCATGAGCAACAAAGAGCATCACTGCCTTTCAGAAAGTATTCTGGAGTCCAGTTGTAGATCACAATGACTACTGAGGTGCTTTTTTAACCCTCTACAGTCTGTGAGAAAATCGGGGTGTAATCTTAATTTACTGATTCGCATCTCTCTGTCCAGGATGACTAACCTTGTGGCATTTCTTTTGCTCTTAAGCTACGTCCTTAGCACTTCTTGGATTCAATATAATCCAAATCTATAAAATGGTTCATTAGGACCCTTGGGGTATTTGCTCGCCTTCTGGCCAATCTAACAACTTTTTTGTTACTTTGCTTTGAAGAGAGCCTTTTCTTATTAATTTAATATGGCGTTTCCAAGATTAGCTGGAGTTTAACTCATATAAAATTACGTATCGTATCAAGGCAAACCCTGTATTGATAAAGCTACGGTTCTTGGGCTAACACAAGCTCCTCCCCTCTCTCTGAGATAGCGGGGAGTAGTACAGCGGATGCTACCTTAGAGTGGTGAAGATTGACTTGAGTAATCTTTACCATTTCTGTTCGTAGATATGATTGTGATGTTGGCGTCCTCTTGGTACGAATCCAACGGGGCGTTCTCGTCAACTACCACGTCCATTCTCTCGAAGAATGATATGGCGCCTTCCTCAGAGATCAGACTAGCAGTCTCCTCATTTACCACATCTTCCGGCGAAGGATCATCATCCTCCGGAGTGATGTTACCCTTGTCGTCGTCTCGATAGACACGAAAAAGGATCGTTTTGAAGCTAGTAATAGATCCTTCTTAGTCTCTCTCAAAGCGGCGCCAGTGATACTTGACTCAGCAGGACGATAACCCGTCTAGATGTGCCTTTAGGATTGGAAACTTTTGCAACTTTTCAGTCACTGGTTGGAAGCTCAGAATTTCCTCCCTGAATGAGCTTATCGTCTATTAAATTGAGCACAATTCTTGAAGCAGGAATTTCCGACTGAAAGATGGTGAGGTTTCTTTCCATAGACTTGTACTAGTTTAACCGATTTTTTTTATTCCAGAGTTCTTAATCCTTCATTGTACCATTTGACGGTGCCACCGTTTGTTTTTAGTTCCCTAGAATGGTAGCGAACTTCCTATAGAAATCGTAATTTCTGTCCGTCACCTCAGAAACTTCCACAATATGGAGTTTATGCTTCTTCACGAACGATAGCTGATATTCTGCTTCGTATCTGCTTTGATTAAAATCGTCAGAGTTGTAAATTAAAAGAAGAATTTCATTGCTGACGTGTTCAAGTTCTCATAGCTTCTGTTACACATGGGCATGTTAGGTTTTAAAGCCGTTTCCTAATCTTAACTTCCGTAACTCTATCCGACCTTGCCACCGTATCATATGTTTTCATGCATCGCTGGAATTTGTGTTTGGATTTTACTGAAACAGTTCTTTATACCTGTGGCCATGTTGACAACATGTGTTTTTGAAATTTTTTTCACAACAGCCTTGAATTTATTATCTCTCCCAAATAATCGACTTTCGATACAAGCCAGCATGGGGTACTTTCTTCCTAGTGAAGGGAACTAGATTAGGCTATTCTACGCAGATCTCAAAACGTCGGTTTGCCACCACTTACACTTAGTACTCGATGGAACTCTCTATGCTTTCTTTGGAGTCGAATTGGTAGAACTCTAGTCTATTAAATTTATCTTTAATTCTACGTGTTGCTGGATTTTTAGCAATCATTTTTCATAATATCATACGATGGATTTTTTTAGTCTCATTGGAAAATATTTAACGATGTTTTATACCCATTTTTACGAGCAATATTTAAATCACTGACACATGTGAGATGGTCGTAAACAATTGGAAGTATAGCGAAGATGTGTGGCTGAGTTAAAGAGTCTAAACGCTGAGTTCTCAACCTGTGTTGTCTTGGAAGTTGAAGTATTTAAAAGCGCTTAATGAACCATAAATAAATAAACAATTCCCGATAAGGAAATCTGCTGAAGCTGCAGTATTTAAAAATATGCTTAAAAATATTTTTTTTTTCAATAATAATTAATGAATTTAAGAAACCGACATTTCGTTTTTATGTACCAAAAAATATACTGGATTAAATTCTTTAAAAAAATATACAATTTTATTTATGGGTTAAAAACTAAAACTTTAGCAATTTTTGCATAATAAGTCCGTTGTAACTTTTTTGCTGCCTCTTTTCACCAAAAAAAAGAAGGAATTTAATAAAGGAAAAACTGTAACAGCAACAAAGCAACAACAAAAATTACTTTCATAAACAAATTATGTATCCAAAAATTACAAATTGACTGACTACAAGTGTAGCAGTATTAGTAATAGCTGTTGTTGTAGTAGAACAAACTAATTTAAACATTGACCATTACCACCCTCCATACATATCAAGCACAAACGAAATAAATAAAAGAAAATGAATAAAACACGAAAAAATAATTTAAGTGCAAAAATACAAAAACCAGATAAAACCCGCATAATATTCCACAATTTTTGAACATACTACTCTATACGTAACACAAACTCTTCTCACCTAGAATTATTTATAACAGATGATGATGATGATGATGAGTATAACAAATATAATGAAATAAAGAAAAAAATAAAAAAAATATTATAACATTTTTGGGGAGTTTCGTTCTTAACCTATACCACACAAAATATATTGAACACAGAGTAAAAATTATAAAAAACATACACCTACACCACACTCATGACAAAACTGAAAAAAGAACAGAAAGAAAATTGTGCAAAAATTGAAACATACAAAGTTTTTACTTTTTGAATGCCGAGGCCAAAAGGTAATCGCACCGAAAAATATAATATTATTTGTATACATAACTATACATACGAGGGTTAAATCAAAATTAAGGGGAAACCAACAAAGTCGTCAAAAAAGCTTTAAACGTAGATTTCTAGTCTTCCACAATGCGAAAAGTTTTACCACAGAAAAGACTTGTAATAAAAATAAAATTAAAATGCACATCAAAAAAAAAATGAGTGTTCTTAGAGATTTTATAAAATTTAAAAATAAAACTCATTAAAAATATTTTCTACAAAATAGAAAAAGAAAAAATAAAAAGAATAAAAAAAAGAAAATATTTGAATACAATATTATATTCGATTAATAGTTAATCGAATAAAATTTTTATTCGTACAAATTTTATTCGAATATTATTTATCGCTAGCAAGAAACGCTTATTGTGTAACGAAGAAAAAAAGATAATCAGACAATATTTGAACATAATATTATTTTCGGTTAATAGTTATTCGATTAAACTTTATTCGAATAAAATTTTACGCGAACAAGAAAAAATTTAGCTGTTACGAAGGAAAAAGGACAACCAAATATATTTAAATACAATATTATATTCGATTAATAGTTATTCAAATAAATTTATTATTCGAATAAATTTTTATTCGAGTAATATTAGTTGTTTTCGAAATTATTTTTTTTTTTTGCCTTTTAACTTTTAAAACATAATTTTTGATCTCATAAATAAAATATATTCTGTATCCTTGTATGTTGAGGAGCCGATTTTACACTTTATGACTGTTTGTGTTCAGGCTTAAACTGATTTTCGAAGCTCGTTAGATAGAACCTAATTGCATTAACAAAAAATTTAAAAAAATTTCTTTTGGCATTAAACTTAATCAACAGAAAGAAATTTTGCCAAAAATCGAAATTTAATAAAAATATATTTCACCAAAATATTTAAAGTTTTACCAAAAAACCAAAATTAAAAAATAAATACAAAGAAAATTTTGCAAAAAATAGAGACTACTTTTCATCAAAAGAAAAAAAAATGGATAATTGAGAATAAATCGAAAATTTACCAAAAACTACAGGATGGAAGGAATACTACTTTGTTTGTTTTTAATATTTGATTAAATGAAGGAGAATCGATGTTGTAATTTTCATAAAATTAAGATCCAATGATTCCCCCTGACCAAATTAACGGATGCAAAGGTGGCTGATTAATGTGTTTATTAACATATCCATTCAAATGAAAATGTACCTCATTATGATTTTTTCATGAAAATCGGGGTTGTTATGGGCAAGCTGTAACATACTTTTGGCATATGTTGGCGGCATAAATGATCTTGGGGAAGAAGCTCCTGTATCAATTGAATCTTAAATGAAAACAAATGCAAATCTTTGTGCAAAACTGTGGCCAAAGTTGTTCTTTTAAAACCACGCTCCTGAGCACGACGTTGAATTGAGGTTGATGGATTGCTTTGAACACTTTCTTAAGCAGCAGTAATATTTTTAGCCGATCTTGCAGTACGTTGTGGTCCATGCCTGGGCCTATCACCTACAGACCCTCCTTCTTCGAAATCATTAAGAAGCGTTTAGTTGTGCGTTTTATTAGGACGTTGTTTATCCTAAAATTTCACGTAACTTTCTCATTATCATAGTAATCGATGACTAATTTTAATAAAATTTTTGACTATAAAAATACATTTGTTTATCGAATGTTTTTCACTGAGATGTATTTCAGAGTTTTATCAGAAAACTTTTTCCTGAAAATCGAAATTTGTAGTCAGTTGGCCAATAAATCGCTCTTTGTAATATAGGGAAAATTTGTAGTTTAGCCGAATAGTTCTTATGTGGAAAAGAACACTCTGCAGAGGTCTTAATTTTAATTTTCAATAAGCAAAAATTTAAATCGAATTTCCATAAGCACCATTTCTCTATCCTCCTTCTTTCAAACTAATTTTCTAGTTCTGACACAATTAGACCTGTCTCGTTCGCGAACGACGTTCAATAGTGTACGGGTTAAATTGAACGCATGACTTAATTGAACAAAATGAACCAGATATTTAACCGGCTCCTTTCGTTCAAATTGACCGATTGAACGAATTGAACGAACGAATCAGTCCTTGATAATTAACCGAAAAAGACCGGCCACTGAAACGAACGACTGGGCACATGTCTAGGCACAATGCATTGCACAGGCACACAAAAATCAATAATTATAAAATAAACTACAAAAACTTTCTAATAATTTATGTTCTAAGAAACTCAATTTTTAAGACATCGCGATTTTAGAAGTTCCTGAGTGGTGGTCGAAAAATTATATAGAATGTAGCTCCGTCAAACTTTAGAAGCGCAGTGTAATCGAGAAATGGCTATACATAGCTTCAGGTTTCGAGTCATGTATCTTTCAGGGAATTGCCTTCTCCTAAGACTTAGAACGATTCTTATAGCTGTTGACATAGTTGGTCCTTTTCCTCAGGAAAAATAAGAAAGGTTGTATTTGACTTCAGAAGAAAATTTGTAATCGATTCTATTATTTATTTCGTTATAGATTCATTGTTGTTTACTTTTTAATTAAATATATAATTGATTCAACTAATTGTTTAATTAAAAATAATATTTTTATGTTTCAATTAAATATCTAATTGACTTAATTAAAAATTTAATTACATTTCGCTCTGAATGCAAATAAAACTAGTAAAAGATTTTTTCTGTTTATGACTTAGATCGGTATTATAACAACTGAAACTTGATACGATTCTCAAGGGATTTTAAGTGACCTGATGTGGGTTATGTCATCATCAAATTAAGAAATCGCTCTCTATTTAAGAAACCAGTCAGGTTAACAGTTCCCAATACCTTCCCTTCACTTTAAGGTTTTTAAAATTATAAAAGTAAGACACCTTTATATAAGAGTTCAAGGGTTTGAGGACGTGAAAGCAGCTGAAGTTGGATTAATTATTTAGCTAAAGATAAAGTAAGTGAAATTAAATAGTTTTGAACCATCCTCGTAAGTTGTATGTATTAAAAAAAAAAAAAACCTCTTAACTTGATAACAATAAAAAGCAATTTAATACATACTCACCTACACACACTCTCGCACGCACACATAATCTTTTGCACTTAAACACATATTTGGGTATTTACATCAAATCTACCCAAGAGAATAATAGAACAATATGAGCAAAAAAAAAAAGAAGAAAGAAAAAAATGGCGAAAAAAATCAAACAATAAAACACAATCAATAAAATACACAAGTGTACAAACAGCACATACAGAGTTCACTAGTAAAAAATAAATATACAAGTTAATATTATCTACACTGATGTTGTTATTTTTATTTGTTAGTATTTTTTTTTATTATATTTTTTATATATTATTTTTATTCTTTCATTTTTTTTTATTGAATTCTTTTTTTTATTCTTGTTTTATCTTTAGCAAAAGTTAAACAGCTTTTGTATGCGTTATTATCTATGGGTGAATGCACAAACACTAGTCCCTATTAGATATGAATGCACAGTAATATAGTGCAAAAAGTATAAAAAAGAAGCAAAACCTATAACAAGAACAACACCAACATTAATAATAAAACTAATAAAACAACTACTACTACTAAAACAAAAAATCCCTCAAACTGTTGTTGTGTTTTGCGAATTGTTTTTTTTTTTTTTTTAGCAAACAGCAATATAGAATTTTTTGGCGCGTTATAGTATGCGTGGGAGCAAATTCTCTAATACTAACTCTACTCTTCTCAAAAATCTTAGTAATATTTCTCATTACTCATTTCGTTTTTTGTTTAGTAATTCGCCTGTGTGTTTTAATGCTCTCTAAACAAAGTAATACCCTCTAAAAAATAATTTAAGCAAAATTTAAACTAAAATAGAATACAAAAAGTCAACTCACTCTCACTTAAATGGCCACATAATGGGCAAATAAAAACTAGTTTTGGGAGTTTAAAAAAGTTATAAAAAGTTATTTCATTTTTGAAAGATCTTAAGCAAAAAAAGTGTTCCTTTGAAAAAAACATGAGTTTAGATTCATACCAGGATGCATAGGATATTGGCTGGAAATCTAACGCAAACAATTTATGTTTTCTTTATGCATATTTTTTTTTCTAATTAAAGCAAACAAATCAAAAAGTTTAAATAATCGTTATTTCTAAGAAGGATGACCTTGTGGAAAGGAAACAATCAACTAACACCTCATTCAAAGCATTATATATCGCTAGCACCGTGCATTGGTGCAGGCAAGCTTGTCTGGATAGGTCTATTTTAATCCTAAACCAAACTAAGCCCACTCAAGAATTTTCGCCTTCTCATGGAAGTTTTAACTGTCTGAAGAAATATTTTATAGTCGTGTTAAAGCCTGCATGAAGAAAGAGAACTCATACGTTCAGTAGATCCACAAATCTCTAAACAGCAATTCTTTATTTAATTAATTCACTTTATTCGTGCTTGATTCCTTAAAATACAAATATTTCATGATATTCTCATGAAATATTTATAATTTTAAACTAAACTACAAAATGAAATGTATTACTGCGGGGAAAGCATATCCATATGGCCATTTCACTACTGCTCAAATAGCTCATCAGTGGATTTTACCCAAATTTTTTATAGAAAAACAGAAAGTCTTATATCAAAAGCCAAATTGATTCAATGAGAACTCCATTGAATCAATAAGACAGAAGACAATAACAACTCAAAAATGTTCTACACAAAAACACAGCAAATATTTAGTAACTATTTTTATTTTTTCTTTCAGTAAATTAACTAAATTTTAAAAGATTCCGAATAATAAATTTTTCATTTTGAGCAATTCTTTATGTTAAACCATACGTCATCGACGCTGGGAAGTAAAGGGTCCGCCAAATAATTTTTTTTTTTTTTAAATTGCTATAAAAAAACAGTGTAGCATCGGCTGTGTAGCACGTAGCGCCGTCCAATTGAAACCAAATGTTGCCAATATCCTCCTTTTCAATTTTTGTGAACAATAATTCGTTCTGGACCAAAATTTGCTCCAAACAGTGACTCGATTTGGTTGCGCCGGCTATTCAATGAGTCAAAATGAGCTTTATCTGAAAAGATGATTTTTTTTGGCAAAATTTTCAAAGTAATGTCGCAATATTTCCATATTCGTTCAGCGAAAGGATAAAACTAATTATCAGTCAAATCAGACATGAGCTAAGTGTTACCATTCACGAAATAAGCACTAGTTGAAAGAAAAACGTTAGATAGCGGACCCATAGTAAGCAAAATAAGCACAGCTTTTATGAGATGGCAGTTGGAATACGACTAATAGCTTTATGTTGTGCAAGATATAACCGAATATATTCAGGCTAAAAAAATGTTGTTGACGTATCTTCGATCATTTTATGATCAATTTCGAATAATTCTAGGCTTAACCGTGTTGGTTTAGGTGCTGGCAGCAGTTCTAATGGGTTCTTCACAGCCTGCTGATGCTGGAAGCCGCTGGTAGTGATCTAAACCGGTAATCACCCAGATTTTCACCCGACATTGCGTTTTACATCGTTGCTTTAGCAAAGTCAACAATGGGCTAAGGTCTTATGGAGCTACGAAAAAATATGCTGCAAAAACCGCTCCGATGTAAAGATCAGTTAGGGGCAGGGAAAGATGTATAAATGTAAAATAGAATCATTCATCATCTGTAACAAATTTGCCGTCTATTTCTTCTCAGAGATGCTTTGCAACCAAATATATGTTCATGCATGGTACGCCAATACAAATTATGATTGCAGTAAGATTTAAACAGGTGCCTCCCAAATTCATGGAATATCATATGATTATGTACCAGCCAAAACTGTTTGAGAAACAGTTAAGTAATTTCCTAATAAGAACGATCAAGCGATTCGAAAACGCATTGCACTATAGAGCAAATAAACGGAATTATCTACGCGTTGGAAGAAGAACCTGAAGCAAAAAAAGGAACATTTTTTATCTCACTGCTTATAATTGAACTTAGACTTGGTCCAGTCTTATACTTAATAAATATATTTGCATTCCAAACATCGATATTTGATAAAGACACAGATATTTTCACTATTACCAAAAGCTTCAAGCAGCATTCCGATATTTTTGAAAGTGATTGAAAAAGGAGAATAATGCTTAATGAGCAAAAATGTACATAAGAAACATTCGTCTTGTACAGAAAGCCAAGTAATGCCACAAGTCAAATACGTGTTATACCTCTGTATACATGTATCAAGATGTATACATTTTATATAGAAGCATTGAAACATTGTGAAAATTGGCAGAACGGACGATGTAGTGAGTAGGGTTTCTGAATATTCGATTTGAATCTTTGCACACTTAAAGTGACAGGAAAGATCTGTTTAGAGAGTTTATTCTGCATATGAACTGTTCGTCTATAAAACGAATTTTATCTTTTATGAGTATTTTAGTTCACTGGCCAATTGACTTCAAACGTATGCGCTTTTGATGAAGGACGTATTGGTGCACACGAAATTATTGTTTAAGAATAAGTTCCCTGATTTAAGCAGAGCATATTGCGTTGTAGTAAAAATAAAACAGTGAAACACATCCCAAATCTCGTCGATGCTTCAGAGCTGGATATCCTGCTGTCACCAATAAGCTTCTACGCTCTCCCCTATAGGCGGTAATAAAACTCCCAAATAGACTTTAAATCACCGGCCGAAATATAATTTGTAATCCATTTACTGTCTGAGTAAAGTAAGGAGATGGAGTAAAGAATTTCTTGTACCGTTTTAGAAATCCAAAGCAAGCTAAATTTATTTTCTATTATATATAAATTTTTTGGAATTTGATTTTATATGTTTTTCCAAAAGCAAAAACCTCTAAACTGATATCGGTTGTATTCGCCCTTATTGTTGCAAAATGTGTATGAAATTGAACGCTTTTTACACGCCAGCCGCCACAACACTAAATTATATTTTTAATTGTTTTCCTTTTAACATCAAAATAAAATAATAAACTTTTAAATTACATTAAGAGATTAATTTTTCCTACAATGGAAGCAATCCTTGACTTTTTTATTTTCTTAAAGCTGAAAAAATTCCTCCGTAATATCTCTCACAATTGGCAACAATGTTTCTAATTCTATTCTCGCCTTTTGTTTTTTTTTTTCGTATCCATGACGATGCTCCATAAATGAATTCGTTTATTTTTTCTTTTCTTTTGCATTTATTTGAGCGTACAGGTTTGTTTACATCTTCTCTGAAATTGTTAATGCTCTGCTCTTAAGCAAAACAGAAAAAAAAATCTCATTGTATACTAGTGTAGGTAAGCTTTCTTAAGTGTTAGAAAAAAAACCCCAACTACATAATTTTATTGTAGTTGTTGTTGCTTGCTTGTTTTCTCTTTTGTCGAAATCAAAATAATATTCCAGTATTTTTTAAGTTTGAATTTCATAGTGTTTAAATGCTGTTTGTGGCCAATTCTAATCTATTTCGCATCAAACATTTCTTGTTATTGTTGTTGTTGCTGTTGCTTAATTATTTCATTTCATTTTATTTTGTTCTTCATCTTGCTGTTGGATCACTTAAAGTATGAAAGGTAGAAAATGTTTGCTGCTATTGATGATGATGACGTATTTTGTTGCTATCGTCGTTGTTGTTGTTGCTGCTGCTTTTGTATTCAATTCAATTTTGTGCGCTGTTGTCAAATTTCTGTATTTCAAACATTTTGTTTGAAATTTAAAATTGTTTTACACATGTTTTGCTAAAATGCTGAGAAAGTTTATTGGGTTTTGACTTGTTGTGGGTGTCTAAATTTTTCTTGATGTAAATATGTATGTATTTCATTTTTGTTGTTGCTGCTCAGGGGGCTTCGTTTAATGTCAAAAGGCGATTTTGATAACAGTTAATCAGTTATAAAATTATATCTCTCTTGTGTGTATGGGGTGTGTACATTTGTGTGTTTGTGTGAGTGTTTGTATAATTAACACATTGAATAGATAAGAATAGCTGCTTTAATCTTAAAATGAGTTTCTGAGTAGAGACATTTTTTCCGGTTAACAGGAAATGAAAATACAAATTAAAGTATGCATAAGGATTATGGAGGTTAAGTGTCATTATTTGGATTTGAAACACTGTAATCAAATTTCCCTGTTTGTTACTGCCAGGAGATTCTATCCAGAATTTTTTGAGTTAGAAATGTCTTTTTTAAAGAACAGGAATTTTAAAGACCCATAGAAAATACCTGCTATGGGATGTCAGATTTTTGGATGATAGTCAAAATAGTCTTTTCTGCAGGAAGCTATTTTGTCGAAAGTAGAGGCTGCAAATTCTTCGCAAATACTCTCCTTCGATTATTTTCTTTAAATCTTAAAAAAACAAGTTGGAAACCTTTATAATAAGAATATTTTCGACCCAAAAATAGTACCAAATTGTGGCTACATTTTAATCATGAACTTTTACTCTTTGTATTTGGTCTAAGCGAGTGTATTTTTTCTTACTTGATTTCTTCTTTAAATCATTCCAGGAATTTTTAATTAAATATCCCACATACCGAAAGAAAGCAGTAAAGTTTGTAAATATATCAGTTAATTTTACTCTTCTTTTTGTCTAATCAATTTCCGAAAATCCATAGCACTGACTTTGGTTTCTCAGTCGCACGATTGCTCCAAGTCTTGAGTGTGAGCTAACGTTTCTCTTGGGTCATCCTCTCACTTTTGTTTTTTATCCATTAGTATTGTGACTTTTAAATAGAAGGGTGTGTTGACAAGATATCTCTTTTTGTGTTTTGACACTTTACTTTATTTCTGGCAGTCGACCTCGAAGTGTCAGTGTTGCCTTAACTCAACGTAAGTGACAAATACCTCAGTCTTAAATAGAAGTGTTCAGATGCGTCCTTTTTGTGATTTCTAAATACATCGTGCATTCCACTAAACTTCACTTCACTAAAAGCACCGGACATAAAAAGGATGTGTGTAAACTGGTATCACCGATTGATGATAATTGGCATTGACACTGGATTGACATGGCACTGATGTGTAAATAAACCTGATCGCCATCCTAATGCCAGCTTATGAAAACTATACATGAACAACTATATGCACTACCGTCGTAGCCATTTCTAGGCACAGCCTTAAAACTGCATATTCCTCGTTGTTCTAAACGTCTTTATCCTGCTTGGGAAGATAAATTGTATTTAACAAACTTTCTCCCATTTCTTCCAAACGGCTTTCTAAGAACAATGAGAGAATGCTAGAATGAAGGAGTCTTGATGCTACCAATTGGTATACCGTCTTACCTTCCTCCACAAAGTTTTTGTAACCTTAGCGGTTAGACTCGGCAAAGATTTAAATCTATTTATTAATCCTTCCACTTGCGAGGTAGTCTTATTGCTCAGCTCACGCTTAGTTAAATTCCCATGAAATGTAGTGCTGTCTCTTTATCTTCCTTTGCCGATTTATTTATTCCACAAAACATTTATCCTCATTCCAACACAAACATCAAAGTCTGCAGTTTTCTTGGCGATCTCTAGTCTATCGAAAAATTTTACTCCTTTCGTAGTTGCACTAAATGTAGTTTCCAAAGTTTTCACTCGAACGACTCTTTCTCAAACTGTTCATTCGTAAGGTCGTCTCTTCGTTTATTTGACATCTAATGAAAACCAAAAGCTTGTGCTACATGGTTTTGTTCATTTCGCTAGCACTCACCTCGTTTCCATCGTTAATGCTTCAGCGATTAAAATTTCTTTCAATTATCAGTCGTTCTTGTCCAGCTCTATACTACATTGAAAAAACCTGTACATGACATGTAAAGCTGGTACCTTAGAATTATGTTTGCTGTACTATCAAGGATTAGAATAATTTTGATGTCTCTTTATCCCTGTTAATTATTCAGTATTCTTACTAGACGCCTTATTCGCTAAAGGCAACAGCGGCTGCTGTTAACAAAAAGAACCAAATGGAGAAAACAACCGAGGGGTTAGCAGATTGTTGACTGCCTTAGTATACAGGGGTTAGCTCCGGCTAGGACTTATCATCTTGAGGTGGATCTTGCCAACCCATTCAGTTTGGACAGCAGCTACAAGGAAAAATTCTTAACAGCTGTCGTTGGAGAAAAAGGTTTTTATTTATTTGAAATTTGTGCATCCTAACGGGAATCTATCATCCTTTAGCTGATATTCCGCCAGGAACTTGAGGCCGTGTAACCTCACACAGGGCATCACTTCTGCACCTACCAACGGTCCTGCTCAGTTACAAGAGATGTGCCATCTAATCAGAAATGAATAAGCACTCTCTGGTTAGTTTAATGGTTTTAAGTATAATAGTGTTTAAAATGTATTAATTTCAATATGAAAACTGTTATACTCATAAAAAATTTTGGAAATTTAGAGAAATGTTTACAAATGTATCGTTGGACAACACTGTTTTCAATTGTTTATCAGTTTTTCCAAAACTGTTATACTGAATTTTTTTTTAGTTTCAAATTACACAAGAATTACTAATATTCAACTTAAAATACAGTTTGTAATTTTCATTTTTAAAATTTTAGAGTAGAAAGAAAAACTGTTATACTACAAGTATTAAGTAAAATAAATTAGCGGTAAACTGGGTATCCTTGGATATTCAAGATTTTAGGATCATTGAAAAGCTAATCGCTTCTCAAGTCTCCTGCTGTAACTGTTATACGGTAAGGTTTTCTTTAATTTAAAAGTTTATTACAGCATTGATTACAAGACTTTTTTCATTTATTACCCTCCTTCAATATCATATATACTTTTTCTGATTAATATCAATATTCCTTTTGAATAATCAATCTTTGAAGTATGAATTAAAGGCATCATGGAAAGCAACGTCATTATGAACATCATTATCGTATCAACACTGATAAAATATAACATCAAAGGAAATGAGTTTTCATTAATCATCGAAATGTACAACAAAATTCTTCACATAAAATAAACTCGTCCATACGTACCGACCTCCAATACCATATAGACAAATCAAACAAAAATATCTAGAAGCAGAAGTACGAGTATGTTTTCAATAGTAACAACATGTATTAAAAGCGGAAATGATATGGAATAAAATAAAAACTTGAATAAAAAAAAAAGTGTTTGCATATATACAGACAATTTTTATACATGAATCAAAGATATTTCTATTATGTACAACAATCATATGAGGTTTCAACTCCTGCTACTTTTAGTCCACCTTTTCCTCTGCAGCCTCCTTTTTGTCCTTGTTCTGATATTTTAGCTTTAAATTTTAACATAGTAACTACTTAATTTGTTGTTGCTGCCTGCCATATAGTTGCTGTCAGTGTTGTAGGAAAGGGTGATGTACTCTAGTCAACATAATATAATTTTGGAGTATGTGTTTTATACATGGCTGCAATATTTTAAGAGATTAATAATAATGTTGCTGCTCGGTTGCTGTATCCCAGCAGCAATAAAATCACACAAAAACCCAAAATTATCCACTTGACATGTGCAGTGAGTATAAAATTCCTGCCATATACACACAAACATACAATTTTACTTTAACTACATACGCAAATTATATTTAACAAAGCAAAAATTTTTTCTACCACAATACTTCACCTCGTGCTTTTGTCTTTGCTCTACAATCATTGCAATTATTTTTATGTAGGAATAGTGTGTATAAGATGAGGGGTACATTCACCTTGGACCACCTTGTCTAGCCGCATACCCCGTTTATTTGCCAGGTTTTATGGCGTTAATAAAACACATGTCCTGTTCCCATCGCTGCTCGAAAAACTTTGGGCAAATGACAACATACGAACAAAATTTCGAAATACTACAAATATATGTTTAGCAACTATTAAAAACTGTTATATGTTAAATAAAAATAAGTAATATGAAATCAATTTTATAAAGTATTAAATTAAGTAACTAATAACAATAAAATAATTTTATAACAGTTATAACAGTTAAAAAACTGTTATACTGAAGAAAAGTAGATGTCATAATTTTTAAAACTAGTAAAAATGCATTAAAATGTTTTTTTGTTTGATAGTTCGCATTTAGAAAACTGTTATACTTTAAGAAAATATACACATATATTCTATATTTTAAAAGCTAGAAAAATTCAATTTTATGCAATTAGTATTTGAACTCTTTGATATTACAACAAACTAAATAAAATAATTTTAGATTAAGAACATTTTTATTTTAAGTGCTAGAATTTTTTTTAAAGAAATATAATTTAGACGTTTTCTAAAGTAAAAATTATACACCAGCAGAATGTAATGCTGAATGTTATTGCTATACCGCCAATAAAAAATTTGTTTACTTTTAGTACAGCATTTTTTTCAATTTACCATAGCAGAACTTTAAGAATTTTTACTATTTATTTAATTATAACACTCTTTTTTACCTTTTTAGCTAGTGAATTTATTATAGTTTTGCCCTAACCTTGCCTAAATATTATAAAACAAACGAAAAGTGTAAGGTTTATAGCTTTCTTTTTATTTTAGATCAAGTGTAATTGTTATAATTTTGGATCTCTTAAATGTTATGGTTTTATAACACTGAAACATTGCTTCGCTTAAATTACAACCAAATTTCATTATGTCTAAATTAATGAAACATTTTTTGCATTTTAAATTAGTGAAACTGTTATACTTTTCACACCATTTTGGTATTATATTTTAGAGGCTTAAAATACTTCAGAAATATTGTTATAATCAGGTTTTCTACTTTCAAGCTAGAAAATAGTTGCGCTTTAAATAAAATTTTTACACAAAATTTTAACAAAAACTGTTATAATGTAGTAAATTTTTAATACATTTCTTTTGTTTCCCATTTTAAAAATATTATAAATAATTGATTAAAATATTGGTAAATCCGTTTGAAGATTATACTGTTATACAGTTATACTTTACCAATTATTATAAACTTACTATTATATTTTAATAATTTTATTAGTTTAAAAGTAGTAAGTAACTTATTTGAGGGTTCAAATTTTAACTATTTTAAACTGTTATAAAATTATTAAAAATTAAGATTTTTGTAATTTTAAAATAAGTTTCATAAATCGCCACAAAATACTAATTTTGTATGTAAAATGGTTATAGATCTAAAAAATGAAACTGTTATATTCTTACAACTGTTATAGAACAGCAAGATTTAATCCAATCATGCTATATCATCATTAAGTTCGTGTGTAAATATGCCATATTTTGCAACAGTTTTCCTAAAACACTTAAGGCTAACTGTTATATTTTTTTAAACTGTTATACTCCAACAATATTAACGAAATTATATACTACTATTTAGTTAATAATATAGATATATATATATGTTTTATCAATACATAAACTATTATAATGTTATACAACTTATACTAAAAACGTTTGTAATACAACAAAATGTCAATCGCATTTTTCTTTAATGTTTCTCGTTAGGTTAACCCTTGAACTTAAATATGATTACGTTTTAGATAGAAAAAAAAATTAATATTTAGTATATTAAAAACTTGAGAAAGTGATCTCTTTATAATGTTATATAAATAACTGTTATAATTTTATAACACTTCACTTTACAAGTTAGTTATTATACCTAATACGCAGAGGCTTATACTTTAACAGCTTTGTTAGGATGTACAACAAAAACTGCCTACTCAGCTTTAAAATTAACTGTTATATTTTGTAACCCAATATTGAAAAAATTAATCTCAGTAAATTTGTTTTATATTTTTCCAACTTTGTTAAAATATTTCTTTAAAATCTAGAGACTTTAATAGTGTAAAGATTAACTGTTATATTATTGAAAAGAACCATTTCTTTTTCACTATTAAAATTCATATAGTCCAAGTGTATAGAACCACTGCCCCTATTGTTTGATAAAATATTCTAAAATATTATTTTTTTCGAAATGCAAGAAAAACGCCATGATGTTGATAAATAGTGTGCCAATTTATCAAAAGTAAAAAAAAATTAAGACATATAAAAAAATGTGCTCGTCTGCGTTGCTTTTTTAGACTTATTGACTCTATTTTAAAACTAAAGGATATTGTTATGTAAAACGTATACATACTAGTACTTGCCATTCAAAAAGCAAACAACATACACGAATACTCACTCACAACCAAATTCATACAACTATGAATATTTTTCACTACTCTAGATGTAGTTAGAAAATAAAACAAAAAAACAAGAAAAGTATTTAAACAAACAGCTAAAAAACAAAAAACAAAAAAATTATCTATGAGGTGGCTGTTGTTTGTTTAACATTTCCACGTTTTAGAATCGAGTTGTTGCTGTTAGTATTTTTCTTTTTTTATACATTGCTGTTATTATTTTTACTGTTTTTAATCCATTTTTTGTTTTTTTATTTTTACATGAAGTTCAGCTTTTTACTTTGACTTTCATTCAAGACACTACAATTTGCCGACACACAGAAATGTGGCGCAAAATATCAAAACAACTACAAGTTGCAAATAAAACAGCAGTGACTAAAATACTCATACTCACATTAAGTCAAAAGAAAATAAAGTAAAACCATGGCAACATTGTTGTAACTAGACGGGCGGAAAAATAGAACAAAACAACAAAATACACAACAACGTCATCTAATGGAAATTATGAAGAAATTGAATTTAAAAGCGAAGTTTCCCGCCAAAACAGCAATGAACTTTAAAAGGATCTGTTAAGCTGTATTTTTGTAGCCTTTATTTTTTCTTGTTTTTTATTGTTAGCTTGACTTTGTTTTCCTGGATATTCATGTTTAGTTTGTAGCTGGCTGTGCTTTCGATGTCTTAACAGCTAAGCGAAGAAGGCAATAAATATAAGGGCGAAATTAAACAAAAATGTGATTATTAACTTCAAAAAACTGTTATATATTAACAACAGAATTTTTATAAGGTAAATTAGCAAAGTTTTAGAAACTGTTATAATATTATAACACTTTCAATATAACCTTTTTTCGACTTATAAATGATTAAGTATTGTAATTAAGAACTTCATGGTTTTTTTTAATGCAATTTTTTAAAGTGTTATATTATGCCGAAAAGTGTCAAGTATCTTTGTTTAGGAAATTTTCGGCTACATTTTTTAACTTCTGGTTATAACATTAAAAAAGAACTGTTATAATTTTTAGGTTACTTAATAAAAAATATTTTCTTTATAAATCTTTATTTAGTTATAACACTTAAAACAAAACTGTTATACTTTTTTAATATTTGAATAATTTATTTTCTTAAATGCTGTTGTTTCAAAAAGAGTATAATATTATGATATTACAAAGTAACAACGTGATTTAAACTGTTATACTTTGGTAAGTATTGTTATAAGATTTTTAATAAAATATTTAATAAAAATTTAAAATTTTTTTTCGGATTTATTACCTTCTTTTATTATATTTTTTATATTTAATTAATTTCAATATTGCTATTCAATTTTAAATTTTTTCTACATATTTGTTTTATAGCTTAAAAATTTTGTTAGTTTTTTTATTATTTTTTTTTTTAATTAAAACAAATCAATGTTGCAACACTAACGGATATTTCTAAACTAAATTTAAGTTAATCAAAATAAAACACATTAAAACAAAAAAAAAAAATAACTCAATTTTTTACCACAATTAAAAAAAACATGGCCGAACGGAATAGGAAATGAAAAAAATAAATAAACTACGCAATATTACGCACACATTAAAAAAAACGTATAATAGATGAGTTGTGGCATTAAAAGGTTTTGTTATCTGTTCAAACACCTCAAATTATCAACACTTTCAAAGCCATTAACACACAGATTTTCTCACTTATTCTGGCTGAAAGGCTGTCTGTCACCGTTTTTTTAACCACCTTTTTTATGACAAACCTGTAATTTAATAGTTTTTATGCGTTTAGAAATTTAGTTCCTTTTTCATCACACAGCTAAATGATCTTTTTTTATTTTTTGTTCAAATCAGAATTCCAAAATCAATCTCTCCCTCTCTTTTTACTCACTTGTTGTTTAAATGATTTTTTTTACCATTTTCTTGTTGCTTTTTCTTTGAAAAAATTTTGCCAAATTTTTGTTTGGTTTTTGATCTGCATTTATACATTTCGTTTAAAAAAATTAAACTAAAAAAACTTAGTTTTTTGTATGAAACCTTAATGATGACTAAAGTTGTTGGCCAGAAAATTTTCTATATAAAAAATTCAAATCCAGTTAAAAGTCATTTTTTTAGTTCATTTTGGGTGAATTCGGGTTGGATGAATTCCCAATTAAAACAAAGCGAAAAAAAAATAGAATCCGAAATTATACAAGTGTGTGTTGCTGTAGACAATGCATTATTGTAACTGTGCAACATTTTGTGGTATTAACTGGAGAAAATCAATTGACATTTAGTTGTAGTATCCCAATAACTCAAACTATTTTTCATTCTGTATTCATGTGCTGCAGCTCATCAACATCATCATTATCATCATCATTATTTTGGTTGTCATGTTTTAGCCTTTTTTTTTGTATTTTTGGGTTTGTGTGAGAGCGCCACCTCATTTTTTACATGGACTGATAATGATATTACTGTTGTTGTTATTTTTTGGCTACAGAGATGGTTAATTGTCGGCATATGAAAAGTAGAATTCTTTAAATTAAATTAATTTTAGCAAATTTTGATTTTAAAGATCTGGTAAACAAAACTTTAAATAATAATACTTTCAATTTCATGCGAAAGACTAATTAAAATGAAATCCAAAAGACGTTTTTTTACCAACCACTACAAACAATTGTATTACAATCCATGATATGATAAATGTCAATATTTTTAAAATTTTTTGACAACTAAAAATTACCCCATAATCGATCGATCGTTGAGTAATAAAACAAAAAATTAATTAACAAATCGAATATTTAACAAAAGAATATATATCGATAACTCACCATAAAATTGAAGATGACACAAAAACTTAAATTTTACAAATATTTTACCGAAAACGTTTAATGTTAAAAAAAAATTAAAAATTGTAGAAAAAGTTCTTGTTTCACAGAACATTAATAAACTTGCACAATAATTCAGAATAACCGGCTTTAAAACAGATTTTAGATTCCTGTCTATTACGGTACAAAAGTTTGGCTACTTTCCTCATTTTCAATCAACTATTGGGACACCCTTTAATTTGTAATTTTAACTGTTTAAACTTCTTATTATACCAGACAAAGAAGTGGACATTCTGTCTAATTTTCAAGTGCTTGTATATAACGGTTCAACAGATAGCGTCAAATAACATCAATCGTGGGAACACCCTTTAATTTATAAATTCAAATTGTACATTTGTTCCTATAGCGACGGTCTGTCTAAAACTGTTTAAAATTATGGCCATATAGAATATATTAAATAAGCTATTGGGTCACCCTTTAATTTAAAATTTCGAATATTTGTACTTTTTATTATAACGGTCGTTGTATTCGATATTCTGGCCAATTTTTAAGCATTTATCTATAACGGTTCAAAAGATAGGACCATATGGGTCACCCTTTAATTTTTAGATTTATTTTTCTATTACTTTTTGCTATTTGGAGCTATAATGATACACATTTTTTATTTCATTTAAAATAAACATATAAGTTATATTGGGACACCCTTTTTGATTTTTAAAATTATGCAGTGTTTTTAAAACGGGGACAATCTGTAAGGATAAGTTTTTAAATAAAGATACAATTTTTTAAATCGGTTTAGAAACTACTGAGTTCTGCAGGCACAAACATTATAAAAAACAACATGCAGATGCATCCTTCTTTTTTTCAAAGTCGGTTAAAAATAAAAAAATTAATCAGAAATATGAAATCTAATAAAAAAAACAACACAAATTTCAGGAAAAATAAATAAATTTAAATACAAACAGAACGAAGAACAAAAACAAAATTTTGCGAAAAAGTCGAAATTTTAATAAGAATACCCAAAACCCGTAGAAAACGTTAATTAATTATAAAAAAATATTAAAATAAAAATTTGACAAAACCAAAAAAAAAAATAAATAATTGAATCATAAAAAAAACCTAAAATAATAAAATAAATTCCATAAATAGTTCAATCGTAAATCAATATTGAAAAAAAGAAGTATAAAAAAATAAAATAAACTTAAAAAATTAATGGTAATAATAATTTTAATAGTTATTGCAAAAAGAAAACCCGACTTCAAAACATAATTTATAATTTTAAATATTTATATTTGTTGTTAGAACAGAAATGGAAGTACACATATCTTATAATTTTCTTGTTTTTGATTATAACGGTTCAAAATATAATGTCATATAAGTAAAATCACGTCAGCTAGGACGACACCCTGTAGTTTTTTTATACTTGTAAATATGGAAATAGTATTGCACACTTTATTTAAATTTCAAGAATCTATCTTTAAGGGTTAAAATATAAGGCGATCTACCTAATATAACATTACATGTGGGCACACCCTTTAATTTCTAAATTCAAATATTATATTGTTCTTTTAGCGGACTTAACAATACACGTTCTGTGTAAATTTCAATTAACTGTGTATAACAATGTAAAACATAAGGCGAAGTTGCATCATCTATGGGGACACCCTTTAATTTCCCATTTTAAATTTTATATTTTTGTTACATCGGTCTTGTATTTTTAACACACGTTTTGTGTAAATTTGAATAATTTGTGTATAATAAAGCCATATACAAAAAATAACAGCAACTATGGGTACACCCTTTATTTGCTAACTTTAATAGTAGACATAAAAGTAAAAATTACGTCTAAATTTTAAGCGTTTAATTATAATGGATCAAAACATAGGGCCATCTTAGTATAATTACGTTACCTAAGGGCACACCCTTTAATATTTTTAGATAATTTTTTTATTACTTTCTATTATTACGCGCTATTCTGATAACGATTTTATTGAAATTTTATGCGGACGTCATGTAAAAATCAGGTATGTCCTGCGGGGCACCCTCTAAATTTTTGTGATAATTTTTTTTGAAGCAACCACTCTGTAAGCATTAACGTTTTAGTTAAAAAAAATTTAAACTGGTTCAGAAATTTGAATAAAATTAAAATACTCTCCAAATGATCTAGATTTTACCAAAAAAAAAAAAATTGGAAATTCACCACAAATTGGAAATATTATTACAAAAACAAAAAAAATACAAAAATCGACATTTTACAAAAAAAGTAAATTTTTGTTTCAGAAAAAAATGGAAAAATATTTCTTAGTCTTAGGATCTCAAGTTTTGAAATCGAAAATTTGTAATCTAAAATATCTCTTTTATGAAAGTCTGTAAGAGACACTCTCCCAATTTCAATTCAATAAGTTTTATGTATTTTTTTTTTTTGAAAAATTTATCTAAAGGAAAATTCTCGAAATTGTTCTGGAGTTTGATTAAAAAAAAAGGAAAACAATTTTTTAATTTACTTTAAATCCAAATCGAAATTTTGGAAAATAGGAAATTAACTAGAAGAATTCACGTAAAGTGACGTCTAGCAAGAAGCTTGCTTAAAATCGGATAGAGAATTAATTATAAAATAATAGCAAATTGTCTGTTTTTGTGGGGAGGCTGACTGTAGCTCTTTTTAAATCATATGATGTTTGCCACCCAAATAAAAAGTTAATCAATTTAATATTTAATATGCTTTTATGCTCTTATAGGTTTTCATTTAAAATGAATTTATGCTCATCTTTTTTATGCTGAGGTTTTCCATTAACATTTTTTCATGTTGTTATGCTGCACTTGTTTTTTTTAATAAATAAATTATTTACTGCTGCGCAATAAGGCAGAACAAAATAAGAAAAATAAATAAAATTAAAAAAAAATCAAAATATAATTGTAACTCTAGTAATTCTTTCTTTTTATAATAAGAAAAAGAAACAATGAAAAATATTTTTTAAATTTAGCTTAACTTTGTCTTATTAGCATTCTGTGATTAGCCCTAATGCTGCCATAATATACTTTTTTAATTTCATATTTTTTGGGCGGATACTTGTGTGTTGTATTATGAATTTTTATTCTTTTTTTTATAATTTTTGATACATTTTTTAATTAACCACCAACATTATTTTTAATAATAAATATATTTTTTCTATTTTTTATTTATTGTTTTTTTTCAGGAAATGTAAGGAAACATAATAAAATATTCATGTTTTTGGGTGGCATTTTAAACACCACATAAAACAATATAAAATGTTGCACATGTATATTTTTGGTATTAAAGCAAAAGTATTAATAAATGTTTTTTTATAATAAAGTTGTAATTCATTATTGGATTATGCTTTATCAAGCTACAATAATGGAAAGAAAAAAATAAAGTGGTTACCGTTAGCCATACCCCGTAATTGATAGCTATTAATCGTTTTGTGTGGATTTCGTTCACTATGAGACAGAATCTGGAAAAAAAGACACACATATTTTTAAAAGTAAATTTTTTTACATTATTTACATAAAGTAAACAATTTAAAATATCCAAAATTTCAAAAGAAATTTAGTAAACAAATTTTGTTATGCTTAACATATTAAGTTTTACATAGTTTTACTTGTTTACCTCAATTTTTACATATTTTACAGCATGTAAAACATCAAAGAATGTCAAATAAATTTCTTGAAAATATTTTTTTGTTATTGTAAAAGAATCTTAATAATATATACTAGAGATTTACAAATTGTTTCCATACCAGTTTTAATAATTTACATAATGTAAAAAACAACACTTCTGTAAAAGTGTAATAAATTTGCAAAAGTCTTGTTAAATTTTATTAGTTTGTATATAAAATTACCACAGTTTTAATGTTAAAATTATGGTCTATGAATTAATAAAAGTATGTAAATTAGATTTTTTACATTATATACATAAAGTACACAATTTAAAATCTCCAATATCTTGATTAAATGTTGGTAGAGAGATTTTTCTATGGGTTATGGTTACTGATTTTTAAATAGTTTTACTTGTTTGCCTAAGTTTTTACATACATTACAGCATGTAAAACAACAAAGAATGTCAAATAAATTTCTTGAAAATAATTTTGGTATTTTAAACGAATCTAAATAATATATACTATACTATTATAAATTGTTTCCTTACCAGCGTTAATAATTTACATAATGTAAAAAAGCACTTCTGTAAAAGTGTAATAAATTTGCATAAGTCTTCTTGAATTTAATTAGTTTGTATTTCAATCACCAAACTTTTTATGTTAAAATTATGGCCTATGAATTATTATGTAAATTAAATTTTTTACATTATTTACATAAAGTAAACAATTTAAAATCTCCAATATCTTGATTAACTGTTGGTAGAGAGATTTTTCTATGGGTTATGGTTACTGATTTTTAAATAGTTTTACTTGTTTGCCTAAGTTTTTACATACATTACAGCATGTAAAACAACAAAGAATGTCAAATAAATTTCTTGAAAAAAATTTTGGTATTTTAAACGAATCTAAATAATATATACTATACAATTATAAATTGTTTCCTTACCAGTGTTAATAATTTACATAATGTAAAAAAGCACTTCTGTAAAAGTGTAATAAATTTGCAAAAGTCTTGTTGAATTTAATTAGTTTGTATTTCAATCACCATACTTTTTATGTTAAAACTATGGCCTATGAATTGTTAGAAAGTATGTAAATTAATTTTTTTACATTATTTACATAAGGTAAAAAATTTAAAATATCCAATATCTTGAACAAGTGTTAGTAGAAATATATTTTGTTGCTTATAAGTAGTGTTTTTTAAATAGTTTGACTTGGTTACCTCAGTTTTTACATATTTTACAACATGTAAAACAACAAATAATATCATATAAATGGTTTGAAAATTATTTCTTATCATTGCAAAAAAGTCTTAATAAAATATACTACACTGTTCTAAATTACAAATTGTGGCCTAACTAGTTTTAATTATCTACATAATGTAAAAAGATAAATTCTGCGAAAATGTATAAAATTTCCAAACGTCCTGTTTATTTTTTTATGGTTATTTTTAATGTGTATTTTTCTATGTGTAAACTTTATACAGTTTTAGTAGATAATTGATTTTTAAAAAGTACGTTAATTAAATTCTTTACATTATTTACATGAGGTAAACAAATTTAAATCACAAAAATTTTAAACAAGTGTTAGTAGAGATATTTTTTTATGGCTCATATGTAATAATTTCTGTATGATTTTTGTTGTTTACTTCAATTTTTACATATTTTACAGCATATAAATAACTAAAAATATTACAAAATATTTCAAAAAACGATTCATGGTATTCAAAAAGTTCCTAAATGAAGTCCACTGAAAGGTTTAAATTTTTTACCCACTAAGTTTTAATTATTACCATAATGTAAAAACGAAGAATGTGTTAAATGTTTTGAGTATATGTACTAAAAATATATATGTACATATATATTTGAAAATTTAACAATTTTATGCTTTTAGCGTGATTATAGGAATTAATTTTTTTATGAAAAAGTATAAAAATGTTAGTCATGTAAATTTTTTTACCTAAGGTAAACAATTTAAAATTCCCAGAGCATGATTTAAACAGATTTGGTATGGCTTATTTCTATAATTTTTTTTATTAATTTTTCCCTGTTTACTGAAATTTTGACATATTTTACACCATGTAAACAACAGAAAATGTTAAATAATGTTCTAGAAAATGATTTTATGGTTAAATAAAAGTTCCTTAACAAATACACTGTAAAATTTTAATTTGTTTACCTTCTCTTTAATTATTTACATTAAGTAAAAAACTAAAACTTTGCTAAAGCATAAAATATTAACAAAGGTTATGTTTACTATTGTAAGTGTATGTACAAAAATTCTGTTTTATTTTAAACTATACCCTTATACGTTATGTACTCAATAGAATTTATGTAAAATATGTGTAAATTAAATTTTTTAATATTATTTACATGAAGTAGAGAATTTCAAATCTTCAAAATCTTGAAAGAATGTTTCAAAAGGCAATTTTTTATGGCTTATTTAAAATTATTTTTATAAAATTTTACTTGCTTACTTAAATTTTTACATATTTTACAGGATGTAAACAACAACAAAATTTTTAAAATTTATTTTAAATTATTTTGTGGCATTGTTTAAGTGTCTTAATAAAACATAATCTCAAATTTTTATTTTTACTAACTATTTTAAGTTATTTACATGATGTAAAAAAACGAAAATTCTGAAAAAATTTAATTTTTATTTAAGAAGAGTTTTAACAGATATAAAAGTAACTTCAAACTATACTTTTTTACTTAGTATAGGCAACTGAAAGTTTGGAAAAAATATATACAATATACACGAAAGAATGCTTAATTTACATTTATTGAAAAAAATTTTATTTACCTCAAATACAACAGTTTTTGCATAATGTCGACATAAAGATAGTGTTGTATTTTTTTAGTAAATAATCGTACCAAAAATTTTTCTTTACAATTTTAAAATGTTTACATGAGGTTTCCGATTATTTACATGATGTAAATCCATAGATATGCTCTGTTAAATAATTCTTTATGAAACTAGAATTAATATTAAAATAATTCAAACATGATAAAAATTAATTCCATTTCGAGTTCAGGTGGGGAAGAGTGCGAACATATTCATATGACCGTCATAAAAATGTATTAAAATCACATTAATTATAAATATTATTATTTTTTTTTTAATTTTTTTAACAAAAACCACATTTGCTGTCTGACAATGACAGTGACAGGACTTGTTGGTAAATGTGACAACTCCCAAAGGGGCAGTGCAGAACCCGAAAAAAAAGAAAAAAAATCATAAAATTGATGCCTACATTAAAATGAAAAACTGTACTTAATATTCAGATACATACAACCAAATGGAAATAGCAATTTCTGTTTCTGTTTCTGTTTCAGTTTTTATTTATTTTATTTTATTGAAAAAAAGAGTAATTATTCAAATAAAAAAAAAAAGAACAATTCAATGCGTATCAGGGTGTATGTTTGACAAATAAAGTAGATAAAAAGAGATAGAGCCGAATAATATTTGGTTTAAAAAAAATAAAATATAAAAATAAAACGCATAATTTTGGGTGAAACAGTGGGTTGTAATAAATAGCGAAAGTTTGAATTAATAAAAAAATATTTTTTTATTCTTTAAAAGCGTAAAAAATGTAATGTGCTACGTAGTTTCTTACGTTTTTTTACCCGTTTAACTTTTTCTAATGTTAATTGTTACGTTTTGTTCACCCTCTATTTATTTTCCTAGACACTCGATTAAAAACTTCCTGGGCTCACCAGGCATGTGAAAATCTAAGCTTAAAAATCAAAAATATTAATCGTGGTGACTATTAATATTATGTAGTGAAGTCAAAGACTTGTTCAGATTTATTGTGAGAATCAAACTCCATAGATCCCCACGTTAGTATAGAACAAAATCAATTTTACCACCAAAACCCTCGGAGCGCAAAGATACAGATTATGTATTGCAACTTTGGCCTCCTAATAGGCAGAAAATGCCCTATCTCTTGCTTAGGAGCTCATACTTTATTATTGGCAGCCTCTTTTTAAATTCAATAGCTCAAAGAACGCAAATGTGCTTTCGCATTTTTTATCCAAACAGCAGCCAGCACGGTTCTCTCTGAAGAGCCTCAATAAAAATTAGATCCTAGGTTCCTGGAAGCAGTATCTAACCATTAGTCAGATCTCTAAAGATATTATTTTTCCTTTCAAGCCAGCCGACTAATGCCGCCTTAGTCCCTAGAAGCAAGAATTCTCGGCCTACTCGTATATGGAAACAGTGATATCACTCTAGACATTTTTTAACTTGTTCATTAACACGGGTGAGTTTCTTCTCCCTTTACTGCTGTATTGCTATTCACGATAGATTAATAGCTTTCACGTTTTATATGGATCTAAAGGAATTCTAATAAAGTTAGAATACGAGGTCTGTAAGTCGCTAGACATCTCCTGATACTAGAAGGAAAACGACTAAAAGGCTTAAGTGCTATAAGAGGGATCTGGCACCATTTTATATAGAAATATCCGGTATGTCCACACTTCTTTGGTCGAACTGCCGTGTCTACCTTTTTATGCTTTTTGCTTAGTACTGCGCACCATGCAACCTTTAACATTAATTATCGGTGTTTGATACTTGTCTGCCGAGGACACACTTGTCAGTTCCGATTATTTACCCTAAGCAAACCAACCCTATCCATTCTTTCGCAGATGACGTTCATATTCATTTCGCAATAGGCCAAGCCTTCCGGAAATTGGGGATATGTGAAAGCACATAGACGATACTTTACATTGCAATCTATTGGCCTTGCGAACAGGGTTCAATTTAACGCTCGCAAAATCCAGTACTGTGTGCTTTCGCACAGTCGTACGGCTGAATATAATACCTCATCTATAATTAGGGGTGATATAGATATTGAGAAATCAGAAGCTCTCAATGTTCTTGGCATGAAGATTCAATGCGTAATGTGTGGTGGAACAAGCATGTTTTTCAGGTTAAAAAGGAAGCATTTAAGTGCTTAGGTTTTCTGAAACGGTGTCAGAAAAACTTCACTCGATCTGATCTTCTGGTTATCTATGTTACCTTTATCAGATCGAAAATGGAATAACACTCACAGGTATGGGCCGGTGCTTTAAAGACTATTTTGGAGTTACTCGACCGCGTGCAGGAGAGAGCGAAGAAGCTCATGGATGACAGTAAGGTATCCAGCTTTATTGTCTCACTGGCATTGGCACATTGTGGGATGTATTTCGCTGTTTTATCGCTACTACAACGGAATGTTCTCTGATGAATTCAGGGAATATGTTTCTGAAAGCTGTAACTTCGTAATCATAATACGCTCTTCATCAAGAGTGCATCCCTTTGTGGTCGATTGGCCAGCGAATCGTACTACGCAGTACAGTAAAAGTTCTTTCTTTAGCCGAACCGTTGGTATGTGGAATAAACTCGCAGTAGAGGTCTTTCCGGTCACTTTCAGCACTACTCCCTCTATCTCCCTTTCCATAACCTAATTTTTTAGTTCTGGCACAATACGTTGGAAAAGTAGGGGTCATCCCCTAAGTGCTGGTCCTAATAAAAAAAAAGAAAAAAGGACTGTTCAAGGCACAACCTACAGTAATCATATTTCTCATTACTGTGTCAAAACTATTACCCAATGAATTCTGAGTTAAAATCCACAACAGTAATTTTACGTTTCTTCTTTTTTAGTGATGTTTTCTTCCTGAGAGATTAGAATGCCTTAAAGTTTCCCTTATCGTTATTTACGTGACGCTACTTGGGGTTGTTCTAATGGAAGCTTAATTCTCTGCAGCGAACTCTGCTAAAGTTTACATTTTTCTGTGAGGAAGTTTTGTCAACAATTAACCGCTTCAGGCTTGAAAATTTTTCATTGTCCAACTTAATCCATGTTTTCCGCTTCAGTCAAGGGAAATAAAAATTCACGTGAACCTTACCCTGATAGGTCTGTTTGAAGTTCAGAGACATTAACTGGCACCAGGAGTTGAAAGTTTGCAAGGTTTGTTAAATAAAAGTTCAACAGTTTGAGTTCAGATCCCACAAGCGCCTTGAATAGTGGTTCAAACATTAATGGAACATTAGTAAGTGAGATATTTAAGAACAACAGAAAGGGGTTAGTTGGCAAAAAAAAGGAAGTCGTCCGAGTTTGATTTTTGCCGAAGCCACAGCATGTTGTGGCGTGGATCGCAGCAGATACCTTGGTAACATAACGTGTTTTTTCATTTGTCCTCTTAAAAATTTCGGCGTTATATTTTTTCAGGAAAGACATTCTTTTCATCTTCGCACAACTTGTATTAATTTCGGAAGACTTCAAACCAATTAAAAGTTCAGTATTTTTTTAATAATTTTAAAGCCCACTGTTTTCCCTTGAGGCGGTGTAGAAATGGTAAAAGTGCGTATGTATAGTCCTTGTAAAGGACTTATAGTATAAAAAACAAATAAATACACATGAATGTAAATGTGTGTGCATGTTTGTACGCCCTTATATGCCTGTATGCGCTGGCCACAATATCGTATGAAATTAATGTTAAGCTTATAATTTGGCTTTTACTGTTTCCACTTTTTGCATGCAAATCCAATTTTGTCCAATTTTTCTTTTTAAGCTTTCGAAAAAGAGTATGTGGCTGGCAAACAAATGCAGGCATAAGGATGCTGGTAGGTAGTCAATTTTGGAAAAGCTGCTAATGGAGTTTTGTACGAAAAAATGTGATGGTGAAATGGCTTGATGTTGATAATATTATGTCCAGTCGACAGTTTAAATCGAACTGCATTTTGTATAGCTGGGCAGACATGCGAGAGTGGTTGCAAAAAAAGTAAAACTGATATAAAAATTAAAGTTTAAAGTGCTTTTGAACTAGATTCTAGTTGAAGAATGTCTGCTTCATCGTTTTTAATCACGGTCCGGAAAAAGAGGCAGGCGAGTCACAATTTTCACTAGAAACTTATAATTCATAGAAGTAAAGTTTCCAAGATGTCCTGTTAAATGTTCTACTTATCACATCATAATTAAAAATGGGGGCATTATATATCATGTGGTATGTTACGTCTTCAAGATGACCAGGAATAATTGTATGGGATTCCAAAACCATATTGGCTTAATTATGAAGATAAATTTATGGAACTCACCAGCGTTGTTTGGAGAGGTTCATGCTTTCAATTCCTATTTGACCACTCGATCCAAGAAGCGTGGCGTTACTACGGCACTTTCGTACAAAGTGGTTGTCTACATAAGACTAGTAAATGAACTATATAGCTCATGAGCGACGGTTAGTAAATGAACGCTCGGCTTAAATGACCCAAATTTTTTTTCCACAACTTCGAGGTTGTAGATCTTGTGAAATCATTGCTCAGAAATACTAATTGAAATTCTTATCGGCTGCGAATATATATTTCTGTTTCTTTTTTAGTGCTGAGAGTTACCGATCAATGCTAATTCATTTGTGGCCTTGAATTGCATGAGCAATGAAGCCATAATACTGATCCTTCCTTTTAGTTTCTTCTTTTTATATTTGGAAAGTGCGAAGCGAAGCTAAGTGGATATTCTTTAAGCACTATGGCTGTTTATGTCATGATCTTAAAACTTGTCAAGAGGAGTAAACCGTTTGAATTCTAGGAGAACTTCGCTAAAATTTCCGCCTATTATCTACGATTCATGTTCAAACAACATCAGCTTCATATCTCCCTCAAGGAGCCTCACCAAAAAATGGTGAGGAACTTTTCTTCACTGTGGCTATCCGTCACAGACGTATTTACAATCGGCGCATCCCAGAAGACTTCTTAGATCCATCGGACTAAAATTCTTTGAAAATTAAAAGTGTGTTCAGGATTAACGTGGATAACCGCCATGATGGCTTAACCCCACGATAGTTCTTTAAATGATTGAAATCAATGCGAACACCAATGAGCCCCCAGACCCACGGTGATACCCTAGTTACAGACTTTAGCATCAAAATTGGCAGCGCCATGCTTCTACTCTATTTTGAAGAGCTAGAGAATATATAAGCTGACACTGCACTTTTGCAGCATATGTTTCAATGCAATAAGATATTGGACGTGACCTCTCTGTCCTTTATGAGAATCTAACCAATAGCCTGCTTCTTATTCCCCAAAGGTCCTTACCGATAATTGAGACAGGGGTTGTGATACCTGTGGGCTACTAGTTACTATGGTCCTACTATTTAGTTTTAGTCTTCGGACGAATGGTACAGCCTTTTACCGGTTCCAACAAGTTAAAATTTATGTGGAATCTCTTGCAATTGAAAAAGCTTTATAGTCCAAAATCATCTAATTCTTCTTATTCTATTCCACACTGATGAAGCAAATAAAGGACCAAAGCCCCCTGAATTTGATAAGTTGGTTTTCTGGAGCATTTCCTCTCCTCAACTTTTTCTCTAACAGTTTCTTTAATAGTTATTATGAAAGTCTATGTGGTTATTACGATCTGGGAAATCTAGAGTTCTCCAAGTGAATTTGATGCTTTACCTCACCTAATAATTTTTTTTTTCTAAAATTAAAATAAAACTCTGCAAGTGAAGCCATTTTTGGAGTAGTTTAGGGGCTCTTTCTTTAAGAAGGATCTGGAGAATATCACTTTTTTGTTTTGTTTCTTAACCTTTTTCTCATCAAACCAAAAAAAAAAAAACTCTCTTGCCGATATAAATGCTTAGCGGTTCTTATTTTAGACAGAATATTGCAGTGCTTTTATACTGACTGTGTACAGTAAGGAGTACTTCCGAGACTGCCCTCGTATGACTGCATACATATTTGTATTTAAATGCTTTCAGTGCATATTATTAAATGACCAATGAGAAGGAGGTTTTTTATTTTTTATCTTTTTGCTTATTTGTGGTTTAAGCGCTGGCTGGACATGCGCCCTTATTTTCGACAAAAGAAATATAAAATTTAAATTTTTTTTGGGGCCGTTTTTCAGCAATAAAATTTTTATTTTAAAAATAAATAACACTGGTTTTAAATTTAATTTAAAAGGATGTTAAAACTTTAAAAACTTTTTCTAAAAACCGCATCGTCAATTGAAAAGCGCAGAGGATATTTTGAATTGTGTATTTAATTTTTGAGGTTATAATATTTTGTTTATTATTTTTTATTTTTTTGTTTTGTGTATTTTCCCCTTTGTTATGCCAAACGTATAGATTTAAATTATATTTTTTTTTTGTGGTTGTAAGTTCATTTTATTATTAACTTTATTAGCGACAAGGGATTTTCAAATGTTTTTGCTTTTGATACTTAAAATCATTCTATTCAATTACTTTTTCTCCTGTACTGTTTATGGTCAATTCATAATTGAGTTGCAAAATGTTTTTTTAAGGATAAAAAAGCGTGCAGAGTCGCAAAATTTTTTTTCGAGTTAATGGCCTCTTTTCTGCTGTAGGGTCAAGTAGTGAGAAAAGTGCTAAAAATGAAAGTGGGTTTGAAAAAAATTTCAAGATAAAACGCTTTAAATCTATAAAATAAAATACTGCCAATAAATTGGCACGATTCAGAGTTTTTGTTTGTTCCAAACTCTTTTATGGAGAGACAAGATCTCTGATCTGAATAAAATTTAAGCAAATCTGCCATAATGTAAGATTCCTACAAAATTAGAGCAACATTAGCTTCGTTACTTAAAGCTTTTCAATTTGAAGGCTTCTCAAATTGAATTAAAAAAGGAAACATTAACAAAAGCAAAATAAGACCACATAAGCTCCTCAGATCTCTTTGTCCCCATTCGTTTATATGCTAGAACTACTTTAAAATTTATCTTCTTAAAAATAATTTCAACATTATTTTTTGTTCAACGTTAACTTTTTTCTCCTTTAAGCTTCTGTTTATTTAATCCCAACCTTCAAATTAATGTTTCTCCCTGTGTGTTATCATTACTTTCGTTTCGTTAAATTGGTATGTAAACAATAACCATGAATTCACTTGCTCCTTTTTCATAAATAAACTTGTACGTATACCTTTTTAAAATATTCCTCTTTATTTGCCATTGTAATATCATTGAACATAAAAATGCATTAAAGCACATTTTAATGCATTTTCATGCGTTCCAGCTCTTATCGTTATTCTACCAAAAAATGTAAAACAAGGAATAAAAACCAAACCACTTAACATTAATAAAAAGGAAACTGAGACCAAGCAAAAAGCATTAAATATAATGTAAGAGTTGTAACTTATACGAGTACAGTAGGAAAATATTATTTTCAATATTATAAAAGTTTAAGAGCATTTCTTAAAGCATTAAGGACATTTTGGGCCCTGGTGGTCAGCTCAGCAGTTTACTAAAATTCTCAATACTACACTAATACGAAACTACAATCCCAAAAACAAAATGGCCAGAAACAGTGCAGTCAGTTTTCCTTAGACCATCCAGAAAGAATTATACATCCAAGTGTCTTAGTCTGCTTTTTTTGCCAAGCCAACATTATTAAAATTAAAATTAAAAAAAAAATTAATGACAAAAAAACAAAAAATTAGCAAGAGCCACTAAAATCTGCATGTCCATTGTGCCCCACTTTGAGCCATTATTGTTCAAACTCACTCCTCTAGTAGAAGCAGGTAAAATTTTTTTTAAATCGGTCTAGTTGTTATAAGCAATATTAAGTTTTGGTCCCACTGTGCAGTGGAAAAAAATCATGCGAAAATTTTACACATCCCCAGATAATATGCCAAATGATATTAATTTTTAATCAACAAATCAATATTAAAAAATAAGTGTTTTAGACATCCCCGTAGATTTTATTTTTTTCGGAAATTTTCATTTAGATTAAATTAAGTTAAAAGCAGCTGATCTATTATTATTACCGAAAATATAATCTTAATTCATCAAAGCTGCCTCCCTTGGACAGTTACTCGCTTTACTATTGCATCAATTGACTTATGTTCCTTTTTAAGTAACAGCTCAATATTAAACAGCAAGTTGTTAGCCATCCCCGTAGATTTTGTTTTTTCGAAATTTTTATTAAGACAAGATTAAGTTGAAATGAGAGGGATATATTCCCATATCCAAAAACATACCTTACGGCATAACCGAAGCCTCTTGTGGGCATTTTCTCTCTTTACAACTGACGCTTGCCTCTCAATTCAGGCATGTACATTTAAATTAAATCGGTCAATAGTAAATGAATAGTGTATTATGCATCCCCGTAGATTTGGTTTTTCTGGAGTTTGTATTTAGGTTCGATTAAATGAAAACACGGGGATCTATTCAAACAATTAGGTTCGATTATGTCAAAAGACGGGGATCTACGAAAACGAATTCCTTATTTCTTAACGCGGCTCTCTTCGCTTTTGACGTTTACTTTTCAATTGCTGGATTTTTTACAAATTTTTTTTGTTGTTGCTGTTGACAGTTTATTTTTAAGCATTTGATCATTTTGCCTGGACACCAGTGAGAGTACATAGTTCTCTATCAAATATTTTATAGCTAAATGGCCAGAACCAGTACAGAATAATTTCTCTGTTCTGTACCTCTATAAGGCTTAATTACCACTTCTGACGTCATGCTTAACAAAAAAGTGAAGAATCTTTTTTTTAAAAATTATTATAAAAACCGCATGCCTTTTTATATCTTAAAATTATAACTTTTATTGTTTATTTTAGAGTACTTTTCAATTTAATTTAATTTTACAAATCGTATACTGTCTCTTGGCAGTAATTATAACGACAAACAAAAAATGGTGGAGCAGAGTGCATTTTAAAAATAAATTTTTAATTTTATTCTATTGTGTTTATTGTTGTTTCAAAAAAAAATATTTCAATATTCTAAAAGAACAAAACAAAATGAAAAACATATTGTATTTGAAACTTAATCGAATAATATTTGGTTAAAATGATAACAACAAAACAAAAGAAAAACTCTTTACAAACAAAACATCCTTGCTTCCCTTCCTGATTCCTTTAGAACTGAATGGGTTGCCTTCCAGCTTGATTCTTTTCATTTATGAAAGAAATGATTGTTGTGGTTGTTGATGTTAATGATGCTGTTGTTGTTGTTGCTGTCCTCATCCTTTAACACCAACGTCCTGTTGGCAGACACCATAAAATAAAATCAGCAATGAACAACGTACAACACATGTCATTTTATTTTGGGTGGCAAACAAAAGCAACAACTGACTGAATATGAAAAAATTATGCAAAAAAAAAGAAGAAAAGTCACCACTTCAAAACTGAAGTATATTAATTAAAAATATTTTTACTTTATTTGGGAATAATATAAAAACCAAAAACAAAAGGAACAAAAATTTTTAAATAAAAATTAAGAAGAAAAAAAAAACAACCCGACACACAGAATTATTCCTACGAGTGCAACAGACAAAATGAGCCTTTTAAACTGACGTTTAGCTTCAATGTCATTCTGACAATCATCCGGGATCTTCATTGAGTCGCTGCATATAAACAGGAAATTGCACAGAGTGCAGCAAAAAGGGTACTTTTTATTTTATCCTTTTTTTTATTTTGTGGGTTTTAATACGTTTTAAATAAAAATGCATTAGCAGGCTTTTATTTTATCATTAAAATCTATAGCAACAATGCATTGTAGCAATGGCTTGTTTAAAGCCTGCGGGTGGCTAAGAGGAGGTGGGCTGAAATTTATAATCTTTTTTTTTTTAAAGCCAGATTATTAAATATTGGCAGCAATGTGTTTCAAAATGTGTTTCAAAAGGGGTATAAGAAAGTTAATTAAGAATTTATAAAAGCAAGACCAACAAGTGCTATGTTTCACACAGGCATAAAAGGAGCAAAATATTTTCATGTTTAATACGAATACAAAATTAAAAAAAAAAACAGAAAATTATTACTAAAAAAGTGAAAACAATTTAATTAATTAGTTATGAATTTTTAGATTTTTTAACTAATTTGTTCATTTTTTAACGAAAAAAGAGAGATAACAATTTTTTTTTTGTAATACCGTTAAATTTAGAGTTGTGTTACAATAGCAATTTATTCAGTTGGTGATTGCTTTATTAAAACTTTAGTATTTTATTTAAGGCTTCGAATAGAATTCTCATTCTGTAAATGCAAATTTTAATACAAATTAAATTTTTTATTTTTTCTAAAAATATGTTTAATAATTTCCTGCTGAAGTGGGATAACGCAGTGAAGTACAACCTGTCAAAAAAATTTAAATCTTATCAAAGAAATAAATCCCACAAAAATCTACATGTTTAACGGGCCCTACTTTGAGGCCTTGTTTTTCAAACTTAAAATTATGGTTCGAACACTCCTCTCATAGAAGCAATTAAAATTTGTATCAATCAGTCCAGCCGTTATGAAAATTATTTCTTGTTTGCCCTACAGTGCAGAGGTAAAAAAAATAATAAAAACTTTCAAGTATATTACAGATTCCCAGATAATATTTAAAATGATATTCCATTTTAATCAACAGCTCAATATTAAAAGACTAGTGTGTTAGACATCCCCGTAGATTTGATTTTTTTCAAAGTCGGCATTTAGATTAAGTTAAGTTGAAAGGAGCTGATGTTATTTAAAAGATACTATTAATTCATCACCGCTTTCTCTGGTGGGCACTTACTCGCTTTATAACTTACGATTACTTTTCAACTGTAAATGAAAATTTTTTATTTTTTTTTAAGACTTTTTTGGAAGTTCAGTTTTTTTTGTAATGTTTGATTTCGATAGCTTTAATAATTTCAAGTATTTTCGCGATTTATTTATTTATTATTATAATATATTTTTTTTTAATTTTATGAAATAAAATTTTCTGGTGGTTTCTGTATGTTGTGTGCAAAATTGCACTAATTAAAAAAAATTATTTTAAGATTTTTTGGGATTAATTGTGTACGAACTCATGGTCGATTAATACTTAAATTTTAACATTTTTTACTTAATTTTTTATTTATTAAATGAAAATTTTATTATCTGTATGTAGTTCCGTTTTGTATGCGAATATTTATTTAATTTTGTTAAAATTTAATTTTATAATCGACTTCAAAAACGGAGAGAGTTATCAGCTTTTTTGTCTATTTTATGTTTGTTTTGGTAGAAGTCAGTCTTTGCTGAAACGATTTTATTTTTTTTTTTAATTCACGCAAAGAAAAAATATGGTTGAGGTAACCATAATCTAAGAGCAACATATAATGGTTGCAAATAAAACATAGTATTGTTACATTTGCAAACATATTTTTATCAAGCAAAACAGTAACATTCTATATATAAACATATAATATATTGAAATATAAAAATTAAATGTTTAAATTTTTCAGACATAAAAGACTTTTATTGTTTTATTCATTTACGATTTGTCATAAAAATTATTTAGAAACATAAATTCACAAAAAATCAATTATTGAAATAAATGATTTCACAATTGTCTTTCAAATACAAAAATAAATACATTTCATACATTTATATTTATTTCAACTTTTTTTAAACGTTTTGTTTACCTTTTTATTTCTTTTCATATTTTACATTTTTTTAAATTATTTTTTTTTTGTACATAAATTTTTATTTTTTTCACTTTCTCAAACAATCAAAACAATTTCAAATTTTAGTTATCTGAAAAATTACTAAAACGTCAAACTCTAGAACAAAATATTTTTTAGCGCAAACATTATTCTATTGCTTTAAACCATACTTTGTTTAATAATAAAATATTATGGTTAAATATTTTATATTATTTTTAAAAGGTTATAAAACTTTGATTGTGTTTGAAATTTTTTTTAGCTAAAACCAACCATATTGCATATTTTGTGCACAGTAACCATATAATCGTTGAAATTTAACAAAAAATGTCTATCATGACTAAAGTTTTGGCGAAAACAACTATAATTCGTTCTCCGCAACTATACATTGTTACAAAGAACATAATATGGTTATTGTGACCATATCACAACCATGTTTTTTTTCTGCGTATTGAAAGCTACTACTACAGATTGGTCCTATTTAAACATTTTCAAAAATTAAAGGGTGTCCCCATATGACACTTATGATTTTTACACAACGACAACAACAGTTAATAATAAAAAAAAAAAAATTCTTAAAATAAGGGTGTCCAAATGGGTGATGAAATTTGGCTTATATGACCTAATTTTTTTAACCATTATAGTCAAACAATATGTGTACTACTCTATCCGCTATAACAAGTATAAATACTTCAAAGTATATATTAAAGGGTGTCCCCACATGTGATGTAAGTGTATGTGATCTTACTTTTTCAATCGTTATAGAAAGAGAGTTGAAACTTACACAGGACTCGTATTGATATGTCCGCTAAAACAAAGAAAATAAAATTGAAAATTAAAGGGTGACGCCCACAAGTGCTATTATTTGATGTCTTTGGCCGAAAAATCTATGTCCTTGTTAAAGATTTATTTATTTATACCTTTTTAAATTAAATGTTAAATTAATTTCTAAGGTTTTGTACTTATTTAGTTATGTTTCATTGAATTTAAATTGTTTATAATTTCTTGGAAAATTCACATAAAAATTGCGAAATTGAAAATTTTTTTACAAAATATTTATTTTTTTCCTTTTTGAAAATATAAAACTGCTTACATTATTGCATTTTTATTTTTCATATAAATGCAGACATACAAATTTTGACGTGTTGCCTTAAAGAAGCTGTTACTTCTTCTCTTACTTCACAGCAACTACAATGGCAACCCTAACAATAACAAACCTTTGCTATAAGAAAAGCGACTAAAGAAAATGATAAAACAACTTAAAATTATTTTTTCAAAATATTGCACAAATTTTTTTAATTAGAGTCCTTAAAAGACAAGTGCATTACTCGTGAAATCTACTCACACTTGTTATACGAGTAATATAATCATTTTTCTACTTAAGACGATTAAAAAACTGATGCTGTTTCCATTTGTATAAATCCTTAACTTTTTCAATTGCAACCACCATTAATCAATATTTATTAACTTTAAACATTGTCAGAGTAACTAATCACGGTTTTATAATGACAAAAAAAACCGTCGTTGCGGGTAAGTAGACAAACTAATCTTCTTTTAATATCTGTACAAAATGTTTTTTATGAATTTTATTTATTTAATTTACTAATGTGATAGAAAACAGATAGAGCAGCAAAATTAAAATACATATTCTAGACCGCTACACTAATTGTTAGTTTTTTTTTTTTTGTTTTATATTCCGATTTAAGTTTTGTAAAAAGAATGTCAAATTTAGTTTGTCTTTTCTGATGTTTTTATTATTGTATTAGACAAGGTTTCGCAAAGAAGCAAAACTAACTACCAGTCAAGCAAGGAAAAATCTGTAAGGGAAACCATTGCAAAGACAAGTTTTTGGCATTTGCAAAATATTGTTGTTTAATTTAACAATTAAAACCATTTCTGGTTCTTTTCCATTCCTCTCCTTTGCAAAGGTACAAAGTAATTCAACGCGAAATTCAGTCAAACTCTCAAAGCACTATTTCTTTTATTGCTCTTCCCTTTTCAATAAATACTGGAGGTGTTGTTGTTGTTGTTGGTGTTTTTATTCGTTTTGCTTTTTTTCTTTTCTTTTGTAGATTTTTAGTATTTTGTGTGCATTACGAACTAAAAATGAATAACCGGCACAAGTTCGAGGTCATTGGATGCAATAATCTTGTTGTTGTTGTTGTTGCCTCTATTTCTGGGGGCAACAATATTTAGTTCTTGTGTTATGGTTTTGCTGTAACAGCAGCAATAAAAATAGTTGTTGTTTTATAATAAAAAAATCACTAAAGTGGAAAAAAAGCGAACCAAAAACAGGAAAAGAAACAAAATTTTTTTTGTTGGTTAAAAATTAAGTGAAACCAACAAATAAACTTCGTGAGTTGTTGCTCAGAATAAAAAAAGAAAAGAAATCAAGAATAACAACAAAAAAAACTCTTAAAGACTTGGACAACTCATTGTATAGAGGCGAGAATAAAGTATTTTATTCAGTTGCTTGTTTTTTTTACTTCTTCCCTTTTTTGCATTGTTGCTGTATTTTCTTGAAGTGTTTGGATTCTCTCTGAGTATTTGACTTACTGACTGCCTTTTGGTTATTTTATGCCTTTTTTAATACAAGATTTTTTCTTTTTTTCTTTTCTTTGGTTTTCTAAATTAAAAGCTCTCTTTGCTGTTTATTTCTCTTTTTTCTTTCACATAAAGCCCAGTAAGTGTTAGTGGGTGTAGTGGGAGCATCGTAAGGGCCCGTTTAAATAGAATATGTTAAAAAGAAAAAAAAGGAAACAAAATTACATGACAAAGAAAATTAAGCAAAAAAAAAGGCGAGGCACTAAAACTACAACAACTAAAGCTTTATTATCTTAAATAAATGCTGCTTGCTACTGATGCCAACACTTTTTCCATATTGTTGTTGCAAACACCATGAGAGCAATGAAATTTAAAAGAAAGAATAAAAACAAAAACAGGCAGCTAAAAAGTGGAAAGAAAAAAAAAAGTAGAAAAGATTGATGATCTCGTTCAAGGATGTTACTTGCTGTTTTACAATTGTATTGACTGCAAATCATCAGAAATTAATAAAATGAAATAAAAAAAATTATTTTATTATATTATTTTAATCATTTTTTTATTTTTTAATAATATAAATGAAAGAAAATAAAAATTAATAAACGTAACAAATGGATTTTCTTTAATTAATTAAAAAAAAATTAATTAAAGCAAATTTATTGGTTTAAAAGGTATAAAACACAGAGTTGCATTTGAATAGTGAAACAAAATCCAAATATGTATTTTAAATAAATAAAAATGTATGTACATTAGGGTGTCCCAAATTTTTTTTGTCAGAGGTCTAGCATCATTTGAAAGCTTATTGGGTCCAGTATTTTTGATTTTTTTCTTTTGATTTTTAGGAAGAGGTTTAGAGGTCGCGCAAATAAAGTCTTTGTTAAAAATCAGGTTTTTCGGCCTTTTTTTTAAATTTGACTCATAATTTTGTCCACGTTAATTTAATTTTTGGACCGAATATTTATAAAGAAAAATTTCTAATCTTTATTTCCATATGCAAAAACTTTAAGTTTCGGCCATATTTTTGTCTATTACGATCCCACATGTTAAGTATTTTTGTAATTTTTTAACAAATTCTATAAAAAGCGGTTTATTTCTTTTCAAATTTATATGGAAGGTATAAAAACTAAAGACGCCATTTTGAAGACGAATAAGTTCTTAACAATTAAGAAAAAGGAAAATTGGAATTTGGTTCTACAGTTCCCGAGTTACACTATTTTTATGTGTGATGATACTTTTTTCGGTATAATTATTGTATATTTCCATAAGTTTTTATAGTTGGGTCCTGTAAATAAATAAAATATTATTTCAGCTTATTTCAGCGAGCTTAACTTTCTTTGAAGCTTGTGATATTTCAATCGATTTTTAAAAAATAGATCCAGAAAATTGGAGCCCAACTAGCGATTTCAAGATGGATAATCATGTAGCAGAACGAGGTGTGGCTTTGGCTAATATTTATATTATTTCCACAACTTCTGAAACTGATTTCCAGAATTTATTGCAAGGTCTAGAACTACATCGCAAGAACCTCAATAAATGATTTTTCAAAGAGCAACCAAGTTATGAGCAAAGTTAGAAAAAAGGCCGAAAAGTCAGGTTCTTTATGAAAACTCCATTTGCGCGACCTCTAAACCTATTCCGAAAATTATTTTAAAAAAAATCAAAAAATACTTTATCCTATAAGCTTTTAAATTTTGATTAAGTACCTATAAAAGTCAAAAAAAAATTTTTTTGCGACCCCTAATGCACATAGTGATTGTTACTTACTGATGGGTTCGCTGTCAAATTGCTAATAGAAGGAATTGCGAAGGAGCCAACAGAGTAACTTGAATATATTTCTGGAGGGGCCTATAGCCAAAAACAAAAAGGCACAACGTTTCATATTTTAGAAATTCCTAAAGGGAAAAACAATTTTCGAGGGAATCTAATAATAATTTTTTGTGGATGCCAGCCCTTCCCAGACAGGCCTTTCAACACGAATAAAGTTAGGTACTCGTGTTTAAGATCAATTAAGAATATCGTTTAAGTTTGTAATAGCAGTGCATCGTAGATGGATAACATTTTAAAATAATTACCATTTTTAGGGCTTCGTATCCAAAAAGTAAAAACGCAACACTTCTAATATCGCTACAAAGTCTGTCCATTTGTTACTATCTATCTGTGTATCCATAATAACTTCACTCTCGAAATCTTCACAGAAAGCGTATTATTATAGTCGAGTTACAATATCAAAAAACAAAAGCAATTTGAAAATAAGGGGGTGTCCCTATAGAGAAGTGATTTTCACAAATAAGGGCTTATACTTAACAACAACAACGGTTACTATGCATGTTATAACAACAATTTTCGAATAAAAAATTAAATGGTGTCCCCATAGAGACGTGATAGGCATTAGGTTTTAAACTAATTTAGGCATGCGCTTAAGACTAACACAAAGTATGAAGCACTATGCCTGTTATAAGAAATAAAAAAAAAAATACAAATTAAAGGGTGTCCCCATAGAGGCGTGATATTTGCAAAAATGCATATTCTGCCGCTAGGCAAGCACTTAAAATGTTCACAGAATGTTAAAACTACTTCCGCTATAACGACAAGTGTAAAACGAAAAATTAGAAATAAAGGGTGCCCCCATTAAAAATTAGCTTTTGCGTATTTACGTTTTTGTTTGGAATTGGAACAAACAGACCTTTTTATTGTATGCAGAGTGTGTGCCAATTTTAATAACAAGCAGATAAATAAAAATAAAACTTAAAGGGTGCCGTCTAAAAAGACCTGACTTTTCCAATAATTAATATGTCTTTTGTACTGCTGGACTTTAAGCTTTTAACAACAAATTTTTAAAACACAATATTGAAAATTAAAGGGCGTCCCTCTACGACGTGATATTTACTAAAGGCATTTTTTGCTGAATTAAGAAGGCGTTTGAAATTTTCACAGAGTATTATACGATAAGTATAAAAATATAGAATTTACATTAAAGAGTGCCTAGTCAAGTAGTGAGACTATTATGTACAAAGACTTTGTCTCTGCATCGGACTAGACTGACCCTAGAACTTTACACAGAAAGTGTCCGCTTTAATAATAATTTTAAAAACAACATTCATATATAAAGGGTGTCCCCATAGAACATCTGATTTTTTTGTGCATTTAACTATATTTTGATATGATTGGTACTTTAGGTTTTAACAGCAGACATTAAAAATAGAGAAGTAAAAATTACAGGGTGGCCCTATAGAGTCTTTGTATTTATTAAAGACATTATTGGTTGATTTAGGCAGCCACTTAAGTTTTAGACAGAGTATTAGGAACTACCTCCGCTTTTACGACAATTATATAAAAATATAAAATAAATATTAAAGGGTGCCCCAATCAAGTGGTGAAACTATTAAGTATAAAGTCATTGCCTTAGAATCGCCATAAGCAGATATTTTAATTTTTTCAGAGTGTGTGTCCAAATGTATAAAAATAAAATTAAGATTCAAAGGGTGACCCTATAGATGAATCGATTCTTTTGTACATTAAATTATCTTTTAAACTGTAAAAGGCAGAAACTTTAAGTTTTTAAATAAAAATAGATTTTAAAATTATAAAATTAAAAATAATAGGTGGCCCATACAAAGCAAATAATTAATTCTTTTGCGCGTAAGTCCAACTTGCACATGGCGGATTTATTTCACTTTTTTTTGAAAATTTTTTGAAACATTGTTTTTTAACTTCATTATGACAAAAAATTTTTTCAATTGTTAATTAATTTTGTTAATTTGGTTATATATTAATTTTGTTTCCTGAAGAAGGTACGCAGAAAGTACCGAAATATTGAAATAAAATATTATTAAAAAATATAAGGACCCAAAGCTCAAGAAAATAGAAAATAATTTAATAAAAAAAGGGTCAAATAATCATTATTAAACTAATAAAAAATTTAAGCAAAAGAGTACTTTACCCCAACCATTTAACAGACAGTTGATAGTTTTGACCTTAGAATAATAATTCCTAAGAACGAAGGATAGTAGACATAATTGCATTTATTCCACCACACACACAAGTGGAGAAGAAAATTTGATTGTTTTTTACAGGACACATTCGACATGTCTTGACGCATCTTGCATTCTAATGCCAAAAAACATAATCAAGTCAAATTATGAAAATAAGGAAATTCAAGTTTAATCTTTTTGATACAATTTCAGGCGCTAATGAATTTGTTTTGATCTGTTTTGAGTTTCAACAAATTTCCAGTTACATAATTTTTTTTTAATAAAATACACTAAAAACTTAAAACTGGTACAATATTTTTGCGGCTGCATACGAGTAACAAAAAATTTTTACAGAATGCAAAAAAAGAAAAACTTTGCTACTGGTTGTTTATAAAAAAAATAATAATAAATAAATCCAGTTTCGTTTTCAATCAAACAAAGAAAGAAAAAAAGCGCTATCGTGCCAAACACTCTTTTTCGTTTTATTTTAAGGCAGAAAAAAAAAAATTCAACTCTAAAATAAAAATAAAATAAAACATGAATTCTAAAACAAAAAAGAATGAAAGAATTAAAAAAAAATTAAAAATAAATGCAAAAATCAAACAACCAACAAACAAAACTCAGACGAACTTGAAAAATATTATTTTCAATTTTTTTTTTGAGATTTGAAGCAGTTTTATTATGTTTGGCTGACTGCTGGAACTGGGTGTCTGGCTGGTCCAACACAGCCAGGCCACTTAAACAAATAAAACTATGGCAAGCGAATGCAAGCAGCCAAACGAAATGTATAAACGAACGAAGAACAGACGCACAGATATGCACGTTAGTTAAGCCGAATAAATCTAGACGAATGTTGAAAAAGCAGGCACAAATCGAATTGAATTAAAGTGTGATGGTGGGGATAAAGGGCTTTTGTTGCATGCATCATTTGGTTTCGTCTAACAATGGGGTTGAACAATAAAAATAAGAAGAATAATAAACATTTTGGAGTAGAAATTTTTTTTTCTAAAATTTTATTAGGGGGGTAACTTTTTTAAAAAAAATCAAGTGCAAGAGCGGGTAATAGTCTTTGACAAAACATTAAAGCAATAGTATTTTAGCTTTCATAAATTATCCTGTTTTAGGGGTTTCGTACTTTAAGGATAAAAATTTTACCCTCCTAATATCGTTACAATGACTGCCCTAGTGTCTGTCTGTGCATCACAGATTTCTATTTCTGGAACCGTTTTAGATAGACACTTAAAGCTTTAACACAATACGCTTCAGCAACAAATAATAAAATGAAATTAAAATTTAAAGGGTGTCCCCATAGAGAGGTGATATTCCACCCTTATATTTTAAATCTTCATAGACAGACACTTGACATTTATATAGCCTATAATCTATGATAACCGCTACAACAAAGATTATGAAAATTTAAAAATAAAAAATTACAGGGTGACCCCTTTTAAAGCCGTGACTTTAATGTATATAGGCTTATCTCTTGGAGAACAATAGATAGACCTTTGAAATGTACACAGAAGAATTTTTCGTTAGAATATTAAGTATAAAAAATAAAACTACAAATTAAAGGGTGACCCCATAAAATATATTATTTTTTATTAAAATGTCCTTATCTTTTAAAATTATAAAATTAGACACCACAAATCGACACAGAGCTTCTGTTACTAGAATTACAATATAAAAAAATTACAACTTAAAGGGTGTCCCTATAGAAAATAAAATTTTAAACCTTGTCTTTTAAATGTTTGTTAGCAGATGCCACAATACAACACATAGAGTTAATTAGCAGGAATACAATTTAAATTTATAACTTAAAGGGTACCCCACAGAAGAACAGATTCTTATTTACATATTTTTTGAACCGCAAAAGGTGTACAATTTTAACATTAAAAAATGTATAATTAATAATTAAATTATGAGAAATTAAAAAATCATTGGTGACATTATACGGAGCTCTCTGACTTTATATTACTACAGCAAGTTGGAACTGGTTGGAAAGCAATAAGTAAAAGTTTGGATGCTGTAAATTGTCTTTAAAATGGAGCCATTTTACTCCTTTCCAACAACACCAAAACAATTTTTTTTTGTGAACTAATCCCACTTCATTAAAATTTCAGAAAATACCCACTCAAAATATACTTTTAGTAGAGACGAACTGCTAATTGTAAACAGCGCTCTTTACCGAAAGGAAATGAGTAGAAAGCAGTACAATCAGAAGAGCTTGCCTTTAGTTCTTTGAAAACAGGTAGAGTATTTAGGTAGTGAAGTAAGTAATGGACCCTGCAATAATGACTTGTAATGTTCATTTGAAGAGTAGTGTTTCAGCACCTCTGCTGCTAAGTAGGCGCAGTATATTTTTTACTTTACGAATGACCGAAGGAGGCCGCTGTGATATTCTTTAGTATGCAAATGCTTTTTATTTATCAGAAAAAAAAGTATTTTATAAAATTAAGGGCTGGGATTCGAACTCAAGCTATTATAAACCCTCAATATGCTTAATAGTCTAATTGATGCAATAATCTCTATTCGATTTATGATTTCCAAAAAACGATTTTAGTACTTTTTGCCTTAGACTTTCCTAGTTAAATCCATTACTTTGAACAAACTCCATACCCTTTTCACCAATAAACCTTTCATCTTTCTTTTCATATTTTAGAATTACAAATTTGGTCTGGTAAAATTAATTTTACTGATGATTTCTGACTTAAATAAACGTACAGAACGAGGTTAATCATTGCTGAAAATAAAGTCAGGTTAAAGATCATTTACAAAAATAAGGCAAGTTCTGCTGCAGCCAACGATATATCATTCATTTCCTTCGTAATTTATTTTAGATTTCTTGATATGCTTTTTGCCTTTAAAGCATGTGCGCGTGTTTGACATAATGGAACCAAATTAATTGCACTACATTTTGCGAAGACAAGATTTAGAAATCAATTAAAAAAATAGGAAAACAGAAGGAGGATCTTTCTCAAAATTTTGTCATTTGTTTTTATGTTTTGAAACTTAATCTTTTTTAAAAAATCTCTTTGTCTTAATTTTAAATTATTTTATTATGTAAATATCCCATAACATTTTTAAATAAAACTGCAATTTATTTGTTGGTTGGAAAAACAGGTATTTCTCTGGTTGCTTAAGCCAGCTCTCAAATTCCTCTTCTTTCTGTTGTGACTTTGACAAAACAAATTTTTTCGTTACAAAAATGTATCTAAAGTTGTGTCTATTTTATATGGACTTGCTTTCAAGTTGACTATTAAATCTAGGTCAACCAAATTTGCGTCGGTTGGATTAGTTAATCATCAGTCAAGATCCAATTGAAGGCACCCATTTAGAATATATATTTCCTTTCTTGGAAGTGCAAGAACTAGGGCCTGTAGACTTAGAAACATGCGAAACTGCTATAAACCTCCTTATTGTATTAAGATTATTTGTATGCAACCATATAGCTTCCACAGAGTATCGTCATCCATATCGTTCATAAAGTATAGAAACCTTCTCGATTTTTTGTGGGAATTACTGATGATAAAAATTAGGTGAAACTCCTGTTTGAATTGCTGTCTAAATATTTTGCATAAGACAGAGACCAGTCAAAATCAACCTTGAGTAAAGGAGGGGTTCAGTTAATATACGTACAGTGCTTGAAGGGGGTATAATTCACAACAAGATAAAAAAATATATTCTTCCTGAGCAGGGTTTCAAAAGGCAAACATTTCGTTTTATTGCGACAATTTCTTAACAAACATTAAAACATTAAACATTTTTTTTTAAATTTTTTTTTTAATAAGCCACCCTAATTAAATTTGCATTTAATAATATTAACCATTTCTCAGTAGCAAAATGTAAATAATACGCACGTCACATTGAAAATTGATGATTGAAAAGTAATCGTTGTTTGGTTTTTTTTTTCAAAATAAAAATATAATAAAAAATGAATAAAACCAATTGTTGTTGAACAACTAAAATGTTTTAGAGCAAAAATATATTTTTGCACAGATAATTTGCAAACAACGTTTGGAGTTGAAATGAGCAGACAGATAAAATGCAACAGCAGACATTGCAAAGATAAACAGATTTTAGAAAATAAAATCAATAAATATTTTTTTAATACTGAAATGGTAATTTTAAATTCATAAGTCTGGTTACTTTATTTTAATTAATTAAAGGAGTCTTGGGATTGCTAAAAACATTATTCTTTCTAAGAACACATTCTTTATCTCTAACTGCAGCTGTTCGTAATTTTCAATGTATTAATCACCAGGCCCAGACTGTGAAGTGATTTCTCTGAATGACTTTGAAATCCACGACAGCTTAAAATCATGCTGGGTGCCTAAATATTAATAAGCAGGATGACTGTTTATACTAAATCAATTTCGTGTAAGATCGTAAGACCAGAAACCTTTCTAAAAGAAGAGGATAAGAAAACCGCATGCACCAAGTTTTAAAGTATTTTCTTGCTTCCCATTGCATATAAAGTGAAAGAAGCAATTGGTTCACATCGCGGGGCTTAGACTTTGTAAATCTACCATTGACTAGATATTCACACTATACCAAATCCTAGGCTAAGACCTTAGGAAAACACATCGATTCTTGGTCGATTACAAGGAATCTTTTGACAATCCGATATGTGCACAGATACATATATAAAGCCAATCCAAAGCTGGGTAACAAGATTCACTCATTGGTTAATTAAGTATGGCTGACTTCCAAAACATCAGTTGCATTGAACTCGCACAATGTACTGTGTTTCACAATGCCGTGGTACTAAATGTTTATAACGCATACCATTCCAAAATATCGCAGACAAGCATTAGAAACTAAACTAAATTGATGCATTGTATTGAAACTTTGTATATGTAAAAGATTTAAATACCGCAGCAAAACTGTATACAAACTTTGTATTAATACATTTTAGAAGTCAGCCTATTTTGTTGAAAAAAGAAGCATGCGACGCTGCGATTAATTCACAATAGTTATACCAAAAACCACATGTTACTCGCGTATGCTGGCGATATTCGCATTATGAAAACTGCGCTGCGCTAGATGGCTGTTGCCTTGGCAAATACCGAAAAGGAATAAATAAAAATGGGTCTGTCAGTTAACAAATCAAAAACTAAATTGATGGTTTCTACACAGAATGTACGAGAGTTAGAAAACATGCAAAAGTTAAAGCTACGTCAGTCTGGCGATAAAATAATTAATAATTCTGGCAAAAAGCATACATTAATTATTGGGACACTTTTATATTCCATCTCTAAACTTTATACTTGCCATAGCAGACTTAGTAGTACAGTTTCTTGTTAATTTCTACATCTGTCTACAAAGGTTTAACAGTTTGGCCACATACACCGAATTACATAAACTATTGCAACATCCTTCAATTTATAATCTAAAATATTTATACTTCCTACTAAACAGAGCAAAGAAGTCAACAAACTTCTAATTTTCCAGTGTTTTTATATAACAGTTCAAAAGATACGGCTATGTAGGTAAAATTTTATAACTTTTGGTACACCCTTTAATTTTTTAAATTCATATTTTAAACTTGCTGTTGTAGCAGACTTTGGACCACATATTCTTTGTAACTTTCTAGCGTCTGTCTACAACTGTTTAAAAGTAGGGCCACATTAATTAAACTAAATGAACTATTGGGGTACCCTCTAATTTATAATTTTGAATATTAATTCTTGTTACTATAATGATCATAGCAATCGACATTCTGTACAATTGAAAAGCGTTTGTCTATAACGGTTCAAAAGATAGGTCAATTTACTTCACCTATGGGTTAACCCTTTTGTATTACTTTTTGCCATTGGGAACTATAGTGATATGTATTTTTTATTTTAAAGTGGCGCCCTTCACGGTTCATAATACACATAAAAAACATATATGTTGTATGGGTACACCCTTTAATGTTTAAATTATGAAGTGTTTTTAAATCTGTTAAATCTGCATTACCAGACTAATTATAAAGAAAAATTCCGTGCGAGTTATTTCACTTTTTCCTTTTCTCCAATTATAAATTTTTTGCCCTTTTGATTGACTGCGGAAAGTGAAAAAAATTCGGGGGAAAAATTAGGTATATGAAAATATATAAAGATAAACAAAAAAAAAACTCATTTCAAATTACGATGATGCCACTGTTTTTATAATTTTATTCCCACGGAATTCATAATTGAAGGAATGTTTTCTCGAGAAAAGTTTTTCCGTTGGAAAGAAATTCCATGAGAATATTCATAATTGGGCTGTACCTTTCAAATAAAAAAAATTTTTAAAATGTTATGGGAAGCACAAAAATAAAAAGAAAACATTCAATAGAATTGATAAGCTCATTCTTTTTTTGGAGTCGGTTAACTTGCGCTCTGTTTCTCCGCAAAAACTCTTACCATTCCAAGACACTTATATAGCCAGTGCTTACATCGAGTTGAAGCATGGGAACTTGCTTAAGCAGATAAATCTAATCTGGAGAGAAATATTCGTTTGGTATTCGCCGATCGTTGTTAGAGCAGTATATCGGTATTTTATGAACGATAACCTAGCTCTATGAGCTATACATCGACATCGATATAATTTAAAGTATTAAACAGCAAAGGTGGCGGTGCCTGAGTTATATTGTTCAGTAAGAAAAACGTTAAAAAACGATTCCAAGGGTTACTTGCTGAAGCAGAAATTTTAAGCTTTGTTTCCAAGATCTCTTACGAGAGTGTCTCCCAAAATTTTGTGTAAGAAATTAAGGAAGATGTGCGCACGATAGGGTTGCTTGGAATATTTGTAGGCTGTACGTTGTAATATGGGCCAGACAATAAGAAGAAGAAGAGGAAAAAGAAGCGAAGTAGTTCTAAAGAAAAATGCCAATTTTGTCCAAATAACATTTTGATGCTCTTCTGGTACAATTTTAATTAGTGAAGAAATCTGCAGCTGAGCGTCTGAATGTTTTCTTCTGGGTCTTTTATTTCTTTTGCGCATTTGTTTAAAAGAAGTTCAGTACGAAATATGAAACTCACCGCTAGTGCTCTACTCAAGTTTGTTTAAAAAGTTAGTGGGTCTGGCCTGTTAGTGAACAACACTTGTGGTCTCTGTTGGCGTACGGTATGCCATCGATCCCAACAATTTGCTAGATTTCACGCATCCGTATGAAAAAAAAAACTTATTAAAAAGATTTTATATTATTCGCTTACAAGATATACACGTCTAACACGTTACTCATAACAGTTGGGGCCCTACAGTAGATCAAGTGGGATATCAACTTTGTCCGAAAAATTATCGTCTTCCTTAAAGGTTAATTTTCATCGCGGCTTGGATAATCCGCACATCAAACTTTCGGTACTTTGCTTATTAAATTTTGTAATCGAGTTAATAGCCATTTTGGAAATGTCTATTGGCTCTACTCTCTAATTCGATGCGAAAGAAAAGTAGCACGAAATCAAAGGACTTGCACTCTTTAAAGCGTTCTTGCATTTGTCTTTCGCATGTCATTTTTTATTTACAAATTTGGCAGCACCGCACCCTCTAATGCGAAAGCGTTGCTGAAATTCGTTCAAAAATACAATTATCTTGCGATAGTAAAAGAGCAAACGCAAAGGAAGAGAAACATGTAAGAAGTACTTAAAAACATTTTTTTTTACCTAAAATAATACTTTCAGAGAATTGAAAGCAAAAAAAATTACAAACAAAGCAACGACAGTTTAAAACACGGCGAAAAATACAGGTGGTCTCGATGGCGAATTCATTACTTTCGCCGTAAACGCTAATTATTAAACTCCATATATATATAAAAAATGTATAATTTCTTTTTTATATGCTGTTTGACATTTAAAAACTAATGGATTCGCCATTGCGACCAAGGCGAATTAATTATAAGGTGATAGCGATGGCAAATTCAGTCACTTTAGCCAGTATCCTAACTGCCAATCTCCATATATAAAAAGTTGATCTAACTGTTATACAGATTTTTTATATATGGGGTTTGACAGTTAGAATACCGGCGAAAATAAATGAATTCGCCACCGCTATCACCTTATAATTAATTCGCCTTGATTGCGACCACCATTGCGACCATTGGTCACTAAAAAATCCATAATAGATTTTTTTCTTACCTGCGGTCATTCAAGGAGAGTATATATGGCCTCCACCTCTTAAGCTGAAAGTCCATACAACGCGTTCTATGCGTACACGCTTTTTACGCTTTTCATGCTTTTTATGCTTTACACTTCTTACGCGTCAAGTTACATGCAATGCGTTTTATGCGCCAACTTTTGGTTTTGATCAGCAGTAGTGTAAATATTTTTATCTAAAGAAATCATTTTTGGAAAAATGAAAAGTGTAATGTTTAAAGAATTTATGGTATATATTAAGTTTATGCACATAATATTTTGTATAACAAGGACCTATGAAAATCTTCAGAAAAAAAGGAAACGGTTTTTGCATTTGTATTAAAAACTTTTTAAAGTAAATATATATATTAGGGATGAAACTTAGTACATAAAAGTAATCGATAGCAGAGACATTAGTTTTGTTGATGAAAGAGTTGTTGTTTTCTGAATTTATTGTTAAACTTTACTAAAAAATAGTTTTTTTTTATTAAAAAGGCTTTTTAAAACAAAAAAACAGAAAAAGTAATCATTAACACTACAATATTTATCGATACCATTGGTAATAAAATATAATTTACCATCCTTAGATATCAAAAACAGCTAACATTTTTTCATGACGCTTGAGAAGCGTAGAAAAGTAGAAAGTAAACAAACTTCATGCGTTCTACGCGTTCATGCTTTCTACGCTTTGTGCTGTGTAACTTGTCACATATATTTACATTAATTCTACTTTTTTGACAGACGCGTATAACGCGTGTACGCATAGAACGCGTGGTATGGACTTTCAGCTTTAGGATTCTCCTTATTGTACGTTCCATACGATATTTTATATACTTGTTGTTATAGCGGACTAAGCAATGAATTTTGTTTGTTAATTTTAAGCGTCTGTCTAAATTTAGTTAATAACATGGCCATTTACATCCAAGTTAGTGAACTATTGGGGCACCCTTTAATTCATAACTTTAAATATTCCTTCTTGTTATTATAACAATGATAGTAATCGATATTCTGTAAAATTTTCAAGTGTTTGTCTACAACGTTCAAAATATTAACCCTTACGTTAGCTATTGGGACACCCTTTAATTTTTACATTTATCTTTGCATGACTTTGCGCTATTAGAAACTATAGTGATACGTAGATTTTTTAATTTTAAAGTATCGCTCTTTACCGTTCATAACACATTTAAAGAACATACATATATGTTGTATGGGGACACCCTTTAATTTTTAAGATTATAAACTGTTTTTAAAACGGGATCAAACTGTAAGCATAACCTTTCAAATAAAGACAAAATATTTAACATCGGTTCAGAAATGACTGAGTTCTGCAGGTACATTTAAAAAAAGCACCATTCAGACGAATTGATAACCTTCTTCTTTTTTTAAGCCGGTAAAAAATTGCTGTCTTATCGCATTTAGCTTTGAAATCGAAATTGCTTTCGTACCGCATTAGAGAGTAACCCCCCTGGAAAGTTGGTCTGAGCGCGGTAGTCATTTGAGTGAAATCGTGTTCTATAAATAATGAGTTTTTTAGCGTAAGCTTTAATTTTGTCTATAGTATTGTCTAAAGCAGAGTCTAATCTACAGTTTAACTAATATTTCAAAATTTAAAAACTAGTTTTAAAACTAAACCTATATTAGCTATTTATTATTTGCATCTTCTTTTCTGTGTGTCTAATTTATAACTTTAATTAAAAGTAATTAACAGTCAATGTTGCATTAACTTGTATAAAAAAAAACATCTTAAATTATTGCAACTGCCAGCCAGTTTCTCAATTTAATAGCAGTTTTCAGTCAATGCAAATAAAAAATCTTTCACCATAAATACAAATGTTACAAAAAAAAACCATCACCCAACTTCATTTGAGTCTTCTTTTAAAATGTTTCAATGACATGTTATAATAATTAGCAACATTGTTGCATTAACAACTGACGTATACAATGCTGATATTCAATGTTCTGGACACATGATGATAATATTGCAATAATTTGTTATCGAGTTTTGTGTCTCAGCGGACTATCATTAGCTTTCTAATCGTAAACAAGTCTTTTGTAAGGAAATTAATTTTTTTGTTGCTTACATTCTTTGACTTGGAAGTAATTAAGCTAAAGATACGGGTATTGTAGACATTGTTATAAAGACAAGCATTAAAAATCCTAAATCAAACTGAATTATATCATCGATAAATTCATAACGTGAACAAGTTTTAAAAGTTCTTGCAAAGATAGCCTTAAAAAGATAACGAAGGAGAAATAAAATAAAAAGAAAAATGTCCAAAGTAGCAACACTGTTTGAACTAATATTCAGGATCTACTGGTTGGAATACCAATATAACCTCTTCAAACGTTGTAATTAATTTTTATTATTTAGTTGGTGCAAAAACTGAAATGTAGTTTTAATTGTTTACCAGCTTCTTCACGAAATAACGTTAATATAAAATGTCACATGGACTTGGCAGAGTACAAATAAACTCGAAACTTTACCATATAATTCCTGCGAAAAAACCGACTTCATCTATCGTCTATAATAGTTCAAGAGTATGGCTACATTCATCAAAGGAATACATCCTTGTATTCCATCTCCAAACTTTATACTTGTTGTAGCAGACCCCACAGTAACTATAGGGACACCATTTAATTTTCAAATTCAAATTTTATACTTGCTGTTGTAGTAGACTTGCCAATCAGGTTCTTTTTAATTAATTTTAACCGTCTGTCAACAGTTTGGCCTTAAACATCTCACTATTGTAACACCCTTTAATTTATAATTTAAAGTATATATACTTCTTCTTATACCAAACAAAGTAGTGGACATTCTGTATAATTTACAAGTGTTTGTATGTAAAAGTCAAATTACATTATCTTGGGCTCACCCTTTAATTTCTAAATTTAAATTATAAACTTGCTGTTATAGCGGACTTAGGTTTTAGATGTCTGCCTATAATGTTTAAACAGTTTGGCCACATACATCAACTATTCAGAAACCCTTTAATTTATAATTTTGAATATTAATACTTGTTACCATAGCAATCGGGATTCTGTTTAATTTGTAAGCGTTTGTTGAAAACATAGGCCCATATAGGTCAATTTACGTCACGTATGGGGACACCCTTTAATTTTAAGACTTACTTTTGTAATACGTTTTGGTATTGGGAGATATAGTGATACGAAGTTTTTTTTTTAATTTAAAAGCGGTGTCCTTTACGGGTCATAATACACGTAAAACGTCGCATGCCTCATTAGGACACCTTTTAATTTCTGGAATTATTGGAACACAATTTAATTTTTAAACTCAAATTATAAACTTGTTAATATAGCGGGCTTAGCAACATAGGTTCCTTATAAGTTTCAACTTTCTATCTATAACGGTTTAAAAGTTTGACCACTTCCAAAAAATACATTAACTATTGGGACACCCTATAATTTCAAATTGCAATTTTTATACCTATTGTTATTACAGGCTTAGCAATATAGTATCGTTGTAAATTTCTATAACTGTTTAAAAGTATGGCCGTATACATCAAATTAAAAAAAACTATTGGGGCACCCTTTAATTTATAATTTTGTAAATAAATACTTGCTACCGTAAAATTTATAGCAATCGTCATTTTGGCCATTTCGCAACCTTTATTTATAACAGTTTAAAAGATATGCCTGTATAAAATTACGTCATCTATGGGGTCACCCTTTAATTTTAAGACTTACTTTTTGCTGCTAGGAGCTATAGTGATACGAAGTTTTTTTCAATTTAAAAGGGGTGCCCTTTACGATTCATAATTCACGTAAAAAACACGTATGTTGTATGGGGACACCCTTTAATTTTTTAAACTGTAAACTGATTTTAAACCAGAACCAATCTGTAATCAATACCTTTCAAATAAAATCGGTGCAGAAATGACTGAGTTATGGAGGCACAAATATATAAAATAAAAGAAACCACCTTCTTTTTTTGAAATCCTTTAATAATTGCTGTTGTTTCACCCAATGCTTGAGGGCCGGCATTATCGTAACGGAGAATGGAGAGTACAGTTTAACTGTAGAACTTGAAACTCTGCTTCGATAAAAGTGTACGAGAGAACATGCGGCATATTAGAAGAAGAACTCGTATTTTCACAAGCATCAAAATTGGATTGTATAGGAAAATATAAAAATTATTTATAATTCTAATATAATGAAGCTACTTGAGCCTCTCTCCTTATCTAATAGCTACTTCTGCATAGAAAGTGGCCATGGAAGAAAATAAATGATAAAAAAAGTGGAGCACTTTGCAGGCATTACGACATTCTTAATTTGTTTCCACGTCAATTGATTCATATTTTTTTTTGCCAGCATAATCGACCAAATGGGTTCAGAGTCGGGAGAATTGTGCCCAAATTTTAGCAAACCTTGTCGCTAGTAAATGTGAGAATTCCTTTGAACATCTCACGAACATCACTGATACGAATTTGGAAAAATATTTAAGTTTACATGCTCGCCCAATTCAATTGACTTAATTGACTGCTGACTATTTCAAGCGTCGTCAATACGACGAATGGGTTGTTGAACACACAGAAGTGAATGGTGACCACAAAGAATATCATCTTAGGTGACGAAGCACACATTTACCGCAGTAGATTCGTTAACAAGCAGAATTGACAGATTCGGGCAAATGAGAATTCACGAGTCATAGTTGAAAAGCCAATGAATCAACAAAGAGTAACTGTTTAGTGCGGTTTATGGACTGGCGGCATCATCCGGCCGTACTTCTTCGAAAATGAGTTCAGCCAACCCTTTTTCCTCAATGGAGATGATTACGGATTTCTTGTGGCCAGAATTTGAGGATATAGACAATTAGGATAGTGCCAACGAAACAATGGTGGAAAATTTAATGGCCGTGTTATCGCACGTCGTGACGATATTAATTAGCAGCCACGATTATATAATCTGGCACCATTAGACTTCTTTAATTATTATTATTATTATTATTATTATTATTATTATTATTATTATTATTATTATTATTATTATTATTATTATTATTATTATTATTATTATTATTACATGATATTAAACTCAATAAGGTATTGGAGTTACTGAAAATACAGTCCATCGAATAGAGGTATGCCAGAGAAGCGTTGATGAGCATTTGGCCGAGATTTCGCTCCACACATAATTTTCATGAATCCTTCTATCATAAAAAAATTTAAGATATTTCTCAAGAAAAAATTTTTGTTTTATTTTATTTACAATTAACATGGTGCGTTGTAGTTGGATGCCACTTTTAAAAGCGGCAATCAGAATGAGCTACCAGACCTTTTGCCATTTGAAGAATTTAAGCGTTTTAACTCACCTATAGGTATAAGTCGCAGTGACAAGCGTTGTGGGAGTATTGAGCACAATTTTAGAAACAGAAGATAAAAAGTGTTTAGGTTTGTTTTTAACAGTAATAATACAGAGCTGATTAAAAGTATGACATTAAAGAAAATAATTATTGGCCTGATTTTATTTGCAAGTAATTGCATATCAACAACTTAGAAAAAGTTTTGATAGGAGTGGCCGTTTGTTTTCGAGACAGGGTGAGACAGGACTTAACATTTCAACGTTTGTGTAACGTTAAAAAGTGCGGTAGTTTTGCGCGCCGGTTGACGCAATCACGTTAGCCTGTGATGATTTAATTTTGATTTCTGGATCCGTGGTATTTAGTTTAGCCAACGATTTCAGCGCTAGACACAATATTTCACGATTTTTGCGTTTCAGATTATCTGTTTCGCCAATGAATACACGAAGCTTTGAAAAATAATTAGTCTATAAAACAACTGTATTATAGAATACACTTTATAATACCGCTGACTGAGGAATCTTGATTTTTATCTCAAATATCAGCCGGTATTTTAGTCTAATTTCATTCATCAGCATTGAAAAAATATATTTTTCTATCGTCTACCGTAAACTTATCTTGACCACTGTTTTTTTTAAAGTCACTAATTAGCAACGTATTGTAAATTAACACTTGGTAAAATAGAACTTGATAGTGTGAGAACAAAAAGAAAAAAAGCATTTGTAATCAATCTCAGAAAAAATCTTGTCAATAAACTTGAATGTTGCCAACACGTCATAAATAAAAACAACAACGAATTGTGCGAATTGTTTGCAATATTTTTTCTGCCGCAAAAATTCTTTTAGCCTTTAGTTGGAAATGAAGAAAATGCTGTTTGTTGTTTCATCTATTTTATCTCTCTAGTGATTATGTCATTAAAAATGCAATTGTTATTGTTCTTTGGATTTCTTTGGCGGTTCAAAGAAGTTATGGCGAGATCGCATGAATCGAATTAATAACTCAATAAAAGAAAGAAATTAAGAGACAGTTTATCTGGCCCATTTATAGGCCACTTTTTGCTTAACAATAATTTCTGAGTCAAAATAATAATTCTTGTATAAATGGCGTGTTATATTTGCAGGGAAGCAAAATATGAGATTAAGTTCTTTGAATTTAGTAAGAAAGCATAGTTGCAAAGCCTAGCCATTTTACAAACTGTCTTGAAGTTTTCTTGCCTCATGCAAAACCCAATGTATAGCGCTTTGTCTTAACCAATTTTCAACTTAAATTTTTTGCTGCAGCATTTTAGCACTTCATCAACAAAAATGTTTGTGCAATTCAACGCATTTTATGAGTAGATTTTTATGTTTATAAAATTTCAAAGGCACGAAGCCGACCATTAAGTGAATAAAATATGAAAAAATCAATAGATTTTAGATTTAAATAAATAGACACAAATACACATACACCAATATAAATGACAAAATCAACTGTGGAAAACCTTAACATGTTGGCATTTTTTGTGGTTTTTAAGTCTTAAAGACCCTCAAAGATTATGTGCGATTAAACAGTAAAAAGTGTAAAGAGGGACGATTCGCACAGAAATTATGCCGTTTCTATAAATATGTTAAGTAGACGATATAAGAAAATGAAAACAAATATATTTTCTGTTGAAAAAAAAGAGAAAACACGTTTTCAAAAACTTAAAAAAAATTACATTTTCTAAAAAATAATACGGTTTGAAAGTTTTTCTAATAAAATTGAACGATAACAAAATATTTCCATAGAAAAATACGTTTTTAAAAGCGAAATAATCGATGTTTTTATAGAAAACTCCCAAAAATATATATAATTTCTAGAGAATAGAAATATAGTGGTGGCAACCATAAAAAGTTTTTGAATATCGCAAAATTTCAATAGAAGAGTTTTTTATAATTTTTTTTCGATAACTCTCTATTTTTTTAAAAATTTTTTTCGATAACTCACTATTTTTCGATAATTTTTTTTCGATTACTCACTATTTTTCAGTAAAAAATTTTTGATAACACAAAATTTTTCTATCAAATATTTCGATAACAGTCGCGAAAACAAAATTTTGACATAAAATTATTCGATTACACGAAAATTAAATAAGTTTTCTTTCTAAAAATTTTTTAGAATTTAATTAATATTAATTCGTTTATAATGTCCACGGTTTAAATCCTGTTTAGAAAAAAAACAGGAAATATTTTTCGATAACACAAAATTTTTATAGAAAATATTTTTCGATAACAAAATATTTATAGAAAAAAATTTTTCAATAACACAAAATTTTTACAGAAAAAATTTTCGATATCACAAAATTTTTATAGAAAAAAATTTTCGGTAACACAAAATTTTTACAGAAAAAAATTTTCGGTAACACAAAATTTTTACAGAAAAAAATTTTCGGTAACACAAAACTTTTACAGAAAAAAATTTTCGGTAACACAAAATTTTTACAGAAAAAAATTTTCGGTAACACAAAATTTTTACAGAAAAATTTTTCGATAACACAAAATTTTTATAGAAAAAAATTTTCGGTAACACAAAACTGTTATAATAAAATTTTTCGATAACAATAAATTTTTATAGAAAAAAATTTTCTTAATTTAACCCTTTGCACTCGAAGCTTTTTTCCACTCATAATACCAGCAATAAGATAAATTTTAAATGGCTCCGCTCCGGAGCCCTCGAGTGCAAAGGGTTAATAGAAAAAATTTTTCGATAATATAAAATTTTTATAGAAAAAATTTTTCCATAACACTAGATTTTTATAGTAAAATTTTTCGATAACACTTAATTTATGTAGAAAAAATTTTTAATAACACAAAATTATTATAGAAATTTTTTTTTCGATAACACTAAATTTTTATAAAAACATTTTCGATAACACTAAATTTTTATGGTAAAAATTTTCGATAACACTAAATTATTAAAGAAAAAAATTTCGATAACACAAAATTTTCGATAACTACAATTTTCGAAAACTACAATTTTCGATAACTAAATTTTTCGGTAACACAAAATTTTTACTGAAAACTTTTTTCGATAACACAAAAATTTTATAGAAAAAGTGTTTCGATAACCCAAAATTTTTATGGAAATTTTTTTTCGATAACACAAAATTTTTATAGAAAAAATTTTTCGATAACACAAAATTTTTAAAGACAAAAAAAATTTTTTTTTTTTCAATGCTACAAGATTTCTACAGAACTTGTAAACTTTCTATACAATAGTTGTAGATAGTACAAAATTTTTATCCAACAGGTTTCGATGATAAAAAATTTTCTGCAACACAAGATTTTTATAAAATAGTTTGTCGATAACACAAAAAATTTATAGTATATTTTTTTAATAACCCAAAATTTTTATAGTATAATTTTTCGATAACGCAAAATATGTATAGAAGCTGTGAAATTAATCAGTCCCACATTTCAAGTGTCTACTTTGTTGTTTTAAGTACATTCTTACATTACCCAACATTTTTCAAAGTTTTTTTTAGTGGTTAGATGGTAGACAACTTTTCAAAGAGCCGAGAGACGTTACAAAGACAATAAGTAAGAAGAACTGCTTTTAACAACTTTAAGCGGTTTGAAACAAAAAAACTCAAACTTCTTTCTTTTGCTTAGAAAATGCCGACAATGGTTTCGATTAGAATTTGTGATTTTCTGATTTACCTCGAACCAGCAAAACCAAGAATAACAACAAAAGTTTAATTTAAAACGTGCCACATTGTAAGTATGGCATATTTTATGCCTTTTATCTTCAGCTTTCTCTCTCACTCTCATTGAACTCTTCTTGCATATTATTTATTAATTAAGTAATTGTTGCTTTTGCATCATTTATATTGAATTGCTTTTGTTGTAGTTGCTTTTTATCTAACTTTTTTTTTAATTTTATTGAATTTAAATAGATTTATAAATATTTCTCATTTACTTTTAAAATTTAATTTTTTATGTTCAATTTCAAAAGTATCTAATGTGGCTACAAATTAAATAGAGGCAGTCGTGGCCGAGCGGTTAAGGCGTCTGACTAGAAATCAGATTCCCTCTGGGAGCGTAGGTTCGAATCCTACCGACTGCGAAGTTGAAGAATTTATTTTATTTCTTTAAAATATAATTATTTTAATTTTATTTTAAATTTTTCATTTGTTTAGTTTGTTTCCAACCCTTCACAAACAAAAAAATGTGATAAATTTAATGAATAAGAAAATAATGAACAATCCTGAGATTAAAGTATTGTTGAGTGCTTTGCGGCGATAAGCCAAGTCCTGGAATTACTTCAGGTCTAGGTAGAAACGAAAAACATTCCTTATAAGCCCACTAGAATTTAGATTTACGAATCTTATATATATATATTTTTTCGACAATTTAAAACAGAAATTAATTTTAAGCGAGTTTTTAGTTCTTACACGGAAATATTTTTGAACACTAGTGTGAGCAGTCGTGGCCGAGCGGTTAAGGCGTCTGACTAGAAATCAGATTCCCTCTGGGAGCGTAGGTTCGAATCCTACCGACTGCGAAAATGCGATCATGCTTCCATTTCTTTAAAAGCTAGAGTGCGGTATTTTTAAGTTTAGATGTTAGTACATAGAATAAAAAGGATTAAAAAAATTAGTTAGTACCCGCCCAACACCAACAAGGTCAACCAAAAATAAAATAGAGGAAAGAGTTTTTAAATAAGGTGTGAGTGAGCGAGCAGCAGCTCAGTTAAGAAAAGTTCTAAATCGTATAAAGAAACCATAATTTAATTATCCTTGTGTCATATAAGGTTTTGAAATCCTCGATAAGTTTCGAACATTATTGTACGTTGTGCGTTTTAATATACGTAAAACTGTCTGAATAATTCTCATTCAGTTTAAGTTTATTTGACAAGCATTATTGACTTTACTATTTTTATCCACTGAAATGCCCGTAGAAGGAGAAGCAAAACTTTTATTACTGACGCCAACTTTTCTGGTTATCATAATTTATTATTTATTTTAAATGAGGGACTTAAAAAGAATTTCCTTAATTCACTTTATATTTCATTGTTATAATTTAAAACGTAAAATAAAAATTTAATTCTTATCAGAAAACAGACACAAAATAAAAAGTATGACAGTCGCTTAAAAATAATCACCGAACTATCTTCTTACATAGCTGCGGTTCCAAGAGCAATATGACTTTTGTACAAAAGCCATTCTGCTACATGTTAATGCTGAATAAAAAATTTTGTGTACAATAATTTTTCTATAACTAATTTTTCATCTATCTATTATCTCAGTTTTACTTTTAAAATCTTCATCTTCTTTTACAGGATTCTAAAATTATTGTTTTGTGCTAAACTTTAGCAAAATTATAAATTCAATTAAAAATGTTTGTAGCATTCGATTTAATATTTAATTCAATCAAATAAGAAAATGTGCCTTAAATGTGAAGAAAAAATGTTGGCAATAGAAATAAAAACAAAAAATATATTTAGTTGGTTTCTTACGAGTAGAATAATTGGAACTTTCCTGTTAAGGAAATCAACCAGGTGTGAAATGGAAAGAGTATTCGAAATGAGATAAATTTTATGATAAACATGTTTTAAATGAAAGTGTAACGAAAGAACTTTAAATGCTCTACGACTTTAAAATGCAGTACAAAATAAAATTCTCATTCTGTTTATAAAGAAAGTTTTATTAATTCCGGATAATGTGGCTCCAAGCATCCATGCATTATATTGCATTTTTAGTATGTTAAGTGGAATTCAATTAATATTTTAGAGATGTACATTTTTTAAAGCCTTTTTAAATAATAAATTCGCAGTCGGTAGGATTCGAACCTACGCTCCCAGAGGCAATCTGATTTCTAGTCAGACGCCTTAACCGCTCGGCCACTATAAAAATTTTTAAATAAATGTTAAATAAAAAATTATAAAAAACCATTAAAATAAAAAATGGCTAGAGATCTTTAGAAATTCGGAGCAGTTTAATATAACGTTAATTTCTGACTCTTCATACGTCTAAAAATATTTAATGTTGTTAATATCTACACAACGTGTATATTATTTTGGCTTTTCTCTACAGAATTATAAAATGGGATATGAGCTAATTGGACACTTTTGTAACCCAACTTGCCCAATTATTTAAGATATAAATACTTTTGTAATATTTTCATTAAATATATGTATGTAAAACAAGAACTTAATTGCGTCTTAAAAATAAGGTACTAAATAAAAAAAAAAAGTTCTTTACTACTATTCTACTACTATTTACTGCTAATTCCTTTTGTAATATTTTTATTATATAATAGTAAAATAAGCTACTGTAAAAATTAACAACTAAATTTAAAAAAGTACTTTATCTACTACTTTTTTACTACTTTTTTTTAATTATACTTTAAATTTTAAAATTTTATTTTAAATTTAACTTATATTAAGTTCTCACAGATATTAACTTGTTTAAAAACGCAGTTAATGTGCCGCTTTTGCAAAGATTATTGGAGTACTTTTATGCGGGTCTACTTTCATTTTTCACTTTTTTCATTCTTTCATTAATATTATAATAATTTATTACAAAAAATTTGTTCGATTTATTGACTATATTTGTCTCGATATTATTCAAATGAAATTTGATATTAAATACTACTTTACTACACCTACTTAAGTACCTTTAAAGGATAAGTCTACACGTTAAACCAGATAAAAACGTGATTATAAAACAAATGTTATGAAGAGTTTGAAAAAAAGATAGAAATAAAAAAAGTACTTTAATTAATACTATTTGACAGTTTGAATAATTTTTTTAGGGCATAAGGGCATTTAATTTTTTCGTTAACTTATTTAATTAAATTATTTTAATTAGAACAAAATATTGTATTTGTTTTCAAATTTCCAAAGCTACTACTTTTTATTTCTCTTCAAATAAAAAAAATATATAATTAAATTGCTAAGAAGTATCTAGCAAAATGAGTATTTTAACTTCTAAAAGTTAGAGTATTAAATGATTTAAAAAGTTTAGGAGAAAAAAAATGTTAATTAAAAAAAGTACTTTATTTACTACTATTTTTGTTATGACTTAACTAACACGACAAATGCATAACCCATAAAGATTTACTTATTAAATACAAAATTAAGGTATTTCTTCAAAAAAAATATTTATTTTTACTGTACTAAATTAAATACTACTTTTTAACATCTCAACTTTGAAGTAAACCTAATTTTTTTAAACTTTTACCTAAAAATCTTTTAATAATATTCGGCTTTTTACGACCATATAAAACTGTACACACTGGAATACTAATTTCTAAAAAGATTTTCAATTTACTACTAATTTAGGTCTAAGTTTTATTTTGCCTAAAAACGTTATGAAGCAAATTTAGAAAATAGAAAAGTACCAAATAATGTTCTATTTTCTGAAAGGGTACTAAACTTACTACTTATTTAAGTTCAATTTATTTTTTTTAATAGCTAAACACAATATTTAGTAAGTTTTTCATTAATTCCATATAAAATACCAAATAATAAAAACATTTTTAAAAAGTACTAAAATTACTACTTATTCCATTTTTTCATCAAGGTTTAATAACTTATATTCTATCTTAAGATTTATTATTTAAGAGCTTTTTTATAAAAACCATTAAAAAAAATATTTCATAAAATGTATAAACACGATTTGTTTAAGAAAGTACTAAATTTACTACTACTTTCTCTGAGAGAAAATATGATAAATTAATGAATTTAAAAGGTTTAATACAAAAGTTTTAATAAAAGTATGTATGTTTTGTTTCTTGAAATCCCATTTTAACCCACTATAGGGTACTTCTTAAGAAAACAAGAAAACTGCACACAAAACAACATTAATGCTGTAAAATTTAATGCATCACATTGCAGCTAAAGCCAAGGGGAATTACAACAAAAAATTATTATACTCAGTTTCATTATAAAGTTTTCATAAAAAGTGCACAAATCTCATATTTTACATCTTTCGCTCTTTAATTTTAACTGCCTTTTTTAATTTACTCCACATAAAATTTTGTACAATAAAACTTTAAAGCAATAAATTTATGTATGTTACTCGCAATTAAAGACATCATAAACACGTCGTAAACTGTGTTAGATAAATATTCAAGATAAAGAAATTCTATTAAAAAATCTTATTCAAAAATACTCTGCTTGAGTGCCATTAATAAAGAGGCATTTACTAACTTAAGTATTTAAATAACTTAATTCAGTTAAGAAAAAAAATTTTAAAATGAAATCCGCAGCCGGTAGGATTCGAACCTACGCTCCCAAAGGGAATCTGATTTCGAGTCAGACGCCTTAACCACTCGGCCACGACTGCTTGCTGAATATATTTGCAGAACATGTAGATACTTTTAGATAAAAAAAATTGTAAGTAAAGGACACTTGAATGCAATTCTTAAGGATATAAAACTCACAAAAATCCTTATTTTTAAATGGCAAACAACAAAAATGTTTTAATAAATATAGAAATTATTATTAAAATAGCTGAGTAATTTAATGTTTTTAACCCTAGAATATCATACTTATTTTTATGTCGAAAACATCATACTTCGTCGAATCGACTACGCTGTATTCAAAAAGATGCAAAGGATGATCTGTATATAGAAAATTTCCAATGCTTAGTTTTTTCAATAGTTTGTTATGTATTTCATTAAATTAAAACAAATAAATGTTGTTTTTAAATATAATTTAATCATAAAAACAAAGTTTCACAGCACTCTTTCAGAAGAGAAAACAAAAAACAAAAACATGCGTCGTCGTTTCGACGAAGTATGATATTCTAGGGTTAAATTATGCCTGCGTTTTACTAATAGGCAGGAACACGAGTACATACAAAAGTAAAATATTTTCTCTTAAAATCCTTTCACTCCCTCCTAACGATTGTCGCTGCTTTGATGTTGCTCCATCTGCAGGATAAAGGGATACAAGTCCTCGATAAACCTTTCGATTTTCTTACTGATTTCTGATTTCATTTTCTAGTATCAAGAGAGTCAGTAGTTCGAAGGTTGCTTGCAGCGGAAGTGAGTTTATAAAAAGTGCCTTAAATATTGCTCAAGACTAGTTGACAGTTTGGGTTGACTATTAAAATACGGAAGCCTGTTTGTCCTTCAAAATCAAACAAATAGTCACTTTGATTGGTTTGTTAATCTTCAAACTATGGGTCCGTAAAATATGACAGGGTTTAGCATGTCATTGTTTGGTGCGGAGTTTAGACTAGAAACGTGATTCAACAATATTAAAAAAAATATGGTGCTCAGCAATGACTGTGGCTAGTACTGGTTGTTGCGGCATAACAAAGTTCTTTCTGCCTATTTTTGATAGGGAGCCACTTCGAAAACTACTAGGCTTCCGTGTTTTTTGGCTCTCAAAGGACCCCATTGACCAGATAACCAGTCTAAGGAGGCAAATAATACACCCACAATTTTACTGGCTGTTAGGATATTTGAAAACAGTAATTTATTTTTACAAGGCAGGGGAAGAGTACCCTGTGAATGGTCCATAGACTGAGGTCGGGAAGCAGGTACCCCCTGTCAAAACTCCATAAAAAAAAGCAACCGCATCCGCAACCGTGAGGTTGTATTTCTACTCTTAGGCTTATGTTTTGTTTTGTTATATGCTGAGACAATGCTGTGTTTTCTCTCTTTTTGTTGACATCAGCTTTGTGCTCATTTACTCTTGCCTCTAAACTTCTCTTAGTTGTTCCAATGTAAATAAGATTGCAGTTATTATTTTCATCCCCTTTCGTAAACTACATTGTTTTGCTGTAGTTTTGGTATTGGTGTTTTTGTTTTTGTAAAAATTGCATTTAATGTTTTGTTTAGCTTATATGCAAAGGTTATGTCAATTTTATTTATTGTTGTTTTTATACTGTTGTTGTCGGTTAGGCCAGGTATGTATTTCACACTGTAAAATTGTTTTTCTATGTTGGTGTTACCATTGTTGCTGTTTTGTATTGATTTGTATGCTGTTATTAGAGACTTTATTAATTTTATGGGGAAGCTGTTATTGATCAATATGTCAGTAATTTTTTGAATATTTTGTGGATGGTATATATTGTCGCTGATGTCCAGAACACGTTGTATAAGGTTTTTGGCCGTGTTTATTATTTGGGATTTTGATTGCGTTGCATTAAAAATTTTCGTATGCATGAAGAGCCTTTATTTTTAAAACAGAGGGCGTTCGACAATTATCCAATATATATATAGCTGCGTCAAATTCTATATACTCTTCACTAGAGAAAAGGTATTAATTTCCTTTAAATAAGGATTTTCTAACCAAATATTTTTGCAAGTGGAGCAACATCAAGAAAGCGATAATAATAAAAAGGAGTGAGAAGATTTTAAGAGGAAAATATTAGTGAAATGCAGGCATAATTTAAAAACTGAAAGTTACTCAAAGGGGGTACCCCGGGTATTGTTTGAAATGTTTCAAATTATTCTGTATTGTTGTAATAACAAGTAGTAGTTCGCTCCCTTGTAAGTAGTTTCTCTCTTGAAGCGAAATCCTTTCTGATTTTTTAAATAATTTCAAAAGTTCTAAATTATAAAAAAAGGTTCTTTTTTTCTCTTTTTTTTTAGTTACTTGCATTAGTGAGGTACCCACGGTTAATAGAGAAAAATTGTATTCAAAGTTTCCACAAAAAAAAAAAAAAAAAATAAAAATTAGGAAATATAATTTCCTTAACTGCGTTTTAACCATATAAAGCAACATCAGTTCAATGACCCCAACTGGCGAAGAGCAACATTTTTATAGAAATGAAAATCAGTTTTATATAAAAAATACACTAAATTTTTTACATACATACATACATACATTCATTGCTTTAATTTTAAATGATAAAAAATTTTTCATAGCAATTTTTATCTTTTTATTTCCATAACATTTATAATAATTGAAACAAATGTATTCAAATGGTGGCTTAAGGGTATTTAAAATCCCTTTAATTTACAGGAATTTTATTTAGAATTATAACTTTAATCACAAAAATAAAGTGACAATAAAAAATTCCCAGTTTAATTTTATTGCCACAAACTCATCTGTTGGTTAAATAATCAACTCCCAGGTGCTTGTTGCCATAAATTCTATAAATTTTTTAAATTATTGCCAGCAAACATAGAGAATATTTTTTTTAATTTGTATAGAAAATGTAAATATACGTTCTAACATATATTGTCGTGTTTTTTTAACAGTTAAAAGGTGTTTCGGGGGGAATTATAATTAAAATTTAAAAAAGTTTGCGCATAATTTAAATCAGGGTATAAACTAGGAAAATGGTAAAACGACAACAAGAAAATTTGGTTCATAAGCCTTTAGCACGAGTATAAGGGGTTAATGTTAACTAGACTATTTACGGGCCAAAGCAAAAAGTTCCATAAATCGCTGAGATATCACAAAAAGGATCCAAGAATTTTCACGAAAACTCTAATCTCTCTAAAATATCGTTTCTGTAACTAAGGTGAGAAATTTCCCAAGTGAAAACGTTGTAGGAGATGACAAAGTTTTTGCAATAAAAAATAATAATGATGAAATACTTAAGCACACGCTGTGTAAAACAAGATGACTACAATATTTTCATGTGGGAAATTTCTCACTTAAGTTACAGAAACGAGACACATAAAATTGATAACACGCCTGACTGGCTGACCTAACATAGTTTTAGGAAAAATTATATCTAAATTTCTTTCAACCGAAAATGAATGTCAAAATATGAGGAAGTTCACAGAGAAAATGAAAATGTTTAAAAAAGTTAGTTTTCATTAAAAAATTAACAAAAAAAAAAAAAAAAATAATAACTATAGACAGGTGGAATTTTTCGCCAGTCCTGTGTGTAATGCTAAGCATGTTGTTAATGCTTTGTGCGGAAAGTTAATGCTTTAATTAAACTGGGTGGAAAAGCTGACTGTGGCCAGGAAGCCAGAAACACTTAATTTATTATATATTTTAAATTTACAAGACTATTAAAGAATTTCCAAGTTAGCGTCGCCATTATATATAAAAAAATACAATTTTTATAAAGTACTATTTTTCAAAGTACTATTTTTCAAAAGTACTATTTGTCAAAAGTACCAAATTTATGACTGGTTTCTTTAATAACGCAGTTTTAAAAATAAATAAAATAAAAAAATACAATACTCTTTTAAAAGTACTCTTTTGAAAAGTACTTTTTTAAAAAGTACCTAATTTATGACTAGTTTCTTCAATAACATAACTTATAAAACAAAAAAGATTACAACAACTTAAACTTTTCAAATTTTTGGTTCGGTAAAAAATGGCACTGAAGTTAGATTTGGAGTACAAAATTTGGCCTTAAACATAAATTTTTTGGAATTTTTTGTTTGCTTCCTAATAAAGTAAAATTTATATCCCAGCTTTCTACAAGGGTTAATTTTTCATTCGGTGTATAATTCGTTTCAACTGAAATAATTGTACCATAAAACTTTTTTTTCTTGTAAAACTTAAGAGTGTAGAACGCGGTACATTAAAGAGTCCCATTTGGCCATGTTGGCAATTTTATAATTAAAACGATGATGATGATGACGCATGACGAATGCAACGAAGCCAATGTGTTTAAAATCAACACTTGAGTTAACATGTCATCATAATGACAATTGCATTGTTTTATGACACGTGACAAATTTTGCTGTATGTTGCTGTTTAACAAATTGCATTCTGGTACCACTTGGTAAATTAGCTTGACGGGGGGTGTTAATGATCTTAACAACCAAAGAGAAATAAAAAAAGTGGAAAAATGCCAATTGTACTTTATATATTAAGTTGTTAATATTTTAAAAGTATGAAAGTAATAAAAGTATTGTATTTTTTTAAATAAAATTTGCCGTTTCAAAATTGATGCGTTTTAAATAAAAGTACAAACTTCAAGCAACAGCATAATCTAAAAAAACTTAAGCTGTTCCACAGAGGAAAATTATTCAATAAATTATTTAGGGTCAAGAAGCAGTCGAATTACAGAGGTTTATTCAAATTGACTTTTAGTGTCTTTTTAAAAAAGGTACTAAAAAACCTAAAAAGTACTTAAAATAGTACTTTGAAAAATCTATTTAAAATAGTTAATTACTGAAACAGCTTAATATTTCAAACAATAAAAAGTATTAAAAAAAATTATTTAAAATAAAAATTAGTAGTATCCGAAGTACTTTACGAGCAATTACTAACTATAGTAATTTTAAAAAAATTATAAAGTAAAGCTTTCCACTATCTTTATTGTCTACTCTATCGTATTACAAAAAAGGTAACAAAATTAATTAGTAGACCTTATTGCCTGAGTTTTACTTCTGCTAATTTATATGTCGGTATTATATTAAAAGCTACCATTATTTGTTTAAATAAGATTGGTGGTAGTAACTTAGTACTTTTTCACAAAAGTTACAAGACTATATAAATTATTAGAAAACTATATAAATAATTAATTTTTGCTCAAAAAAAAAAAGAGTAGTAAATTTACTACTTTTTTTAAAACTCTAAAAATGTGATTATGAAAATATTTCTTTATTGGTGAGAAGCTGGAAGCCAAATAGAATTATATTTTTGTTTAAAAAAAGTACTAAATTTAGTACTACTAATTTCAAAGTAATAACTAAAATGATTTAGCAATAGGAACTTGAAAACAAGTACTTTTATAAGGTTTATTTAATATTAAAAAATATTTCTAACAAAGAGTATAAAATCAAAAATAATACTTTTTAAAAAAGTACTAAAATAAGTAATCAATTTTTTGTTAGTTTTAAATTGGAAACTAATGTTATAACTTAATGTAATTTTAGCACTTTTTTAATGTGGACTATAAACTGAAAATTACGTAAAAGGTTTAACTTTGTATCAGAAAAATAGCAGTAAATTTAAACCTTTTTTCTAAACCTTTTTATAAAAATATTTTATATCGGTTTACAAGTAGAAAAAAGGCCAATATTTGATTAAAAAAAACTAATAGTAAATTAAGTACTTTTTATAAGACCTCAAATTATTATTTTAAGATACTAAATGCCACCTGAACAATTTGTAAACTTTTTATTGAAAAATAGTGGTTAAATTAGTTGAGTATAAAAATAGTACTTGTCATTTTTTTATGATAATAATAGATTAAAAAACAGTTAAAATTATTTATAATAGTTAAAATATTTTTCAAAAAATAGTAGCAAATATAGTACTTTTCTGAAAAGTACGTAAAATATTTTTGGCAAAAGTTCAATATCAGGCCGAAAACCCTTAAAAAAATAAATTAAAGTAGTAGTATTTAGTACTTTTTAAGGAAGTACTTAAAAAAAATATTTTGTAAAATTATATGTGAGTACTAAATAGAAAAATAAATTTAGTACTAAAGAAATAAATTTTCATAAAAATTGTATTATTCAAAAAAAAAGTTACAAAAATTTCTTAGCTTGAGGGAGAAAATTTTAAAATATTTGAAGATTGCATATGCATTGCTACATCTTGTTCTTCCTATACTGCCCTCGTATTTTAGGCTATTTTTGTTGTTTTAAAATAATTTAGCAGTTCATTGTACAAAACTCTTAATAAAAAGTTTCAATTGCATTTTCAACATTCAACAAAACAAATGGCCAACGTGATTTTTGTTTTAAATAACCTTTTTAAAAAATACAAACTAATTAACATGCAGTTGTAGATCTGGAAAATCAACAACTATGACAACAACTTTAGTGTTAACATTAGTAGTTTTAGACTGTAAAAATAATTTAATTGATGATCATAATGTAGTTGACGATAACGATGATTTTTGATGATGGTGGTTTGGTTGGCTGAATAGATGTGAATGGTTCGTTGGTTGGTTGTTTGTATGGTTGAATTTTTCTTTGATTGGTTGACAATCCGGCCCGGCACGTACAACTTATAAAATTATTCATTTTAAAGTCCGTTTAACCATAATTCCGTCCATCTGTCTTTGATTGCATTTAACTTGCAAATGTTGTTGCCGCTTGAACATTTGTGTATTTTTGTCTCATAAAAGTGAGGGAAAATACACATATAAAATTGTAATTTTTATATTTAAACTTTTTCAAGGTTAATTGTATTTAGTACTTGAGGTCCGTTTTACCATCTTTTTGTATTTGTTTTCATATTTTGTAAAACTTGTCAACATTTACAAATAATGTACATTTGCTTTTTGGAGCAAAAAATTCAAACCATAGATTTTAATTCAAATAAAAGTAAAAATGTTATTCAACTTTATAAAATTTATTTGAAAATTAATCGGATCATATTTGTGAATTAGGGCATAAAAAGATTTAAACGGTTGCAAAGCTACTTTTAAAATTATTTGGAAACCGGAAAAAATCACTAACAGTATGAGCCGATCCCCTTTTTTCATTAGTGATTTCATACCTCCAACTCTTAGTATTTACGATTATCCTTCTCTCATTAAGTCTCCTTCTGGCCGCACTTTCGGCTTTAGTGATTTCGGACTGTAGACTAATAACTGTGGAGCTTCTTTCTCATAACAGAATTTTTCGCAATTGCCAACATTTGTTTAGGGATAAAATTTTCCACATCACACTTTTTTATTAAATTGCTGCTGGCGTTTCTAAGTGAAAATGAAGCATTCTATCTATCACTCTTCTTCACCACCTTTATTCTTTATTCTATACATTTCCAAGTATTAAGTAGGCCTGAGTCTTACTTCTCTCTTAAAAAAAAATCTCGGGATATTTGTACACTATTCATGCTGTCGTCTCAGCTACATTACGTCATTTCCATCTTAGACAGATGTTGCTTGACCATGAGCTTTCAAATAAAGTATTTAGTTTAATATACCTCGATTATATCCAAACAACTTTCTGTACTTACATCCGAGAGGTTTTCACTCAATAGTGCTTTAGAGATTAACTCATCCACCTCTTTTGAGGTATTCTTGCCTATTTCTTTCAGGTTTCTCCACTGGCTGCTCAAGTCTTGTTTTCCTTTAGATACTAACCCCACCGCCTTGTAAGTGGTCATCTTGTCCACCGTGGGATATTTTTGCCAATACTTGTCAGATTAGTACGGTTTCCAATGATAAAGAAAAATGTCCATCCACACAGACCTTAAGAAGGGCGCAAGTAAGTGTATAGAATTCTGTAGGTCGGCAGGATAAGTGATTAGATTAACGTCTGTACCTGGCAGTAAGCCCTTACCAGACGGTGGTCAAACCACTATAATGTGCAATTTTAAGACCATGGTTTGCAGGACCATGAATCTACCCCTTGCTAAAGGGCCTCTGTTGAGCGTGCAACAGCACACTTCAGTCTTTTTCCACGCCAGACCCACAGAGATAGACAAATTTAACCACAATCATCACGTGTACCCACAATCATCACGAAGGGACCTCACCAATAACCGGCTACAGAGATGGGCGGCTCTCTGTATGGGCTACCGGTTCCCGTGGTGCCAGTTTATTTAGGCTATTTTTATTCATACGTTATTATCTTTAAAGAAACTGGTAAAATCCTTCGACAGTACCCAACTGTCTATCCAGCTTCAGTGCCTGCATACCGGGGAACTGGTTCCCCCCATACCACCGAGGACCCTCGTCTGCACCTAGGTTAGGTCAGAACAGACTCTTGGAGTCCCCGGGGGGTCTGTAGGTCGACAAATAGATATTCCGATTTGGATCGACTCAAGCCAGCTTCCTATCAGAGACAAAAAAAAATAAAAAAACAAAAGCTTTTTATCGGCCGACGAGCAATACCCTTGTATTTCCTAGTCAACTCAGGCAAAGGATTACGGCCTTTATTAACGTATTTGAGCTATGGGTTCCTTAAGAAAAATTACCACAATTTGTTAAAACTTATGACTCTAAGTTATTATTCAACACGAGCCGACCATACTTGTAATATTGAAGAGGAAAGGTCTTAACCCCTTCGCTTCGTAGCGAATTATGGATCGATCAAGAGTTAAAACACTGTTGAACACGAATTCCGAAAATATTCTCTAACGATGAGAAATACCTTAAAATTTGTTTAAACTTTTCTTACAGCCACTTTTCTCCAAATGGATTAAACGGGGGCCTTTTGCAAATGCGAAAGAAAATGCGTATCCACGATTGCTGGCTGGCATGTGCAGTATGTACAATAAGTATCATCATGGTAAACTAGAGCTGCAATTGGCTCCGTTGAACCTAATAGTTTGACTACTCTAAGTATAAAATGATGACCACAAAAAAGCTTTCTTACAGCATTTAGAAGTTTTCAGGCCTTTGCGCTGCCTTTAGTTAAGTTTCTTTTTAAATTAAATAGTGTGCCTTCACTTCATTTCTTGTCAAAAGCTAGAGAAACGACGGTGAAAAGGATAAAAAAAAATAATTGTTTGCCCTTGAAGCCCAATTTTACTACGTTTTCCACTTTAGAGAGAAAAGAGCTAACGATATTGCATTTATCAAACATACGCCTTCGCCTACAAAGCAATCCTGATGGCTATTAGCTGCAGTTTCTGCGAGATTCGAACCTACGACTTCTTGCATCCAAGTCAATCTCGTTATTGTTTGCTAAAGATGCGCCAAAAATTTCGGAGCGAAATTTAAGCTTACAATCTAATATTTAGCAAACAGGAGAACTTAACCAACCATTTGGGAACACATGGCTTGATAACAGTTACTTTTCTAGAACTGCCGTTTACTATTTGATGCGTCCCTAAAAATTTATTTACCACAGCTGCTCAACAAACTGCATCTATTTTGCTAACTTCTATGGGTTCCGTTGGGATTTGAACTCTTCTTTGAACTTTCTTTTCGCCACAGTTGCTGCGACCGCTCAACAAATGTTAGCTTACTTTTCTTTTATTCTAGAAAGTAATTTTTTTCAACTCTAATTACTTTTAACGGGCAATATTAGCTTTGTTCTAACTGTTTTTATTCAAGGTTGTATCAGGAATTTATTTCGCATATAAATCATCAGTTGTATAATTTTTTTCTAAAGGAGATTGTTGTTGATTGTAATTATTTAATTATTTTATTATCATCAATTGATTTGAACTATTCATTAGTTTTAGTAAAAAGCGAATAATCAATTCATTGAAAATTTAAGACAATCTTTTTCATCACAGTTGCTTAATGACTTATAAAAATAGGAAAAACTTAAAAATTTTTGACTGGTAAGAAAAATCTTTAAGTGCTAATAAAGACAATTTCTAATAGAATACACTAACTACGCTGCTGTGGACACACGCTTTAGCTGTGTGAAACCACCACTAACTATTCAAAATCCATACACCCTCAATATAATAAGTTTTTCGCAATATCATTAAGTTATATTGAGAATAATTCAATGAAATCATTTATGCCATACTATCATACTACGAAATTCATATTCGTACACGGTGGCAGCACTTTCTTTTTTATTAATTTTACACAGTTAACAGTTATAGTTAAATGTTTTTAAAAAAAAATTTTTTTTACTAAGAGATCAAAAGTATTTTTAAGACTTTTTTTTTGCAAAACAAGTGCTATGGGTCGAAAATTAAGCGAACTTACTCCAAAATTAAAAAAAAAATAACAATTGTAGATTTGCATAAAGAAGGGAAAAATTTCACAGGTATTAAACAAACTGTGAAAAGGAGGTATTCTACAATCCAATACGTAATAAAGAGCGACAAAGAAACTGGTAGCGTCTCTAAAACATGGCGAAATCAAATCAGATTTTTGTTATAGAGAGTATGGACTTCTGTAATAGAATAATTTCTTTTAATGAATATAAGTTTAATATTAAGATCTTTAATGGACGCGTAAAGATCTGGTGGCAAGTCAGAACGAGGCTTTCTAGGCACAATCTTTTACCTGCATTCAAACATGATGGAGGTTCACAGATAGTGTGGGGTTGTTTTTGTGTCGATGGAGTGGGAAACCTGTATTTTTTAGATGATATAATGGGCTTGAAGAAGCAGAAGAGATAACTTTATCTTCAAAGTATACTGCCGTAGACACGTGCTTATGGATATTATATAACTGCCCAAAATACCTAAAAACTCCACTATAAGGTCGCGACGTTAGCCCAATTAAAAACCTTTGGTAAATTTTTAAGAAATGATTAAAATATTATGACATTCACAACACTCAGGACCTAAGCGTGGAATTATGCTTAAAATGGAATAAAATTTTTTTGTTTCTTTTAAATTTCTATTTATTTATTTTATTTATTTTTATTTATTTCGTAAAATAGAAGCTTAAAATTTTAAAATATTGCAACAAAAAAAAAAATATTAAATATTTATTTAATTGAAAAATATGAGTATGAGTTTTTCATACTGTACATATGTATTTTACATTAAAATACACGTAATAGTGCTACCCGTTTAATTTCAAGCTTAATTCTTGAAGAAATATAAATGACCAGCGTTTTAATAACTTGTATGAAACAGTTTCGCAGAATCTAAAAAATTTCAATATAGACTTTCCATCTCTGACTTCTCTAGTTATAGGAGTATCTTTAAAATTTGATTAGCAAATTGGATTAACTTTAAAAATAATTTATTAATATTTCTTATATTTATATTTATTAATATTCTCCATTTGTGGAAGGGTACTCAAGAATCGTTGCTGCTAAATAAGTTCTTCAAGTTGGATGTGTTCTTCCATGACACATTACTGACCGCACTCAATGTTTTAAAATTTAAACAAATATAAATGTTAATACAAATAAAATAATAAAGCAATTATTTGTTTAACAATTATCGAAGCGTTACTAGACAATGACCTTTGCCAATATACTTACGCGTACGACGAACGCATTGCATTCAAAAACAACTGATAAAAAAAATGAAGCCAACGTCAATCATAAAAGTTTTTTGTCATATAAGTATTTCAGTTTCTTTTCAAGAAAAAAGAAACAAAGAATATAAATTTTTTTTTGCTTTGAAATAAGAATAAATTTACTTTGGGAGTATAAGTACGTCTTTTAGATATCGGCTACTTATTCCAAGTATTGTCCATTTCTAACTCTTAGATGATGCGAGTGATGGATGGATGGAGTGCTTTTGCCTGGTAAATATGGCGGCTGTAATAGACCTAGCAGATTAAATATTTCTAAGGCGTTTTTGTTCGGCACTACTATTTGGGACGGATCAACGGCTTTTTTTCTTGTTCTCGAGTTTTTTTTTTCAATAAAGTTTGCGATTTAATTAATTAATTGAGAGTTTTTTTTTTAATTTTCCACTATTTTATAAAGCAATTTTTAGTAACTTTTTTTAATTAAAACGTTTATTTTTAATTTTGCACCTAATGGCAGGTAACACAATTCGGCTAAATTTTGTTTTTTTATATTTGTGCCTCCAAAACTCAGTCATTTCTGATCCGATTTTGATAATTTTTGTTAAATTGATAGATTATGCTCAGAGATTGGTCCCGTTTTAAAAACAGCTCATAATCTTAAAAATTAAAGGGTGTCCCCATAAAACATACATATTTTTTACGTATACTCGTATTATGAATTGCAAAGGGTACAAAGTGTAAAATTTAGAATGGCTGTGTATTACTATAGGTCCCAAAAACAAAAAATTATACAAAAATATATTTAAAAATTAAAGGGTGCCCCCATAATTGATGTAAATTTACTTATATGGGGGTATCTTTTGAACTGTTTTAGACAAACGCTTGCAAATTGGACAGAATGTCGATTGCTATGGGCGTTGTAGTAACAAGTATTAATATTACAAATTATAAATTAAAGGGTGCGCCAATAGTTCATTAAATTTAATTTAATTTAATGTATATGGCCATACTTTTGAACAGTTGTAGACAGACGCTTGAAATTTACAACGAACCTGTATTGCTAAGACCGCTATAACAAAAAGTATAAAATTTGGATTTGGAAGTTAAAGGGTGTTCCTATAGTTGATGTAATTTGAAGTAAGTGGCCGTACTTTTGAACTGTTATAGACAGAACGCTAAAACTTAAAAGGGACCTGTATTTCTAAGTCCGCTATATCAACGAGTTTATAATTTGAATTTAGAAATTAAAGTGTGTCCCATAATTACTGCTTACTTACTTATATAGGCCTATCTTTTGAACCGTTATAGACAAACGCTTGTAAATTTGACTACGGTCGTTATAGTAACAGCTGATAATATTTTAAATTATATTATATTATTAAAGGGTGCACCAATAGTTCATTTAATTTGGTATATGGCCGTAATTTTAAAGAGTTGTAGACAGACGACAGACGAAATTCACAAAGAACCTGTATTACTGACTCCTCTATAACAACCAGTATAAAATTTGGATTTGGAAATAAACGGGTGTACCAACGGTTAATATAATATGGCGTATCTGTCCGAACTTTCGACAGACAGCTGAAATATGCAAGGCACATTTTGCTAAGTCTGCTATAACAAGAAGCTTATAATTTGAATTTAGAAATTGAAGGGTGTTCCCAAAATTAATGTAACTTATTCTATATGGCCGTATATTTGGAACCGTTGTATACAAACGCCTTAGTTTTAGAGAGAATGTCCACTACTTTATTTCGTATAATAAGAAGTATAAAAATGTTTTACGAGGGCTGCTCTACATATATCTGGCCTATAAGTGAAAATGCGAATATTTATAATCAAAAATGGTTTTATTGTTTTTCAAAGTATTCTCCAGCATGATTTATACACTTTTGCATGCGCTCAAACCAGCTGTCGAAGCACTTTTTCCACTCCGATTGAGACACCTCTAAAACATGGTTTTTGAACACTTCAACAGCTTCTTCTGGCGACGAAAATCGTTAACTACGCATTTTTTTCTTAATGTGCGGAAACAAGAAGAAGTCATTAGGTGCCAAGTCAGGGCTGTACGGCGGATGACCTATTAATTCGACGTTTTGGCCGGTCAAAAACGCTCTGGCTTGAGCCGATGTGTGAGAGCTCGCATTGTCATGGTGAACAATGATTCGTCTTCTCTTGTTGGTTTTTCGAATTTCTCCGATGACTTCAGGCAAACAAATTGTAGTGTACCACTCAGAAGTGACCATCCTACGTTGCTCAAGCGGAACAGTTGCCAAATGACCAGTTTTGTCGAAGAAACAGGCGACCATTTGCTTCGAAGTGCTTCTTCCACAAACAACTTTCGTTGGATTTTGCTCGTCTTAGAAGAGCCACACGGTCGGTTGTTGTTTCGTTTCAGGCTAATACTCATAGATCCATGATTTGTCAGCTGTAATGATCTTATAAACGTCTTTTGAAGCACCGCAATCGTATTTTTGCAACATTTCTTTGCACCAATCGACACGAGCCTTTTTTGAGCGACTTTCAAACTGTGCGGGATCCAACGAGAACAAACCTTTTTTACGGCCAGGTGTTCATGCAGTATCGAATGTATGCTGGTGGAAGAAATGTCCAAGGCTGTCTCTATCTCTCTGTATGTCGCACGTCGATCTTGCATTATGAGTTCACGCACGGCATCAATTTTCTCTGACACAACAGCCGTTTTTGGACGACCTTTACAGAATTCGTCTTTGAGCGAGCTTCGGCCACGATTAAATTCATTATACCAATTTTTCACAGTGCTATAGGATGGTGCTTCTCGCCATACAAAGATTTAAGTTCATCAATGCACTCTTGTCGTGATAATCCACGTCGAAAGTTGTGAAAAATGATGGCACGAAAATGTTCACGAGTTAATTCCATTTATTTTTCTATATTAATTTTTTCAAGTCACTGTAAACAACACAAATAATGGACGTACGTCAAAACGTTTTGAGTACGGTTATGCTTAAAAATGACAAACTTTCCAACGGAAATGTCAGATCGCACTTGGCAGCACTCATTGTTGCCAGGCCAGAAATATATATAGCAGCCTCGTATCGTCTTAATTCCAGCAACATTTTTGTATTTTTTATTTTTTTTACCCACTGTATATGTTATTGCCATCACTTTGTAGGAACAAAACACTTGCATTTCGTTTAGGGAATTGCTATTTTTTCTTTATTTTTTATTTATTTATTTGCAAAATAAAAAGAAATCGATGATAATGATGACGGCGATGACGATCATGTCGTGCTGTTGACGAGGCTGCTGATATCGGGGCAGACACAAAACAGCATTACAATGCATTTCATTTAAAATTGTGAATTCATTGATCGTTCATTGACTCTTTTTTGTTGTTTTATACTCAATACGTTTTGCTTATTAAGGTTCGATTATTGTTTATTTTAGCAAATTATTTTTTTCTTCTTTCTGTTCATTTTATTTTTCATTTCCAGTAGAATTATTTTTGTATGTCACAACAAGCCAAGTTGTAAAGAAATACAAAAAATTAAATAAATACAGTCAGTCGTCAGTCGCAGCAACAATGTCTGTTTATTGCTCTCTAGGGAGTTTTGCAAAAAAAATTATAGTTTAACAAGTTTTAATTTATGTATGAGTAATTTTGAAAGCGTTTTATTATTATTTTCTTGTTTTTTTTTTTGTACACAATGACACTTAATAAAGATAATTTGAAGTCATTGAACTTTTCTGTCAGGAAGGTGCTCTATTTTGGTTTGAAAATTTAATTTATTCAAAATTCACACCAGATTATAGTTCTACGTCGTTTATGCGTTAAAAAGTGTTGCCAACCAAACAAGGAAAAATTTAGTAGCTGATAAGAGTTAGAGAAAATGTCAATGTACGGTTAGTTGCCACACATACTATAAGACGTTTTTCCAAAAGCAGGCAGGCGAAAAAATCTTAGAAAAAATTAACCAGCTGGAATAGGTCGACCTGTTTCACATAAATTTCTGCCGATAGCGACTTGATTTCTTCAACAATGTAAACTTTTGTTCACTTAACTAAACCGAAACTGAAGCATGGAAGGTAGAGGATAGTTTTATTTTTAAGATGACGACTCAGAAAGTGCTGTTTCTTGAGCGTTGAACTGCATTCAAACTGCTCTTTACTCAGCTTAAAAAAAAATAGCACAACAGTTTAGAACAAAACAAAAAAACTAGAATTAAAATAAAAATACAAATTGCTAAATAGACAAGTACAGTCACGCTTTTCTTTTTTCATTTATAACTATTTTCGTAAAACCATTTTTGTTGCTGCCGTGGTTGCGATAGCCAAAATAGGAGAGATATTAAACTTTACTTGAGTATCGTTTTGATGAAAAATTATAAAAAATATTAATTTATTACTGCAAGTATTTCAAAAACTTCTGAATTTGGGAATTTTTATTTATTTATCAAAAGCTATCGATAACTATCGGTGAGTATTATACATATTTTTCGAAAAGGGTTTTGTTTAATTTGGAAGGTATATTTTGGGTAAAAGAATATTTACGTTACTTATCAATGAACTTTCTATGACCAAATATTTAAAATAGTTATCGATAATTTTCGATAATTTTTTTTATGTTCGAAAGTTATTGAAAATAATCAATAATTAGTTAGAGGTAGATTTTGACACTTAAACCGAAAACTTTGGTAGTTAAATATTTGCATATTTGTTCGATGAATCTTCGATAGTAAGCATTTTTCGATAAAAATCGATGAATATGTCGATATTAAAAATTTTGCAATATTTATTAGTATGGATTCGCTATTTTAAAATTATCGACAAATATTAAAATTATTTCCATAAAATAATCTTAAATAAATACATTTTGTACTTCGCATATTTGTGGTTTGAATGTTAAAAAAGTGTTGGACAATGAAAATTAATTCAATTATTATTAACCAAGTATTAACCAAGAATTTTCGATACTGAGAAATTTTAGATATTTGTGAATAAATTTTCAAAACAGAAAAACTTTCAATATTTTTTTCGGAATTTTCCAGAAAATTATCGGTATCTTCTGTTAATAAAATATATTCGAAAATGTTGTTAGTTTTCAACAAATAAAGGATAATCATAAATGTTTGATCCTCTTTCAAAATTTCTTGATCACAAGTTTTTTTTTTTTATCCAAAAAATTTGGATATTTATCGATGACATTTTAATAATTTTATAATTATTTATTTCGATATCAACATTTTTAAGTTATATTAACGAATATACAACATTGTGCAATTGATTTTTAAATTTAAATTTTTTGGAATTTTTTGGTATTTCACAGTACATTAACTATAATAATTTCTGTATACGAGTATAGACTATTTTTTGAAAGTGTTTTTGCCGATGTAGTAATCGATATGGAATCCAAAACACCTATTTTTGGAACTTTCGTCTGTTTATCTGTCTATCTATGTTCGCATCACGTAAAAATTACTTGACAGATTTAAACAAAATTTTTGTGAGGAGATCCCTTAGAACCTTGATTCCAATATAGAATTTTTTTTGTCATTTCGTTAAGAAAATAGACATACAAACGTGAAAGCTTCCAATTTTACCGGTATAATGGTACTAAAACAGTTATCAGCACTTTTGAATTTTAAGAAAATTAGAAATGAAACGCAGATGAAGTCGTGGGCACTGCTAGTCTATATATATATACAAATAAATTGTCCTATGTTCGTCCTATGGAAAAATCTATTTGCACTGATGGTTTATAAAAAAAAAACATCGAAAAATTTCTGTGAATATGCGTGTTAAAATCAAGATTGCCAGGGCATTAAATCAGCCAGAGAAAATTTAAATACGCCAATCGATCAGACGTAGTATCGAAAGATGTGCTATAGGAAATTAGCAAGATCGGTCCATGTCCTTCGAGGCAGCGGCCAAAACACCTAATTTTTCCATATCATTTGGAAGAACGAAGCAGGTCCAATCAAAAAACAAATATGTGCGGCGAAAGAGAATTAAAAAACAAGAAAAGAAATATCAAGTGAAAAAATTGGCACTCACCCATATTTTCCGAGTTATACGTCTCTGAACTTTTCATAGAAAGTACGATTGTGCTCCAAATTTTTTAAGATATCAATATGGGTATCATTTAAAAGCTTTTGAAAAGATATTTTTAGGAAATACTAAATTTTTTAAAAATTCTTAACCTATTAAGAGCCGATGGCATTTTTATGTAAAATTTTTTGTTTCTTAATTCTCTGTCTGCTAAATTAATGAGAGATATTTTTAGCGTGAAAGTTATTGACTTCTATCGAATATATAATTTTAGCACTTTCGAGGATTTCTCAATCTGAAAAAAATTCCTTTTTTTTGTGCTTCGAAAATTTTCCATATTTTGTTCTTATAAAATTTGCAATACTTGCCAAAATATTCATTTACTAAAAAAATCTAGCTGCAGATTTTTTTTAGAAAATGATGTAAATCCTAATATTTGATGATAAATTTCTAATAACTTTAAGTTTTTTTTAAGAATTTTTTTAAACAAAAATATTCAATATTAGAAAAATAAAAATTTATTGGTTCATCCGTATTTAACAAGAAGAATTTTAATTTAATTACATAATTTAATTTACATTAAATCGAAGATGTAAGTCAATTATTAATTATTATAACATTTTAATATGAAACTCCCCATATACATAATTCATAAACCAATAGCACGAGAGCTTGATGATATTTAGCCACAAACCAAATGCCACAACCAACAGGATCATTATGATGATTTCAACGAATTAAAAAAAAAAACTCTTTTAGTGACACTGCCTTAATAATAGAAAAATGTAGCAATAGTGCATGCATATGCAAGAATGTGAATGTGTGTTGTGCTAAAATAACAAACATCTCTAAAGGAGTTGCTGCATGTGCCAATAATATCTTAAAATAGCCAACGATTAACTCAATTCAATTCAATGACTCTGTATGTTGTTGTCATTTCACAAAAAAAAATCATTCATTTTTCTTCGTACTGGTTGTGTGTTGTTAAATGCCTGCATTTGTTTGGTAGCAACATGTTTTAAAGTGCGTCATTAATTTAAGCAGTTTGTTTGATGTCTTAAATACTTAATAATCCTAGAGTTTGTAATTTTAAGACGTGTTTACAATTTGTTCATACTGGTCAAAAGATTTACTTTATTGTTGTTATTGCTGGCTGCTTTTGTGTCATGAATTTAAATGATTTGGTGCCCCTTTTAAGTTTTTTATGCAAAAAAAAATTAAAGAATAATGGTCCGTGAGTTTCTTGGTGTTTTCCCAATTATTAAATATTTAACGCCATACGCTTTTTTATGCTAAACTTTAATTAAACTAATAAGTTATAAACAATTTGGAAAATTTTCTTAAATAGATAAATTTATTTTAACATTAAATGCAAATGTAGTGATTTAAAAATGTTGTTGTTTGTATTTAATTGCAAAATTTATTAAGTCTAGACCACTACTTACATTCAAATCATATTTAATTGAGTTTATTTTAAACTTCTGTCACAAATAAACAGATTCTCCTTCACTTTTATTATTTGTTTTTAATCGACACAAGACCTTCACTTTGCAACTTATTTAATAATAATTTAATTAATTGCAATTATTTCATAATTATTATGCAGAAATTGTTCTGCAGAATAAATTGACAGCAGCTATATATAAAATACATTTAAATATTCACAATGGCAAAATAAAAATTTACTAAACTTCGGCTTAAATTATAAAAAATTAAAAAAATTGAAGCTTTTAAAAGTTTTGTTAAATAAAAAAATATGTTTAAATATATCTATAGATTTCTTAAAAAACATATTGAAATATAAATAATAGTGTCTAAAACTTAAATATTTTTAATTGAGCTCCTTATAAAGTTCTCATTTTGTTTAAATAAATTTTATAAAAAATTATTGAAATCTCCATACTTGACGCCCTGTGGAGCGAACGTGTACTGAAACAGAATTTGTATACGATAACCGTTATTTTAAATTTCGTGAATTACGTATGTTCAATTTTCGCATTATTTTTTCTATTATGTTGGTACACTGTCTGTTATCTATGTTGGCAATATCAGCCATTATGGATTGTCAGTTTGTTTTTGACAAAAAAAAGGTTAGTCGTGTTTTGGTGTGCTCTTCGATTTTTTACTATTCGACAAAATGGATCAAAGAAACTGTATAAGATTTTATATAAAAAATTAAGCTAAATGCGCAAGGATATTTGTTGTTAAGGGAGGCCGAGAAGATGCCAATGACGATGCTCGTCATGTTCGCTCGAGCACGTGAACAACCGATTAAAGCAGTGAAGAAAATGATTTTAGACAATCGTCGAATTATTATCAGAGGGGTTGCTGCTGATGTTGACGTATCGTTCGGCTCATGCCAAGTAATTTCTACGGATTTTTTAGGCATGAAACGTGCGTAAATTGTTCTAAAACTACTAAATTTTGAGCAAAAACAACATCGCTTGGACATCGGTCAGGAGCTGTTGAACATCGTTAACGTCGATCTAGATTTCTTCCAAAAGGTCATAACTGGTCATAAGGGGTGCATGACTATAACATTGAAACCAAAGTCCAATCATCCCATTGAAAGCATCTAGAAGAGCCAAGACCGAAAAAAGCACGTCAAGTTCGGTCAATGTGAAGTTTTTCTCCTTGTTTTCTTCGACTGCAACGGCGTGGTGCATCATGAATTTTGCCTTTATCCGTACGGTCAATAAAGAATACTACTTGAAGTAATGCTCCGTTTGCGCGAAGCAATTAGTCAGAAACGCACAGAATTGTGGAAAAAACTCACACATCGATGCTTTTGCATGCTTTTTTGCCCAAAAACAAAACCGTTATCAAGCCTTAATCACCGTATTCACCAGACTTGGCCCACGCTGACTTCTTCCTCTTTCCAAAACAAAAGACGCTGATGAAAAGAAAGCGTTTTATTACCACGAGGGGATAAAAAAATCGAAACAGGAGCTGTTGACGATACCAAAAAGCGCGTTTCAGAAGTGTTTCGAGAATTGGAAAAAATGCTGTCATAAGTGTATTACATCTGAGGGGAATTATTTTGAAGGGGTCAAGATAGTTATTGATGAATAAATAAATTTTTTTTATTTAAAATATTGGTTATTTTTTGATCAGACCTCGTAAATGCATTAGACGTAAAGCTTGATTTCTCCCCTGCGGATATCAATACGTTTAATGCAAATCGGAATACTAGAAAAGGTTAAAGACTTCTATTTAGTTTTTTTCTTATGTTGTACCCCACCATATTTATGTGGCTCAACGTTTCTCCTACAACCTCCAAAAAAAAAGCTTAGTTCGTTTAAACGATCAATCTCGCAGAAATCCCAGGCTAATATTATTTTTTTGGATTACCAACTTTTTCTTTTTCTGTTCACCTATATCACTTTATGTTCATTTTTATTTATCGTAAATATCCTAAATAATGTCAATTTGCGTTGTTTAGGAAAAAAATACAGTAGTTATGTCGAAAGTAAAAGTTTTTCCAAAAGTACAATTTCCTCGATAATAAAGAAAGAAGAACATATAAAAAATTCTTCATAGCAAAAATTTACGATATAGCAAATATTTTTAAAAAGTGTGATAAAAAATTGTTGAAATAAAACAATTCAGTGAAAAATTAATCAGAAAAAGTCTAAAATGTATAATAATAATATTTACGATATGCCGTTATATCTTTGTATCGTAAATTTAAAAAATTTATAGTAATTTCTAAATTTCTAAAGTAAGTTTTTAAATACAATATTAACGATGCTAAATTCTCCTTAAAAATTATATTAATTAAGAATATAAAACTTTTTAATGGTAAAAATTTTTTTCCAAATTTTACGATATCACGGGTATTTCTTAAATGTGTAGAAAAAAGTTATAAATAATCGTAAGTTTTAGGTAAAAAAGACTGCAACAATAGATAACATATTTACGATATACGTTTAATTCGTTGCATCGGAAATATCAATTATTTAAAAAAATATATATCGTAATTTATATTTAACGTAAATTTTTTACATAGTACAATGTAACGATGGTAAATTAGTAATAATAATAGATAAAATTATACAGGATCCTTTTTGTTGGAAAAAAATTTAGATGGCAAAAATTTACGATATAATGAATATTTCTTAAATGTATGCCAAAAAATGTAACGAATTGTGAGTTTTGTATAACAATATTAACGATATACGATTATTTGTGTGTACTGTAAAATTAAATAATTAAAAATGTATCGTAATTAATTGATATGGTCATATTTTATAAGGAACAATATAACGATGCTGAATTAATAATAATAATTAAAATTATACAGAATTTTTGTCATAAAAAAAAATTATGGTAATAATTTACGATATAATAAATACTTCTTAAATATGTGCAAAAAATTATTCCAAAAATTTACGATATAATGAATATTTCTTAAATGTGTGCAAAAACATTATGATGAATTTTAAGTTTTGAAAATAAGCATTCAAAAACTTCTAGAATATATATATGAAAACAATTTTTACGATATACGATTATTTGTGTACACCGTAAATTTAAATAATTTAAAAAATATATCGCAATTTTTATTTCTTCTTATAAAACATAAAAATATTTAAGAATAAACAGATCTCTTCTAGATCGTAAAATTGTTAATGACCAAAATTTACGATATAACAAGTATTTCTAAAATATCGAAATAAATTTATCGCATAAGGAAAAGAAAATAACTAAAAATGTGTTGAATATATGATAATAATATTTACGATATATCGATATTTCCATGCATGAAAAACTTTAATAAGTATGAACAACATTTCCTTTAACGTATTTTTTACAGAATAAATTAATGTAGTTGAATTAAAATTTAATTTGAAAAAAAAAAAAAATAAAATTTTTATTATTAATAATTCATTTATAATTTTCAACACAATAAACTGCTAGTAAAAACTAGTTTTTTTTTATTGCAAGAATAAAAAAATGAATATAAACCCATTAATATTTATGCAATCATTAAAATGTACGAAAAAAGTTATTAAATTTTAACATGAAACAAATTAACGGCCTTAACAATACTAATGGAATAATTTATGCGAAATTAAAAATAAACAATAAAAGAATTTTTTATACTAAAGGTAGTACTTTTTTTTGTTTAATTTTAATTCTATTCTATTTAATAATCCTACTCATGCATCATTGCAAATGAGTCACTTTAAATTTAATGCAATTTATTTTTGTTCTTAACTCAAAATAATGAATAAACGACATGGTCGGGACTACTGGAAGACGGAAAATTCATATTCGCATCTTGTTTAAATAAAATTCAATAAAATGAAGAAATTTTTAGTTGAGGAAAGACAAGGCAACAAAAAAAACCATTCTATAAAAAAATATAAATAAACAACCAGGGACGGAAAATTCAGTAGTATATTATTTATTCCCTAGCAATGAATAAATATGGAATTTAACTTTTTCTTAAAATTATAAGCTTTCGCCTTTTACTTAAATTATCAAATAATTTTCAAACAATTATTTCAAATATTTTGCTAATTTTATTTTGAGAAAAATTTTCCCAATGTGTGTTAAGGCCAGGAAGGAAATTTAAGGAATATAATTTTTTACAATTTTAAAACTTTCATTCCCATTCATATTTTGACAACAAAGCACAAAAATACATATACTTTAACGCAAATACCTACTCACTTTTTTCAAAAACAAAAATTTTCTTTACAAATATATTTTGTTAGATATCTATTGCCAATTTGTTAAATAATTTTACCACACCTCATCCAATAAATACTAATACTTAAAGATATTTATATGAGTGGTGAAATAATACAGGTGGTGTCGATGACGGATTCATTGATTACGCCGCAAATGCTAAATATCAAAAACACTATAAAAAAAATATAAAATTTTTTTATATATGCACCCTTATTCTAGTTGTCGGCGTCATCGTTTTAGTATCAATATCACTTCGTATCAATGTCAGCGCCAATTCAATAAAAATTTTGCATTCTATAACATTCTTGTGACGACGTCGACAATTTATCGATTTTTAAGAAATGAAAATGCTCATCCCCAAGTTTTTAGGTAAATTTTATTTGTGTTTGATACTTTTATGGTAAAATATTTTCTATAAGTGAAGAAAATGATGATGATGACGAAAGCGTGAAAAAACAAAAACTTGTGTTGGAAAGAAAGCTTCTTAGGCAGAATTGCAGGATTTTTAATTTGCCGTTTCGCAAGGATGTTCATATGTGTTGCCTGCTCCTGGCTGTGCTAGTTCCATGTCATTAAAATGTCCTTCTAGATTCAAATGCTTCTGGAAGTTAAGAAAGTTTGCCACAGCTTCTTTCAGCGGACTGAGTGTAAATTGTTTAAACGTTCCGCCGCCAGTGGTTTTAAATTCCGCTTTATTAGCAACCATCTTTTTCACTTTTAATTTCGCCATACCTTAAGAGTAATTTTTACAATCTTTTTTATGAATCCGTATTCAATCTTTTATTTTGATATCTTTTGCCATTCATCTGCTAGTCTTCTAGGCGGGCAAAGAGAATTTAGAATTTTTCCAATTTCTTCCCATTTTTCTTTAAAATTGCATGAAGCAGTGACTCTGCGAAAATTTTTAAATGTTTCAAACTGATTTGCATTTGTAATCTTCACTTTTTTACATTTTCAATGTTATATTTGGTTTAAATCACTTCCAGTCGTTATGCAAAAAGGCATCGATAAAAAACAGAGTAATGCCAATACAATATCGTCGTTACATTTGCTATAGAATACAATTGAGCAGTAATCGATAAGTGTCAATAACGACAAGTAAAATAACAAATTGAATGCGTAGATGCATTTCAACATTAATATGTGACGACGCCGACAACTAGAATAAGGGAGATGGAGTTTGACATTTAGCAATTACGGCGAAATCAATGAATTCGCTATCGAGACCACCTGTATTATTTTACTCTGCTTATATGTATATAGATACAGAAGAAACTTAAACCTTTCCTTCAAAAAGTTAAATATGTATTTTCATTAAAAGTTACATTTTTAAATTTTTCTTAAATTAATAGTAATTTAATGTAATTTATATAAAATATAGTTAAAAGTTTTATTTCATATTTCAGGGAAAATAACAAGGCAAAAAATTCATTTACTGAAAATTGAAAAGGTGAAAAAAAAAATCAGCCCGATAACTCAGGCTTCAATACTAATACTCCAGAATGGAAAACTGTATGCTTTAGCCATTCAATAAAATTAGTTAAAGTAGAATTTTTATTAATAAATAATAAAACCATTTGACATTTTTCTTTGTGAGATTGACTTCGATAGAATTTACTACTTTAATTATTTTAAAAACACCGTTATTAAAGACAAACTTAATTCTTATTTGCTTTAAATTTCAACAATTTATTACTGACAATTTCTCTGTAATGTAATTCGTCACTTCTTTAAGGAAATTAAGATACAACTCTTTTCAAAATCGAGGTATTGGTACCTTACCAGTAGCAAGTTAGCAAATTTATCAAGCGAAAAATCTAATGCTAACAATGTTTGCAAGTTCGAACAGAATACTTAGTTATCCGCACGATATGCAGCTCATATTATTTCATATTAGGGAACAATTGTTGCCAGAAACATTTTGCTGTTTCCAAACATGAATCAAGAAACATTTCGTGATAGAACAAAGTAAAATTTCAGCAACGTTATTTTTTTTTGTCTAACTATTTTTTAAAGTGGTATTTTAATAGCATTGTTATAAACTTCGAATTGAGAGGTTCTTACCTTAAATAATGAAACAAGTACTTTTTCAATGATATTACTTTATTTCGTGTCTGAACCAAATGTGACGACAAGTTCGCCAAATATAACAAAATTATATATGTTACGTGGAGCCCTTAAAAGTTACAAAAAATTTTACCAAACGTCAACGCTGATTGTGATTGATATAATGAAAATTACAATACGTATACTGTATAATAATTTCAATTTCCTATCCCTGCTAACAACAACTATGTGACGCGACATAACCAACCACGACCCACCTCAACAATAAATCATTTAAATAGAAAAAAAAAAACAAACAAAAAACACACAATCACTTTTAAAACAATATCTTTCTTTTAAGGCATTCAACTAACACATTAAAGAAAACTGCTGTTGCTGTTGTTGTTGCTATTGTTTTCTTTCTGTTTAAATTCAACAATAATAAATAACAACTAAAATAGTAAAAGAAAAAATAAACATCTACAAAAACAAAGTATACCATTTTAAATAAACACCAACAGTAGCAGTAGCAGCAGCAGCAGCAAAAATAAATGCAATAACAGAAAAGCATTTGTACAAATAAATATAACAACAACAACTGTGGACACATTACTTGTTGGAGATGAAAATTTCTCTTTACACCTACAATAAATAACAAAAAAAAAAAAAAAAAACAAACAAATAAATTAAAATGGTTGCATTAACCAGAGAAGGGTGTTATTAATTAAAATTTTAAGTGTGGAAAAAAAAATCACCAGTAGAGTTTCAGAGTTACAGATCAAAAACTGTGGCTAAATTACGGCATTCGATATTGATCGAAGTCAAATGCCGTAATTTGCCCACTGAATTTATAACTTTTAAGAAAAAAAAACGAATCGGGAAATAAGCTTTAAAATGGTAACGTGAGACGAATAATTTCCCTGATAACGACAGTATTATTTTGAAGTCATCTGAACTAAAAGAAATCGATGGAAAATTATGCTGGTGCGCTGGTGGTACCACATGTACAAATGTCCGCCCGGTTAGAAACTAAATAGGACTACAGAGTGTCATACGAGTTAAAGTCCGGTGTTAGCCATTAAGCCATCACCTGACAGTGGAACGTGCCTCACTTCTTGATTTAGAAGTGAAGACATAAACTACAACACCACGTTACTTCCCGAAGAACCACACAAAAAACTGAAATAAAGATCGTAACTACTGCGGGTTAACGATCGGCCTACGAAAGTTTATTATCTATTAGTTTTGGGGCTCCGCAAGGCCAGACGACTAGTTCCGCCTTATAACCCAAAAGCAATAGCATCAACGCTTGGTGATCTCCAAGACAATATGCTTCCGAGGGGAAGTAACGGATGTTTAGTTCTATCACTGAATTTCAAGTATGTGAGAATGAACCGGAAAAGAAAACTGGTAGCGTAAGACAAATTAATTTAAAAAATCAACTAATTTAGATAAAAATCGAAGGAATATAATTATATAGGGTATTAAGATGGCACCAAACATCCCGCCCGGTTGGCATCAGACTTATGACCAGCGGCAGATACACAGTCAAATTACAATTGGAAACTTAACCACAAGCGTCATTTATTGATCATACAGTTTTAGTGCAACGAAATTATATAAGGAATCTAGATTACTGGGCTCATTATCCTGAGGTACCCTTAAGTTTAAAGAAAAACACTTTTTTTTAATTATAATACTTTTTAAATATTTTTATTTCAATTTTGTTAAATAACATCGATGAACAATAGAGACTGAGAACGATCTCGACTATATTGAAAATGTATGATCATTCAAATGAGAAAGAGATGGCGACAGAAGCTAAAAAATATTTTATAAATAAAACAAACACTATTCCTTAACATTACCAAGCTTGTAATTGAGCAGGTGCTGCAGCAGCTAAGGTAAACTGCTGTGGCAAGAAGGAAGAACCCACAGTGTAGGCAGCAGGAACCGGCTGAACGGTGTGATAGTTGGCCGAGGCAACATAAGCAGCTGAAAGTGGTTGAACGGTTTGATAATTGGCTGAGGCAACATAAGAACCACTTAAAGGTTGTACAAAGCCAAAAGCAGTTGCGGGATAATAGTTAACAATACCAGTATTAGCTACGGCCGGTATAGTACCGTTAACTGTTTTCTTATCTTCAGCTTTGGTGGTGGTCTCAATTTCTTCTACAGTTTCGGATGTCTTAGCATCAGATTCTTCTTCGGTTTCTTCACGATTATCAGTCAAACGAGCCGGTTTTTGGGCAATCAAACGGCTGCTTCGAATTTCAGATTGAGCTTGAACTTGTTGTTGTTGTTGTTGGAGGGGAGTGCGGTATAAAGTTTGTGGAGAAGTGAAAAATTGTTGTTGCTGAGATTGGGATTGAAATTGTGTGTTACCTTGGACTTTAGCCTGCTGTTGTAATCGCTGCAGACGTTGAGCTTGTTGTAGACGAGCAACTAATTGTTGTCTGAGACGGGCAGGAGCAGGATTGTAATTGTATTGGGGTTCTGATAAGTTGTCGTAGCCACTTTCAGGCTGTTGTTCTTGTTTGTTGGGAGTTCCGTAGAGCAATTCTGGACGAGTTTGTGGCTGCTGGGAGTCAGCTAAATTGTTGAAGCCATTATTAAAACCATTATTAGTATTTTGGGATTGTTGGGATTCCTCGAAATTGTTAAAGCCATTGTTGAAACTTCCAGCACTATTCTGCGGCTGTTGAGACTCATCGAAGCTGTTATAATCTCTGTTATTAGTGTTAGATTGTTCCACAAAGTCGTGTTGTTGGGTTTCCGCTAAACTATTAAAACCATTAACATTTTGTGGTCTGTTTCGTGGAGAAAATCTTGGCTCCTGGTTGGGGGAACCATACAACAGCTGAGGTCTTTGGGGTTCACTTAAACTATCGAAGCCACCGCTAACTTGAGGTCTATTACTTTGTGGGCTGACCAAGGGAAACAGTGGCTGTTCTCGTGGCAAATTGAAATCACGATCAGGACGATAACCAGATGCTGGATAAGGTGTAGGTTCCGATTCTAAACGTTGTAAACGTAAAGACTGTACTCGTTGTCCGTTATAACGCCTGTAACCTAAATGGGAAACATCAGCCTGCGCAAATACAACAAAAGACAGGATAATGAAATTTAATTTCAAAGCAACGGCCATTTTGTCCGAACTTGAAAACGATTGTTTACAGCGCGTTATGTAAAACTAATAATTTGAAACAAAATAACTTGGATTTTATACAAATCGTTTGTTTTATTGGGAGTATGGTAAAATGCAAAAAATTAAAATAAAAATAAATCAAAAGCTTTTTTTTAAAAACAAATTAAAAATATTCATTGGATGAGTACACAAAGTCGTCAGCAATTTAGAATTCAGGCTACGTTTCTTTTTTTCAAACAGCAACAGTCATATGCACAGCTCTAAACGTAAGACACACCAATTGTCTATTTGGCATACGGTAATAATTGATATAACAGACACTGCACTGCATATTGGCATGTGCACATGTTATGTAGACCTTTATGTCTCATTATTATTGACATTGACCTCCTAACGTGAGCTTGCAAACGTTAGAGGGCGCTTTCATCAATTTAATGCCAACACTTATTTATTTTATCTTGTTTTGAAAATTATTTATATTTTAATTTCAATATGATATGAATTAAAATTTCATATCTAGCTTTAAATAAAATCAATATTCCAAATACGTTTTTTTTTTGTCTACAAAATTTTTTTCTCAAAGTTGTTAAAATAAAATTTTTTTTTTGGAATTTTGCCATTTTATGAGATAATAAAACTAAACAGCTTGTATGCTTTTTCTTCTTTTTTTATTTTGCTATTAAGAAAAAAAAATCCAAAAAAAATTATAAGCAATTTTTATAATTTCATACACGTCGCAGCCTGCACATTCAAGCTCATCATAAACCACCTCAACGCAATTGTCACAATTTAGTTTCGTGTATTTGGTTTTTAATAACGATATAAATAAATAATTCTTTTAGATTGCAATTAACCTGTTTGGGTATTGCCAAAATAAAATATAATTCATGAGCAACATAAAATCAAATAAAAAGCCCTTTTGGCTTTAACTCTCAGCACAAATGCACGTCTTAAAAAAAAGCTTCAAACATGAAAAAAATATTTTTTTTTACAATTCATCAAGTTTATATCAACAGCGAAATTTCGGTTTTCTACAAATCACATATATTATCCACAAATCAGCGATTATTATAAGATACAGATTTCTTGGTATGAAACATACATTTTATTTAACTGCTCATTTCATAATTATTTAAATTTGTAGGAGAGGAAGCAGTACACTTCTGTTGAAAGTTTAATTATTTCTCTCTAATTTTCAAACAGTTAACTTACACACTCATTCTTCTCATTGAGCTACGGTCAATCATCAGACTTGCAACGGCGAGTGGAAGTAAGTTTTCATCACACAGTACTCTCTAGAAACTTTTTTGTTTGTATAGTCTTATTATTTCAAGATCCCACGCTCAAGCCCGCAACAGTAGCCAAATTAAAATTTCGCGTTGCCATCTTATTAAAAAATATTTAAAATATAAAAATTTCTCTAATTTCCAAACAAGATAAATTTATATATTTAAAAAAAAATAGTCGTCATTCTATCATTTGAATCAAAATTAATATGTTCGCATTACCAACTATGTATGTTACAACATTTTTTTGATACTGGAATGTAGTTTCATAAAATTGTTATACATATCTACAACATATTCCCAATCCTGATCAAATTATCCTTAAAACAATTTCATACCCAAAAAAATTTTATAAAAAATTTCATTTAGGGAAATTAAAAAATAATTTATTGCCAACTTATTTAAAAAAAATTTCGTTTTACTGCAGTTTTTGAAGAGGATTAATGCATAAATAAGCAATGCTATACTAAAAATTTTAAGCATCTATCTGAATCGAATTCAAGATTTTCGCATTACCAACTGCATTCATTCGAGTTTCACGTCTTCTAATCTCTATATTACATTTTCGATCTCCTTTATTTCCCAAAAATATTCTCCTAAATAAACTTTAGATTTTTATTGTGGAAAATTTTAGAACTAATTTTTTCGCGTTGCCACTTTTTAAAACAAAATAAATATTTTAAAAATGTGAGTCTATTACTCATATTCCCTAACAAAAATTATTAAAAATTATTTATTATTTTTAGAATTTCAATTGTCTTTAAGATTATTGCATTACCAACTATTAAAATATTTTTTTTAAAGATAACTGATAAATTTATAAAAAAAAAAAGAATTCGTTAAACATATTTTTATCATTCGAATCAAATTTAATATGTTCGCGTTACCAACTGTATATATTTATACTTACAACGTATTGCCGATTTTGCTTTAAATATTTTTAAAGTAATTTTAGACGCAAAAAATTTTATAGAAAATTTCTTTTAAGAAAATTAAAAAAATTTGTTGCCAACTTATTAAAAAAAAATCAAATTACAGAAAAAATCCTTTTAGAGCAGTTTTTGAAGAGAATTAATGCATAATCAAACCTATACTGAAAATTTTAAGCATCTATCTGAATCAAATCAAGATTTTCGCATTACCAGCTGCATTTCATTCGAGTTTCCAGACTTCTAATCCCTATATTAGGCTTTCAACTTCCTCAATTTCCCTTAATTATTATTTTAAATAAATTTCAGGTTTTAATTGAGGAAAATTTTAGAAGTAATTTTTTCGCGTTGCCACTTTTTTAAACATAATTTTACTTTAAAAATGTGAGTCTAATTTTATTCCCTTACAGAGATAATTGCATCCAAATTGAAATTTATTCGTAAGTTTTAGAATTTAAATCAGGGATTATTGCATTACCAACTATTACAGTTTTTCTAAAGATAAAATTTATGGTGAATCTTCATTAAATAGTATTTTATGAAAAACTACTGTTCTGCTCTGTTTATAGTTTTGTTTAAAACCCTAAGACTTTAAATTTAATGCAAAATTTATTTTGTGAAAATTAAATAATATTGCGTTGCCATCTGTAACACATTTTTTAAATTATCTATGTTTTTTTTTGCTTATAAATTTAGGTCTAACAAGTGGATAAATAAAAATGTAAGTTCTTCACGTTTAACACAATTTAAAAAAATGGCGTTGCCAACTATCCAGTATGAATTGAAAATTTACACAAACGGTAATAAAATTGTTTTTTCTTCGTAAAAGCTTATGTAAAGCAACGAAAATTTTATGCCTGTGCTAAGTAAATAAATAAATAACGCATTGCCATCAGGAGTAGAAAAGGCAAGAACAAAATGACCCTTTGATTAATTTTTATTAAAAAGAAAAATATTGCTGAAAATTGTTATTTTTCTCATTTGTTTTGCACATTGAAATATTTTTGCATTGCCAACTTGTGAATATGGGGAGACATGTCATCTTAAACTTTTTCAAAAAGGAGATTATGTTTGTTAATTTAAAGTTGTGGATCCAATTCGATTTTATTTTAAATTATTACCTTAAAAAATCCAAATATCATATTTTACCGATGTTTGTGATACAGTGGAACTCTAAAATGGCATTGTTATTTTTTACAACTGCTGTCTTTTTTTCTTTCTCTTACATTCCTGCACATTTAATTATTGATTCAATAATTTCCGTTTCTAGACATGATTTCTACAGAAAACACTCAAGATATGTCATATGATTGTGTAAACGGTGGATCAAACAAATCTAATGCTACAACATATTTTTAGCACGAATAACAACGTTAAGAACACATGTTATTTCCGCTTTAAGCTTTTATTTATTAAACAATTAATAATAGGAATAGATAAGGTATTTACTAACAATGTTTAACACAAAATACAAAAAAAAAACATTAAACAACAATCCGCTTACGACTACATGCGGTTGGCTGATTCGATTGCGATACAAGTACTTAGTAAATACTATCTACCATGAAATGTGAAGGTACTTTTTAATAGAATATTTTTTATACTTTTATTCATAATAGACGTACTTGTTTTGCATAATGAAGCCGCAACTAATCCATGCCATTTCTTAAGCTAAAGTCACGCTTATGCCACACGACACGACAATCAAGTCAAGTTAAAAGAATACAATACAAAAAACTAAAAGAATCAGTCGCAAAAGCAATGCAACATGATACCGATTTTGTATGATGGCACAAAAAAAAGCTTTTGTCTTTATAGTGACGATATAATGGGTATTCATTATTTGGTTTTCAACACAGTGCATTAAAATGGAATGCAGAAGTCATTCCTTGGAAAATGCTACGATTTTTTTGAACATACACCTAGAATCAAGTGTCCCTGTATTTAAGCTAAATAAGCTCGCCTTTCTTTTTACTCGTAGTAACAATATTAAATAGTTCATGATGGCTTTATCCTGCTTGTATTACTGATCCAAACAAACTCGGTTATTTTTTAATTTTCGACTTTTCAGCTTCAATAGAAACCCCGCCAAATATAATCTTCTACACATCATGCTTTTAAAATGTTTGTGGTTGATTTTCTCTTTTCTTTTAATCAAATCTAAGCCAACAAAATACACATTCTTCTCAAAGTACCAACCTCGTGGTCATACGTTGAAATATCCTGTTACGCATGATATTTTATGCCAACTTATATTAGCGGCATTTAAAGATCAACAACTTAAATTTACACCAACTCTTAAAATGTCTAAAAGAAACAACAGCACAATACAAAATTTGAAATGCACGACTGAACTTTGCCTGGGTTGGAGAAAACAAACGCTTAACAAGATTTCAACATTTGCCACGCCTTTACATTCAACACCAAGAGATTGGCCAGTACAATATGAAGAAATGCGTTCATTTATTTAAAACTTTTGAAATGTAATTTGCTTCTATTTATTTTAAATGAACGAACAAGTTGCTTGCCCGAAGCAAAAAAAAAAGCAAATTTGAAATATATCAACAACACGAGCTACAAACAAATCTACACGCATGTGTCGAACATTTCAGATAATTTACAATACAACTGCATGATGTTTTGTGTGAAGTTGGTATGAGTATCAATTACACTTAACTGGAGTGTTTGTTATGTAGTTGCTGCCTTAGAAGAATGAGTACTCTAAATTAGGGGAAGTATAGCATGGATAAAGTAGTGGACGTATTTTTAGTCTGTCAAAAATTAAGAATATGCAAACATGTGTGACCTGTTTCAGAAATATTTAAGCAATTCTTTTCATTTTTGTGTCTGCTTTTTAACCCCCATTTGTTCTAAAGTGATGAACAAAATGTTCCATAGAGATTGTCAATCTTCGTCTTCCGATGCCACTCCACAGGCATTTACTATAGTCAAGTGATTGTTCTTCGTCGACTGACAAATCTCTTCATCTTTTTTTATTAGAGATTTCCATGCATTTGCCAATATTAACTTAAGAGCCAAATTAATCATGTTATCCTTATCCAGTATTCTGCAGGCAGTAGTGCTGATTCTAATGCTAGCCAACATGGGAGTCTTTCATACGATAAGCACTGTCATCTCAGCGTCTTATTCTCCATTTTTTGATGTTTGACGAGTTTAGTTCAGTTCCAGCATTTGAACGTTTACACTTTCCCTTCCCTGATTGGTCCGGTTTCGGACTTCCAGGGTCGGTACTGTCAAAATTCCTCGCTCTTTCAAAAATATCCGGATTAGTTCCATCGCTTGTTAAACTATTAAGTAGTTAAGACTTCTCCTAGTTAGATTTTAGGTGCTTTCGGCGTTTGTTGTTTTTTCTAATCCTGGCGAATATTAGCTTTGGCTTTGGGCCTGTGTCACATAATTTTCGTTATTGAAACAGACTTTTCTTATTCTTAGCTGGCCAAGTCAACCCATTTCTTCCACATATTTTTTGACCCGTGCTACTTTGAAGATTGTCTTCTCATTCTGTTTCTATCTCCATAACTGCTTTCTTCCGGACTTTTTGATGTTCTATACATTCCAGAAGAAAGCTTCACACATTTGTAGTATTTTACAGTAGATTAAGGTGTTTTATTAAACAATATACCCCTCTTCGCCTGGCTTATTTTGCCAGCACCCTTTTCAGACAAATATTCTGCTAGGTGACATTATCGAGCGTTACCACAGAGAGGTGTATGTTGCGCTTCTGGAAAATGCCAGCTGACGTCCTCGCTAATGGCAAAAGCAGATCGCAACGATGGTTTTAATATTTTGTTGTTTTTTCCCCTCAACTTAAAAAAAAATTAACTCTAATCGCAAATAGAAAAACGTTTGTATGAATCATTTTAAAAGATTATAAAATCATACAGATCTGTAAAAAAGTCTGTCACACACAAACATTTTTAGTCATCATACTTTTTGAACATACATACAATTTTTGACAGATCGTACGACTGAGTATGATAGTGAATTCTGGCCTTAAGACATATTGAACTAAAAATTTAACAACATAGTTCATCTTTAAACTTTGAGCTAAAATGAGCGTTCACTAAAATGAACTAAATAGCTCAATTCTAGCTATCATCTCGGCATCTTATTCGCCATTTTTTGATGTTCGAGGAATTTAGTTCAGTTCCGGCAATTGAACGTATACACTTTCCCTTGCCTGATTCGTCCAGTTTCGGACTTCCAGAGTTGGTACCGACAAACTTCTTCGTTGTTTCGAAAAAATCCGGAAAGGTGCTGTCGTTTATTAAAGTATTGATTAGTTTAAACTTCCCCTAAATAGGTTACTGGTAATTGCGGCGTTTGTTTTTTCTTCTAAACCTGGCCTACGAAGGCTGCTATATATATTTCTGGCCTGGCAACACTGAGTGCTGCCAAGTGCAATCTGACATTTCCATTGGAAAGTTTGTCATTTTTAAGCATAATCGTACTCAAAACGTTTTGACGTACGACCATTATTTGTATTGTTTACAGTGACTTAAAAAAATAATATAGAAAAAAATGGAATTAACTCGTGAACATTTTCGTGCCATCATTTTTCACAACTTTCGACGTGGATTATCACGACAAGAGTGCACTGATGAACTTAAATATTTGTATGGCGATGAAGCACCATCCTATAGCACTGTGAAAAATTGGTATAATGAATTTAATCGTGGCCGAAGCTCGCTCAAAGACGAATTCCGTGAAGGTCGTCCAAAAACGGCTGTTGTGCCAGAGAACATTGATGCCGTGCGTGAACTCATAATGCAAGATCGACATGCAACATACCGAGAGATAGAGACATCCTTGGACATTTCTTCCACCAGCATACATTCGATACTGCATGAACACCTGGCCGTAAAAAAGGTTTTTTCTCGTTGGATCCCGCAAAATTTGAAAGTCGCTCAAAAAAAGGCTCGTGTCGATTGGAGCAAAGAAATGTTGCAAAAATACGATTGCGGTACTTCAAAAGACGTTTGTACGATCGTCACAGGTGGAGAATCATGGATCTATGCGTATGAGCCCGAAACGAAACAACAATCGACCGTGTGGGTCTTTAAAGACGAGCAAAATCCAACAAAAGTTGTTCGTGGAAGAAGCACTTCGAAGCAAATGGTCGCCTGTTTCTTCGGAAAAACTGGTCATGTGGCGACTGTTCCGCATGAGCAACGTAGGACGGTCACTTCTGAGTGGTACACTACAATTTGTTTGCCTGAAGTCATCGGAGAAATTCGAAAAACCAACAAGAGAAGACGAATCATTGTTCACCATCACAATGCGAGCTCTCACATATCGGCTCAAACCAGAGCGTTTTTGACCGGCCAAAACGTCGAATAAATGGGTTATCCGCAGTACAGCCCTGACTTGGCAATTAATGACTTCTTCTTATTTCCGCACATCAAGAAAAAAAAAAGCGTGGTCAACGATTTTCGTCGCCAGAAGAAGCTATTGAAGTGTTTAAAAACCATGTTTTAGAGGTGTCTCAATCGGAGTGGAAAAAGTGCTTCAACAACTGGTTTGAGCGCATGCAAAAGTGTATAAATCATGCTGGAGAATACTTTGAAAAACAATAAAACCATTTTTGATTATAAATATTCGCATTTTCACTATTAGGACAGAAATATATAGAGCAGCCCTCTTATGTGTAAGTTATGTCTGTGACAAAATTGGCGGGAAAAATAGGAAATTGCGCCAGAAAATGTAAATTTCCTGATTTTTGCGCCAATTTGTGGTGAATTGCTTGAATAAAAATGTAAATAAATAAAATATCAATTAACTCCATTAAGGAAATGAGACAAATGCATGACAGTGATGCCACCTATCTTACCGTGTCTCATCTATGACTGTTCGCTATAACGTACTTCGCGGATCGGTCTGTTTTTTTAACGTTTAATACAGCGGATTCTGTGTCTTTTTTAATCCTGTACCGTGGATTTTTTAAACTATTTAAGATTTTGATGTCCTTTAATTAGCCAACGTCCCTTTAAATTTTATAAAGCAATTGCTATTGTCAGCATGCCATTTTAAGTAAGTAATCTAATTTTAAAGATCATCTTTGAACGTTTATGCTTTACGATTAACTAACCAACGAACCATTTTTATTCAATATTTCTACAGGATTTAAAAAAAAAACATCTTTCTAATATTTCATTATTGAAATGGTAAAATACAATTGAACCAGTTAAAGTTTGCTATCATAATATCGTTACAATTTTGTTCGTTAACAAACAACTTTCAATCAGTCAAGTTGGGTATAGATTTCAATATTTCCATAAGAAAATACAAATGGCTATTTTTGGTCAACACTGTCACTTTGACCAAGTGTAATTATTGTTAAGCGACACCCCACATTTGGCTCTGCAGTTCTATGTTTCTTTTTTTTTGGTGCATGTTTTAATTACCCTCTTGGACAAGATCTGTTAAACAGTTTGTGCAATACAAAGTTGTTTCTTGCAACTTGTCTTAAAAAGTAAAGTGGGCTTTAATTGGCTGGACATACATTTTTTGCCACTTTGGTAGGACGGTGCCATATTTGTGGCATCTCTCTAATGGCCAGACACTTAAAAACGTTTTAATTGTTTAAGAAGAAAACCAAAAAGCAGTTATTTATTTATTTTCATGGCAGTCATAATTTTAATTAAAATTATTAAATAAATTCCCAGAAAAATTTTTAAAGACAAATTCTTCTACTGTTTATTGGAAATATTTTTTACAGCTTCCTATAAATCTCAATTGTTATGTATAATCACCACTTACGCCTTATCTTCCAAAAAATATTAAAGTTTATGTTTGTAAACATTTCTTTCTTTTATTAATTTAGCAATTTTATTTAATTTTTTAGTCAGAACAAGGCCACATGTTTGTCATGCCATTAGCAAAATGCCATCAGATTCACTCGCAGATTATTTAATGCGCATTCGTGCAAATGTTTAGAAAATGCGTAAATCGTACGTCCAGTGTATGTTTTATAACTTACTGCTAACTAGATCACATTTTGAACCTTTCAGTGCAAAGAACTATTTAAAAACTATTTATTACAATATGCGTACTTATTTGCAATATGGTTACAAAATAAAGTAATTTAAGATGCAGAAATATAAACAAACAAATAAAAAAGAATAAAACTAAAAATTGATTAACATTGCTTGGATAAAAAAAGTGATTTTAATAAAATTAAACCTTTGGTAACCGTTCTTTTCTTCCAACAGATTGGTATTTTGGTGATCCAAGTGACTTTTTGAAAAAAAAAAGTCATTTTGAATGAAACACTTAATTATGGGCGAACCAAAAAACTTTTGAATTAAAATGTGTAAAAGAGGGTTTTTTGTTAGTGAAAGAAAAAATTTCATCTGAAAAAGTGTACTTTTTGACGAAAAAGTTTCCTTTCGTTGAAAGTGTAAAAAAACCAAATATCTTTTTGAAAAAAAGTATATTTTCGGTAAAAAGCATCTAATTAGCAAAAAATTGTCTTTTTAGTGAAATATTATATTTTTTGTAAAAAAGTATCTTTTTGGTGAAAAAGTATCTTTTTGGTTAAAAAGTATCTTTTTGTGAAAAAGTATCTCTTTGATGAAAAAGTATCTTTTTGGTGAAAAAGTATCTTCTTGGTGTAAAAGTATCTTTCTAGTGAAAAAGTATCTTTTTGATGAAAAAGTATCTTTTTGGTGAAAAAGTATATTTTTGGTGATAAAGTATATTTTTGGTCAAATGGTATCACCTCATATACACAACAAAGTTATACGATACACTTTGCAACTGCTTTCATATCCACAATTTATATATAATATTGCCATACCGCTTGCAAGTGTGATTTCAATTTTTAGGTGATTTAAAACGCCTGTGTGCTTGAAAATTTTCATTTCGAAAAACTTTTGCCCACCAATATCCGAAACACGATCAATTACACATTGTAGGCTACAAAAATAATTGAGTGATCTTTTTGAGAAAGGAAAAAGTGTAGAGAATTAAGGAGATAAAGAAAAGTGATGATATAAAGAAAAGTGATATTTATCAATAATTTTTTCTAACCCTGCGACTAAGCGCAAGTTTTTTTTTTAAAGCTATTAGAAGGGTACTGCAGCTACTTTAGCTATATATGTTACTGGGCTGGCAATTTATAACAGTAAAGTTACATCGGCGAAAAATTCTTTTTCACACAAATTGCCGAAAATGTAAATCTTGTGTAAATGTAGATACAACCACAAGTTGTCCTATTATTCTTTGTCTTCAAATTGCCCTTATAAAAAGCATTAATATAATTCCTTCTCCTTGCATCTTTATTTAGTTGTTTTCTTTTAATTTTCCCAACTTTTGCTTACATTTCATTACGTTGAGTTTATTTTTCAGTTTATTTTTTTATCAAGCTGACTGCATTGCAAACTAAAAAATGTTATTCTTTCATTTTGCTGTTAACTGCATGTTAAAAGCTTTTTTCTTTTGTTTTGGTGGGCGGATGAGTGAATAATAAAAAAAGTATAATGAAAAATTTTAAATATTGAAAAACTATTGTATCATATTTTAATACTTCATTATTCTTATTGGTTTCATCGAAAGCTTCTGTTGCAGTCATTTGTCAAACATTTCATGTCACATACTACGGAAACATAAACAAGCCATGTCGTACATTTTAAACTTTAACCTTTTAAGATGGCTTGTTGTTTTAAATAAAAGAAAATATATTTGCGTTAGTATTTTTTAAAATTTTACTTTCTTCTCTTGTTCTCAGTTGGTTATCAAGAAAAAGATACATTTTTCCTAGAACTGTTGAAAAAATAAAACTGAGACGTTATTTTGTATATTTTCATACATTTTATGAGTGGTTCACATTTAGTTATCAGACAGAGTGTGATGTTAAGATGTGTTTTTTAAACTAATTAAGCAATATTGTAAGTTAAGCGAATAGGGATGTCAGGTTTGTGTAGAATAATATCAGCTGTGGCATGGGCTGTGTAGAACTTCCACATCAACTAAGTTCGGCTAGAATTTGTGAGCAGTCGGGTTTTGATTGCTCAAGGTTTCTCTCTCCCAAAATAGTAAATTGCGTTCATTGGCATATGGGTTGCCATCTACTGAAGCACAGACGAACGAATTGACCATCTTTGCCTTAAAAGAATACACATTTTTATACCTTCACCACACAAAGTGGAAAAAGGGTAAAACTAAGTTTGTCAGTCTGTGTATAATTTCTACAATATCCATTTTCGATTGATTGAGCGATATCCGTCTGTTCGTCCATCCGCCCGCCTCGGAAAATTTGATTTCAACAAAAAAAAATAAATATGTCAATCCATCAGATATAGTGTCAAAAGAGGTGATATTGCAAATCAGCATGATCGGTCCATGTCCTTCTTGGCAGCAGGCAAAACACCACGCCTACCTCTAATATTTTCTTGTCATTTGGAACAATAAAGTAATTCCAATAAAAAAAATAAAAATATGGGGCGATAGAGAATTAAAAAAAAAAAATTAAAAAAACTTCAAGTATAAAAAAATTGGCGCTCGCCCACATTTTTCGAGTTACGGGGCTCTGAGATTTTCAATTTTTTTTAAATATCAATATGGGTATCATTTTAAAGCTTTTGAAGAGATCCTTAAAGAAATACAAAAATCTTTAAAAAATGCTTAACCCATAAAGAGCCGAATGCATTTTTATATAAAATAATATGCAGTAACAATTTTTTTTTGTGTTTTCTTTCTCTGTTTCTCTAATATTTGCTTTTTTAATTGGAGTTACCTCACTAAACTAGATTTTCATAGATGGTGAAGGGTAAATAAGATACGGCATAGTCGAATATAGCACACTTACTTGTTATTATTAAGATTTTCGTGTCCATGTATTCCTTAACGTTATAAATTGATTTTTTTCGAAAAATAAAGTCCTTGTGATTCCTAGAAATAATCGAAGGAGATGAAACGAAAATATGAGATGGATAAAATTAGAGGGAAAACATTGGAACAAAGATAAGCAGACATGAGAAGTTGACTACGCGCAAACAAATAAGTTGAGACAAAACAACTCCACTCTTTTATTACATTACAGGGAGGTATGAATTAGATAGATTATCAAGTCGTGAAATGTCTCAGCAGATCATCAATCTCACTAATGTTATCATGTAATTGTCCAGAAATCTATATTTCCTTACGGGTCATTTACTTCTATAATGATCATTAAAAGGAAGACGGAGTAAACATGCCTGTTTTCCAAGCAGTGGCCCTTTAACCCCGCCAGAAACTTCAAAATATCCTTTCGATTTTGGTTTATAGGTATCCAGTTGTGTTTTTTTACCTAAAAAACGACCGCATTGATCTGGCAACGACACATGGGTCCAGATTTCGGCTTTTTGCAGGAAGTGTCTCATGATACATCTTTTAATAGTTCTCAAAGGTTTTGTTCTGGCTAATTTATCCATTCCTTTATTGTCATAGCATACGCAGGGTCTCAGTCTCCACGGCTCTTTTTTGGATTAGCTGATGAAAAAAACATCAGAGAAGAGTCTTAGAAGAGAGAAATAATAAATAGACTACATGTCATTTATACTGCTAAAAGTATAACTATTAACTTCGGCTTATATTCAGTTTAGAAGGTTTTCTAAAGCCCTGGGCTAATAGCAGAGCAATAATATGCAGGAAATTCCTCTTAAATTTATCCTAAGAGCTTCTGTACATGCTATAGAAATAGAAGGGTAGAAAGCACTTTGCTAATTTATCGCTCCCGGGTCTTGTGGTTCAATTTTCGCCGCAAATTCAAGTTGTTAGATTACAAAGGGAATGTCGATACGCGCATACGTAGTAAAATGATCGGAATACCTGTACTAAAGTTAATATAGTCTACATACCTATCCAGAATATAAAGGCCACATTAATATCTGTATGAGTTTGGTCATGATGTTTGCTATTTTGTGGTACTTTTCAGTCGATTCTGACATCCGATATATAAAAATTAAAAAAATGCTTAAATTATGTAGAAGACTTAAACTTATCCTGCTCCCAATAGTATTTAAATTAGACTTTAGCATCGTCCGTTCTTCCTATCTTACAATCATTTGTGCAGAGACAGTGTTTTATGTAAAAAGACTTATTTTGTTGAATGAAATACGTTCTTTATAGTTCCATATCCTACGAGTAATTGCTCTTAGTTTGACCGCATTTCTGTTTTAATCCGTTAATCCAGCATGCCCGCTAGTAACCAATAATAGGGGTCCCGATGGACTGTATGGGGGATGAGCAGTTTTTAGGGACGGCTCCAAGATAAATGTGGACATTAGAGCTGGGATATACTTTTGCATTCCGGATGAGTGTAGACTTTATTAGGCCGATATCCTCTTGGTTCTGAAAGCAACCGAGTTAGAGTCCTAGCACGTGGCCAGAGGCGAAGAGATGACATTAATGTCGCGATCCAGGCTTTGAAAGGTCACAATATTAGAGTTAAACTATAACCAAAGTGCATACAGGCTCTTGACGCAATAATGGAAAAGTATAATCAAAATATATGCTGGGTATTAGGTCATGCCAACGTCGAGGAGACTGAAATCGCTGACGATTTAAAATGTTATATTCTGCAATGAACCTCGAGTTAAGAAAAGATCGCCCGAGCAGTCAGTACTGTAGAAACCTCCGTGAAATCATTCTCGGTAGAACTGATTAGCGCTGGAAAGGAAGAAAGAATTAAAGGTATTTTAGGGTCTTGCCAACCAGACTGGACATACTAGATGTTTTATGCACCAGAGTTCTAAGGATCTTTATACATAGGTGTTGTGATTTATAATTTCTCAGTTAGACCAAGGACCAGTATGTGACAGATTAGAAAGAAGAGCTAGCAACTGTAAAACAAATTTTCTTTCACAGGACGCTACTGCAATTTTAAAGGCCCGTTAGGTAGCGTAAAGATTTCGTGATACATTAGGCGGTATCGCCAGCAGATAATGGCAGATATAAGGTTAATATACTGAATTTGATCTCAGGATTGATTATTGAAGAAAATATATTGCTTAAAAGACAAAAAGGTAGCATTTCTTGATGGTATAACAGTTAATATAACAGTTTGTATAACAGTTTTATAACAGTTAGTATAAAAACTTTTTTAAAACTATGAGAAATAAATAATTTATGATTTAAAAAATCTTTTTTAATGGGAAGTACAATTAGTAACTACGTTTCCAATTCCTATGTATTTTGTACAATCCCTTCTAACTTTAACATAATCCATTGGCACACATTTTTTTACAACACCCAGTAACTAGGCGACCCTTAAAAATATTTTATGAAACAAAATAAGTCTACTTACAGCGACCTATTTAGGCAAGTCTTCGATTTAAACCATAACCTTTAAAGGAACTTATTAATGGTTATTATTATTGTTTTTCGTATTGTTCTCTAAAGAATTAAAAGCATGCCTAAGCATGCATAAAGAAATAATAAAAATATTTGTATTTAAAAACCAGATACAATTACCATTTCAATAAGTTTATTAACTTGAAAGACATCACACAACTACTAGAACTAAAAAATCACACAAAGTTCAAAAAAAGTTTACAAAATCGTTAAAATCCCTACTATTTAAAAAAACAATTTTTAATATTGTTAATTATAAATCAACCTGATTACTCAGTCAATTGTTAAACATGAAGGCGATTTACTTGACAAAAAAAATGTAACTCTTAATATTGTAAAAGGTGGACATTTATTACGTTAAGTTTATGGTCACAAGCATGTTAGTGGGCAGCAAAAAAAAATGTTATAAAATTCCAAGCAACAACTACAATAACTTAGCACTTACATGTGCAAGTGCATGTCATATTTCTTATCAAACAAAAAAATTATTGCTAAAAAGCCATCCATCATTGTAGAATGAGCTGCAATCAAAACAAGATATTGTGAAATATTTTTGTTGATATGATTTTAAAGATAATTCGAAGTGTTTGTTGGCAGTAGGAGAAGGTTAGATAAGAAAGAAAGGAAACTATACATCTTCCTTAAGCTGGTTTTCGAAAAATATCTTTGTGTTGTGCCCAAAATAATGTCCAGCCATGAATGTGCTGGATTACTTTGCCTTTCGGTTTATTAGGGAATTCCACTTAATCCCTGAATTGCTAGAATGGATATAAGACTCGTTTCAAGTATGGCACATCCATCTTAATTTCAAAGGAACATTGGTGCCCCTTTTACAGAAGGCTGTTTTCGCTGGCCAAAAGATTTTCAGTTTTCTATCTCTTCATAAGTCGTTTGTCTGCTGGCTTATGAAGAAGTGGACGGTGTTCATTTCTTTAATTTCCACGTTTCATGCATAATATTCCATACCATCTCCAGAAAATTCCTTTGAGTGTCTGCGTAAACGAACTACTGTGGTAATTCACTAGAAGAAGGTTCGTCAAAACGGGATCTGCCTTGAATATTTCGCAATTCGATGGGTCCTACGTTTCTTCAGAACATTGGGCACTTGAAGAAAACGCTTGTAGATACGGACTTTCTTTTTTATTTGGCCATTATCGTAGCAGAGAAGTAGAGAACATCTGTCAACTGTGGAATAGCTAAACTTTTTGGAAAATCTAGAAATAGACTTAATGACTTCCTGAGTTTTCTTACGGCTGCAATATGATTAAGGTTTACGTCAATACCTGCTATGAATGAAATAAAACACGTCGACTAGCACACTTTAATGGCGTTGCCAACGTAGCTGCAAATCTAAGAACATGGCTACCAGGACCATGAACTACCGCCTGCTCGAGGGATTGGAGACCATCCAACCCCGTATGTAGTTGACATGGATGTTCTCCAAGCAGTGGCCCTTTACCACTGCCAGAAACTTTAAAATATCCTTTAGATTTTGGTTTATAGGTTCCCAGCTGTGTTTTTATTTTTATCTAAGAAATGATCGCATTGATCTGGCAACGCAACATGAGTCCAGATTTCGGCACCGGTTTTTGACATTTTACAGGAAGTGTCTCATGGTACTTCCTTTAATAGTCCTTAAATGTGTTGTTCTGGCTAATTTATAAATCCATTCACTGTCATAGCATACGCAAGCTCTCAGTGTCGAAGGCTCTTTTTTGCATTAGTTGATGAAAAAAAATCAGAGAAGAGAGAAATTATAAATAGACCACATGTCATTTATACGGCTGGAAGTATGGCCATTAACTTCGGCTTTTATCTAGAGTGCAACAACACGCTTCGATCGACGACGCACCTTCCCTGTAGACACCGACATAAACCATAGCCACCACGTGTACCCTGAAAGGATTTCACCAATAACCGGTTACATAGTATTACATTGTCTATTTAAGTGTATATGTCTATACACCGGGTGACTGGATGCACTTATACCGCAGAAGCACTTCGTCAGAGGCTAGGTTAGATCAGTTTCGACTCTTAGTACCCCCGGGGGATCTTACGTCTACAGGTGTATGTTACACAAATGGGGTAATTAAACTCCATTTTAGAGTTTGTGTGTAGCAGCCTACCAGTTCCGCCTAATTTAAGTATTAACCGACTGTCAAGGTAACGAATTGCTGTAAATTTTATTGCCGACATACAAATCTGCGATAACACAAATATTTGTTTCCTCTAAGCGTTTTACACAAATGCTCTTCATCAACTTAATGTAGTGAAAAACATCCATTAAAACAATATATTTTTAGCCATTGCTTGCAGTTTCGTTTGAACAAGCGAAAATTATAAATTTCTTAAATCAATTGAACAGTCTAGTTTTAATTGATTAGTAACTAATATTTTTTGGACACCAACAGCAAAGAAACTTGAAAATGATTTTAGGTTAGTTTTTTTTATGTTTTTTTTTTTTATTAATTTTTGCGACATGTAAGTAAAACAACTTGTTGCGTTCATAAACTTGTTAAAGCACTTATGTAGATGGATTAAAATTAGGAAAATAATTCGTTAAACAAATATAACGGCATATAAAACTTTCCAGAAATTAAATGTGATATTTTTTAGTTGATTTGTCATAGATTTGCTTACTATTGCATTTAATATTTTAATGGAAATTGCAGAAAAAAATCATCTAACTCATAGAGAAGTGGAGCAGATTAGAAGTATATTGTACCCCCTCTTGACTGACCACTTTTTATACCCTTCACCACAAAAAGTAGAAAAAGGGTATAACTAAGTTTGTCATTCCGCATGTTATTTCTACAATAACCATTTCCGACCCCATAGAGAATAAAGAATATATATATTTTGAATTCTTACGTATAGCGAAGTCGATTGAGCGATGTCCGTCTGTCCATCCTAGTTTGTGTTCAAATAAAGTTGTCAATCGATCAGATATAGTGTCGAGAGAGTTGATATTGCAAATCAGCATAATCGGTCCATGTCCTCCGAGGCAGCAGGCAAAACACAACGCCTACCTCTAATTTTTTCACGTCATTTGGAACAATAAAGTAACTCCAATCAAACAAAAAATAATAATAATAAATAAATAGGCTCACCCATATTTTCCAAGTTACGGGGCTCTAAAATTTAAAAATTTTTTGAAATATCAATATGGGTACCATTTTAAAGCTTTTGAAGAGATCTTTAAGGAAATACTAAAATTTTTTAAAAATGCTTAAAACATTAACAGCAGATAGCATGTACAATTTTAATTTTTTTTTAATTGTTAATTTTCTTTTACCTCAATATTTGCTTTTTTGATTGCAGTTACTTCACTGAACTAAATTTACATATATGTATGATCAACGGTATATAAGATTCATCATTGCCGAATATAGCAATCTAACTTGTTTTAAGCGAGGTTATCAATTCGACTGAATGTTGCTTTTTTATATTTGTGCTTTCATAACTTAGTAATTACTGGATCGATTTCGAGGTGATGCTTACAGGTCTCTTTTACAAACAATTCGTAACCTTAAAAATTTAAGGGTTTTAACATATGAAATACATGCTTTGTAAGTGTATTATGAACCGTAAAGGGCACCACTTTAAAATAAAAAAACTGCTTATCACTAAAGCTCCCAATGGCAAAAAGTAATACAAAAACAAATCTTAAAATTAAAGGGTGTCCCCATAGTTGACGTGAATTGATATATATGGGCCTACGCTTGCAAATTGGACAGACTGTCAATTGCTACAACAAGTATTAATATTCAAAATTGTAAATTAAAGGGTGTCCCAATAGTTCATTTAACTTGATGTCTTTGGCCATACTTTTGAATAGTTGTAGAGAGATGCTTGAAATTTACAACGTATGTATTGCTAACGTCGCTATAGTAACAAAATTTGGATTTCGAAATTAAAGGGTGTGCCAATAGTTATTGTAATTTGATGTATGTGGCGAGACTTTTGAACCGTTATAACTGAAGCTAAAACTTACAAGCGACCTGTTTTGCAAAGTTCGCTATAACAACATGTTTATAATTTGGATTAAGAAATTAAAGGGTGTTCCCAAAATTAATCTCAATTGATCTATATGGCCATATCTTTCGAACCGTTATATACAAGCTCTTGAAAATTTAACAGAATGCCCACTACTTTGCTTGAAATAATAGAAAGTATCAATATTTCAAATTATATTTTAAAGGGTGTTACAATAGTTAATGTTATTTGATGTATATGGCCAAACTGTTGAACTGTTAAAGACAGACGGAAATTTACAAAACACCGGATTGCTTATTCTACTACAATAGAAGTATATAATTTGAATTTGGAAATTAAAGGGTACCCCTATAGTTGCTGTAATTTTATGTTCATAGCCATTCTGTTGAACTGTTGTAGACAGACGGTTAATATTAACAAGAAAATGTGTGCTAATTCTGCTATAAAAACTATGAAGTTTGGAGATGGAATATAAGGGTGTCCCAATAATTAATGTAATTTGATATATGTGGTTACAATCTTGAACTGTTATACACGGCAGATGAAAACTCTTTTGAAGTCGGTTTTTTTCGCAAGAATTATTATAATTTACTTAATATATTTTCGTTTGTTTTCTCACTCTTTCCTTTTAATTGGTCGTTCTGATCTTTCTTTTTTGTCTCTTTTTTCTTTGTTTACAGGTGGATGACTTCCCCAGATTCCGGCGTAAATTTAAAACCATTTAATCGACAACTTAAAAAAATATAAAGGGGGGTATGACCTTAACGTATTGTTAAGTTTGCTTAACAAATGCCACTGTGGCTCATTATAAATACTGTGTTCGTACTTTGTGGCTTTATCTGGCTATACTTCCTTATCCTACCGGTCTTGTGAACTCTTGGTCTCGTATTTACTAAACATGCGTTATTATTACAAACGCAGCCATCCACGCTACACTACTCTGTTACTCCGGCGAGACAAGAACTACTCGTAGCCTTGTTAAGAACCCTAAACCATCCATAGACAACTCCATCCACCACACCTTTTCTCCAAGCCAGTCATACTGGTGTTATGCTGGTACACTATCCTGCGCTCACCGCTACCGTTCTTACTTTTTATCATAAAGGGCGTCTTGACAATTATCTGTTAATCTTGGCTGCCATGGCTTCACACAATAATTGTTTCTTAATTTTTAATTGCATTATAACAATTATTAATTTCCCTTGTATGCATTTTCGAAGGTGGGCTCGAACTCACGATCTTCTGTTTTGCAGCAAGCACCTCTAGCAACGCAGCCATTGAGGTTGCTCAGCGTTTTGTTAGCTAATTGTGGTATTATTCTATACACACACGATTAGTGGAAGTAACTTATTCACCACGTTCATACGGAAACAACACAGGAGTTGCCAGATCTTATTTTCGTAAAAGTATGTTTGTATATCTTTTCACCCGCAACAAGCAGACTTTTGAAGTTTTTACAAAGTGTATACTTGCATTAATCAAAG